>LR994574.1:624612-1249224 GCA_905187475.1 Syritta pipiens | reverse complement strand
CAAATGACCCGCGGTATCTGGAGCACAGACAGAGCGAATTGTGGGGACAGTTGCAATTAAACGCATCGACAAAGCAATGTCCGGCGAGGCTTTGTTTCCGTGACGCGGTACATGCGTGGGAAAAATAATTAAAATCATATGCATGCATGCGGTCAGTCGAGCGTAGGGTTATGCGCACGCTACCAGATCATGTTTCGAGGCAGGCGGCACTAGAAACGACGCGTCGGTGATCAACTGACATGTTACATTCTGTTTCATGCTCGAACAGGTATGGAAATGAGATGTCATCTGTGGCGTTGTTAAAAACGCCAATTGAAGCTATCGGCATCTAAAAATTTTGCAACACACACCGAGCGTGGACCGTGAATGCAAATTTCGTGCAAAACTGTCATTGTTGCGAAGTCAATTCCATTGTTTTGGAAATTCAGAAACTTTCTGATGGCTGAGCAAGAGATGTCGATACGAATGGTCAGTCAACTAAAAATTGTTGTCAATCTGCTAAGGAAGTGATCAACGTGCTTCATGGCAATCAAACAGAGTTGTAAAAGACTGCGAAATTCAATGAAGATTGCATTCATTAACATCTGTTTAAGACTTTGCAATCACACTCCTAATAATTGCAAAAGAATGTTAAGAGGACTTAAATGAAGACGCCAGGAATCTCAAAATCTTGCAATCAATTGAATGGCGCGAAATGATTAGAAAAACAAATTCAATCTTTTTGATGTTAAATAAATGGTGATTGTAGAATTTCAAGTCAAAATCTCGACATAAAGTTAATGAACGCAATTTCTTCAATCAAGTTGGTAACCATTGCATATTTCTACAACCTGGCATTTGGCCACACCATACAAAGAGTAAGACTAAATTGTAATTTGTACAGAGAAGAATTTATGAAGTCAACAAAATTAACTAAATTAACTAAAACTAACTGATGAATGATGGAGCTATCACTGCAATCAGTTTTAAAAAGGATGCTAAAACTATGATTGACGTGTGTGCCCGGAATTCGAATTTTTTGTGACCAGGGAAAAACGTCGAATTACAGAAGTTTTCGAATTATGGAGGTTCGAACCATCGAGAGTTCACTGTATTTTGTACTTTCTCGAATCAAAGATCTTCAGGCATCAAATTCAAATGGTCTGAGTTGGTGGACGAAGGACTAGCTCGTATCAAAGATTTGCGGGCTTCAAATTTAAGTCATCTGAGTTGATGGACGAAGGATTGCCTCGCATCAAAGATTTGGGGAATTCAAATTATCTGAGTTAATGAACGAAGGACTGCCTTTCATCAAAGATTTGCGGTCTTCAAAACATCAAATCAAACCGTCTGAGTTGATGGACGCAGGACTGCTCAATCCAATCAAATCTAATCTCCCCTAGTGAAAATTGCCGTCACAACTTCGCTTAAAACTTCCCCCATTACTTAAATCCACACACAAAGATGCTGGCAGCTCTCCCCCACTAATTAGATGCTCATCAAAAAGCCAGACGTTATTTACAATACAAGCCAACTCAATTCGTCAAATGAAATCGCATGCGGGCAACCACCACGTAGACGACGCGCCGAGACGCAGCAAAACTCCACAGACGCGCAGGCGAAAAACCAAGAAAAAAAAAGTCTGCTATTTCCGCGATGTAAAAGCGACTAATGGACATTCCGCGCAGTTAAATTAGTCTCATAATTGCATGCACGCTCCTGAGAGACTAGCAGAGCTCTTCACGCAACGCGCAGCTCGTGTGGCATAAGTCAATTGCGGATTCCATTCCCGACACCGACACATGCCCACAAGGGGGCTGCCGCGCTACGACTACGCACTAAAACAAAAGATTTGCGCGGGACGGTTGTCGTTAGTTTGCCGGCCGGCAGCCACTGTTCAGCACGCGAAACTACTGCAAGCCACGTCTGCGCGAAGAGCCCCGTCTATGAATAATTTAATTACAAGCTGTCACAGCATTTCATAGAGTGCCCACCTCACCCTCTGCAGGCGAATGCAACCGAAAGCTTATTAATCCGGACTACTTCCTGGTGAGCTTAGTCATCACGAAAAGCCCGCCGCAGGAGGCGCCGAAAATTATTTCCACTTGTCACGACGCAATTTCCCGGAGAACTAATCGCCATCGGTCGCGCTTTGACTTTGACATTGTGGAAAGTGGAAACAGCACGGCTCCCTCCAATCCACGTTTTGATCGGTGGTTGACGCGTGTATCCTTGCCGTGGGGATCTAAAATTAATAGCGCTCGCGTTATTTATTCCATATTAAGTGCTCGCTTAGCCCGAGTCGTAGCCAGCCCTCGGGGACTCGCCATGACTGTGGCAGATTTAAATATTTTAAAATTAGAGACGGAACAGCAGACGGGCAGGATATTCCTGACAAGTGTTTGCTCGGTGTGTCTCGCTGTCAGAACGATGACACGAGGGTTAGTGCCATTGATACACGACTGCAGCGAAAAGGCGAAAGGAAACGCTACCAATTCGCCATTAGGGCTTGTAATTTATTTAAACTTCATTTTGACTAATGTACTTTGGACCGCTAAGCGAGCGCCCTTGCGATACGCACTGAAGGGGAGTGCTGCGCTTCGTTTTGGTGGGAAATTAATTAGCTTGTCTGTGTCGTGTTTGGTTAGTTGTCGCGGATCACGAATCGATTTGGAATCACTTTATTTGGACAGCTCGGTGAGATATGACTTGACGTTGGAACACGAAAGACGGACTAGGTAATGACTGTGTTCGGGAAGGAGGCACGCTGGGCGCTCATGAATGAGTAAGTGGGTGGTTGTTTGGCGCAGGAAGTCGCTCAATGGAGTGGCGGGAAATAAATTGATTGAGGTTTAATTTTGAAGTTACAGAAATTGATGTTCGGTGTTTTTATGTAAAGAAACATATTCAGATCCTATCAAGAGACAGACTCACGTTTCCAATATCCAACAGACCGATTGCTATCAGCAACACTTTCCAAACTCTTAAACTCGTCACCACAAAAACAAAAAAAACTTTTAATGATCTGCGATAAATTTCGGCAGGCAGCGAGAGTCCGTCCCCTTTTTTACAGTCTTCAGATTGACTCTAGATTTATTTTAATTGAATTCGCCTTAAATTAAGCGAAATCCACTTCTCATTTTATGCGATTCCCAATGGAAAGGGTGAACGTTTGTGATAATCACCAACCACACCACTTCACTCCACTCCCGAAACACTTAATCAGCGTCCATCAATTCTCATAGAAATTGCTACCGACTATAAAAACGACAACACGGAAAGTATAAAAACAAAATAGATGTCCGACTAATTTATGAACGAGCCCAGAAATAAAACCGAAACTAATGAGCCACTCTAGATCGGTGGAGGGCGGGAACGGTGTTGCGATGAATGCGCGTTCCCTCCAAACCCTATGCTAATTAAATCGCAGAAATTTGTTAATTTTTTTGTTTTTTTTTTTTTTTTTTGGATCACGAAATGAAACAGTTTTTTATTGGAATGGCTATCGTTGCAGAATGTAAATATTTATTAATGGATTAGCATTCGTGAACGTGAGGTGAATAGAGAGGTTTCACGAATTTAATCGGAAGATTGGGTCTTTGATGTTGGAATGAGTTTTAGGTGGCGTCATAAATTCTCCTTTCGTTTGCATGGGCATGTGTCATAAAAATATTTAAAAACATTCCTTTTTTTTTGTCGTTGTCGTTTTCGAATTTAGTCGAGCGTGAAGTTGGGACTTTTTTTTTTGTTTTTTCGTGATGGTGGTTAGTTTGAATATAAAATAGTTTTTTTTTTTTTCTGTGGAAACGACGAAATTTTGTTTCAAAAAGTGGAAGGAATCTTATCTCAAATTGCGGTAGTCGTTACGAAGGTAATCACATTGTGGTGAACTTTTTTTTTTATGGTTGCGGGAGTGGGAAGGATGAAGACACTGCAAGTTGTGTGTGGTTGCAGGACTAAAGTTGCGTTAGAGAAGAACATTATTAAAAGTGCTTATACAAACTTTGTTGTATAATGTTCTCTACAACTAATGCTTTGCTAATGTTCGTGTCGCTTATTGCTAAAAAAGGTATTACGATAAATTCACACTCTGCTGCATTTCTGCATTTCTTTTTTATGAAATTGTTGCCGGAGGACGTAACGTTGAAAAAAACGAACAAAAGAAGACATTGAAGAAGTCCAGAAGATTTTAAACCCCTAGATGATTTACAATGCTGACTATCAACGGATCAGGTTTGGGACTAGAGATCGCTGATCGATGAAAATTTGCCTACAGCAAACGATCATTTTTTAAAGATGTAATTTTCTAATCGACCGATAAAAAATCCATTACAGATGAGTGAAAGGGGTGTTACCAGTCAGCTAAGGCTCTTAGACAAGGTTTCGTTGGATTAAAATGAGCGACTGTTTAGTCATTAAAGAGACTAAATGGTCAGAAAAAAATGCAATCGCTCCAAATTACAGCAGGGAAGCAATCGCTCATTTAAGGCAACTGGCCTAAGTGCGGCTGTGAGTCTCTGCAACAGAAGCCAGCCACTCCCACCTAACGCAACCGCCGCCGAATTCGAAAAACCACCTCACTACGGAATTTGGAGATCAGAAGGAAAGCCGCAGTCTTACAATTTACCATAAACACATTAACCCTACACTGCGCAGTGTAGCAGATCTGATACAACTCAATTCTTACTTCTTTCATAAACTATGTTCCAAAATTTTACTCTGTCTAGCTTTGTGGATGATTTGCTTTACTTATTTTGAAGGGTATAATCATGCCAATTTACGTAGACTAAGGTTTTTTTGTTATTGTTCTGGTGTTTGCAGCCATAAATTATATAAGAAAATATTTTTTTTTAGTAAAAAAAAAAAAGCCGCACAGTGTAGGGTTAAATTAAATGAAGTTGAGAAGCAAAATGGCCGACGTGGCGTGTTTCTTTGAAATTTAAGGTGTTTTTTTTTTATTGTTTTTGAGTATTTAGGCAGAAAAAATAGACCTTTAAGAAATTTGAAAGTCAAAAAGGAGACCACAGTTTTCAAATTTATCCCAAACGCATGAGACTGAATGAAGTTGGGAGGCAAAATGGTTGAAGTTGCGTGCTTTTTGTGAAATTAAGAACAATTTTTATTGTTTCGGCTGTTCGGGTAGAAAAAAACACCTCGTTGAGAAATTTGAGTGTCGAAAAAGTCTTCAAATTTACGATAAATGCATGAAATTGAATAAAAATGGTGGGGTCAGTTGTTTTTTTTTTTGCCAAATTTAGAATTTTTTTCTTATTTTGTTGTTCTTGTAGAATTTCAAGAGTCTTTTTCATTGCTTTGAGATCTTTAGTAAGAATTATTCAACAACAAGATGGTAACGACTAAAAAAATACAAATATCGTATCTTTCTTTCAAAAAATGAAAATACTTTGACAGATCCTGTTGTCACTGTGACGGGATTTGCACCAAAGTTTGTTTCAAATATTTCGCTAAAATAAAAAAAAAATATTTCCATAAAAAGTGAGTAGCAAAACACATTCACAGTCCAAATTTAACATCGTAAGGGCATTCTGGACGCCATTTTTTTTCTCGGTAAGTTTAGAAATTGTCCAAAGTATTTGAAAACGTCATATCGAACGCCTGACGTTGCCGTCAAATAACTTTAAACAAAAGTTAATTTATAACAACGTTTGGTGTTCAGGCTCTTACACCAAAGCCACCTCTAGATCGCCCCATTTCCGGCTGCTTTTGTTTTATTTCTCAATTTCTTTCAGTGTACACTCAAAACAAATGCGTACACCACGCCGCCGACCAGCAGCCAAGACGATAAAAAAAAACAAACAAAACAACAAGAAAGTAAAAACACACAACACCATGTTTGTAAGCAACCGTTTACGACTGCCTCTTGCGATTGATTGATTTGGGAAATTTGAATTCATTACACGAGCAGATACACATTCAGCGATTCGGGCCCAGTCTCGTGCGTTTCTGTATCAGCCAGTGAGTCTCCGGCTCGGGCGGTCCAATCGTGACTTGTGTCAGCGTCCGCAAACCAAAGATAGTCTGTCTGTCCGTCCACTCGGACCACAAGCCACCCTGCGAATAGTTTCCTCAGCAGCTCCGATGCATATCACCAGCTCATTTGAGTAATTGACTGCGAAAGTGGCTGCAAGCATGATTAATTATTAAGTATTTCACTTGACTGTACCGCGAGTGTGGTGTGATGCTATCTGACTAATTGAATTCCACGATTGGTTGCGAGGAGAGGCTTCTGCGAATTGAATGGTGTTGCGGGTATTAATCTCGTCCCGGAAAGTGACAATTATCAGACACACACACACAGGTGAGACTTTTGTAAGATTCTAGATGTAATTCGCAACACTTAAGCCCGAATGGGGTTCGTCCGCGTTGTGCGACTGCGTGTAATTGAAATTTATCGCATTTGCATTTTTAATTTATTGTTTCGTGTCAAATAGCTGTGCATTTGAATTTCAAAGGAGGTAGCTACGTACGTAAATTGGCATTTCGCTCAACGGGCCGCTTGTTACCAATTCACACTCACAAAAGTGTTCACAGACAGCACCAGAGCCGATACATAATAGATAGATACACGTATCTTTAAGCCCAATTGGAGTTTGATTTTTATCGGTTCGCCATTCGTGAGCAAATCGGTCGCACTGTGCACCGAAACCAGCTCTGGGAATGGGAATTACCTCAGTTCCAGCTTCGGAGCTGGTAAATTTGTTCGGAAATCATTTCTTACAGAAATCAAGCATAAATCTTTGCTTCACATGCATGCAAGTGCTTTTTTAAGCGACTCCACGGTGAGATCAACACCATGCAGGGTATTATTACACATTTTGACGCCGGCCGACAGCAGCGCCTCGGACAGTTAGACGTATTTAGGGCGCCCGCACCACGCTGGCGTCCGCGTTCGCACAAGAAAGCCTCTGCGGAGTAAATACCTGAATTATGGCAAATTAAATCGGAATATAATGGCGGAGGATTGTATGCTTTGCCGGTGCTCTGGGATCGCTAAGCGGTGCCGTTCGAGGGAGAGATAAGTGGATAAGATACAACGATCGAGGTCCGGAGGCCCGCGCGGAGGGCAGTGCACGAATTTTCAGCGGAAAAGTGCTTCCGTCGATTGTTCGCAAGTGTGAATAGCTAAATAGGAGGGTGTTTTTTTGAGGCCAGCTTTGGTTTTCTCGGTAGAAAGGCGCCTCGCGGGCTGTTGTTCACTTTGCTTTCAGAGCGTTTAGGGAGGGTGCAAATTCCCTTTTTAGAGTGAAGGTTGTTCTTCAGGCGGGGCAACCACTTTCGCTCCATTAAACGTCGATTGTGTTAAAATGGGAACCGAAAGTGGAAATGGACTTTTCTAATGACGGAAAATTCTTGCAGCTCGTGAAAGAGATGCATGTGCTGAAGTGCGACAAGAAAAGTCCAGCATGAAATTAATTGCTAAGCATTTGTTTTATTTACACACACGTCGCCCGCTTCCAACTTCGAATCGATTACAAGCTGTAGGCCCGTGGGCGATTGAAAATCACGACTGTGCATCATTTGAATGCCGCGCCTATTTCCTGATTTTTCCAACTTGCTCAACTGGTCGCGAGGAATATTGAATTTGTGATGCGAGTACTCCTCAGCATTCAAATGGTGTGTAAATTTGTATTAGCTGCACAAGGAGGTGCGACGAGCTTGTCAACGATTCAATTTAGTGATTGACTAGATGCCAAAGGTCGTGGGATGGTGGATTTTCTGTCTTCAGGAGATGTGTGGAAAAAATCGGATTTGATTTAAGTTGGAAATGAGTTACGATTGAATGACTGTTTCAAATTATTCTGTTTAATTAACGTCGATGTCTTATAAATAAGACAAAAATTGACATTTCGACAAGCTGTGTTTAGATTTTTTTAGAGAAGTTTTGAAAAAAAGAAAACACGACTTCCTTCAATAAAAAATAGGACAGTCAATTATCTCTTGACGTAGTTGCGTTTATACAGCAACGAGAACATCTTTTTCGGGTTTTAACCAAATTCTCTAGAAAATGGGCCGTCGAAATAAAAAGTTGAAAATAGAGTTGCTAAGTACAAGATGGGCCAAAGCAAGTTTCTTTTTAAAAATGCAATAAAATGAATTACAGTCGAATCCTCTAAGTCGAATTTTTACGGGAAATCAAAGGGAGTTCGAGAGAGAGATCGACTTGGAGGAAGTCGACTGTATTTTCCACGTGTTATGGCTATTTTAGAAAGAGCAAACATTCCCATTAATTATGGAATACAACATTGTTCAAATGGCTGCTTCGGCTGGCTCCAGCGCATTCTGCCACTCCAATTTTCCAAAACCTTGTTGACAATTTCGGGCTGTAGTCACGCATTGCTTGGCTGATATTGGCGTCAAGGGCTTGATTTATTCACGGATTGTTTGCATAACAATGGTCGTTCACGGTTTCCCGCAAAAATCGCGTGAAATCGCAGCTCTGAGGCTTTAAAGAGAAACCACTTAATGGCGCACCCTCTAAAGCTGTGAGGAATATCGTGAGCCATGTGATTTGCAACTAGTTTTGTGTTCGATATTTCGCTAAAACAATTAAATGAATATTTGATTTGCATAAAGTGAGTCACTAAACATTTTTCATTCAGCCAAAGCACCTGGACGCAATTCTTTCCTCCGCAAGTTCAACAATCATTCGAAAAATTGATTTTCATTGAGTGAGAGGTTTTTTTTTAATTTCAAAATTTATTTGTAATACACCAAAGCTAAGTTATTGTGATTCCAACCAGTCTTAGTTTCAAAGAAATAACTGAACTTGGGCACTTGGGACTTAAAACAAATTCAAACGCTCGTTTTAACAAATCTATGGATCCTCTATCCCATGCAGCCCAACAGGTTCCACTAAAGGACCCACTAAAATTGAGTATCTCTTGCTGCTAAGTCCCCGATTTTGTTCGAAATTTAAAGTCGTTGCAAACAGATTTAGTTAGCGAAACTTTGACAAAAAAAAATCGTATGTACCCACAATCTTTTTCTCTCAAAATGACTTAAATATTTTTTTCAGTGCACCCAACTAGCTTTCGAACCAAACGCAGTGGCTTATCTCAAAAGTGTATCTCTTGATTGATATTGATACACTTTCACCACGCCGCACCATATTTGGCCGTCGGCCGGCAGTCGCCAGTAAGGACACACAATTAATTGCGTATTGACAAGTTGCCACTCTCTCGGAGTAGTACCGCGGGAGAATTTGTCCCGCGTTCACCGTCGGCGGTGATGCCGTCGCAACGTTGCGTACACCCCGATAGATTTCTTGTTAGCGCGGTCGTTTACATGAAACGCGACTTATCTCTTTAATCTCACCAAAGAAATTGAATTTGATCCCCGCACTCTGTTCGAGACGCGGACGACGAATCAGTCAGCATGGAAAATCACTCATGCCGCATCTGAAGGATCGCGAACCGGACCCCGAACCCCAGACCGCTTGACGTAATTATGATTCTTATCTCAGAATAAAAAATTCCTTAATGGACGCCGTCTCTGCGTGTGTCTAATGAATTCCATTTTGCAGAGTTTTAATTCCGCACTATAGGTTGAGTTTATGTCCTCGATAAAGATCTTAACAGCGACTGTTGAAAAATTCTTAGTTCTGACGTACCCCAAGGATGCGTCTGTACCCCTCTCGTCTTTGTGAAAGAAAGGAGTGCACCTAACTTCAGAGCCAACCAAAAACCGATTCAACTCAATGCTCCTCACACCTGCCGGATTGCGTAATCACGGAAATTGGATCATTTGCTTGGTATTTTATTGAGAGAAAGCCTCGGTGGGCTATAAAAGTTGTTCACGTTCGGGTTCTAAGCCCAATAAATTCACCTGAACACGAGGGTTTCTCGATTCGATCGATTAAAATTCAAAACAACAGCCCAACACAGGGCACGGGACCGAGTAATCGCACTTTCTTGGAGCAGAACGAAAGCGAACCACTCAAATGTGGAGCTACATCTAACGGTGTATGTGGCCCCAAGCTTATCGCTCTCTGTGTAATTTAATTAGATGAGTTTATTAATTACTGGTTGCGCAAATGGTCCGCATGAAACTCGCACGGCGGCGTAGACGAGTGCAGAGATTTGTGTAGAAGCCTCATCACATGGCCAGCCGTTGGGTAGCCGCGGCCTAGGAACGACGCGCACCCAGCTGTGCGGACGCAGACGCAGATGCAGACGCGCACACACATTATGCATTCTGCACAAGTTGGCGTTCGGTGTTCTGACTTTGGCATGATCGAACAAATTTATTATGACTGAATAACATTATCAATAAAAATGTTTTGGCCACCCACCGAGATGGCTGGCACAGTTGACTCCGAAAGGAGTTCGCTCGATATCAACATGTTTACAATGGAGAATCGCTGTGTTTAGGGATTGCAAGCCTTAAATTACCGACGCACAGATGGGAAGGGTTTTCTGGAATTGTTTTTTTTGCGTATGAGACGCATTCCACATTCGTTGGTCGTTGGTCTTATGAGTAGCCACTGATCGATCGGGAGGAATCCAAGGTCGATTTTTTTTTTTTAAAGTGGGAGACAGAGGTGTCCTAGTAAGGAAATGCGAAGGATGCAATGTGCGCCACGTCGAGGATCTTCGAACTGGAAAACTCCTAAGATTTTAGGTGAAGGTTAAGCTCTGTAACTCGAAGTTTCCAGTACAAGTTTGAGCAAAAAAAATGGGGCCAAATACAAGTTTCTTTTTTAAGATGCAATAAAATCAACAAAATTGAATTTTTCCGAAGGGGCTTGGCCCTTCGTGGGCTGTTACGCCACTAATGATGGAGATGATGAGGATGATTATGGTTTTATTAATAAGAGCAAATATATTCCCATTAATTATGGAACCCTACATCGTTCAAGAGGCTGCCTCGGTCGGTTCACAGTGGCTCATTTTGTGCCCTTAAGTGCTTAACGCGTTTCTGGAGTTTTGTAGCAAAATTGATCTCCAAGGTTCACCACAAAAAAAGTCGAAAGGGGTCAAATCACAGCTCCTCATCATAAAGACATCGCCAAGACGGCTGATGACGCGATTTCGGGTTGTAAACCGACTCATTTCGTTCGGCGGAGAACTCTCTGTAAAGATTTTGAACGAAACTGAACCTGACGAGTTTATAACTCAGTAGTCGATGTATTTTATATTGTGAGGGAGTCGTCTTGTATTTATAAGAAAATTTATATATAGAGATCAACTTTTTTGTCAGAAATTTAGACTCAGCGATAGAGGAACGACTGACAATCCTCCTGAAGTACTTCTGTCATGGAAAGCTTTCGCAACTCACAAATAGTAGGCCCCCTTCACATGTGTCAAAATATATCACGCATAATACAGTGAAGGCGCGAAGAAGCTAAGCTCTGGCCCTGTATGGGCTGTTACGCCGACTATTTTTTTTTTTTGTAGCGGAATGAATTGTAAAATACAAGTGGTTTTTCGTTTTGTTTTCCACTCCAAAGTGGTAGCTGTCTTTTTTTACTTGACTGAAATAGATTTCGAGCAGGAAAGAGCCTATGACTTAAAAAGAAACCACAGTCCTTTACAAATTCCTGTGATCTACATGAGTTCCAAGTATTCATTTCGTAGTGTCGTAGCCATAAAAAAAGCTCAGCAAATGAATTGTACAATATTCCACCCCACCTTCTCACTTAAACCAACTTCATCATCCAACTCCCGCGAAATACAACGCCGACATTTTTACCGCATGTGGCACCATTTAATTTTGCATCCACTTAAAAACTGTTTGTCTCCAGGAAGCAATAGATAACTCGTCGCCACGTCGTCGTCCCTGGGAACACACATTCCATCCTCCCGTCCCTCCGGCCTGCCATCGGGTGCGTTATAAATAAAACAAATACCCGCAGCTCTCCACACTCCCACCACCACGCGGGAACAGTTCTACACACTTCGACTCCGGCTTACGGCCGATGAAAAAAAACCTCGAGGCGATATTTTGCGCGAAATCTGGTTTCCGTCAAAGCCCCAAGATGTATACGCACTTCATTCTCCTGTTTCTTCTGCTTTTTTGTTTTTGTTTTTTGTCCTACCAATTCAGGATTGTTATCTCAACGCAACAAATGGGCTTATCGCAAAGTCGCATCTTCGCCTTACGCGTGCGTTGTGCCGTGCGTCTGTGTGTGAGTGAGTGAGTGTGGCGGCAGCAGGAGGAATTTACACACACACACGTATATCCCTTTTGCAGGAAATCTCGGCCTCCTCTTTTAACGACTCCATCCCACATAGATGAAAACAATTAAATGACCAAGTATAGGCAGGAGGAGATGGCTTCGTTGATTCTTGTTTTTTTTTGTAGCTCACCACCAACCTTTCTCCCTTGCGGTGCCGTAAGAAATTGATGTACATTAAGATAGACTTGTGCGGCCACTTGTACGCAACCAAAACTCACACTGCTCCCGCCGGACCGGGTTGAAGTTCTGCCCGATTGGCTGCTGGCCGGTGCGGAGCGGCATCCTTCGAGGCTGTGAGGTGGTTAATAGAAAATCGCGCGCTGAGAGGAATCGAGAAATAAAATTGAATTCAATGCAGAGGTGTATCTAATTTGTAGGGAGGACGATAATTAGCCGGACCGAACACGTAGAACGAGGTGGCGGCTAAGTGGTCGATGGAGATGACCACACGCAAGCTTTTTTTTTTTCATCTTCGTAGTTGCACTGGGAAAGTGGAATCGATATGAACGATGAAGAATCACCCTTGATCGTGATTTATGGAAGAACAGAAGGATATCCAAGGTCAATTCGCGGTCGATTTTGGTTTCCACAAGTTTTGTTAAATTGAGAGAATTTAGAAAATGGTTTAGCATGATCTGTTCTCTAGTTTGAGACACAAAAATGGAAAGTGATTAAGTGGGCCATTTAGTCTTTTTTTATAAATCTGAAGTTATTTTGACACTGACAGATATTTCCCGTTCGAAATCTTGACAGAAAGTCGGTATCATACCTCCGCGGGATGAAACAATTCGCTTTACTCTTCAACAAAGTTGAGAAATATTGAAAACTTCTTTCCAAAATGAGGGCTGTGTAGCCCAAACAGTGCGTTTTTGAAAAAGAAATCGTGTTATCGGTTGTCGTGTGTTTGGACTTTTTTGTGGAGAGCTGTGAAGGACCGATGCTATGCAGACAATCCACAAACGATTCAAAAACGAGCCTTTGCGGAACCAACCGAGGCAGCCACTTGAACGAAATTGTGATCCAAAATTAATGGGAATCTTTGCTCTTGCTGATGAGCCCATAATGCATGGAAAAAATATAATTTTGTTCATTTTATTGGATTTTTAAGAAGAAACTTATATTCGGCCCACCCGATACAGCGGCTCCAGAAGCGACAAAAAAGTATGAGGTGTCTAAACGGCTCTATTCCTAACATTTTTGATGCAGAAACTAAAAAAATTGATCTTTTATACAGCCATGAGAATGTTACGACCGTGTGTCTGTTCAATAATCTTCAATTCCCAAACTTCACAATTTTTTTTTGTCTAACTTCTCCTTAAAGAATTTTCCATGACACTCTGTCCGTCGAACCATGCTTGCATACTCCTCTAACAGTCGACCTCAAGCCTGAACTCAACTTTTGAACTCTCGTCACCATCAATCAAGATCTCGAATACACCATCCTTGATGCTCTGAACACACGAAAGCCCCTTTCCAACCACACCTTTTGCATAGAGATCTTCCATCGTGACAGACTGTCATGGAATACACTCGTCGCTGTCGAATGCCTGTTGTTAGCAATGTTGTCGAACAACATTACCTTTTCGAATCGCAGTCATGTCATCGGCCGGCCAACAGGCCGATAGCAGATGGTCATGCGATGGGAACAGCAGCGTCCGTCAATGTCGACACTAAACCAATCAGCAGAGCTCCATAAGCAGAGTTGACGTTGCGACCTCTACAGCCGAACATGGCGGAAAAAAGAAGAGAGACCCTAACCAAATTTGGTAGCCAATCAAATTTAAACTATTCCAGGCCATCGTTGGACACCCCAGGAGCTCGCCGGAGCAGCATTCCTTCATAAACGGGAGCATGTTCGATCGCGTATCCCGTTGGGATGGATGAATGAAAACCAGGAAAAGATCCGGCGAATGGAAATTTTTGAATACAAGCAACTCCTGTCGATGGGACGACTGAGTCATAACCTTATACGGGTCCAGGAGTACACGCAGTCACCGCGATGTCGCTGCCGAGCGGTGCCGATGCAATTGAGTGGTGACAGCAGAGCAAAGTGGTATTCAGTGTGCAAATGTCAAAGTGTCCAATTAAATGAAACGCAATTTGACAAAAAAAAAAAAGAAAAACAACCGGCTGGGAGACTTCTATGACCGGACCGGAGTCGGACCTGAAGCCGAAGCACACCTGGTTCCACAATTACTCCTGCTTCGTTATGTAATTCAGTCCCGGAGCATCGCATTACCTTCAACGTGCTACTGCGCGGATGATACACGATCCGCGGGAAGTGAAGCTCCGCGCGTCGAATTACCGCACAAAGGTTGGAATTTAATTATGAGTACTCCACCCATGACCGCAGCGTGTATCTATTTATCGAGTGACAGAGCGCGCCCGTGTGTCCACCGCCATCGGCTTCGGCACCGCCGCTGCTCGGGTCTAGGTCAGGATTGAAATGCGAAACAATTTGATCGAGATTCGATGGCGGTGCGCGTTCGACGAAGCATCTCGAAGCGTGCTGTGGTGCTCGGTGGTGGTGGTGGTGGTTTGGATACTCCAACGAGATGGCGTTGTTGGTTGTCTCTGTGGTTTCTCGATCTCGATGTCGGAACGGATACTGGAAGACGGGAGGCACGCAGAACGGTGTATTGAAATTGCCCACTAATGGGGAATCGTAAAGTTCATTGTAACTGTAATTAAAGATCCCTGACTGCGCAGATTTCTCCGTTTGCATTCGTAAGCGTTTCTGTGTTCTGTTTGCTGTTTTCTGTTTTCTGTTTGAGGTTAGGACACGAAAGGAGGTTATTGTGCGTTGTGCGCCGTTTAGCGCGCGTTTAGCTGCGGTCGCTTACAACGCACGGTTCTCTCGGTTGTTGGTATCTCATTCCGCAAATTGTGCAGTGCTATTTTATTGCTGAACATTGAATTGCATTTATTTTGGATTTGTCTCTGATCGAGTTACAGTTGGCTAAGCGGAAAAAAACCAAACCATCGGTCGGGTCTTGATTTTTGACGCTCTCCACTTGGACGTGAGATTTCGCAATTGCGTTGGACATTGTCGCTTCAGTTTTGTGTAGTTGTTGATGACAAAGTTCAAGTGTACACGGAGCTTCGGTAAATGCGTGCATTAGATGGTCTTCGGTTTCAGGTGATGGTTCGCGAGTTATTAACCTCACGCTTGCCGCATTCCCGCAAAACAAGTTCTGTGTCTTGGGAAATTTCCACTTCGACATAATGATACATCTCTGTTGGCTTGAGATGGAGTTTTATGCGCGTTTGTTAGAAGCCCGTCAATCACAGGCACAGATCGATCATGATGACAAACCAGTGTTGCAAATATGCGAGTGGTGTGTTTTGTTGGGTGCATGCAGGTGCACAGCACGCCTTTTCCTTTGGCTGGAGTCTAGATGTCAAGAGCGCTTTGTGAGGCGTTCAACGTTCGTTTAGAGGCTACAATTTTTGCAGTGGTTTTACTCACATCCAGCCATGCATGACGCGCGTATTTTATAAGCGTAATTTGGAAGCCATTTGTTAATTAGCGGTCTCTTATGATAATTAGATCTACTCTAGAGTCAGAAATAAACGTGGTAATAGATTTACACAGTGACCGACTGTTTTTTGCTAAGCGATGGAATTACTTCGTGGCGCATTCCCAGGCAAGTGTCTGGGCGTGGTAATGCAGTAAAAAAATAGCCTTGCGTATCTGTTTATGACTCTTCATCATTACATTTGCCAATTTTGTCTTAATCTGCACTTTTAAAAGCCACAATGAAAAGGCATTCGTGGAAATTGTTCTTATAGCCTCAATTAAATGAAAAAAGCCGCAGAGACTCGTTGGAAAACTTAGGCAGCGTCCTCGTTTTGGTGAATATCGCAGAAGGAACAAGTAGTTGCACAGCCAATAAACTATATGTTATAATAAACTAGTTTACTATCTCTTCTTTGAGACCCCACATCAACATTTTCGTTGCATAATTTCTCTTTTTTTCGCGATCAGACTTCAATCACGATTTTCCTAGTTTTAGAGGCCCAGACAGCATGGAGGATTTTATTAAAAACTAAATATTTCCTATTTCTAAATCCAAATCAACCATTGTTTCAAATTTAAAACAAATTGGGCGAAATTACAGGTCTGAAGGGTTTTTTATTTCATTCCATTTATTAAGTATTTGGGATGTACAATAAGATTACTATCTTTTTTAGTGCTTAGATTCAAATTGAGTTGAAACTATACAATTTTAAAATGTATAAATAAAGCAAATGGAGGCAATTTTTAAATGCTTTGTCAGAGAAAACATTCATAAATGAATGAACTTTATTTTCGTTCTTTTCTTTGCATACTGCGAGTCTACTACATTTGTTTTAGAGAATCTGCTAGTAGCAGAGTTATCAACTACACTCATGGAAAAAAGTACTTGAACAAATGCAATTCTAGAAAATAAATGGCTTTCGTTTTGAAGCGACGAAGATTAGAGTTTTCGACTTTTCTGAGAGTCCTTAAAGGTATTTTCTTAAAAAAATTAATCAAAAAAAAAAAAAATAAATAATCTGCGTAACAGCCCACACAGCTTGTTAGCAAAAAAAATTAATGAACAAAACTCTTTTGTGAAATATAAATTTAACAGTTTTAGTACTTGAAACATTTGCTTATGTCTGTCTATAAGTTTTTCTCTGCGTTAAGCTTATTGCCTTCTGACGCAATGCCACACATACCGAAAAACCCCCCCTCACATCATTAAAACAACACCAAAGCAATGTTGAAATTTATGTTAAAAGCAATAAAATCGGATTCAGTTCAAATCAAATAAATTAACAACACCATTAGCAATTACGAATAACCTGCTAATTAAGTCACATCCCGAGCAATTGGCGCTCTCACTATCTAGCTAAACGCGCGAATCATTAACACCTCTGTGCCGTCCATCGTCGCCGTTCGCAAACACCAAACGACGAGCGACGACCACTCAACACGTTCCTTAATCCGTCCATAAAATGTCTTGATAAAGTAGATTTTAAAACAATTTTTTTTTTTTTTGTGTTAACGATTTCCATCTGCGTGAGCTGCCAGCTAATAAAATCCAATCGTCGCCGCTCATGACTATTGTCAGACGCGCCCGCTCGCCTCTGTGATCTGTGTTACGCAAATTTTAATCCGATTAGGTGACACTCAAGCTTTATGAATCACAACAGCAACAAAAATTCAAGAATGAAGTCATTATCGCTCTCACAGGTAGCAAAGCAAAACGGTGACAAAAAAAAAAAAGAAGAAACGTTTTCGAGCTTCGACTTTTTTTTTTTTTCCTGTGATATGAATACACCATTCGCGCCATCACCGGCACCATGGCACCGTAATGTGTGTGGCCAGGAAGACGTTGGCGAATTGCATAATCGCGGATCACCATTACGCGAGTACAAAGCGTCATAAATAAGACACGGCGATACGAAGATTAGGCACCGCCAGCGGAATCTCCTTCTACCCATTGGACTGCACATGTGTTCTGAGGATGCCATCTGCGAGGAATATGATTAATCTCCCGACTGAACTTAGACCTTGGCCAGCAATTATTCATCCAACACAGAGTCCAGCCGGAAGAGTGGCATCTTCGGCAGATCAGGTGTTTCAGATGTTCTGACACCGGACCACTGTCCGCGGTGCACCTTTTGTCAGGTGTTACTGACCGCTGTTGCAGTCGCAGCGCGCCACAACGAATTCGAGGAACAAAAGAAAATTTTAATTAAGAAACCAAATTACCATAGAACTCTCCGCCGATGCGGTGTGTCACTAAATCATCCCAATCTGTCTCGATCTCGGCGTCATTTGCATGGTAATCGTGGCTGGCATGGCTGAACATGTGTCTCATGGATTAATTTCCATGGAACTGCCGTGCCGCTGTCGGATGCTAATTGATTTCTGGGTAAGGCAACGCATTTTTAGGCAAATTCGATGCTGATAAGCCGAGGCATCCTCCTCTTGATAAGTGGGATACTTTATTGAATGTGTCGAGCGCGACTTCATTGGATTCCCCGACGGTACGTACGCACTCGTCTCAAAAGTGCGCTCAATTAATTAGAGAACTAATCCACGTCATAAAATCAACATACGTATGTGTTTCATTGAGTTATGTAGTTTAGTTTGCTCCAGCGCGACGGCAACGCTCGAAAAGGTTCACCTGTAATTAAGGTTGTAAGCCACACCACACGCACACGGCACGGAGATGTAAATGAAAATCGGGTTGGAGATGGAGATGGAGAATTGTGGCCTCACCGGCTCCTGTTGGCAGCTCCCGGCCGCCCACTTGTGTGTGTGTGTTTTGATTGCTGCCTTGGGATGTGCGCATGTAGTTCTCTAATTTGGTTTGGAACTTTAACAGCCTAATTAGCACTTAAACAAGATCCAGGACAGGAGTGCTGTATGCCGGGATAAAGACGTTACCAGGACAGTGCTTGTTTCTGTTTGCCGTGTTGTTTTCATTTGGTTTTCTCGCTCGGGTAGGTTCTGTCAGCCGTCGATAAGGCGGGGTGATGTTTTATTGAAATGCGTTCCTTGTTACGGAAGACGAGAGAGAACTCATTTGCTTTGAGTTTGTTTGATCTGGAGGAGTGAGACTTGTTTGGTTAGCAGGTTCTGATTGCTTTTGAGGGACGAGTTTGTAGATGAACTTGTTTTTCAAGTGTGAAAACGTCACAAGTTTAGGCAGAAGTGAGGACGAGCATGTTTTTCATTCCAGAAGTGTAAAAACGATACAAGTTTGGGCGAACGTTTTCTCAGAAATTCTGAAATTTTGAAAGTACCAACTTAATTTTTTTTCCAATTGAGACTGGATAATATTAGCCAAAACTTAAAATTCCAATGCAAAATAAGGGAATCTATTAAAAAACCCTAACCTCCAACTTGCCAGCTTAAGATCACGACCCACAGCCGATTGAAAATGCAGAATTTATTTCATTACGATCAACTTCGAACATTTTTTATTTGAAGTTGGTTTTTCTCCAATTTAAACTCGATAAAAAAAATGTCACGATTGAAAATTCCAATGGAAAACAAAGAAATCCATCCATCCAAATTCTAAACTCTAGATCACGACCAGCAATCGATTTTGCAGAATTTTTTACAATCAATTTCGAAAAATGCTTTTATTTCTAGTCCTGTTTTTCGCCGATTGAGATGCTATGAAGATGCCAATGGAAAACAAGGGAATTCATCAAAAACTCTAAGCTTTAGCTTGCTAAAATCACGACCCGCGGTCGATTTAAAATACAGAACTTATCTCATTACGATTAATTTTGAAAAATGCTTTCATTTCTAGTTCAGTTTTTCGCCGATCGAGACGATTGATGAAGCTAAAGTTTAAAACTCCAAGGGAAAACAAGACAATCCATCAAGAAAAAACTCTAAACTCCAACTACCAGCTTAAGATCACGACCCGCCATGTGTTGAAATTGCAGAATTTATCAAAAGACAACGTCTCTTAATTGATTCAAAGCCTATTATGTATATCCTACCGGTTTTAGATCCCAAGACACACGTTACACATTTTTCATGTTAATGTAGCAATTGCCACGCCACTACTGTAGAATGTCAACTTACCGCAGGTGTTAGCCCCAAGGTGCCGCTTGTCAAATGGCCAGCAATCAACAGCAATTGTTGCAGCTCCTTTGCATTCGATTACAATTTCTGGTATTTCTTTTCAAATTAATTCGATTTAACGCACTTCACTGCGTCGCTCGAGTGAAAGTTAAAGAAAAAAAAATGAAAAACTTTACAAATCCAGACCTGAGGGATTAGTGACACTGACACAAACGGTCACTTGCCTTGACGCTAAAGTAGTTTTCATTGCACCCGACCGAACGAAACCGAAAGTGCAACGAATTAGAGTCATTACCCGACCGACACGTCGCCCTCGAAGAAAGTGTTAAATCTGAAGATTCGCCACGACACCCGTCCGATCGGAGATATGACTACCACTTATCAGAATGTGCCATGTTACTTGTCGTCGAGTAGTGACACAAAAGCTGTTCCTTCTACTTATGCCATTAATATCCACAATTCATCTCTTTGCTGTCGACGGGAATCCAGTTCCTGCGCAAACATGTATTCCGATGGTTTTTTGCACCGACCATTTGCGTCGGAATCTCGCGCGTTCCAACAAAGATTATCTTCTCTTCCTCATCACTCTATCTGGTGTGATAGAGTGATAGCTGCCGCTGTTGTTGTGCCTCCACCGTGATTTAATGGACACTGTCTTTCTCGGGTTCCTTTCAGCAGCCACAATCCACCACCAGGATGATAATTCACAATTGGAGCGACGGATGGGCGGAGGCAGAGGCCGAGTATCACCGGCGCGCGATGATAATGAGAAGAGGTTTGATTCCTTGGGACGACCACCGCCGCCGACACAACAACGACAACCTGACGGACTGCTGTTCGCAACGCGGACGAGACAGGACAGCAGAAAAACGCCAAGACTACAAGTCGCATGAAAAACTAGAACAGAAATCAAGAGCCATGTTTCTCTATGCTACTTGCTTGGATGGCTGCCTTTTTTTTTTCTTTTTTTTTTTTTGCTTTGTTTGTGCTCCTTCTCCATCAACCGGCAGCCTTGCAGTCGGAAGCCAGCAGCCAACAGCCATCAGCCAGCAGCCGTGAGCCATGAGCCATGAGCCACTCGCCAACAGCAACGGGCTACATAAAAGTTGACTGATTCCATAGAAAGAAAAACATGAAATCTAGAATTGCTGTTGTCTTTGAGATTTCATCCTCCTCCTTTTCTCTAATGCTTTGCATTCTCGCAAGTGAAAAACTTAGAATTTTCCAAACTACCCTCTTCGTGTGTGCTAAAGCGTCGATATAACGGTGTGTGTACGTCTTGATGTTGTTCCATCCGAGGGAGAGTGGAATTCATTTATGTCAATTGAATCGTAAGGAACTTTGGACGGAGCTTGGAAGAGCGAGAGCACTCCACTCCACTCCACTTTACTGCCGTTGCACAGGTGCATAGAAAATTAATACTTACAACCAGGTGGGAACGGAGGGGATGCAGTCGTAGATAAAGGAGAAAGGAGAAACGAGGTGGAAAGGGACGACTGTTATCATTTATGGACACAGTAAATACTCAGCAGAGACTTAGCTTGCATTCGTTTCTTGTTTTTCTGGTCCTTGAAGGGAGCGACGGGGAATTCTACAAACGACAAAAGAAAAAAAAAAAAGTCGTTTGCGACTTGGCCGCGAAGGCAAAGAGGAAATTCTGTGGTGGCTGCAATCGTCGTTGTGGACTGTTGGCGGAAATTAGCTGCAACTTATTGAGGGGAGTTTTTTTTTTGGTGTTATTATGACTGGGTAATTATGATTAAGGGAGACTCTTGTGGTTGCCAAAGGGGTGAGCATTAGTCGATGAAGAACTTCAGACAAACACCCAAAGGGAG
Organism: Syritta pipiens; assembly: GCA_905187475.1. Lineage (NCBI taxonomy): Eukaryota > Metazoa > Arthropoda > Insecta > Diptera > Syrphidae > Syritta > Syritta pipiens. Next base: position 1,227,632 of record LR994574.1, on the reverse strand, counting down.
TATGAGTTTCGCGGAGTGTTCTTGAAATGGAGGCGGTGATTTTAGTACCGAATTTATGGCTACCAACAGAAGTTTTCAACAGCAAATTGAAATAAATTCGGCTTAGAATTGTTCGAAGTAGAATGTCTTTCTTTTTCCTGCCACTCTGGTCTGTTTTTAGTGTCGAATAAATTTGTCGTAGTTTTTCTACTTCATTTTTCTTGCCAATATCTTTGAGAGTTTCAATCATGATCCACAGAAATTTGTACGCAATCCACAAACAAGGAAGCAAAAATTCATATACAGATTAGAATTGTAAGTAAAACAAAAAGAAGAAACCTTTGAATGTTTTAAAGAAGAATAAAACCGTGAGATGTATGAAATTTCAAGCTTCCAAAGGTTTCAGGATCCACAGAAATCTATTCGCAACCCACAAACATGTAAAGCTAAAATTCACGCACAGGGTAGCATTGTACTTATAACAGGAAGAAGTTATTCGAATCTCTTAAAAAAAAAATAAAAGTTCAGAGGCAGATATTGAATTACAAGTTTCCAAAGGTTTCAGGATCCACAGAAATTGGTACGCGATCCTCAAATGTGTAGTCGCAAGAAATAAAGTCGAAGCCCTCTAAGTCGAATTTTCACGGGATATCAAAATTAGTTCGAGTTAGAGGGATTTTTCGACTTAAAGTGCGTTCGACGTAGAGGATTTCGCCAAAATATGGCGAAAAATTTCGAGTTAGAGGGCTTAGACTGTAATTGCTTAGGTAATGTATTACATTTTTAAGAAAGTTTTATGCTAAAATCTGAAAACTTTTGTGAATATCAGGAAGTAGCAAAAATTGTATTGAATAGACATTCACTTAATTTTCTTTAAAATTTGTTTCAGACAGTACCTACAATCATTTCAGATTCTACGTCGTAAAAAGCGAAACAATCATAAATTTGTTTTAACTCGACTGAGGAGGTCATTTCCTGTGGTCACAGAAATATACAAAACGCAAATTCATTTACCGAAAAGTATCATTTGAAAAATAATAATTATTATTATTATTAAACTTTGTTGAAATATAAATAAATAATAAAAACAATAAAAAGAGATTAAGCTCTACCTAGCAGGGGTATTTGAAAAATAAAAAAAATCATGAGTTGTAGTTTCAAGTTTTCAAAATGTTTTTGATTTTCATTTAATTTTATGACAAAAGGATTGAAGTGCGTTAATCGTCCCGGAAGGATGCAGCAGGTCAATTTTTCTTTGGAAAGAAATCTGAATTACAGTAAAAAAGCAGAAGATTAGCGGCATTTACATTCATGAGGCAACTCGACAACTTGAAATGCGCTGGCCTTTGCTCAATGATGGGAAGGACGTGTATTTTTGGCAGTAAATTCACATTTTGGATAGGAGCAAGAGATCATCAAGGCTACAAGAGATGTGAAATTTTGGCAGTAGATTCAAATTTGAGAAAAGGGGCAAAGATCATTGGTAATTTTTGTGGCAACAACGAATAACCGCTTCAGTTGAGTTAAGACAACGTTGAGATTGGTTCCGTTTTCACTTAATATAATCTGAAATGATTGCTCTTCGTAAACAAAATGGAAAGGAAATTATTACTATTATAATTTATTAACAAAAAACTTGAATTACATGCTTATATACAATTTTTACAGATCGAGCTGCGCAAAGAAAATTAATATCCTCCAGAAATATCAGTGAGATGAAAATTGTGATGATACGCCATCTTGCTTTTTTTCTGTTGTGAACAGCTAATGACCTGCTCAGTCGCAGATCACAATTTTGACAGTTTTGGGTTAGAATACGAAAACCTATCAAGTTATGAGTTCCCTACATTTTGGTGAGGTTGCTGTGACATATGAGGCATCACTGAGGTGTGCCAGAATAGCTATTAATGAAGGTTTGTTCAAATATTTTTCGCTGATTATCAAACGTGTTTTCAAAAAGATCTTGAACATTCTTTTTTAGAAATGTGGAAAAATGACGGCGGATCTCTGTGGCCATAGATTCAGGAATGATAAAAATGTGTCAATTCTTCCTTAACGTCAAAGGTTCAGAAACAATCCACAAGTTTGTAGAAAAAATAAATCCTCAAAATTTCGTCGAAGAAACTAGCCTCTGGCCCCGTATGGGCTGTTACGCCGACTATTTTTGTTTTTTATTTTCAAAATCTCGTCAACGATTTAAAAAGTCTGCTATTCGATTAAAGATGAAAAAAAAACCCTTTCAGGTTTCTTTTAATACGCAAACATTTCCTATAATTTCAACGCAGTCCCTCCACTCCCAGAGCGGCCCTTTAAAACCGGTAAAAAAAAAAAGGCTCACAGAAACTGGTTCAAGCCCACATTTCTGTAATAGACAACGCCGCGAGCCTCTTCAATTAGTCGTTTTGCGATGAGGGAAGTAAATTGAAGTGGACATCACAAAGCGAGACCGCTCTTCACGAAGGCTTTGCCAACAAAAAAAAAAAAAATCGAAAAAAAAAAAAAATAGAAAATGGGAAAAATCAAGTGAAACACACTCAGCGACAAATCGTCGAATATCATTAATTGAAAAAAACATAAAAATCAAATAAATACCAATGGATCCTGTGACATCGCAAATTAAGGGAACCGGCGCATCAGCATCATCAACTCACTCTCTCGCAGGCACACACGCACATGGACGCCGCAGCCACTCATCACCATCGTCCTCGTCCTCATCCGCAGGAGTGCATCGTCATTATTGCGATTATTATTATTTTTATTCGACAGTTGAATTGCGTACTTAAGTTATCTTTATGGATGTGGCTTTTAATTAATTAATTATTCTCTCATTAATAAAAATGCTGCCGTTGTGACCCGTTCGTACTGCCGCCATCGTCACCAAGCCACGACGAGACGAGACGAGGCCGGCTGTTTTTGGCATCGAAAGAATAACAACCACGACAATAGGTAGTCCATGGAGAAGAGTGGAAGCTGCCGGTGACTCTGTGGTGCTGCCGTGGAGTACTTCTGTTGCACGAGATACTCTCCGGTCGTGCATACTTCAGTGCACTGCATGCGGTCGGCCGCCGAGACGGTTCGAGTTAGTGATCACGTCTACGTAAGACTAAACGCTGGCGATGACGACGGCGGCTATGGCGGGATACACCGCACCGAACCGCTTATGGAATGAAATTTTTATTTTCCATCGCATTTTCGCCTTCCCCCCCTCTCAGCCCTTCGAGATGTTGCTGTTGCAAATCAAATGCAAAGGAGAGGAATGAGCGACTGCTTCACATACAATTCAGGAACTGAAAGAGGAGAGTGTTGTGCTCTGCTCCTGCTAAGGGTCCTCTTTTCTTTTTTAATTTTCATAAATAATCAAAACAACAGTTGACAACGATGGCGACGACGATGGGAATGACGACGAGACTGTCGGAACAACCGTCGTCATTACCGACAACGACGTGGACGGGAAAGGAGAAGTGGAGGCAGCCACCGTTGCATTAACTTGGTCGCCACCGCCGCCGTCGCTGCCGTGTGGCTCTGGCTCTGTGGCACAACCCCTCGACTGCACGGTGTCTGATGCAGAAATAAGTTTTCTCATGTGCACGCGGTGGCAGAGGACCACCTTGTCGGTCGAGGCTGCGCTGGTGCGCCGGTGAATGCTAAAGTAGGTAGATGGTCGCGGCCAGCGGCCGCAGCGGCGATGGGACAGGTGATGCTGTGTTTAGCTGATGTACTACTTCATGTTGCGATTTCGTGATAATTAACGAATTTTTTTTTTTTCGTTTCTCTGTTTTTTCTCCCTTTTTAGTTTATTTTTATGGCTTCGATTTTGATGGCCGGCGAGTCCCGTGGCCACGCCGCCGGAAGACAAAGGAGGTCTGTTCTATGGTATGCGGTATGTGGTTAATGGCATGTAATTATCGGGTCGTGAGTGATGTTTTTATTAAGAGAAAGTTAATCAGCCCATACCGGACTACAACACTGGCATCGGCATCAACACCGGGACCAAGGTCAATCGTAGAAGCTGATGGACGTGATCTGGTTTGGAGTTGGGAAGTAAACAATTCCGATTAGAAACTGATCTGCTTGACTTTAAGATTTGTACGAATGGACGTTATTTTACGATTTATGGATCTCAGTCAGAGGTGATGAATAGGCCGTCTTTTCAACTCTAATAGCTTGGTGTTTTACGACCCGAGGGATACAATTAAATTTTCATAACAGACGTACAGAGATCTTGGTCTACGTTTGTCCAATTTCTGCAGTCATTTACACGTTTTCTGAAGAAATCAACAACCAGAATTCGATGTTAACTGAGTCGTCAAGTTGCCAAGAAAGCAACAGGGACGCACTTTGCACAATCGATTCATTAGTTTTGCTGCAGTTTGCGAGGTTTTCTACCAAAAATTATACAAAAGTGTGATCCGAAATGTGTGTCAAAAATTATAACGCGCATAACACAGTGGAGGCACGCGAAAAAAGCTAGGCTCTAGCTCTCGTCGAGCTGTTACGGCGCCGTCCAATGATTGAATGAATGAATGATCCGAAATAAAGCTCGCAATGAATGATCTCCTAAAGACAGTGCGTCGGATTGCTAAGCGAGCGTACGCATGCCCTAATCCAGGCCGGAGAAAAACGCCACGAACAATTTTCATGGCCCACCTCCAGCGAATGACTGACAATTCTCCTGGAGTACATCTGTCATGGAAAGTTTTTGCCATTCGAAATAGGCAATAAACAGCAGGTCCGCCTCACATGTGTGACTTTATAACGCCCTTAACACAGTGTAGGCGCAAAAAGGTTATTATAAAATGTTACTCTGTTCCTTTATGGGCTATTGCACAGATCATTTTAAGAACGATTGAAAGTTAAGCCTAAGCAAGTTCTTGTGTTTAAGGAAATTCCAGTCCTCGTGCAAAAAAAAACCCGTCAAGTTCGACAAATTTTGATTGAAAAAGATCAAAAACTAACTCTCGCCAAATTAGCTCCCCATAAAGACCCGCACGTCGACCATAAATTCCAGCATCTATGTAATCTCTCGCCCCATTCGTTTAATCTCCCCCAATCAATCGAGCATTCATAAAACAAAAATCATCAACTCAACCTCTCCACCGTACACAACCACTTAATTAAAAACCATTTTTATCACTTAGATCGATTAATACCTCTCGTTCGCAGAAATTATTTGCGGAAACCGGTCGTCAACACCCACCTTTGCATAAATCAAACAATTAATTCGCGCTACTAGCCCAAGACTCGCATTAATTTGTACCGGGCTGTGTGTGTTAAGCGTGTTAAGATGTTCGTTGTCAACCGGCAGAAAATTAAAAAACTTAATTAGCGGTTGCAAAGGAGAGAAGGAGACAGAAATCCCAAATTAAGCCATGCATCATCATCATCTCTTTGTAAAAGAAACCCCTCTGCGGTTTTATCCGAGAACCACACCAAAAGCGGCACAGCAAAACAAAAGCTAGGTCTTAAACACAAACGCCTGTCAGCGCCCAGAAATTTATTTGAAAACCCCCCCAAAAAAAAAGAAACAAAAAATAAAATGAAAACCAGAACGCAGCCTGACTCTCGAAAGGCGCTCCTCCTTCACAAGAACACAACGACGACGCTGTGTGCTGCCTGATTTATGCCTGCAGATAAATTTGAAATTCCGATTTCGGGATTCATTTATCGAGCTTGTTGTTCCGTTTCGAACATGTTAATTTCCTGGACCGTTTCCTGGACTTTTTCTCTGTCTCTGGCTCCGTGATGACATTCCGACCGACGAGGGTTTATTAGACACATCTGTAGGAATGTCATCGCCACCAAAAAAAAAGTAGTCGCTGTTTTTCTCCAAAACCGGCTGACTTCTCACGCATTCACACCGCAAATCAATCAAATTCGAATTTGTCATTCAAATTCCCCAAATCCGTGACATTCGACAACCTCGGATGGGTCGTAATCCGGCACCTCCATCTCCGGCGATCGGGCCCCACCTCCGCATCACACGCCAGAGGCCTTAATTTTCGCCACAAATCATCGAAAAGAAAAAAATGTTTTCTGAATAATTTACAGTCATCATTAGATGTTGGCATGTCAGTGGTTTTTGTTTTCTTTTCCCCCGAGACATCATCGGAAGATCGAATGTCTCTCGAGTCGAAGATAAATGATTGACGCGTACTGTAAGATACTTGTTTGACAAGCGCTAAGACAACTCTGCTCGGTGTTAATGACCGAAGTGTTTTCTCATTCGCAAAGCTAAGCTCTTAATTATTGTGACAAATCACGGGCACTCTCATCGTCGATGGCAACTCTGAAAATACGACACGTTCCACGAAAACCGACACATCCGGCACCACTATGGCCCATTTGGCGATGCTCCTCTGTTTGTTTTCGAATCGGAGAATTGTTTACATTTGCATCCTGCATGGCAGCGTCTTTCTCGCTTCTGATCCATCATCGTCGATTGTTTACTGTCAACGCAGCGTTTTACGAAAACACTTCATCTTTGTTCCTCTGACCAACAAAAAGGGTACCGACTCCTTCAGGGTGCGCAATTAATTCATTCTGATTGAGTTACAACCGAAAACGGCTTCGTATGCAAATCAATTCGAAAACGACAAACGATGGAAGACAACCGAACGGCCGACAAACAACTCGACTCGACTGGAGTGAGTGTTTTCATCGTAAACACACGCCAGATGGGAGCAGTCCTTCGGCCTGGGAACTTGGCCACATCTTGAGGTCTAATTAAAAATCAAAATCGATTCTTGTCAGGTCGGAAACTTCTTCGAGTTGAGTAGGTGGACATGTTTTCAGAAGCAACACAATCGTGAACTAAATTTTATTTTTATTTTCATGTTTTGTTCAAAAATTCATCACGTGTATTGTACGAAACATAAAAAAAAAAGGTCAGACTGCACCGGAGGCTTTAACTGCGCACGTACTAGTTTATTGTGTGGTGTATCTTTTTATTGGTGTAAGAAGTTATGGCTCTTTTTTTGAATTTTCTCTAAAGGTCTTATTTGTGATGTGAAGTGGGTCGGTCTGAACGGGGGGAAGTCAACACCCGTCGATGGTTGAAAATGGTGTTTTACGAGCGTAGGCTGGTTGAATGGACCCATTACGAGGCGGACAATCGTCTGTCTTGAACTAGACCTTGTAATAACTGATTCAGGAGTGTCTGTATGTAAGTTCATCACATAGAGACTTTATTGCGGACGATGGCTTCAAGGTGGAGCAGAGGTTTCATTCGAGGCTCAGAGTATTTCTTGAAATTAAATTCAAATTAATTCACGAAAAAGGTAGGCTCTGGCCCTCTATGGGCTGTTATGCTATTATTATTGACTTTCTTTGTAATTCACATTTGTCGAATCATTTTTATGGTAACAAGGAATTAGTAAACCAAAAGGTGGTATTTTAATTTCTCAGTTAATTTGTTTCCGGAGTTAGTCGAAACGAAAACAAATACATTCTCATGAGACTTTATTTGATGCATCTATTTAGGCTTTCTAAGACGAGGATAAGGATAGATTAGAAACTTCCTCATCATCTTCTTGGCAGCGTGTTTCACTAATGAGGTCGGAAGGAAACTTCCTTGAAGAATCTTTATTTTAACTGGAATGCTTTATTAAAAAAAAGAAAAACAATGATCCAGAAAGACGCGCAAAGGAATAAATTATCGAAATTATCGATTTTTGCTTAAAATGGCGTTTCCGATAATTTGGCAGTTAGGCTGCTAAATGGTAGATGCATATGAACCTCCCAACCGAGCTTCCAGAGCTTCTGGCGAGTAACTATCGACGAGGGTGGCCTTGAAAGACAAATCCTCTTTTCTTGGCCAAACCGAACGCTTCTAATCGATTGCTTCTTTCAGACGGTCTTATTGTTGACAGTATGCGATCGAGTTAGAAGTTTGGCCATAGGCGAGTAGCTCGTAGTATATGATTCTTTGCCAATCTTACCAAACACAGAGCAAAGCCTTTTTGACAGTCAATCCTAGCTTGGACATCGTACATTTTAGCTTGATGTTGTCGTAAATATTATGTTGTTAAATATCTCCCTTCCGCCTTTTTGTCTTTTGAATTTTCCGAGCTCTGTAGCGCTTTGTACATAGTCGGAAAATTCAAAAGACAAAAAGGCGGAAGGGAGATATTTGACAACCTAATATTTCATCATCAGTTACGATCCACTTCAAAAATGGATCAACTTTGTCGCGATTCAGTAACGATTCACGGGTAGAAGTTTGGTCCAAGAGATTTCTCCATGTTAACTCGTGTGGCACCCACACATCGAGTTTTTTTTTTGCACCCGGCCTTATTAAATACAGTCGAGTCACTCGAATTTTCACAGAACATCAATATTAGTTCGAGTTAGAAAGAGTTCGACTTAGAGGGTTGTTTTTGTATGGAAAATTGGGAAGGGAATGCCAAAACATGGCGAAAAAATTCGAGTTAGAGGGATTCGACTGTAGTTCCAAACTGGTTTTGTACAATGTTCAGCTCGTGTGGAATCGAAACAATGCTTACATAATGATCGGCTTCAACGTTTTTTCCTATTCTAACAACATTTTTGGCAATTGGTCTTCCGGAGTATAGTTCATATTTAACCTCAAAAGTTACTGGGACGGAATCAACGAAACCAAAATGGTGCAGGTTGGCTGTTACAGTCAAATTCACATTGTCAGCCGCCTGACTTGCATTTTCACTTTCATCAAAGAAAACATGTAAAATGTAGCCTATTTTCTCATTCATTTCATTTTTGACGCGTGTGCAAACGAAACTAAATCAATCAAATGCAAACCTATCTAGTAAGCTTTTTTTTTATTATTAACTGAAATCTTTACAACGACATCGGTTGTGAATCAATAAAACAAACACCAACCCAGATGCAGAGTACATCGTTGTTTAGAATATTGACTAATAAAAAAAAGAGTACTAAAGCCATCTATTGAGGAAATAATGGATTACTTTTTACAACACTTTATATTTACCTGACAAACATTTAAATTTATAAAGCACTCCGTGAGAATGAAGACTAAAAAAAAGCAGACCTACTTCTTTGAATTAGCTAATCTTTTATAGACATTTGTTGGTTTGCCCCGATGAACTTGGATATGTGATTTGGATATAGGGATATCTGCACAAAATGAAAATCTTTCAGAGAGCCTGAAAAAAGCACATCTGGTGCACTTCACTCAGTTCAATTACACGATGCATTAAAAAACTTTACGTTGAAACCCAAAGGTTCATGACAGAAAAAACAGTAGAATAAAGACACGTTCGTTGACGATTACTTTAAGGCTTTAGATATAAAACTATAGACAGTGAACTCTAGATAATTCGAACCTCTATATTTTGAAAACCACTGTAAATAGAAATATTCTCACAGTCCCCTGACTCTGCAAAACGAAGAAAACCTAAACAATTTGTTAGTTTCTTTATTGTAGCTAAAATGTTCTATTTTCCTTAGAACTACATTGCACAATTTACAGAGATGTAGCTCTTGACTTCTTTGTTTATTCGAATTTCTTTGATTGCAGAACAATAAGAAAACCTCCCTAATTCGAAAATGGTGGCTTTTTCACCTATTACCTCTAATTATTTAGCGTTCACTGTATTAAATTTTATTTCAGCTCCGCTTCCTGTCACCAATTAATTTCAAAGGAAATCCAATAAGACACGAAAATAATTTTCCACTCCAACTCTATTTCGCTCCATCACCTATTTTCTTCGAATCCAACTCCCCTGCATCATCAGCAAAACTGTTGTTCTAGAAAGAATGCTGTGCCGGAAACCGGAAAACAAAGCCCAGTTAAATTTCCAGTTGTTTATCTTCTGCGGAAGATCGATTGGTAAATCGACTGGCACTGGATCACTTCAAAGAATTCTAGTTCGGGAGAACGGAGAGAAAGACTTCAGCCACTTGGCCGAATCGTGGGGCAAACAAATTTGCATATAACAACACCTGAAGTGTGCGTGCACGAATTTACTAAATGGCTCTTGAAGTCGGCTCACCCCTACAGCGTCGAACATCTTCACTCGGGGAGAATGTGAAGACCAGGTGTGATGACCGCGATCCACGACATAACCGAACCACTTAAGAGCTCTTGTGATCGGTTATGGAAATTCGTACGTGCCTCCGAGTTATCCACTCTGAATCAGACGATGCTCTTTAAAGAAGAGCCATTTAAAGACCCGCGCCGCGGTGAGTCCTCCCCCTTTTTCAATGTCACATGGAATCCCCCGAGGGATGCGATTTGTAATCTGTCCGCTAACACAGTGCTGGCATTGTGGCAGCAAACAAACATGTGGCAGCCGCCACTTAATTGCACCAGACACCCTTCCGATATGTGGGAGGTGTTCTCCCGTCTCTCCACTGAGCCCCTTGTTGCATCCACACTCGCTCGGTCGTTATTTTGTGGCGAACCGAGTGCAGGCGGGGGTATTTCTGCACAGAAAAACAGGACACTCTCGTTAGCTCGCTCGGGGTTATCCCCTCAAACATGAGGAAAATACTCCGCCATAATTATGCATGAAAAGGATTCTGCAGTCCTTTGAGAGGCGAATTAAAAGCGTCTAGACTGTGGCGTAGACGAAACAAGACTTACACTCACCTGATTGCAAAGAGTTATATCCGGTTTGAGGTGGAAATTCAAGTCCCATGGAGAGCGAACTCTGGCGGAGGGCGAGAGAAAAAAAAAAAAGAATCCTGGTAATCCTTATCGCGGCAACGTGATTCACTTGCTTCCGGCAAATTACCCAACCGGCAGCGGTCAAACACAATTTTCCGAATCCGGATATCCGGCAACAACACTGAACGCGAATCACTCACTCAATCACACGAGTACCAGGGGGTTGTTCACTAGTGCATATCTTTCACGAGAACGAAAACAGGAAGCGCCCGCCCAGCACCACTTCGCAGGACATTCTGATGGCGGGTTCCTTAAAATATCACCACCGACCGTTCAAGAATACGAAATACTTTTTCGCTGAATTGAATTTTCTCTGAATAAAAGCAACGGTTTTTCGGGGAAAAAGGTGTTTACATTCGCCCGCTTCGAAGGATAATGCAAGAGCAACAACGCGAAACCGGCGAACAAGTACAATTCCAATGAAAGAACTACGAAAACCACATCGACATCAACATCAACATCGATAACGACAACGACAACGACAACGACGACGACGATGACGAAACGAAACGAAAACATCGACGATGACAGCTCTCAAACACGCACGCTTTTCCTTGCGCTGTCGAGCGAACGAACGTTGACACTCCCGCTTGTGACTGTGGTGGCTTTGTGGCTCCCTCGGATGCAGTTCGAACAACAGAAAGCGCTCAACTTCGACTGAACCAGAAGCGGTGCCGCGGCAAATGCGACGTGCGAACGCGGCAAACGGCGACAATGGACCCCCGTCGGAGTTGAGTGGAAATTTTCGTCGTTCGAGTGAGTGAGAGTGAGCGTGAACGTGTGAGCCGCCCAACTGGTTCGAGTCCCCCAAACGCCGGTTGCCAAAGATTCATTGACTTCCACGAAACAGCAGCGGCGGCGGCAAGAAGTTCGCTTGGCGTTTTCTTGTTTTCATTGGAAGTTTGAGTGAAATTCGTTCCCGGGTGTGATACTATCTCGTTCACTCTTGCACTCAACTTCCCTGCCTCAACTTGTTTTGAGATGTGGATTCTTCTTCTTCTTCTTCTTCTCCCTCGTTTGTTGTTTTGTCTTCCAATTGCATTTTTCCAGTTTCTCTCGATTGAACTGTAGTTTGTAGCTATAGCTGTAAATTGGTTTTTCTGCTGGGAATGTGCTCAACGCGGGGGAAAGAGAGCAGGTGTTTCATTCCGTTTTGTTTGCGCAGTCGAAAAACACTCAAGAGAACCGCCGAAGAGAAATGGTCTTTCGCAAAGTTGTTTACTTGTTCAGTTTGAGGCTTGCTAAACAAATAATTTACTTTCGATTTGTTATTCTATTCAAAAACCGTCGAGCGCGCTTCTGATCAAAGAATTGCATCACTGCTCTGTTAACCTCTAACCGTTAAAATGGTAGTTTTGACAGATGCCAAAGTGGTTTGCAAGCTCCGAGAATTTTTTTCTTGTGATAGTGATAGTGCTTCCCAACTTTTTGAAGCCCATCGCTTCCAGAATACTCAACATCGAACAGGAGGTGATTTAAACAAAGATAATTAGAACCTCTAAAGTTTAAAAACCTCTGTAAATAAAAGGCTATAGGAAAGTTAAAAAAAAACACATAAAATTCAGAAAAATGCATGAAATCTTTATTTGAATCGATAGTACGGTCCATATAATTTAATGTTTGAAGATTATTTCATGCAAATGTTGACCTTGACTGCGCCCCAAATGGTCCATCCGCTTAGTCCAATTTTGGCATACTCTTTCCAACATTTCGGCCGGTATCTCACGAATAAATGCTTCAATGTTGTCTTCCAATGCGTCAATTGAAGCGGGCTTATCTGTATAGACATGAGCTTTAACATAGCCCCACAAACAATAGTCTAAAGGCGTTAAATCGCACGATCTAGGCGGCCAATTGACCGGTCCCGAACGTGAAATAAAATGTTCACCGAACTCGCCTCTCAATAAGTCCATTTTTGCGCGTGCTGTGTGGCATGTGGCACCGTCTTGTTGAAACCACATGTCATGCAAGGTAAGCTCTTGCATTTTGGGCAAAAAAAAGTTGGATATCATCTCATGGTAGCGCTCACCACTCACAATTACGTTACGATTCGCATTATCTTTGAAGAAGTACGGTCCAATAATGCCACCAGCCCATAAACCGCACCAAACTTTGACTTTTTCTGGATGCATTGGTAGCTCTTGCAATGCTTCTGGCTGATATTCACTCCAAAATCGACAATTCTGCTTATTTACGTACCCATTGAGCCAAAAATGAGCTGACCATAAAATGGAAGAAGCGCGCTATGAACTTTCTTAACAGAGCACGCACTTTGATAATAAAATTGAATAATTTGCAAGCGTTGTTCGTTTGTAAGACGATTCATGGTTAAATTATAGACCAAACTGAAGATGTTTGACAGTGAAACAAAACACGAAACGTGCGTCAGCTGTTTAAACCAGTGTTGCCAAAAAGACAATAGCTAAAAAATCACCCTTTAGAAGCATTCTTACAGTCCTATGAAAAAAAAAACCTCTGTAAGTCAAAAAAACGTATGCAATTTGTCCTTTTTGGTAATTCGAATTTATTTTTGTGCAAAAGCACATCAAAACCTCTCTATTCGAAAATGGTGGCTCTTTTTACCAATACAGTCGAATTCCTCTAAGTCTTATTTCCCTTTAACTTGAATTTTTCCGCCATATTTTGGCATTCCCCTTCACAATTTTCCATACAAAAACCATCCTCTAACTCGAACTAATTTCGATGTCCCATGAAAATTCGAGTTAGAGGCATTCGACTGTAAATCGAAGTCAAGATTATTTGGTTTTTTCAACAACCGTTAGTTGAAATGCCTACGTAACAATAGTGAGGCATAATTTTATTTTCTGAAATTCTTTTATATTCTGAATTCAATTTCTGGTTCTGGAATTTCAGCTTAATGTCCAAATATGATCTCGTTTCAAACTGGCAAACCAACTGATGTTGTTTCTCATAATGTGTCTCGTCGAACCTACTTCCTGCTTACGGGTGTTCCACCTATGGCATTGCTTTCAAATCATAATTTTGCAAAATTTTCAAAATGCAAAATTCGATGATATCTGACCCTCCAGTCGATTTACTTCTAGCGTGTACAGATGCATAATATTTCATAATTGCCACTCCTCACTTTTAGAATCGTGATGCAATTAGCAAAACTTCAGGATTGTAAATTAACACCATGTCTTTAAGCCAGCTGTCAAAACCCGGTTAACATTGTCATAGCCAACACTCCACAATATTCCAGGCACACGTTGCCTAATGACTAAGAGAGCGTATGTTCTTTCAACAGCCTTCTGACAGCTGTCAATGTAAAAAAATTGACACTCCGCTTATGATACACCGCAGGAGTACAACGCCTTCGAATTGATGCAAAAAAAATTATTCAATTAGTTTCGAATCTGTCAAAACACTTTGAAATCCGCTTGAGTTTTTCTGGCCCGCAGTCACCCATCGAGCTCAGCGAGGGTCGTAAAATCTGTCAGAAACTCAACGCAACAAAAAAAAAAAAAAAACTTAGTCTGTCACCATGAATAGACCGAGAAAGAAAATTGAAATCTTTAACTCCAAATTTGAACGAGCAAAAAAGTAAGTGAGCAGAATTCCACGAAGTAGTACGCAAGTGCCAAAAAACCGGCTGAAGTGCTGTTGTGTGTGATACGACTTTACGGCAAAGCTGTAATGGCGAAGCCCGTTTAGAGGAATATTGCGTACATCGTTCTGAAAAACTAAAAGGTCTTTTAAAAGCGAAAGTTGAATAATGATAACGACGCGGTAAGGAAAGACAAAGTAAAGTTGACAGAACTCTTTCACAATCCGCAGATGGATTCGGAAAAGACCGCGTTTGATCTCCGCGATATGCGTGGGTCAAACGTAAATACCCCACCTCTCCTCAGATAAACATCCATCCTCATTCCGCAGGCACGCCCAATTACACGCTACAAACGAACCGACCGCCGTCAGCTTCCGGATGAATGGAAAGCAATGAATTTTCTAGTAGCAATCAAAGCATTACAAATCCAAGGGTCAGCACCGAACACAAGCCGGCCTGACCCCCAACCCCAATCGCTAACGCAGTGCGTTAGCATCTCATCTCCTTACATGCGGCCGACGCAGGTACAAGGAACTTGTTAAATATTAATTGAATCCAAACCACAACGTCAAGGAAGCAATTTCACCAAATCCGACACTGGTCAAGCACATAGATTAATTGCGGAATCCTTTGGCAGGACAGGCATGCGGCTTATCGCTGTTCCCCCAAAGCCAGCACACCCAAAGCCGCACATCCATCGGATGTGTTTGCCTAGAGAATTCCATGGCCACATTGCATTCGACGTCGGCCGCAAAAAAGGTAATTAAATGTGCAGATGCGATCCAGGTGTGGCTGCTGTGGATTCGGCAGAAGAAAAGAAAAAGAATTGAGTGTCCCACCGCCACCCCGCGCAATCACCGGTGTCACCATTCGGTAAGAAATGTTTAACGACCCTTGCCGCCAGTAACGTCGCATGCAGGCAACAATAATGACGGTGGAATTCCTTTCATTCCTGTCCATCGTCGCTGTCGTCGCCATCGTCGGCGACGTCGTCGTGGATGTTGTCGCTCCTGTCGTCGCCGCAGTGCGCACCGGCAGGACGTCCGGGGGAGGCCGGGCGGCCCGCAGAGTGAGAAACGATTTACGCGCTCAGTTCCTAGACCAATTGAAATGGTCATGGCCATCATATCCCCACAATGGCAGCCAGCGAAACTGATCATAAATTAACGAGGCGTTACTGCGAATAATGTGTTCTGGCACGAATATCCCTAAAGGGGGTGTTTCTCCCAGACACACAGAGACACGTTTTATTACAGCAGCTTGTCCATCATCATCAGTGGTAGCAGCAGCAGCGGTAATACCACCGCCACCACCACAAACACCACGCCAAGATGATGATGACGGGCCGGGCCGAGTCGTGGCAGTGCCAATTTTGATGAGAAGCTGTCTGCCGAGGTTTATTTTCGGTTTTTTAATTGCCCTCTGGGGCCTGCGATTCCTTCGCGCGAAACGATATCGTCAAATATTTACAACTGCTCGCCCCGGCCACGGTGCAAGGGGGGGGGGGGGGGGGGGGGGCGAATGCATCCCGTCTAAGCCGTCTTACCGGCGCAATAAAAATCACCTCGACTTACGGCGAGCGAGTAGGCCCTCTAGGGGTTGTAAAGGCCGTAGACGCCTACAAATCACCACTCGAATAATTGAAGAGAAAGATCGCAAATGCGAATGCTCACCACACAGTGCCATATAATCACTTTAAAGACCACTAAAAGTCGAAGCCATGGTTAGCCGTGATGGTTCCGATGGACCGACGACCGACGGCCAACGACCAAGGACCGAGGACCATTTGCCGAAGTCTTTTGTTGCGAAGAAGCTAGGCCGGAATTTCGCGGTCTGATGGATTGGTAACGAGGCTTGTTGGGTTTGTGTTTTTGTGTTTGTTCGGTGCGCCCGTTGCCTTGTTTGTGTTTTCGAAGCGAAACGTTAAATGTTTGTTTGGGGGCTTTCCGAGAGAGCCGGTGCATTATTGCGGATGCGAAAGATCGTTGGGCATCACCTTTTTAGGCCAAATTGGGAATTTAAGTATTCGCCAGCAATTAAAACGATACATTTGTCGAGACGTGGGCTGTGGCAGTCTGGAGTGCTGTCTAGTTAGTCATTAAATTAGCACTTTAGCATTCACTACTGGGCTTCGGATGGAATGCGGGTTGGTACCTAGAATTGTTGAAGAATCTGTGGGAGTTTGCCCCTGTACCGCCTGATAATTAGTGATTTACGAGAATGTGTTTGAGGGGCTTGTAATTGGCACAAGAATGTGAACTTTCGATGGTAAATGTTTGATGCCCACGACTGATGTGGAGGCTTAGGGGTTTATTTTAAAAGGAATTTTGGTACGCCCTGTAATAAAATTCAAATCGATGTCAAACTCAAGGCAAGAATTTACTTTCCTTGACCCTTCTTAAACGATTGCAATGTATTTTAAATGATTGAGCTAGGAACGTCGACGTTGGATGGCGGATTTAGCTCAGGCACAGATCCATCAAGGGTTGACTGCCTGATAAATAAGAACCAGAAACGTAAGCTTACGTAATCTTCCAAAATGTTTAATTATCACGAATTTGCGATCATTTACTGAAATTTTCACATGGAGCTACACCTAAACTTTCGCATTTTCCGTAAGAGAGAAAATCCGAATAGAGATTAAAAAAAATATATCTCCATGCGGCGAACTTATTTTTTAAAAGCGTTGTTGTAAACGTTTGAATTTATTTGAATTACAGTCATTAAGAGAAGAAAAAGGTTGTTGTTTTTTGTCCATACAGTGATGGTCAAAGGAAAGTGTTTCGCACATTCCAAGACTCATAAAATAGGTTCTTGTGGTCCGATCTCAGATCTTTTTTTAATTTTTAAAAGATTTGTTTATTTCCTAAAAGTTGTCAAAAGATGAATGGATCCAACCACAAAAATTTGACAGCAAGATAATCAAAATAAGACAATTTTTCTAGAGCCAGAAACCTTAATAAAAGGACCAAAAACTTAAAACTGTCACTAAGATTCTTATCTTTTTTTCTATCTAGAATGGCTTTGAAATATCTTGGAGTTGATTCTACTTACTTTTTAAGTCAATTCGACAAGAATTTTATGCCATTCATCCATTAAAATTGATGTCGACGATAATTTTCTTGTAATCTATCGTTAACGGACCTGCCTATCAAAATATTCCCACAAATTATCAGTCAAATTAAAGCCTGGTAAGAGTAGATGATAATTCATTTATCTAGGTCTCAAGAAAAGCAACCATTCCTTAGTTGTTTCTGCTGTATTCTTCAGGTTGTTCTTCTACTAGAGACCCACCTCCGGTCTAGTCCCAGTTTTACAACTGTTGATGGTAATTTGTTTGTTTAATTAAATTGTTTCCTTTTATGGAGAAGTTGTGTACTCAACCTTGGAATTTAAAAATGCAATTGAGAATCGAAATGGTGGCGGATTTCGTAGTTAAAATACGCAGAATATCCTTTCATCATGGAGTGTGGAAAAAACTGCAATCAGCTAAAACGTCGATCAAACACATATTCCAAAGCATGTTCCAAGTAGAAAAGCATATCGAGTTCTCAGATTGATTTACGACTTTTTGATCTCAGATTAATTAACGTTCCAATCGACAAAATTTGGGGAATAGTTACTTTTTTGGGATTTCTGTTTAGTTTTTGTTATAGAGTCTATTGCAATAATTGTTTCAGCCACTAATACAAAATAAATCAACATTTTAAGAACTCAAAACAATTCTAAAGTCGGAGTATTCGAACTTATTTTATGAGTCCTTTGAATGTTCGAAAAACGGGTGTACATTTTCCTTTGACTCCTGACTGTAGGCCTTGTAAACAAACATAAACTGTTTTACTCCATTTCAACCACGAACCAGTCTTATTGGAAACCTCATAACCTTAATAACTTTAATAACTAACAGCTAAATATTTGGTTTACTTAAAAGTTTGAATGATTTGCTAGATCAATCCCTACAAAGAGAGCAAATAAAACGAACCAAGTGACAATTTGACAAAACCAAAACATGGCCAGTCAATTATCCACGTCCTTTCCTTTCCACCTCTGCAACCCAAAAAAAAACTGCTAGATCGTGAACTCAGAGCAACATTGTATCTGTTGACATGATCCAACAAGCAGATACCTTTGCACCACACGAAAAAGGCCACAAAATTTTCGAACCTCTTTCTCTCCGCCATATTTGGCGACAAGTCGTTCCAACACCTCCAGCATTTTGGCACACCAGATCATTAACCCCACTTCACACTCGCCCAGGTAATGTTTTTATTCAGCCCCAACCATCGGACCACTAATGCCGCTGTCTACGCCGCTGTTTTGACACATTCCCGTGGTCCATAAAAGTCAATTTGTTTCGGCCATGTTATGTGGCAGACGCTCGCACTCCAGATGGAGGCGCGAACAAAAAAAAAGAAACCCGACTTAATCCAGAATTATGCCTTCAACTTGTTGCAATGGAAATTGCACTCGAGGAGATCGAGAAGAAGCCAGCACCTCCACCGCCACCACAAGCCTGACAATATAGCAATTACCGAATTCCAAAAATGAAGAAAATTTTCGCAAAATCTTTCGCCGAGCGTCCAAACCGATGATTTACCAGTAAATCATGAGCTCCTCGAGAGTTATTTCATCGGAATTTCACTCCTCGCCAGCGTGTGTGCGTGTGAGGCTTTTCTCAGGCACGGTTTGGGATGCCTAGCATTATCAGGAAGACCGGCCGAGCGGCATAGCAGCAATTTACTTGTCAAGCCCGAATAAGAGTTATCGGTGCACTCTTCCGTCGTTGTCGTAACGCTTTGGTACGGGCCCGTCAGTAGAGCGCTCCCAAATAAAAAGGTCCTGCTGCTCGTATCGAAGACACATCTACTCGCCAATCGAACGTGACAAATTGAGTAATGAACTGTGTGGCTGGGAGTCATCGGTGAGCCCCGTCAAATGCTAATTCATAATGAAATCATTAATAAATCGCGCAAGCGCGACTAGACGTGCACCCCGACAACCTTCGGCTGCGGCCGGCGGTGGGGGCCGCAACACAATGCAGAGAAGCTGAAGAGAAATTAATTAAAAGATCATTTATTCGGAAATCGTAATTAATATTCTGAGCACACGGAGCCGGCGACGTGCGCGATGCTGGGCGGTGGCGATTGCGCTCGCAGAACGTGTTTCAAGTGACCGCGGATGCAAATTCAGGCCTAGGACCTGTCCATAAGTGCATCCAGCTGCCTGGTCTCGGATGAGAGATGGCCGACGAAATTGTTTTTGAACGCTGAACAACTCCCTCCCATGGGCTGCGTCTGGGACGCGAATGCGGATGACGGTGCGTACCAGAATATCCTGATCCAGAAGGGGAATCAATTTGTTTTTTTTTTTTTGTTTTTCTTTCGCCAGGACGGCTCCTCCGCGCGAGAACAGGTAATTTACATTGATGGGGTCGCCATGAGACTGTGCGCAAGCGCTGATTGTGATTCGAGGTGACACTTCGCGTTGCGGTTTAATGGTAACATTGGCGGTCATTAGGAGTTCAGTTAGAAGGCTTGCTGGAGTGGAAGGGAACGCCTTGAGTTATTGACGTGGGGCGGGTTTGCCAGTTGGGAGTCATGCCTCTTCACAACCGATAAATTGCCAGAGGAATTGATTTATCATTTGTTCACCGCTTAGGGTGCGGATGGTGAATAACTACCGGTCAAATATTCACAATGATAATTTAATTATTATTTTTTAATTAGTTAGTACCGAAGAATGTGTTGCGAATTGTTTTCAACCATTTCGCAAATGAAAAGGAATTTCTCTTTTTTTTTGCAATTTTACGACTGGCAACGGTCTGTCTGAAGCTAAAAAAGTTCGCGGTAGTTTTTGTGTCAAGACAATTTGTTTTGTTTCTTTTTTTTTTGTTTAATTATTAATAAGAGAGGGAGAAGTATCAATTACGGAAGATGGGGCTTCTTTTATTTCTATCGGGGGACTATGGTGCTAAGACGAAGACCGCATCGAAAATCTGAGAGTCTGTTTGTGTTTTGTTTGAGATTTCCTTTAAGATTTTTTTACCCCACTCAGAGAAATTCTGCCACAGAAAGTAAAATTCAAGGAAAAGTGACGCGAAGTTTTTCTTTAGGGAAACCTGGAAAATTTATTCCACAGAAAAATTTGTTTGAGAGTGATGAAAATTGAAAAGAACTAAATAAACTTCACGGGGAGGAGGAATAAAAAGAAAAAGTAGTCGGACTTAAAAGCATTTTGATAGCGAAACCTTAAAAATGCATGCGGAAAAACTTTATAAGAGTTCGAGAATGTGTAACAATTTTGTCTTATCTTTGATTTTAATGTTGGTTAAAATATCTGTTGAAAATTTTCTCCAAAATACTTCAATAAGCTTGGCTTGTTCTGTGAGCTAAAAAAATGAAGGCGGTGACTGAAAATTATTTTTTTTCTTCTATTCATGTATGCAGGCATCACAGACAACCCAAATAAACACCCATCTGGGCAGCTGCCATTTCCCCTCGCCCATCGATAAATTTGAAAGTAATTCACGAATGTAGCTGAAATAAAGGAAGCATTTTGACAGTAATTCAGGAATCATTGAACACTAGCTCACCATTTTCACGCACATTTGTTTGATTTGTTTTACAAAGCACAGACACAAAATGTTATAAAAAACGCTGTGAAATAAAATCAAGGGGCATGAGAAGCAGAAGTTGGGTATCTGTATTGGCTCATTTTTGGCAGACATTTTGCAGTAGCCTTCAAAAATTGTAGGCAGTGACTGATGTGACAGAAAAGAGTTCATAAAACCGTCTTTAGAAATTTGTTGAGTTTACTATGATGAGAAAATTTTTTACTCTCTCCAGAATGCTGTCTTTTGTGTATTACTGAAAGCAGCCCTGAGTGGTGCCAACTTCGCTGAGGATAGAAGAGAACGCCATGTTTTGCTTTACTTTTTTTTTCAAGTGCTTCCTTTCCCTTTGGATAATTCCATTGTTTAGTTTTCTTATACTTAAATTGAGTAAAATTAAGTGAAAGTTATGAGCCTCTAAGTTGTTTCATAATGAGATAAATACCCTACAAAGACTACAAGATGTTGGACTCACTCACATCTAGTTTCTATTAGGAGTACAACTTGAAAGACGCGTATTTTTTTATTAAAAAAACCATTTATTTGAATATGAAAACAAAACTTGTGTAAATTAACTTGTGTATACTTTGACAGATGGAATTAACTAGATTTTTCGACGCTCTTTAACATACAATAGCTGTCACTGTCAAAAAAATAGCGCGTGTGAATATATATGAAGTTAGTAACAATGCGCGTCTTTCAAGTAGTACACCTAATAGTTTCTGTAAATTTCCATAGAAATTAAACAGGATTTATTAATCTACCATCGTTGAATTGAGGAGAATTTCTCTTGCTCCTTTCTCGGACAAGGACTCCTGCTTAGAGTTTCGTTCATAAGTAAAAACTCCGATGTCCATCTATCTGTCGCCTGCCTTTAACTGCTAAGACCTTTATATTTTCACAGAAAATAGGCCAAAAGGCACCATACTTAATCTTTCTTCTTAACTCGAGTCCTTGCAAGTATTTTTGAACTAAAAATCCATTAAATTTGCTTCACTTGATGCATGACACACCAGTCACCCCCCGAGGGTAAACAGAAATTCCTCAACTCCTTTTTTTCGGAACTGCAGGACGCAATTAAGAAGAAATACTTCTCACAAACCACTTTGATGCAACCGTCGTTCCACCTCCCACAACTCGCTTATCGCGTCGTAATGAGCGCATTATCAATTCACTAATCTTAACCACTCTCCTCAATACCTTTTAATTTCATGGTGTCAGAGATATCAGCAGCCTCGTTTTCAATCTCTCCACTTGAAACTGGCTTCTGTTTCACTGTTTCACTGTTTCACCCGAAGTCATGCACCCTTAACGCTTGACTTAAACTCTCGGCCACGCCTGTGCCGTATATCGAATGGAAAAGTGAAATAAAATCCGCGGACGGCGTCATAAAAACGCTGAAACTTATCTGATCTCGATGAAACTCTATGAGACCGTCCTCTTGTTCTTCGCCTTATCCGTATCGCACTCCCCTCCCCCCCGAATCCGATCCCATATATCGCTCATGTATTAATTACCGACCAGCACCGCAGCATGTGTGCGCTGCGTACTCATCCGTGGGCACAGCCTCTCATGCACTTGGAGAAAATTAATCCGAATACCATGTTAAACGACACTTTAATGGCCACTTTATCTCAATTAATTCAAATTTGTGACCATAAAATATAATTCACCAAAGCCATCACATTAATGGCGACAATAAAAATGGGCCACGGACAGCAGAAGGTACGCCAACCTGGGCTGGGAGCACCACTGTGCCCCACCGACGACCGACGTCGCCGAGACAGACGGTGCGAAAAGTGCATTTTTCCACGAGAAGCTGGCTGCAGCGCATAAAGAGACACACTCATTCGTCGAAATGGCCAAATGCACTTATCGAAGTTGACAGTCTCGTGTGATTAAAGTAAAAAAAGAGATGATCAGCACTTTTACTTTGCCATCCACCCGTCCACCCGTCCGTCCGACAGTCCGGGATGTTTTTAAATTCTCACCGCGCATTCCCGCTGGTGATGAGTTCCATCACCTGGCCCTGCAATCGGCCTCCGATATTAAAACGGATGAAACTGATTGAGTCTGCTGATAGTCATGCAGATTGCTCCGCTGGTGGGGCGCGGAAGCATCGTGGAGCGTAAGGTTTCATTTTGATTATTAAAAAAACGAAAAAAAAAAAAGAAACAGAAATGAGATGCTGAAAATATGACGCTTCTCTGCAGGAGGTGGATTAACTGAGGATGCACCCAGCCTTGTGTGGCATATGGGTTCCAATGGATGCCAGTACGCCAAATTCGGTGCGGCGCGAGGTATTCACATTCAGTCAGGGTCCTAACGCTTCGCAATAACCATCTCAATTGGTCGGAACGGGGGCGTGGCAGGCCTTTTATTCGTTCCGCATTAAGCCGATGGTTTAATTCAAAAATTCTGACGTTTTAAGTGTCCACGGGCCAAATTTAGACGGCCATTACGATTCGCTTTGTCAGTCACGCGAATTGCTTTCGGTTTTATTGGATTGCCCGCTTTATTAAGCAAAAGTATCTGTTTATTTCAGTTGCCTTATGTGGAATGGATTGTTGGTGGGAAAATGAAATGAAGTGATTCAGGTTGAAGATCGAACCTTTTTTGAACATCTTTAAAGAAAGAGGCCTTTGGGGCTTTATCTGCTCGGCTTACAAGTGAATTTGAGTTAAATGAAAAATAATCAATTTTTAAATTTCAAACCATTGAGTCAGCCACCTTCTTTAACCGGCCGCTACATTTTACTCAAAATGTTCAACGGTCCTCATTTTAGTTAGAAAGCGATTGCTCTGATTTGAGCGTGCCTTCTTATGTAAAACGATTAAGAATTCAAAAATTATTATAAACAACGTCTTATACAAATACTAGAGATCGGAAAACTTAGAAAATTTTTCAGTAGATTTCTTTACTAACAGTTGTCAACGTTGGGCCATCAACTGGTTTCTTTTTAAGTCGTAGGTTATTTTGACACGGAAAGAAGTTTCTCGCTTGAAATTTCGACAGAAAATTAGTATCATACCTCTGTGGAACAAAATCAGTACACTTGAACAAATTTGCGAAATATTGGAAACTTATTTTGAAGGTGAGTGCAAGCCAAAACAGTGTTTTTTTTTAAGGGAAATCGTGTCTTGGCGATGCCGATTGGCTGCCTGTGTGCTGCGATTTAGCGCTTTGCATTCTTTTTTATTGTGCGAAACTGTGAAGGGTCAATTCTGTGCCAAAAACTCGAGCCCAATAGAGATCCTTGGGCAACAGCCCGAAACCATTGACAGGGTCTTGAAAAATTGAAGTGAAAGAATGCGCTACTGCAAAGTCAGATGGAACCACTTGAATGACGTTATATTTTATAATTAATGAGAATGTTTGCTTTTACTAATAAGGCCATAATGCATGGAAGTCAATTTATTTTGTAGATGTTATTGGATTTGTCAAAAGAAACTTGTAATCGGCCCGGCGCTTGACCCAACAGATGGTTGGCAGCACAATGGAGCTAGCTATGGCCTAAGTGTACCAAATTTTCAAAATGTGTGTTTTTACTTGGTGCGCCATGTTTTATAAGGACTGTGCCCTTGCCCATCAGTTTTGATGCTCTCACATTTCTTACACCTACTCATAAATGGCCTTTTGAGTTTAACAAACGCTTATAAAACGCAACCAGAAAAAGAAATCTTATGCTTCCTTTCTAAATCAGCCCCACGAAGCTGTAATTTAAATAAAAACTATTTAGTTTCTTAGTCTCCACCTAGCCCGAGGAACCGTAGTTCCAATATTTTTACTGCGACGAACCAAATAATTAATTCAACAATTTTTGTTCACCAGAACTGCTTATTACACACAGAAACGAGAGTCACTTAATTTGAACTCTCATACTTAAGACATTTAATAAAAAAAATTGCCTTTGGGACAGAAAAAAAAAAAGAGACGGATGAAGGATAAATTGAATAGAATTGCCATTAGTGGTGGTTTTACTATTAAATTCCAAGGTAAATAAAAATTGAGCACCTTAAATTGAATTCAACAGACTTCATAGCACACCCCAGTTAATCCCAACCACAAGACTGCTCTGCAGTCATTCCAATCGACCTCCCCCTCCCCCAGAAATCATTGTCCTAGACATTCGCAAGCACCGACTTGGATTTTCCGTCACCATCACAATCCGAAGGTCGCATTCGCATGCCATGCACACCAACCTCAAATGTCACTGCATCCGCTCGCGCAACCAGCTCCGTGCAGCACTCCAAACCTCAAAAACCACAGAAAAAAACAGTTCAATTAGGTCACACTCATGGCCCGAGTATGCGGCGGGTTGGGCTGTCAGCTACCGCGATAGCATCTCCTTCCACCACTCAAACGATATCGAAAGTCCCATAAATTTTTATCTATCAACGGACGCTGGATCCCGAACCACGATTAGGAGGCTGACTTTGGACACTGCAGTGCTGATTATGACGGCATCACAGTCAGCGTTGAAACACAGAACGTGAGCAAACACAGTCGAGAAGTATGTGACCTTTGGTGGTGATGCCAAAAAGAACCGCAGAACTCAGAGCTCTACGACTCCCAGTGCTCGATTCAATTACGCCGCACCGAGCGCGGACGAAGATTCTTGAGTGGCGATAAAGTTCCAATCACTGTCAAAGTCTCTTTGTTTGAACCCCCCCCCCCCCCCCCTCTGTTTGGGGAAATGGGAAATTCCGAAATGACTGAACTTCATAAACTGTCACCCGCCCACGACGCAATTTTGAGAAATACCCGAAAGTTAATTTGATTTAAATGTGCCACAATCGACTTGAATTGCGTTCATAAATTCGACGTCGGCAGGGACGCCTCCTCCATTTTGAGATATCGCGCCACTTGCGAGCTGGGTGCCGGGCAATTTATTCTCGAGATTTGCGGTTTCGACTGCAAGGATTTATGGAGTCCACTTTTTGGATTTTGTTTCTTTTCGTTTGTTTTGGTTTCCACACGAAACACGCAGCTCTGGGAGCTTCTGGAGTTGAGCAAACGATTGCCTCTAATTCTCGGTATCTGTCCGATTGGATTAATTCGCACAAATGGAAACGAATTGGCATCTGGTCTAAGCCAATGCACATGGATGTGTGTATCCCAGTGCTCTACATACGACCGACGACGGGACACTGAAACACAAACCGCAGGATCTCAGAATCCCTATTCATTAGTGCTGCATGATTGGCTACCGCAAACCTTTACGCTTGATAGCAAGCCGAATCCCACAACCAAATTCAAAATGATATAGCGAAAGATAAAGATTTTGACTTCTGCATAAGGTGATGGCGCGGGACTCGTAGGTAGGGAACCACAAACCGACGCCACAACGGTGGGGATATTAAATTTCGAGTTAGGAGTATCGAATTAAGTTTGAATTGAAATTGAAAGGAGGATTTGCTATTTACTGTGTGGCTAGCGGCAGGGGGCACGCAACTTATTATTAAATGAACTTTCGAGGTGGTTACGAAAATGCGGTGAAGTCAGTTGTTCGCGGTGAATGTGTGCCGTCGTCGTCGGTGGGGTGGAACAGTCTTTTCGATGAATGGTTTGCATCTGGCTTGAGGTAGTTTCTGTTGCGTTCGGTGAAGTGAATAGTGCTTTTGTTCGCGCGATTCCCTTCTGTTACCTCGGTGGTTGAATAAAATGCACACTTTGCAGGATTTATCTGCCAAAAACTGTGCTGTAGTTAATGAGCCAAGCGATTTCTTTTTGATAATTTCAATCGAAAATCCGAAAATCGAATCTCGAAAGTTTACGAATGAAATAAATGACGTCCTTTTGTGAGTGCAATAATAGGGTTTTCAATACACTCATTCCTCGCTTTGCGCTGGGGCTAGTGGAATGAAAAGTGCAAACCGCGCAAAGCGATTTATGGGCGCGTGTATTTTGAACAGAAAAACCTTAGTGGGGCATGATTCTTTGAATAAAAAAACGTTATTTCGGGCAAAGCAAAGTCGCTCTAATAGAATTTCAGTAGATATTTAAAAACCGCGCAAAGGTGAAACCGCGTAAAACAGGACCGCGTAAAACAAGACCGCGTAAGACAAGACCGCGTAAAACAAGACAACAAGACAACAAGACAACAAGTTAAGCGAGACATCGTAAAACGAGGGATTGGTGGATTTAACCTGTCCTTCCATGGTTGACAGCCTAACAAGAGGATATTTAATAACATCCTAAAAACTGGTTAAAAAAAAAAGGTGTACAACACTCTCATTCCACTTCAAGGTAGAAGCTTAGTAAACAATTGAGAGTAAAAAGAAATTTAAAATCAAAACACCGACTGAATGAACGATCGAATTTATCAATCAAATTTGAAAGAATTGAATTGATGAATTGAACTGAAGCTTTTGCAATTCGCCATTTGGAACCATCATTAAACAGTAGGTCCTCTAAACATGCGTGAAACTACAACGCGCACAGCACAATGGAGGCACGAAAGGCAAGGCTCTGGCCCTCAACGGGATGTTGCGCCGCCCTATGTTTGAATTGAAAAAACTGCGAGATGTCATTCAGCCACTAATACAGCGACCTAAAAGATCTATTGCACCTCCTTCTTTTGTCTCAAATTTTAACGTTGCCGTTTGAAAGAAAATGCAGGGCCATCTATTGGTTTCTTTTGAAATCATATCTCAGTTTGACACTGACGTGAGCCTGCGTATGGCGCTTTGCGCTTTTCTTTATCTAGGGCTTAAATGTTGTTGTTGGAAAGAAAATTCAGGGCCTCCTATTGGTTTCTTCTAAAATCATATCTCAGTTTGACACTGACTTTAGCATGCGTATGGCGCTTGGGTACTAGCTGAGACCCACAGACAACCTAATATAGACACCCAACTGTACAGCGGCTTTTTTCTTGGGTGGAGCTTTTTGACAGTAATTCACGAATGTACAGGAAGCATTTTGACAGTAATTCAGGAATCATCGAACACTAACTCATCATTTTCACGCACTTTTTTTTGATTTTTTGTTCAAAGCTCTCACACGTATTCACAGACACAAAATGTTATAAAAACGCTGTCAAATAAAATCAAGGGGCAAGAGAAGAAGAAGTTTGGTATCTGTATTGGCTCATTTGTGCTAAGACCTAAGACTTTGACACTGACAGTTCAGATGGTGTCAAAAAATTGACTGAAACTCAGAAATAAATGTCAGTGGTGCAAAATGAATTTATTTTCTCGTGAGGTTTTCAATGTATAAGTATTTTTCTACAATACAATATTCCAGTGTTGCAGTATTTTTGCACCTGCTGCCGAGTTCGATTACCAAAGATCTTCGCAACAGATATAAATCGATTATTTAAGGCAAAAGAATTTATGGCTACTCAAGTCGATCACTTAAACAAAAACAATAGTCGTAAAGAAAATACAAATTACCTTAGGGCCTTAAGCTCGTCAATATAACTCAAACACTCTGCGCCCACATGCGGTCAAAAACCAGCACCCAAGTAAAGCGCCTGCTAAAATGAAAACCCAGACACCAGAGTACCTAACCCCTGATCCCATCTAAACCCAAAATGGCGTCATAATCAATTTATTCTCCGAAAGTATCAGCACCTGAGCTCCAGTTCACCGGACGACGAACAACCAGCTCAACTTGTTCAATTTGTGTTGAGCGTTTTTGTTTCCATATTTTCAACAAAAAATAGTATGCGATAACTCATTTTAAACAGGCCATTACTTCAGAGCCGCGGCAAAATGCCCAAACAGCGCCCATAACTCCGGCCAAGACATGCAACCATGCTTCGATAATCTGTTAATGGGTCATTAATTCCAAAGCAGAGCTGACCCCGTCCACACCAGCCGCCAGAGTAGAAGGATCGCTTAAGTCTTAATTAAAATGAGTTACTTTCGACCACTAGTTGGCTCGAAGATTTATGGCAAACCAAACGCACGATGGCCCGACGTGCGCTACAACAGACGCAACGCAAGCATGCGACCTGAGAGGTGAGAAGCAAAAATGTCAGATCAACCGACTGCAACGACCAGCGAACAACAAACAACAAACAACGAACAACGAACAACTTCATCGTGGCAGAGATTGTTTCTGCAGCGAAATTATACGCAATTAAAAGACCATAGATCCACCGCCATCTGTGCGATCGGTGATCACTCCATCGAAGCCGAAAGTAATTGCGGCCGCTCCACTGTGAGTTACCGGCGCGGTGCAGCGCGTCGTTCCCCGAGCTCCGAGTGCACATCCATCTGTCGACATTTTAATAAAAGTCAAAGTGAATTTTCTTTACGGCCACGACGGAGCACCGACGACATAAAACGCATCCGCTCTTCAATTAAATTCACTTCACATTTAGTCTCCGTGATCTTGATATCCACAGCAGCAGCGTGACGTTTCGCTTAAATATCGAGTCGCGTCTGATAAGACTTGAGATGTGTCTTTCTGTCTGTCTGTCTACCTGCATGTCGTCGGGTGACATTGGAGCGAGGCCTGTTGTTGGTCGGGCAAAAAAGAACCAGAACCAGAACCAGTAATACCACAAGTACACCCAGCTTTGTCAAAGGGATGTTTGCTGAGCTTTGCGTGCGTCTTTAAAGACGCCGTCCGCATCGACGTCGAAGGAGTATGCATGAAGGTCAGCGGTGGGCCCGATGGGAAGTGAAGTGAAGATAAAGGGTTTTGACTGCTGCTGCAACAGCAGCGGAACAACAGATGCATCTGCGGCAATGTTAATGCAGGTCTGGGCGAAACGACGTTGGGGAACGCGAACGCATTCGGACTGCATCAGTCTCAAGATTTTATCTGCTCGCGGTGACACGCATGCAGATTTCTGGCCAATTATCCAATTAAAGGGCACCGGGGCGACCTTTAGACCGGTGCTGAAACCTGCTCGGCGCATTCAAAAAACGAAAGTTCAACACACGCGTTTCGCTGCACCCTCAACTTCACTCTCACGGCACGGCTCACAGCTCGGAGTGGCCCGCGGGTCAGGATCTTTAGTGGGATCAGTGTATCAATGAGCTGCAGCGCCGACGCCAATTTATGACGATGACTTTCGTTCGGGGATCGTTAGTGGCGCACAGTGGTGGGGGATGAGTGCACGTTGTGGGAGAATTTTCACCAGCGACAGTTTTTTTTTTTTTTTTTGGACAGCAAATTGTTGGTTTAGCTTTTCCCGCTCATGACAGTGGAGTCATGGTGAACGATGGTTGAGGTTATGATGCCTAAATAATTGACAGTCGTGATCAATTCAATGTTCGGTTCGGTTGACGACGGCGACGGTGATGAGACAGACTCCGGCAAGGTTGCTCACGAAACGTGAACGACACGACGCGTGGGGACGTGCGGTTGGGTGCTTTACGGTTGGTTGGAGAGATTTGAACAAGTGATTGAGGAAAATGGGAGCCAATTCGCTGGAGTTTCCACAATTTTGGTTTGGAGTGAGTCTCATGCGACTCACTCGCAGTGAGTTCCTTATCAGGTCTCACAATGGAATCAAGTCTGCGTGAAGTTTTAAGTGATTCAAAAGGAAAAGGTGGACAAAAAAAAATTAAAATGAGCCCTTCAATAGATCCATAGAAGCGACGACTGAATTCATCCGCCAGAGTTTGATAAAAATGCAGGATGGCCACAATTTTAGATCATGTCGTTTTGACACTGACAGCTCTGAGAATGTCGAAAAATTTACAGAAAATAAGGAATGATTTTCAGGTGAATTCATTGTCGTTACTAGAAAAACGTTGGAAAGAAAACGAAAAGGGTTTGCAAAAAAAAAAGAAAAAAATAATGCAACTGCTGTGTTTCACGTACTTAAAGGTTGAAGTCCCCGCAAGCGACACTGAGACATTCGTCAGTCAGTTCATCGTTTTTAGCCGAAAACTGATGCGACTTAAAGTGTTAATACAGTCGAATCCCTCTAACGCGAATTTTCACGGGACATCAAAATTAGCTCGAGTTAGAGAGAATTCGACTCAGAGGATGGTTTTTGTATGGAAAATTGGGAAGAGGAATGCCAAAATATGGCGCAGGGGAGTCGACTTAGAGGGAGTCGACTGTTTCTAGAAAAATTGTCGGAAAATTATTTTTTTCATTAGGGGCTCTCCAATAGGGACTTGACAACTTTGAATTCAATTTGTGAATGCACCCTTTCACTAATTATCGAACTGTCTTTGTCAATTTATTCAGTAAACTCAATACTTTCATCATGGTAAAGTACACGAACGAGCAACGTCTGCAAATTATAAAAATTGTCTACCGAGTTTAGGAATCGGTGACCGCAACTTTTAGAGCGTTAACGTGTATTCATTTTTGGCTCAATGGATTCGTCAATAAGTAAAATAGACGTTATTTTTTTTTTTAATTTTGGCATAAATTAACAAATGTCTAAGTACAATTTTTAATGAAGAGGTTTGGTATAAATATGCGTTATTGATCTACATGTGCTTCATGAATCACCATTGCATCTACAAAAAATTACTATTTGGTGCGGCTTGCATGCCGGCGGCGATATTGGGCCATATTTTTTCGTCGACGATAATGATCTTCATTTTACTGAGAGTGGCCAGCGTTACCGCGCCATGATTACCGATTATTTTTGGTCCGAATAGGAAGGTATGAACTTGGATGACACGTGGTTTAAAGCCGCATAACACACGTTACAATCGATTTATTGAAGAGTAAGTTTGATGGGTGAGCTATCTTAAGAAATGGGCCGATTGACTAGCTGCCTCGTTGGTGCGAATGAACGCCTCTAGACCATTTTCTTTGGGGCTACTAAATCATTGGCTTATGCCAACAAGCCGACGATGCTGGAAGAGCTCAGAGCCGACATTGACCGCGAAAAAGCAGCCGTTTCGTCCGAAATGTGTGACCGAGTCATTGAAAATTGGGTCCAAGGAATCGACCACAGCGAACGTGCCTGCGGGAGCCATATAAGCGAAGTCGAGTTCCAATCATAAATGTTTTGATTGTACTTGAAGGTGATAATAAAGTTTTTAAGATATCCCAAATAGTTTGCGTTTTATTTAAAAAAAAAAGTTCTCAAGTTCTTATTGGAAAACCCTTTATAAGCGACACCTTATAAGCGGCAATGAAAGAGTGCCATTGAATCCGAAACAAAGCTTAAGACCTCTGCCGAAAATACAAATCGACAAAGTTTCTAATCGGTGAAATGTTAAAATTTGTGGAACTGTCGTTTGAATTATCGAAGAAAGTGAAGACGAAATCTGTCCCTAGGTGGCCACAGCAAAATTAGGAATCAATCGTCTGATCAATCAAGAATCGCTTACCGTGAATATTTCCTTTTCAAACCCACCATGAACACAGAATCAACTTTCTCGTCGTTTATAAATTCCTTAAAAATACGTGATCCTTTTGATTATCGTTAATAGATTCCTCGTTTATGTAAAACCTTCAATTAACGTGATAAAGACAGATACTAAATAAATAGGGATAGTAAAAAAAAAAGAGATTCCTCTTAGGTATCGGCATTCACAAAAGCTAGTAAAATTTTATGATGAGGCTTTTGGTAGTCTTAGTCGTATCTGAGATTATTTTACCACAACTCAATGAACTTGTTTAAATTTGCATACTCCAAAATTTGTGTTGCGGAAAGCTTGCGAATAGACAGAGACTAGTAACAAATCTGCAGGAAAGCCTTTATAAGGCTCCGCGTAAACAATTAACTATTGTAATTAACATTTCTTATTAATCTTAAATTTATTGAGAAGGCATTTAAACCTTTAGTTGGCCCGTCGTTAATTTTCCCGAAATTGCACAATTGCATAAGCAACTTCACGCTTTCCCACCACGATCCCAATCGCACCTCTCTAAATTCATTTGCACCTAAAACAAAAACCCATCGACGGCCTTCCCACAACCTTAGGAAGGCTTCAAAACTCCACGGCTGTCGTTTATCTCGCCCCAACCATCTCCGCCGTTCCATTCGATTGGATAGCTTTTCGCACGCACATTTCTGCACTCATTTGCATAAACGTTATGCAACTGTAAATCCGCCAGTGGCGCTACTACAACGTTTTTCCACGCTTCTTATGCAAATCACAACGTAGGACAAGTTCCAGTTCCCAACTTGATAACGATGTCATCTGCCGAAGGATACATTATCCTTGTTGGAAAAACTTTGTTAGATGGTCTAGACCTTGTGCTGGAAAGAGGGGACAACTTTTTGATGGGCAACACACGCCTCTCTGGTGTGAAGTGACAAACTTTTTTTTTTTTTCAACATGAGGTCAAACGTGTTGCAGGTCAAGTGGTGGGATTACTCATCTTCCAGGGCACGAGTTAAGTGTAAGTGGTTTCTGGGGGCAAAGAGTTTGTCGGAGTTTGGTAACACGTATTGCAAGAGCGAGTGCAATTTGCTTATAAGTGGAGGCAAAAAAAAAAAAAAACTTGTTGGCTTTACTTGTGTGTGGGAATACTTAAAATACTTTGCGTAAACTTTTTGTTGGACAAGGTAAATGTAATGTCAACTGGGCGAGCCAGGTGTGGGGTTAACATTGTGACAAGTTTAACAACTCCAATCGCACGTAGGGGCAAAGCACAGCGTGTGTTCATGGGACCAGACGAGAGTGTCAAGGACTCAAGCTAAGGCGGCGGCTAAAAGTCAAAAACTTTTCCTTTTTTTTTTGTTGTGCAAATGTTTTTATCAAAAAGACTTGTTTAGAATTTATTGGTTTTGTGGGTTTTTAAAAGAGAATCAACCTTCTTTCGATGGCATTTAGCAATTTTTAGGTTCCAAAGGAATAATAAAGCCTTCCGAGGTCTGTCTTCGTCTTTTTCCTTTGGCTGGAGGTGATTAATTGCAAAGTTTAACGTGGGACTTGAATTGTCAATCTCGTTTTCTCAAAACGAGACTGCGATTGAAGGTTTGGTGTGAAAACACGCGCAATTATTTCACATCAAAAAGGGCGATCACTTAAAAATGGCCAGAGTATGTTTTTCGTTTTGCAAAAGTTGCTCTCCAAAACTTTTCTTCATGTTTTTTTTTTTTTAATGCTAATTTCATTGGGAAAGCAGTTGCTGAATTTCATTACAAGCATACGCTGAATATCCTAACAGCACATGCAAAATAATAAATTTCTACTTGTCTGCCAGCAACAAAGTATTTGCCTAAAGACCCTTAAAGGACCTAATCGTAGGCCAATCGCACGCAACGCTCTTAATAAAAACATTAAGCCCTTCCTATTATGAGCTTTATTATGTAAAACACGTAGCCGAGCCGGATTCCGCAAACAAGGTACCAACTTCCGTGCAAACATTCCCATTATAAAGTGATTAGGGCGTGTGAGGGACACACCGGATAGAAAAAAAAAAAAAAAAAAAAAAGGCCGAGAAAACAAGTGAGAGGGACATAAAAACATCTCACACCGCCAATTCGCTATGAAATTACCCGAAGCCTACGTACGTCAGCAAATTGATTGGAGCGCGTCAATGTGGACGTCTTACCAGGCACCTGTCCTAACTCCAGATCATAACTCAGCCCAGTCACAGTTGCAGTCGCAGGCTCAGTCTCAGTCTCAGTCTCAGCTTGCCAGTAAGCACCTCTCACTCGTGTGGTTCATGTCAATTTGTCCTCTCATTTTTCATTTTCCACCTCGCAGATGATTAACCAACACCAATGCACCCAGGGAGAGAGTCCTGTTTCGTGCGTCGTGTTGCTTGTAATCATCCGCCTGAATTCGGAATCGGCCATCAGACAGGCTTCGCTTTGTATGCAACCAAGTCTTCAATTAAAAATACATTACAGCCAGCACTGCTTTAAGGTCGAACGCGTTCTCGTGTCGTCGTCATCGTCATCGTTGTCGTTGTCCGGGGGTTGGATGCGGTGCGGCGTTATGTCATTGCTGGAAGGCTGTGGAATGAATTTGTAGCTCCACGCATCGTGCGTCCTGCATTGTGAGACATAAAACAATTTGTTGTGGGACCAATTGCAAGAGGCCGAATTCACAGGTACGGCCACTGCGCCTTCTCATGCTGCGGTCGACTTCCGGTTAGGGTCTACCTCTCCCGTCTAATTAAGATGTAACAAGAGAGGTTGTGTGGCATAATTGTAACCGGGCTGTTTCCTCTTTGAGGCAGGTACCTGCAGCTCGATATGACTTCATTAACGATCGGACATCTCGGACTATCCCAACAAAGTATTTCACCGGA
This sequence comes from Syritta pipiens, assembly GCA_905187475.1. Taxonomy (NCBI): domain Eukaryota; kingdom Metazoa; phylum Arthropoda; class Insecta; order Diptera; family Syrphidae; genus Syritta; species Syritta pipiens. The sequence continues at coordinate 1,192,667 of LR994574.1, read as the reverse complement.
TAGATTCTTTTTTATGTCACAAGCATTTGTATCCCGACGACGCCATGAAACGCGGAAAGAGCCGCAAAAAAGTTCGGCACTCCCCCTCCATTCTGGCTGCCGTAATGTTCGTTGAGAAAGTTTTTAGGGCTTTCGCAGGAGCACATTTCCTGCGGTAGCTAGGACGAGAGCGTGTAGCAAAAAAAACTGTCAAAAGTTGTTGGCCTCCCTCGACCACACCCTCCGGTGGAAGGAATACGAATAAATTATGTCAGTTCACAAAAAAAAAAGAACATGGATGAGGAAAAATATTAAAAGGTACTAAAATGTGAACCTGTTCCTGTGGCTTTCGTGGATGTTTGAATATTTCACCCGCGGGTGGGTTGGTTTGTTTGGGATTAAGGGCGGTTTATGTTTCTGTTTCCTCGTGTATCTGTCGAGAGAAATGGTTTTCTTTTGCGTAAATAGAGAGGACGCTGTGGCATATTTTCACTAAGGGTGAAGTGTTAAAATATGATGAAGTAAATCTTCTGCTATCTGGAGCATAAAAGTGAGTGCATCCCTCCGGGGCGTTGTTAGATTTTAAGAGTGAGCCCATCAAACAACCTTTAGAGGTATTTAGGGGGGCCATTAAATAATAATTTTTAATGGTGCTGAATGGGGGAGCACACAAAGAGTGCATTTTGATTAAATATTCATTGAAGGAGGGGTGGTGATTGAGTCGGTCTTCTGTGTGGAGTGTAAGGTGGTTTTTTCACAATCAAAAGCTGAAAGGATTGTGACTTTCTCTTAGAAATAGGAAGAACAGTGGGTTTCTATTTTATTCTGATCGACTTTATTATGTCAAAAGTTGGAGTTGAGACGTTTAAACAGGCGGTGAAAATAAATCTTGAATTCTCCAACACTGAATAGTTAGTTTGAGGACATTTACAACGCTCGTTAGCTGTTTCATAATTTTGGAGAGCTTATTGTAAACGTTTTGAAAAGTACCGACGTTTAGACGTTCGATTAACGCAACAGGATACAAATTTACAGGCACTGTAATTGTGGCTTAAACTTACTTATTTAACAGACATTTAACCCTTGGAGGGTCTGTGCCTGAGCCAAAGCCGCCTTCCAACGTTGACGGTTCCGGGCATGCTGCTCCCAGTCCGGAAGATCAAGCTGTCTTGCATCCACGATCACTTGATCTCTGTACCGGAAGTTCGATCTCCCTCTTCTCCTCAAACGAGGAGGCTCGGATTCGAAGACCCTTTTAGCTGGAGCATTTGTGTCCATGCGCTCGATGTGGCCGAGCAGCGACTGGCAGGATAAGGGTCTTGTAGAGCATGACCTTAGTTCTTTGAGTCAGGAGTTTTGACCCTAGTTGTTTGGACAAACCGAAGTAGCAGCGGTTGCCGAGGGTGATTCTACGACGAATGGTTTTTCAGCCATGTGTCCCAATTGTTGTGAAACTGTCACACGTTTCTTTACGTGTACTTGTATACAGTGACAATTCCAATTAAACGTTTTCTGTCTAATGGGATCACGAAGGTGATTTTTTGTGAAATTGGCATGCGTTTGTTCAGGTTTACTTGTGCATTAAGAAATAAAGTACTCCCTTTTAGTAAGAATAATAATTTAATTCAAACGCTCTTTGTCTAGTGGGGTTACAAACGTCGCCATATTGAGAAAAATATTAAATATTAAATATAACATTAATCGTATGAAGTATATTACCTTCCAAGTTTTTCACATGATCGGGATTGCTTGTCGAGATAAATCTTCTAGTCCTTTGATTGATTGATTATTTTTTCTGACAGTTGAAATTGAAAAACTGTTGTCCTACTTTAAATTTTCGTTAGAGTTAAATTTCCATATGGAAAATTTCACATCCTCCTTAGGCACGTGAAGATATTTAGGTCATTGTAAATGGTCAATTTCTTCTCAGTTACCATAAATTAGACTTCCTAGGCGCCAACAAACACATCTTCCTGGGTTATTAGCAAAACACCTCCGGCACCATTTTAATCCTGCTCAAAGGCTGGGTCACAACCTCGTCCTACTTGCATGAACAAGATAATCATTAACGCCGCCAAGAAGTAATTAGCCGAAATAAACGTCCAACAGAACGTTCACACATCTCCTGCTTATCTCATGAATTTTAATATCTTGCAATTAGTATTGGCGTGGATTACGAGTACGAGTACGAGTACGTCTACGAGTATTTTCCTTTTTTTCTTTCCTTTCCACAGGTCAGTGTGAAAATAAAAAATAAATGTGCACAAGTCTGTGGGAAAACCGCATCATCACATCGCGTCTTATCGCGTGATAGCCCAACTCATCTGCAGCCAGCAGCAGCAGTCACCATTGCGTAATTAATGTCGCCAGTCACCGTTGGAAAATCACTACAAGATAAAAGAAAAACACACAAGATCTATCTTTTTTTTTGCTGTGGCGGGTTCAATCTGCCGAGGATAGGTAGTAGCAATCAGCGTAATACTCTCGAATCTAATAGATGACTATTTTCCACGATTCCATGTCCTCCGTGTGCACATGATAAATAATCTTCCTGCGACAGGTGCTAACTGCATCTCGGCAACAATCTCCCTAATAAAAATATGGTAAAATCCGCACAGTAGTCGTTGATCACTTGAACACTCAAGTGTAGGTAGATACGACACGAAGCGAGAGCGTCTGACATCCTTTCCACTATCGAAAACGTCGTTCACGGTAGCTCACCGAAGCGGAGCTCAACGGAGCCTCTGCCTAGGCCCACACTTTGGTTGGGTTGGCAGGCGAGGCGCGCAGACGCCGCACCGCACCGTGCCATGCCACTGCATCTGTGCACAGCATCGAACTTTCATAACGTCATAAATCATAGAAATGCCATGCACAGCGCGCGTTCAGGAGTGAGCAGCACGCTGAAGATCCGCGCCGAGATCGCCAGAGTGTTGGTAATTAAAAGCCTGTACTACCACCACGTTGACCAGGCCGATTGAGATTGGCAAACAACGAGCGAATAAATTGTGGGCACATTGTTGCACCACTCACAACGTTTGTGTTGTTAATTAGCACACCGGTGACCGTCGGACAACGGACGTCATATCCTTTGGACGGAGTCAGCGAATTTTTTGAGGGGATGCCGTCTGTCTGTGGAAGTGGAATAGATGGCGGTGGCTCCTTTTTTTTTTTGTGTCTTCTACTCGGGCGCGAATCTTCACGGTGCCACACCCACGGAATGTAAGGCCAGAGTGAAAACCATTCGTTTAATAGTGCATGAAGAAATGGGTGTGTTCCCGAGGAGGGAATGGATGGTGATGTCCGTTGACCTGAGAGGTGAAGTTCGCCGTGTGCAATGGATCTGGGAGCATGATCGTGAAGATCACATGAGCCCCCACAGTTGTGTTGGAGGTTTATATTTGTCCACTGGCCGAAGTGGACAATGTTGTAGGAGTAGATTTACTTTCCCAATTCTCTTTCAGCGCCAGTTTAGTGGTAGCACAGAAGCTTCTCGTGCACTTGGAGCGAGATATTCGATCGCGTTGAAGATTGACCGACTTCAAACTAAATTTAAATGTTTTCGGTTCAATTTAAACGGAAAGGTTTTAAAAGAAACAAAAATCTTCTTCTTCAAATGGTTGATGTTTTTCATTAAAAAAGTTCAATGATCTGATGACAAACTCCAAACTTTAAATTGAAATATCGCTGTGTGTTTTCTTCAGCTTTACCGTCGAAATTGAAAAATGAATGAACCTTTACTTCTGATTGTCTCTAAGTTCATGTCAAATTCCTAAACGTTGAGAAAGAAAGTGGCCAAAGTCCTTTTCCTTCATGAAAACCCTTCCACCTATAAAATTGCATTCCAACCTTTCTCGCTTCTCGGCCTTATGGCTAAGATCAAAGTGTAGTATCTACCTTCTCGAAAATAAAAAGTTGTAAATCCTGCAAATAAAATCTCGTTTATTGCCCCAGACTTTTGATAAAGTCGATGCTTGACCTCAATCACCCGAGTCTTACGAAATAGACGTCATTGAAATGATGAAAGCTGGACGCTGTAAGGCTCTTCTGTAATTGCCAAAACCCCCATGGCCTAGCCATGTTCTAGAGAAATTCTTACGGTACCCGTCGCCATCAAAGAGTCATCTTAGAAGCGGTCCAGCAAAACAATTAGCCTTTTTCCTTTTAGGCCTTTTGTGAGCCATTCAGCAGCCGAACATGCACACAGTACACCCGTCTGTCCAATGGAAATCACCTCCATTAAGATGTTACCTCTGATGGCTCTGAGACAGGGAACATGAGCAAAATCGCAATGTAAATTTTACCACTCGCATCCGACTGACAGATATGGAAGAGAAAGATCACGGACCGTCGTGTTCGCCTTCTAATAGCAGTTCCGTGTGAAGTGATTTGCGCAAACGATCGCGTGCTGCATCGCAAATGAATAAATCATTTGGCTCGATCGATGAAGATCGGCAACGAGTACGAACGGTCTAGCGACGACTTCTTTAAATGCGTAGATCGAGTTTGATGTAGCAGGGAAAAAAGAGAGTCCTTCCTGAGCGGAGGAATTCCGTCTGAAACCGATCGCGATCGTCTCAATCGATAGGGAACTTTCTTTAGCGATCGAGACGCGCTGTGCACATCGATCGAGTGTCATACCAGGTGGCGGGCAGATGGTCCCCCCAAGCACAGCACAACTTCATGACTTCCTGTACAAATTTGCCGGGGCAAAAAGAGAGCCACACAGCCTCACAGAGCACCGAGCATGTCACATTTTTTGTTCACGCTTGAACGTACCCGAAATCGCTTGTCGCGCTGGGATTTTCGCGATTTCCTAGCCCCCACCTGGGAAAGTGCTAGCCTGGTGCACGGCCATGTATGCAAATCCTCGTGAATTCCTCCCAAAAATGTACACCGCTGCGAAAAATGGTAATGAGTGGATGGCCGGGCTGGCGTATCTGCAAGCACGCGTTTCCACGCGAGTAGGTGTACATCGCAGCCGAACATCATCAGCTTTACGAGAGTCTCAGAAAATCTAAGCAACGAGCATGTTCCCTGCGTCCCTGCGCCCGGCTGCTGCTGGAACGTTTTTGTTGTATATCTCTTGTGACATTTAGCTTCGCCTCATGTTCACTTCTTCTCCCAAACACAGCCAATGCGATGTGCGATAGCGATCGGTATCCTTTACGACTTCCGTGTTACCTTGAAAGACCGAGAGCGAGAGCTGGAGGCGGACGGGATAAGACAGAGAGAGAGAGAGAGTTGCAGGCAAATCTGTTCGAAAAGTTGGAAATCGCTTAGAATTGCTCCTTTTGGTGGTGGTGTCGGCGTGCCACAGGCCGCTGCGGTAGTCGCACGAGACCCACCACCACCAGCCGCATTTGTTGGTGCGCATTAGCTTTGTGTTCCGAGGTACAAATCAAAATCAGATAATCACAGATGCAGCAAATACTTTGATCACGTTTGCGATGCAATTAAGTGACAATTTTTGTCGTTTTTTACTTCGCGACTTTGGTTTTGGCTTTTGTTGGTGGCGTGGCGTGGTGTACTCGTACGTGCTGGCGCGTTTTTATGGTTGCGGACGTGCAGCACCGGAGTCAGCACCTTCGGACTGCGATTTGCTTACATTCACCATCGGCGCCCACTTAGGACGCGAGCATGTGGTTTTGAGGATTTTCCAAATTGTTTGGGTGTTCGAATGGTCGGGTGGAATTTTAAGGAAATTTTCGTTTGGATGTAACTCAGGAAGGAAGGATTTTCGAGAAATAACTATTGGCTTTTGAAATGACCGCCGGTTTTTAGTTTGTAAGACTGTCCTGTCCCGTTTTTAGCATCAATCGATTTTTCGTTTCCCGCGGCCCCATTAGTGGAACACACGGTCAAGAAGATGATGAAATGTGTTACAACATTTTCAATCAGCCTCTCTGGGCCTTAAAGTTTTCTATACGTTTGGGGGGACGAGCATTAACTCGATGGAGAAATAAAAATTGTTCTGCAACAAATATCACCTCTGTAGATTGTGAGTCACCGGGTAGACGGAGCTCATGGGAATTGCTTAGTAGTGAATGGAATCGCTTTAATCTTAATGGAAAAAACGCTACTCGGTTCCCATTCTTCACTGCAACGCAACAACCTTAAAACACATCTCACGAACGCTCTCTCACACCTTCCCACAACTGATATCCACCCAAACCCACAGACGCCTTCGAATTAACACCACGATTCTACAGCGAAGGCTAATTAATATCACAACAGCAACAAACGATCGCACATTAATCACTGTACTGAAACACAAAAATAAAATCCCATTCACAGCCCGAATTCGAAGCTTTCGAAGGCGGCCTTTGTTCCCAGAACTCGATCCGTTTCCTTTGCGGAACCGAAGGCATTCATTTAGCAACCGAAGATCGAGGTGATCTATAAAAACACTCACGTCTTCCGCCAGACCCAGATCACTTGACATATTAATTAGAAAATCGAAACAGTTCAGTGTCGGACAGCTTAGGATCGTATTTAAATATTTAACGATCGAGAACTTAATAGCTTCCAATTTGACAATTTAATTTGGAGATGAGTCCGTGTCGTGTGTGTGTGTGCGTTGGCAGAAAAATACGAACTTATGAACTGGCGTCCTAAGTGGATGTGTTTGTGTGAGCACAACGGCGGCAAAGACGCACCGCAGCGATCAGCGTGAAACTCATAAATCAAGACGGAAATTTGCGTATCAAATTGCCTCCGGGTGTTGCCATCCGCCGAGTGATTATGGTTAGGTGGGATATTTATTGAGTTTTGTGGTCCCGGGGGCGACGAATACTCACACGGTGTGGTGGAGTGGAAATGTCAAGGTTGAAGTTGAGTTACACAAGCGAAAGGTTTGATTTATGACAAGAGTGTCGAAATTCTTAAAATTTTCGATTTGTACTGAGGTATTTTTGTTATTTTTTCGATGTACCCATGTGTGGGCGGGGTGTGGAGAGAAGATTATTAAGTAATTTATGGATGTGATTAATTGACTTTTGTTTCTACAGTCATTGATTGGTTTGTTTGGATGGATAGAATTTTTTTGCTGTTGTTTAATTTGAAAAACAAAGGGCCCTAACAAAGAAAATTTCATATCGCTCCTTAACCGCCAGATTGTAAGCGACATTTTAAGCAAAAATGAGTTAATGATGCAGTTCGATAGTTTACTCGATTGCGCGTCTCTCTGCATTATTAGCTCTGATTAATAAAGCATCATGGTGGCCACATAATCCACTAATGGGGTCGATCATTCCACTTAAAAATAACAGAGAAAAAAAAATTGTATCGTAAGAGACATTTTACGTTTTTCTAGCTCAGACAAAAAACAAAAAAAAAGCCTCTCGTGTGAAATTTTCATTTTGTCGCTTACGATTATTTGGCGGTTACGGCGCGATATATTTGTGAGAGAAAGTACATTGAACACAGATTTTAAAGAAGTGTTTGCGATCTTTGCAGATTTAAATAGGTTTCGTCTGTAATTTCGTTCACTTTCTAAGCATAACGCCATAAATGTATTTAAACACGTTGAATGCCATGGGGGTCACCGGTGACCGGCGTTAATGGAATGTTAAAAGTCTTTTAATGGAAACTTTCATTTCATTTTTTTTTTAATTTCAGCCTTTGAATTTATTTCATCCACAAGAGATAGCAACAAGTTTTAATCCAGAGAATATTTTGTTCGAAGATGAACAAACAACGGAAATACAGTTGACAGATGTCACAAATATCAAAATGGCAGCCTCACAAATGACATTTAACGAAGAACTACGGGGGAATTCGGTAGAATTCGATGTACTCGAACATAAATTTGCAGACTTTCGTAGAATTTCAGAGAACTTCTTTGGTTTCTAAAAAGCCAACCCAAAGTTGTAGGAAAAAGTCGTTCTATCTTCGTCTTTGAGGTCTAGTGGCTAAGGCCCAGTGCACAAAAGCGTTTTTTTTTTCAACGCAGAGTCACTTCTTGAATGTCTTACAATACTTGCAAATTAATTGAGCGTCATCGTGCATCTTTCAACTGACTTGCGAGTACTGAATGATGCTAAGCCGGCGTCTTCGCGATGTCGTCGCGTCAAAAAGTCGCTTGTGTGAATCGGACCTTAGCTACTAGACCTCAAAGACGAAGATAGGACGCAGTTGTTGGTATATTTTCTAATACACCGGGGCTTATAAGGTCTCAATCGGTATCTTCGGCCCGTCCTGTGTCCTTTAACCCTTCAACTTGCGCCAATTTATATAAAAAAAACTTCATGAACTTTTCACATTTTCTGTTGATTTTGTTACCTTCCATTTTGCAAACAAAAAGTCCTGTAACTCCACGTTGACAACCACTCTATTCTCCCCATCAAACTACTTTGCATTAAATCTGCAAGGACAGGTTCATAGCATGAGCACATAAGGACACGAGGCTTATGAGACAAGTCCTTTTCACTCGCATCCTCGCCAGCCAGTGATAACAAAAGCAGACATCCTCACATCGTCACATCCTCGCCTGTCTTCACTTAATTCTTCATCACGGAGTCGTGAAATAAAGTACATTTGACACACAGCGCGCTTCGTCCTCCATCCTCCAACTCTTCCTCTCTCTCTCGTGACACGTGAATCAATTAATACCACTTACAAAATTGCATCTGTTTTATCCTTTCCATCGTCGTCGTTGCAGCCCTTTCTCTTCATCTGTCTCAATTAATTACAAGCGATCCTTTCGCCGTCGCATAACCTACTTTAACGCTTGACAGATTTCTCCTCCCTCTTAAGCCACAACTCCACGAGTTCCTTCGACACTTTACCAGAAAGGATTACCACGACGCTGCTCAAGTGGATGGAATAAAATCGAAAAGGAGTGTGAGAAAGCCCAGACACAGGCGATGTGAAGTGGAAAAAAATAAAAAAGGATTTCAGTTGGACTCCTGCAACAACTCTTCAAGTGATTAGAGGTGGTGGTTGCCATTTTGAATAGTCGACAACCCCTTTTATTACATGATTGGCTCTTTGCCTCCCGCTCTGTCATCATTTTAATTACCACTCCTGCTGAGGACGCCACAAATGACACACAATTAAGCCGGAGGTTGGAGACGGAAAAAGTGTGAAGCCCTAAAGTGTCCGGATGGAAACGTGCAATCGATTCTTGGAAGTGCACTCCCGCTCCCTAACGGTAACCCAACCGCCATTTGTAATTCGAATATTGCGTGCGATTTTTCATGCTAAATTGCAACATACTCGTACTCGTCGTAGTGGAAGCAATTATGTGTGTGTGCAGACATCCATGCGGCTTCTCATATGGACTTCTAGGAATTTTGTCACTCCCTGACTTGACGAACGGGGGACGGGTACTTAGCATATCGCCTTCCGACTTGCCGGGAAACAAAGCCCGCTCACGAGACTAATTAAGCAGCTCGTAGCAAACGCAACGCAACGTAAGTGCTCTACTGGCGATGGAATGCCATTATCCGAAGCCCACCTCCCAATTCCACTGAATGGCATTCGCCACTGGAATTCTATAAATCGTGAGCTATCGGAATAGCTGCCGGTGCCTTTTACGGGGGCCTCTTCAGAATGCCGGCGCACAATCCCGGCACACCGGGCCACGTAGACTTTTCCTAATTAAAACGAAAAAAGAACTGTTTACACTGGCGAGCACCTGCACACAGAACTGCCCCCCGCTCCTCCTGCGGAGGAGATAATTAACGATCTATCCCAAGCTGCGGCGTGTCTGCATCCTGTTTCCAGGCTTTCGTGGTTCGGAATGCGATTTAACTCTTTTAATTTATTTTTAATTGGTTCGAAATGGGATTTTAGTCAATTGCTCAATGGAGGAATCGCGTCCTGGATTCTAGTTCCATGGGAGCCGACTTTACATATCCCACGGATCATATCATGCATGAGTGGGCCGCTCGGTCCCATGGTTACATTAAACAAATGAAGTGTCTTGGAACCCACAATGGGGTCGTCATGTGTGGAGGAGAGTCGCCTCTGTTGACGGCTTTAAATCAAAATGATTTATTATCCAGTGGTTCGGTGGACAGTTGGTCAGGTCGGATTCATTGTAATCATCTGTTGACAGTTCTAATTGATGTAACATACCCTGAAGGTGTGTCCTCGACCAGCTGGACAGTTGGGAAAAAAGAATGCTTCGGCCTCGGTGGTTGAAAAATGATCGGGGGCCTGTTTATTGATAGTTGTCGTAGCCCGTGTAATTTACAGTAGCCAAATTAATTTTGTTGATTATTTGTTGCAGGGGAGAACGTCTTAGGGGAGCCGGTTGTCAGGTGACATTTCGGACGACACAGGTGGGTAATGGGGTGTTTAACACGGTCGACGCAGTCAGTGTCAGCGGAAGTAAGCATTAATGACACTAAACAGTTCTTCTGCGGTGGACGTTGAATAAATTAAAGAATTCAAGTCCTGGAATCACTCAGGCATCGAGGAAGCAAGCAAAGGATGTTTTATAGAACTCTCCACCAGCTTATGATACCTTCTGCAAAGATATGTTTTAGTGGTTGAAGAAATTATGAGATTATGAAATTGTTAACGTGAAAACCTTAATTCCCGTTGAGCCAAACAGTTTCCAGCTTCATCCAGTTTAGTTTTTTAGTTTTAGTTTAGTTTAAAATTGAAGTTAAATTCAATTATTCGAAAAAATGAGAAATCGAGTAGTGGAAAATAGACCTCTTCAAAAAAACTAATGTACATCAATTATTGGAAATATTTACGGCTCACGTCATTTGTTGGCCCATTGTGCTGCCACACTTCCGGATTGTTTCCAATACTCAGACTCGCTGTCTAAAATGTCCTACAAACAAAATATTAGCAGGCATGTTATACTACCTATTTGACGAGCAATCGCATAAGAAAACGGCTAAAATGTTCATGTAATTTAAAGAAAAAAAATCCCTGACACACTAATGAATTTTTGAAGCAAAAGCCACGTAAGAACCTTCGTGTCAAAAACTCTAGTTAATGTGGAATTGCGATATTTCTTAGAAAAGATTCCCTCTAATGGATTACTGTCTGCAAATTCATCCCAGTTTGGCGGTCATCGAGTCTCCCGCGGATAAGATCACCCAAACGACCTCAACCCACTGAGATGGACACCTCTTACGACGGTGTCATTACCACTTTACTTCCACGAGAAGCATTCACCGTCTAACGCTCTCAAGCTCTCAGATGACGTGTGAGTATTTCCCAACTCAGCGACTAAAATTCTGACAACCTCTTTCGCAATCGGAGACTTTGGTAGTTGCTCAGCGGCAACACCGACTTCTTTTGACGTGATTTATGTTCAAATGATGTTGTGATGGCTTATGACGCTGATTTATCGGTTTACACAATCTTCCCTATCTGGTGGTGGGGATTTGTTGGTCGGGGGGGAATGTCACAAGATCCTGTCAATTGGCTGTCACTGGCTTGACATGTAATTATTTTTTGCCGCTAAGTAGAAGCAACAAACTCACGTAGCTTGTCACAAGGAATCGAATTAGCTTTGAAGTGCAGTTGCCTAATCCGATTACAATCACCGGCTCATTGCAGTGGCAATGAAATTCTGTGGTAGTGTCTCTGACGTGAAAAAGGGAGTCAGGGTGGGGCTTGTGGCATAATTTACGCATTTAGTCATGAAACGAGTTGCGATTCGACTTGACGTAAGTGAAGATGTAGGAAATGCACTTCAAAATAGGATTTGTCGTGGAGAAATGACAGCAACATGGATGGAGGAACTCCAACAGAAAAAAAATCCCCAAATCACCCGCATGTTGGCAAATGAAGTCGTTTGACATGCGAAAAATCACCCCAAGTGTTACACTAAATCAAATCCAAGCCATTAATCATCCGGCGAGCGTGCTCACGCGGATAAACGGACGACCAGGAGTGGCCCCGAGTCGCTGTCGGGCAATTGATAAAAGAAAACCAAACTGAAATGACTATCCCAGGTTTCAATTAAGATAATACTCTCCGGAGAAGTCATTAGACTCATTCTAAGTGTTTGTTTCATTTGGCCAGCTGCGCACGTAATGAAAAAAACCAAACCTGTTAATCTCCGTGGAATTGACTGAGCAGTTTTAAACAATTAGCACAGCCGACACCAGGGCTTGTGAGAAAGCGATCTGCGCCATAATCACAGTGATTCCTGTTGCAGTCTTGGCAATTACCGTCGCACAATTTGTTCACTCTAATTGCTGGTGAGCTGCAAAATTGGATCTTGCAGTTGTCATGGCAGCGGACGTCTTCCGTAATTTGTAGCCATGCTAATTGAGTTTTTCGAATCGGGAAAATACAAAGTTAAGAACGATGGATGGACACATGTGCCTGAGAATCAACGGGCTGGAACTAACTAGGCTCGAGGATTCGGATGGGGGCGCCTGAATTGTCACTTCATTCCCGATGACATCTCGCTCCGACAGTCACACTGATGATGATGATGACATTTTCGCAGTCAACCGCCCAACGAAACCACAAACCATTTCCATTAGCCGGGCAATAATAATTACACAATGGGACTCCGGGACGGACTGGTGCCTGCAATTTATTTTTTTTTTTTTTTTTTGCGTGGAAAAATTCAATTAACCGGGAGGGATTACGCCTGGAAAACGACTTTGGAATTCGTGTCAGAACTCTTAGAATGGACATCTAATTGAAATGATTGAGCACCTGACCACACGGGATCGCATGACTGTGAATGGTTTGACGACAATTTGGCTGGCTTGTTGTGGTTGAGTTTAAGGGGTAACCGGAGGTTGGAGTATTTATGTAATTATCCCTAAAAAATCGTCCTTTTTTTGTGTTGTTCAGGAAGCACGAACAATGAATGGGAAGCATGAACTGGGCACGACACTGTATTTGCAATGTGGTGGGACTGGGAATCTTTTAAAACATCAATAAAGCCAGACGATGGGTAAATAAAGTCTGTCAGTCCATCATAATGTATCGGAGAACGGCGGTTATCAATCACGAGAGAGACGTTGAGGTTCTAGTTGTCATCGAGTGAAATTTAATTTTTCACTCGGTTTTTACGAAATCGGGATGAAGTGTGGTTGTGGAACTGTCTACCGTCAATTTGGTGTCAGGAATCATTTTTTGGCAGTCGCATGACTATTCAATTTTTTGGCATCATTTCTGTTGGTGAATCACCAAAATTAGGACACCTTCCCACAGCCTCTTGGGAACACAAAAAATGTAGAAAGAATGGAGTTTGTATGCGGCCAATTAGCTGGAAGTCTAAAATTCTACAAATGGCTTGTAGTAGGTTTACCTGGTCCTAGAACTTCTGCGTTTTTGATGGAGTTTAAGACCTTTTAAGCTGTAATTACATGGATATTGCAAGAAGTCACTCTCTTTAATTAGAAATTAAACAAAAAGACTAGTTAACTTCCTAGAGACAGACGTACATATTTTTGGAATATATAAACAAAAGAATATTGTAAGAAGCTCCTACTTAAATCTTTTATTTACGCTGACAAATCCGTGGCATATTCTAAGCTCGTTTCACTACGATTTCAAGGTTGTTGGTCCACTGGCCAAGTCTACGTCGCTCGAATACACCTGACGATTAACTATTTGCACACCAAATGATCAAACAAAAAAAATTTATTAAATCGAGAACTCTCATACACGGATCGACGTCCTTCAAAAGTTGATTGAACTAAAACTGACTGAATTTAAATGACCGTGATAAATATCTGCCACTTGGCGCCTGCATGCCATGTGAACACTTGCACAGCCAACAGAAACTAAAAAAAAAAAAAATATGACTAAGAAAAGAGAAACCTAAAACACCACAAGAACTCATCAGTCATCGATCGTTGATGGGTAATTAAGCAAACAAGTGATTAATGTTCCCATCGAATGTCTTAATCGATTCCGATTTCATATTAATCATCGACGTCAGATCCATCTCTATCGGTGCGAGTATCTTTTATGTTCGGTGTCCTTCCCGGTGATTGTTGCCAATTATGCATGGAATTAAATTTCATTCGCACACAAAAGGTCTTCAAACCCTGCACAAAAGCCGAGTCGCATTTATTAAAACGAAACGAAACGTTTACCTTAATGCATGCGATTATCGCATCTCCTGCAGACGACCGGTCACCTCCATCATCGGCATCATTTACATGGGAAACTAGATCGGATGAAAAGTATCGCAAATTAGCTATAATTCATGTCGCCTATTCCTTTAACATTTACGTCCTCGTCGTCGTTGTTCTCTCAGCCGGTGCAGGCGAGGGCAGCACGACGCGACGGAGCGGCGCCCCACCTTCAATTATGATCTCTTATTCCCATTAATTGGGATGTCCGTCTGCGTGCGTACGTTAAGCGTTGAGCGTTGGTAGCTCTGTGGTGTTTGGTTACAAAATTAAATCATTATTCCCTTGTTAGGATAATCAACATAACACACAACATGACAGCTGAACGGGGAGCCCCGTAGGCGGTTGCATGAAGCTGTACAATCACCGAGACTCATTGGAGCTGTCGATGAGTGTTTAATTTGGCAGGATCACTAAAAAGTCGGTTTGAGCTCGTGTGCATAAAGAACCTCAAGTACGGACCCCGAAGCTTGTTGAGGGCTGATTAAACTCTGATGGAAGAAGACTTCAATTACGGACGGCCTTAGATGGTTGCGTGAGCGGTGGAAGCACTGGCAGTTAATAACTGCAAAGACTTTGGTAATTATCAGCAAGGGGAGTAAACCAATCAACAAATAATGTCGATCGAGTGAGGCATACATTTTCGAGAAATTCCAAACTTATTTCCGTGAAGAAAAACCAAACCTTGAAAAGCCGACGACACACGATTGAGACTTTGGGACATAATGACAGATTGAGTAAGGAAGATTGATTGAGATATTTGCCGATTCAATTATGACGCATTATTGTTTGTTAATGACTACAAGCATTCGATTCTTCGCAAGTCATGTGGATGATTAGATTACCCGTAGAGTGTGATAAACTAATAATTGATTAATCGTATGGGAAAAGAAATTGATAGAAATTCGCAGACCACAGTGAAGAGCTTAGCTTGTCTTGTGTGGATGTGGGACTTTAATTCTACGGACAAGTCTTTTTCTAATAACTGCCGACGCGTCTTAAGATGTTTTGCAAATTATTCGATTAGTGTGAAAACAAGTTTGATTTTAATAAAAATTCTCGCGACTTAAACAAAGAAGGGAAGAATTCTGTTTTATAAAATATTTATTTGTAAAAATAAGAAATGGCTGCAAATAATAAAAATGTAGAATTTATTTTTTATTTCGCATAAATTTACAATGAGGTTGCCACACAATTTACATACAGAAATTCGATAACTAGTAATGTATCTTACATTTGAAGTATTATCTGATTGATGAAGAGAAAAACAAGAGAATACTGACTGAAAGAACTACGAGAAACCCTTCATTGTAAAAAAAAGCTGCGAATAATTAATTTGATCTATTTCCCAAAAATTAAGAAGACCTTAAGCAAGAACTTAAACAGATGTTTACGTGATTTAGTGATTTATGAATAAATTCTTCAAGTCATGTAGACAAATTTTTTAACTTTCAATCATTTTCTTGGTCATTCTTCAATTAGATTTATCTTGGGGTTGAGTCAACGAACAATTAGTTTGCTACTAGTGGTTCTATTTTAGTTCGATAGGAAATTGTTAAAAAAAACCTGTGATGTCAATTTTGCATTCAATGAGTTCTAGGCTTTAATATTATTTACTTCCTTGCGTACTTTACCAGTAGTAAAAAATGAATTGAGTTGATATGATCATTTTGTACAGACATTTTGGTATTCTTTTTGTTTGTTTCTTTTTTAAGGTTTTATGTTTCCGAAGAAAAAAAAGGGAATTTATACAGACTCACTTCGGTATCTGTCTGCTAACTTTTATAACTCTGTCATAAACTTTTAAACTTCTTATGCATGAGACATGAAAATTTCACTGAAGTATTTATTTGGACTGGCAAGGCAACCCAAATAAGGTTATGCGATTGTCGAAACTAAATATCATTATAAGATGAAGCCCAAGTTGGTAGCTAATTGTAGGAGGACTTAGCCAACAGGTTGGGCGTCAAATGTAGGTTGAGACTCTTTAAGGTCTGTCAGGGAGTGGAGGTTAAAGGCAAGTCGTGACTTCCCGGATAAAGATCGCCGCTTTGCTTTACTCTCTCCCGCGTTTGTGCTGTCGAAAGACCGCCGCAGTCACTGAACATGCAGCTAGGCAAATGAAAATAAGTTTTGGAGCGGAGGACCTGCCGCGTAATGTGCTGTCCGAGGACCGCAGCAATCGCTGAACAAGCAAAGAAAAGGGAAAAAGAATAAGGGAAAAATGGAAAAACGCGCTTTTCAAAATAAGCAAATTTTATTTAAAACAATAAAAATTTTAAAGGTAATAAATTAACGAATTAAAAAAACAAAACAACGATTTAGAACACGAACAGAATAACAAATCAGGAAAAAGAACAAAATAACGATTTAAAACACGAACACTCAGGCAAGTTTAAAAGGAAGGTTATGAATCCTGAGTCAAGTGTAATTGTTGTAGACAGTGGCTAGACAGTATGCCCAAACCCGATCGTTACTAACAATCAAGCTTGAATTTATTTTCAAAACTTAAGACACGACTGGAAACAAGTGTGGCACTTTGTCAAAAGTGGAAATAACCCGACAATTGTTTAAAATGCCAAACCTGCTCAACTTAATGGAAGGGAATGTTAAAAAATGAAATAACACATGATTCTGCAATGTTAAAATTTATAGTTCTGCAATGTTACTGTGGATAGAACAGCAATGTTACATCATTAGTTTTGAAGCTATAATGATTATGTTTCAGGTTTTTTTGAGAGACCTGAAAAGTATCTATGTTTTGCCCTATCCTTTAAAAAACTAATAAACAATTTTTTTTTGCTATGATGTGAAATATAAATTTAATAGTTTTAATAATAGAAAATTATGAAAATCATCTGCATTTGAGCCAAAAGTGCATCTGAGCCAAAATTGTTTTCCATGTGTATATATTGAAAGTTTTAAATTAAAAAAAGAAGGATGAACAATGGTGGTTTGTCGGTTCGAACCTTGGTATTCTGGCTTATTATCCCAACTAATTAACCATTGGGCAACGATACCCACTAGACCAATAGTATTAACTAAAGTTTGTATTTTAAATTACTTTCCTCCTTTTTCCATTGCTACTCTTTGAACTTTCGTTTATTTTCGCAAGAACGATACTCTTTAATGCAGTCTTCGTACAGCGAGATTACGACTAAAATGTTCATTTCAATCTTGGACTTGGGCAAACCTAATAATGAGTTAGAGTCAGCGGCGTTAATAAATCAATTTAAAAAAAACTCCCAGCAATTGAATCCCAGTCAGCAAATTCTGAGACTACAATCTGAGTGCAATTTCAACTGAAATTGTGTGCACGGAGTTAAGTACAAAAAATTAAATGTTCATTCTTTCATTCAGTTTGTGTTAAAGTTTCAATCTACATTTTTGCCTTCACAATTTTAAGCGCCAGATTTTCTTAACATCGGAACTATCAAATGATTAGAAGTCCCTTGGCAAAAGTCTGCTTTTTACAGAGTAGGATTAGAGTTAGTTAGTAGGATTAGAGATTAGTAGGATAGAAGTAGAATCGTAAATCTCTTTCTCGTAATCTTAAAATTCGAATAGCAATAGTGAGACATAAGGCCCTAGATATCAACATTCTATCGATTTTGAAGTCCTTTTTCAAACTCAAGCTTTTGATTCTCTAACACCAACAGTCTACAAGCAAGTGAACGCAATCCATAAATTGAAAAAAAAAAACGTGTATTTGTTATATTCACAAAA
This sequence comes from Syritta pipiens, assembly GCA_905187475.1. Taxonomy (NCBI): domain Eukaryota; kingdom Metazoa; phylum Arthropoda; class Insecta; order Diptera; family Syrphidae; genus Syritta; species Syritta pipiens. The sequence continues at coordinate 1,174,884 of LR994574.1, read as the reverse complement.
TTGGAATTGAAATATCCATGTTTTCACATTCTCCATCTAGTGACGTGTAAATGAAAGGCTCAGTTTTCCTAGTCAATCCCTTTGCCAGTTCGTGGTTCATTTGACTCTGTGTTGCATATTGCGGCGTGTGTTGTGCCATTTTTAGATTGCATGTTTTTATTTTAGAAAGAAAAAATTTTTCAATATCTCTTGCATTCTTCCATCGGGAAAAAAATCCGCATTCGTCATTCCAATTTGACCACAACAACCGACCACTGTCACCGACACGACAGTTGTTGGACTCTACTACGTCGTAACTTGTTCATTTGATGACCATTCGAAATGAATGACAAAAAAAAGGTCGACTCTGTGGTCTGAGAGAAATATGCGGCATGTAGATTAAAATGTTAGAATTTGTTAGACCGACAGACGGAGAAACATAAATTTCTCTTGTGAACTCAAAGCCGACGCTTCATCATGCAAATGAGACAGATAACAATGGTCAGCCCGTAAGCTGCTTCCTCAGCAGTTGTTCTATCAATTAATCAAACACAACATTAGCTGATAACTTATTTAGCATCCAGGCCTAAAAGCAGCTATTAGTCACACTTCCGCCGGCAGAGAACAAAACCGAGAACAAAAGGCCCTGTCGCCGACATCTCGACCCTTATGCCTTTATTGTCCCGAACGAGTGCAGTTCACAGCCCTTGCACACACCTGCACATCTCGCTCAATGTCATTGTTATCGATCCTCGTCGCCACGCAACTCCTGGCAGGAGTCTCCCCGGTCCCGGTGTGTACGCACGCATGTACGCATGTCCGCATGAAACCCGAATTCGGCTGCACCAAAGGCCCGCATGGATCACACGTGAAGAAAGAGGTCAAAAGAAATATGTTTTAGGTGTTTAATTAGTCTAATTAAGGATATCTCGGCGGTGCTGCCAGAGTGATTTCCATTCCGCACAACATGCTCGTAAATCGTCTCTCCGGGCCGGGACCGCAACATTTGTTCGCCTCCCTTGGCGGGGGGAAAAGAACATTTTAATGAGGTGTAATATGTTGTTCAGCGGGCGGTACCGGTACCGGCACCGGCATCGGCGACATGGAAACGTCTTAATTTCCTGAGTGCTTATTAAATTGTCAAAGATTTCGCGGTTTGATAGGTTTTCCTTTCTCTTTTTTTTTGTTCTTCGTTTGAAATTCTTTAAATTTGAATAAAAAAATGTGTAACGAGAGAAAAATTAATCGAAACGAAGGCTGGAGGAGGATTTCCATAATTTGTGTACGTTGGGGTTAATTGAAAAATTCTCGTTTTTTGAATAAATATTACGTTTGCATAATTTTACCAGAAGATACCAAATTGTTGGACTTCCCGTGAAACAATGACGTCTCGTTAGAAAGAGTTTTGTTTTTTTTTGTCTGTGTAATCTGTAGTCTGTCCGGGGGGTCGGAAACAATGTACTTGGGAGTGACTAAGTGGAATTAAGTGTGTAGAAAAATGTATATGAAATATGCAGGAGATAGGAGGTGCATTTTAGTTTTCTTTCTTTTGGAATTCATTAAGTCGCCAGTGACAAAGCAGCTTTCCTGATGGACAAGGGTCGGTCGCCGCGATTGTTTATGTTAAATCGTTCTTCTTCCGTTCTAGATATGCAAGTGAACTTTGTCATGGCAGATGGGGGTCAGTTGGCATATTTCCGCTTTAATTGTTTGTATGTCAGCTCACTCCAGGAGTCTTCGAAATACAGTTTCGGTAATAACTGTCCTCTAAGTGATATCTACTTACTCTATTTGAATTTAATTGAAGGTATCATAAGACCATCAACCGCTGCTATTCTATTCTGCTGCTTTTGGGTACTTTCGAAACTTGAAAAACTGGGTATCGCCAGCAAAGGCAAGACAATCTCGATAACGTGAACAAAAACTCAAACTTATGTATGCGAAAAAGCGAAGCACAAAAAAATTGGATAGCGCAAGCAAAATGTAGAAAGAACAAATTATAAAAAATTGTCTTTTGAATTTTCCGGAATTTTATGCACAAAGCGCTACAGAGCTCGTATCCAAACTAACTTTTTATGGCACGACATGGTGGACAAGACATGCAGCTTGAACAAATTATGAAAAATCTCTGTAACGTAAAGAAAATGTTGAAAAACTGGATAAGGTGACAAATATAATAAGGCTACCATTTGCGCAATCGACTGGTAAATCTAGAAGTCTATTTTTTGTTGAAAGTAAACAGCAGACTACACATTGGCACTGGCTTTTCAAATGTTTTCATTCAAAAAATCCCCCTTTTGTGTAAACGACCACAGTTCCTTTGCCATGTCTCACTCCAGTACGCTATTATCGTAATCGTAAGCCTCCAAACTTTTGTCATTACCTCACAACCACTTTCACTCCTCCTCTGGCATTCGCACATTCACCGCACGAGAAACAAATCCATGCAATTAAAACAAATCTCCCACCATTCGCCTGTTTATGGGTTTAGCAGAAAAGATAACAACGACAAAGTCATTGTCAAATATTTCCACAGGCAATTAATCCGAGCCGCAAATCAAACCCAATTTCGATTGAGAACACTCTGCCTGCGGCAAAAAGGATCACTTCATCCTGAAAATTCGATAAAAGTTAGCAACAAAGTAAAATCGAGTAAATAAATCCACCTCCCACTCAGTTCCACCCAACCCACCCGGGAGTCAAGGTCCCGCACGAATCAACATTGAATATTGGAAAGCCAAAATGTATCTCAGTTATTATTTTCATAATGATCCATCGATACACAGCAATGCGGGCCACTTAATTATTCGACAAAAAGCCACAAATGTGAACGAATGTGGGCGTTTGTGTTGGACTGTGTGTGTGCTCGGCACACGACTGTGCATTCGCCGGCGGGCTCATTAGGCAAACAATTCAATTTAATTCGATTGGAGGAACTCATTATATTGATGTAATTATCACAAATTGTGTTACGCATATGAGAGGAATTGGAATTTAGTGGCAGATAGTTTCATAAAACTTCTGATAGCACGTTCGTGATACGAGTGTATACATACGTGCCTCTTTAATGGCTGAAATATCCTGGGCCACAGCACATATAACTCCGAATCGAGATTTATTGTCTAAGTTATGACATGTGCGCTCAATTTATGGAATACAGGCTTTCTGGTGGTTGTGGAATTTGATCTGAGACTTTGCTAAGATAATGATCACTTTGCAGGTGACTTCAAACCAGGAATGCAAGATTAAGGGACAATGACAGTAATTTCACGGTTTTATGTAGCGAATAAATATTAAAACATTAAGTGTGGCTATTAAATGGTACATCTAGGAAAGTCAATTGCCGGATTCAACTCTGTCGATGAATCGATGAGAAAAATTAAATGGATGCCGATATCCCTTATTTTTAATAGCCATACGTTTCTGTAAGTGATTAGAAATGTTTAGAGTTGGAAAAAATAATTGTAAGAGTTCTTAATCAACTTTTTACAGTTGCAACCGAATACTTTTATACAAAAACAAGTTTTAAGCTAAAAAAATTCATCACAAACTAGTTTTGCAATAAAATTATAGACAAACGAAATTCCTTTCGACAAACGAAATTCCTTTGCAATAAAATTATAGACAAACGAAATTCCTTTCGTTTGTCTATAATTTTATTGCAAAACTAGTTTGTGATGTGAACATTGGTGAATAAAAAAAAATTAAATAATTCTGTGCGCACCTGTTTTTTTTTTTTACCATCAGCAGATCCTTACAATCACGATTTGAGGACCCAAAAAAACCCAATGAAACCCGATGGCTCACATGTTATTCTAAATATAAATAACATGTGGGCCATCTAGTCGTTTCTTTTCAAATCATAAGTTATGACTCTGACAACTGTTTCCGGCTTGAAGTTTTAACAGAAATTTAATATCATGCCTCCACGGAAAGAGCAAAATGAGTCGCCTGAACAAATTTGGGGAATATTGATAACTTATTTCCAAAGTGAGGACAAGGTTGCCCAAACACTGTCTTCTTGAAAAGAAGTCGTGGTATCAGTCGTCTCGAGCGTCGTCAGAGCTGCGATTTGACACTTTTGGGATATTTTTTGTGAGGAACTGTGAAGAACTGATACTATGCCAACAATTCGGAAATGATTCAAAGGAAAACCGATGAGCGTTGGTGCGGTGCAATTAAGAAATTTTGTACATAAGACCTCTCAGTTTTCTTTTTGTTTTCGTGTTTTTCTTGTTCACTATGAAGTAGCACAATTCATAACTAGTTTAAGGCCCATATCATCGGTGCAATTCGTAAGCTATAGCCCGAAAAATCAACAAGGTCTTGAAAAATTGAAGTGACAGAATGCGCAAAGCCAGCCGAGGCAGCAATATATTCCATAATTAATGGGAATGCTTTCTCTTACTAATAAAACCATAATACATGAATACATTTTAATTATGTTCATTTAATTGCATTTTAAAAAAGAAACTTGTATATGGACCAGCCTGTAAAGCCGTGAGAATTCAAAATTTTGTACATTTAAGCAAACAGAATATGAGCTTATCATACTTAAGAATTTTGAAAAGCGTGTTTGCTCTCTGGGACCTCTGTAAATAGTTACTTGAAGTGGCGGCTTGACTTGCGCATGTTTAACATTTATTTTTATTTATTTTGTCGGCGCACTTATACTTGACCTGTCGCAATAAAAGTACACATTATAAATGTGGAATAAACCTACTTGGCGTTGTAGGAGGGGTGGTGAGCGAAAGAAAGAAAACACAGAGCTCGGCGTCTTTATGTTTATCTGACAAAGACAAGAATTATTTATATGTTCGATTTATTGGAATATCACCGCTTCGAATAGTTCATACGATTGGATGGATAAAGTGTGCATAACATTCACTTAACATTCGTGCTTAAAAGTAAAAATAGATTCTTTCAAAAATTGCCTACAGCCTCCTTCTTGGTATCTCCCTTATCCTACCGGTCCCACGGGCAGTAACAAGGGCGTTTCATGAATGGACACGACACCTAGTCAGTCAACAACTCACCAAAACCATTTATTTTAACCACTTAGACGTAAATATGGAAGAAACTTAATATTTGTTTCGTCGTCAAAATCACAAAAATCGACCAATGTCCACCACTTGATAGTCACACCCACCTAAAGGTTAAATTGCAATGAATTCAAACAAGAATGCACCCGCCACCCACAGACTCCACACCAGCGCTTTGTTTCCCATAAGCCCCCAATAACGGTAACCCGATATCCTCCCTGGGCAAGACAATACCTTCTAAAACATTGCACAAATCATATCAGATCAGCCAGAGACTGTAAACACACCGGCAACAGGAACATCAACCAGCAACCAGCAACAACGACCCTACCCACGTTACAATCCGGCAAAGATTCCAGATTCCAGAGAGATTATCCCAGCGTTGGTGGTGTGCCCATGTTCCACCTGCCGCAGAGCGCAGACCAAGCAGAGCGTTCATCACACAAAACAAGGCAAATCGAAGTCCCAGAGTTATCCCCTCGGGCGTACAACAGCGCAAAAATTTTCATCGGACTACGGACAATTTGCGACAAAAGCACGCATGCAAATCGGCATAGCTGGGCACTTTATAGCCCGGCCGGGTTTATGGCCAAGCATTACCGAGAGGATTCGTTCCGTTTTTCTTCAGCGTTCGCACAAAAGGAGAAGGGTTTTAATGTTGCGTAAAATTTTAAGGAGTTGCCATGTAAAAAAGGTTAGAAGTTAATGTCTTTATTTAGCAGGGGGTTCTGGGTGGAAGGTGGAATTTTAATGGGGCGTTTACTTGCGTAAGGGTTCGTGTTTATCCGGATATCCTGGTGATGGCGTGTGTGTGCCCCTTTGAGGGGCGGGCCGGGTGGAGACGATTGGGAAGTTTACGATGTCAGGACGGGGTTTTCTCATAATTGGAATTTCACATGTTTTTTTTTTTTTTATTTTGTTCGATGAATGGTGGTGGACCTTAATGTTTGTGGTTAGGTTCATTGCAGGGAAGTGCGTTACAAATTTTTTCCGAGAAAGGTTCTTGTTCGCATTGAAGCGTCGCAAAGGAGCGACTTGGGACGTTGTAGGATAGATTCAGTTTAGCACGGTTAACCACAAAAGGATATGATCGAATAGAAGGGAAGTCAAGGGAATTAAGCAGGGTAATGTTTTATTGCGATGCCTGTAACGTGTTTCAAATGCTGCAAGAAATGTGAGGCTTCAGACTGTAACTTTATATTGCTTTCGTCTATATTTTCCTTCAGACTTAATATAAGAAAGTGTAAGGTAGAAAGTCTGAAGCAACTCTTAGACGGCTTAACATTGTGTATTGTAGCTTTATCTGTCCAAAACACGACGAGAGCCGAGTTCAAAAATGTTAGTGAACGCTTCATAAAAAAAGGAAAAACAAAACTAAATTTAGCGAGGTTATTGATAATAATGTCGGTAAGGCAGAGAGAAGCAGAAAAAACGAGCGCTGTTTATACCAGAAGTTATTTTTGAAGCCGCTTCTATCAAATTCTAGGTAAAGAGATGGCTGGTTTCCCTTGCAGAAAAAACTTCAAGCAATTCGGAATTTGTTAACTAAAACAAATAGGCAAATAGTCCTGCAGCATTATGATTATGATGAAATGGGTAGTGGCACTCAAGTCAGTTGTACTGCGACCTAAAAGATCTATTGTACTCCCTTCCTTGATCTGCGACTTTTCAGTTGCCTTCATGAGACCGACCTCAGTAAAAATCAATTATTTTGTAATTAATTTAAAATGAATATGTAAATAATTCTTACGATTCCACAAGAGAAATAAAAATACAGTTTTCTTAATTGTTTTGACTCATTTTGCCAGAAAATTTCGCTTGATTCTTCAGAGATAACTCGTTTTTCCTCTTATCGTGACTTGATTTGTGTAAAACCTACCCACCAGTCAGCGCCACAGCAACTCTCGTATAGTACCACTCTTCACATTCCTCTCAAACTGACGGCCTATCTTAAGAATCTGCATATTATGATTCACATCTCCATACACTCGCATCCACACGATAATTTTACGATCCGAATGCACCTAAAGCGAGCCACTTCACTGGACATCCATTGGCAAGTTTATTGTCACAGCGGGTGGAGTTAGCCTGAGATACTTTGCCTTAATGAAACTTTAAAGTGCATATGGGAGTAAAAATCTAAAAAACGAAATTATTCCACCGCTGATGACGACGACGAGGACGACGACAACGACGACGATGATGCTGATGATGAGGATTCGGTGTTCTTTTGGAGCTGCTATCTTATCAATGGCACCAATCGCAAAGTCGTAAACTGCACAATGCCACTGCGGCGAAGCCGTCGCAAACCTCTCAGTTCGGTCAGCTCTTCAATTAATTAACGATAAATTCGGAATTGTCCTCAATAAAAAAAAAAAAAAGAAGCTGGAAGGCGCTCTGCACCCAGCAGGAGATTTTTCATTTGGAAATTTGTTTAATGGCACGCCGGCTGACAATTGCACCAGCCTTGTCGTTTTGCTAAATAAATTGCATTGCACATGGCGCTGGCATGACCTGCCGAGTCGAGACGAGTGGAAGCTACGTGAGCCGAGAATATACACATGACCTCCGGCCGTTCCAGAGCGAAAGTTGAAAAGATCAGAGGCACGGAAAAAAAGAAATCACCCTGCCAAGATGATTTGTACAGCTCGATGGTCTTTGTGGACGAATCGAAGGAAGTTTATTGTATGCACAGCGGCGAAATGAAAGCGACAGCCCGACGCGGGGAATAAAGTCAAGTTTGGATAAGATGGAAGAGTCATTTGAGAGATTGCCAAATGTCGTCAAGTGCAGTATCTGGGTTGGCGCCTGTTGTTTGTTTGCTTGACATGAGAAAGTCCTTCTCGAGGGATTTTAAGTTCTTGGAACAAACGGAAGCTGCTCATTTGTCGACGAGGCTATTGATTCGCCAAATTGAGTTGGTTAGGGGTGTTTCGGAAATGGGACAGACACATACAGGTGGGTTTTCTTTGTTTAGGACTTTATCAGTTCGCCGTTCAAATACTTAAGGTCAGTTCATCGCTTGGGAGGGTTTTCTTCGCCAAATAAAAAAAAAAGCCCCACTGCCCCACAGCTGTCCGACGTTTTTGATTTATATATTTTATTGTGTTATTATATTTTTTTTTTTGTTTTAAAAGGCATCGAGGTAGCAGAGTTTAAAGTCTGGCGTTTAAACCACTGACAACCTAATGTAGACACCCATCGGTACAGCGGCTATTTCCCCTCATCCATCGATGAATTTGACAGTAATTCACGAATGTAGCTGAAATACACGAAGCATTTTGACAGTAATTCAGGAATCATCGAACACTAACTCATCATTTTCACGCACATTTGCTTGGTTTGTTGTTCAAAGCTCTCACACGCATTCACAGACACGAAATGTTATAAAAAACGCTGCCAATAAAAATCAAGAGGCAAGAGAAGTAGAAGTTGGCTCATTTGTGGTTTAAAGAAAATTAAAACTAAATAAGATAAGAACTTATTTCTAGAATAAAGCTGTTCTAGGGAAAATAAATTCTTTATTTAATTTTGTTGCCTATTTTATTCATTCATTCATTTCACTTAATGTAGTTTGATAATTCTTACATTTACATGATTGGTATTGAAGAGAAACAGAAAATTAAATTCTTTACAACTTCAATATACTTAATGCTGTAATGAATAATCCCCCTTTTATCCTATTCCAACTTTTTTGAATTCCCTCTGCAATCCAATTTCCATTTTCACTTTTTGCGCGGCTTATTTTGTGCATTGCTCCCGGCGGAGTTTTGTACTAAACAATTCGAATTCCTTTTTCAATTTAATCAATTCAAAGATATTGCAAACTAAAAACTTTTCTTGGTCTTTCCTGAAGAAATAACTGTGGGTAATTTTTGATCCCAAAGTCTAGTTTGATTAGTTCCTTTAAGCCTCTTAATTTTTTGATATATTTCAAGATTTTATTCCTAAATTCGACTGAATTTTTTTTAATTCCCAAGCCTATTTGAAATTAATTTTCCCCTCATCGCTTCATCCACCAAAGATATTCAAATTTAAGAAATTACCATTCATTCAATAAATTAAAACACCCGACCAATTTATCATCCTCTAGGCTCAAATCAATCATCTTACTTAAGTCAACTGCATCTCCATTAACAACATATCAACTCGAAAAACAAAAATCCCCAAAAAAAACTCTCTCTCAACAAATTAATCGAGATTCTCTGAACCAATTTGCAAATTTAAAGAAGGAACAAAAACAAAAACAAAAAAAAATATTTTTTTAAAGCCTTTTCGAGATTTCGGCAGTCAATTACAGGGCTTCGGCCACATCTCAATTTTGCGTCCTGACAGGGGATCATTATTTATGAAGCTGATCCCTGGAATTAAGTTCTTCATACACGAGATGATTCTCTGTTATTCGAACGTTTAAGATTCAGGAAGTTTTAAAGTTTTCTTTTGCTACGCTGCTGAAGTTCAGGCGTATCTCTCTGCTATGCTGTTGGTCATGTAAACATCATGAGGGTATCATTTGTCATTCTTCGATGACATGAACTACATGCAGCTCATGTGGGAAGATTAACTTTACACAAAGTTGTAAAGGTGGTGCTTTGTGGTGTTTTATATAAAAAGAAAAAAAGAAGTCATGTCATCGGGAAATTTGTTGGCTGCCGTGCGCTTTATGCTCTTAATTTCTGTGATATATTACTTGTAAATTGTAAAATATTTCAGTAGTAAGATGAAAATACCAAAACTCTGCATAAAAGAAAAGAAAATTTTTAATGTTTGCCAGAAAAAAGTCGTTTTATAAAATTTATTGGCTGTGGTTATTATTGAGGTGAAAAGAACTCAAGTTCTAGTTCTTCTTGTTTTGTTTTTTCTTAAATGGATGATGATGACTGTTTTTGGCATTTTTTTGCAACACGTACCAACCGCTAGACTTCCTTTCAAACCTCTGCGTGTAGCCGGAAGCCCAAAATGTCTGTTGGTTTAAGCCAAACGCCGCGTCTAATCGCCTTGCGGTCGCAGATTACCTTCGGTCTGCCCCCTTTTCGACCGCACTCTCCAACTAACGACCATATTGACGCATTAATTCGAGTCTTCAGTTTAAAACGCACACCACCCCACGAAGCGAATTCCACTCAACTCCCAGCCACACAACGAGTATCTACGACTACGAAACACAAAAAAAAAAAGGAACTCAACTACAAGACGGATAATGAAAACTAAAAGTGGAAAAGTAAAGTCGTGACCGAGTCCAATTTCGTTTGACTACAACGAGAGCGGTTCTGGTACTCCCGCATGGTTCGGGATGCCCTTAAGGGATCTCGTGTAATAGAGACATTAAAATCGTTCGACTTAAATACGTGGTCAGCCGCAAGGGACTGCTTATGGGCTGTGATGGGAAAATTATTGATTCATCGTTTTAGCGTTTGACACGACTACTTTCACTGTCATGGAAGAATTGCTCGGTCTGAGGTTTATTTTTTGCGGCGTCATCGATGCTGGCTATCATTCGATGTGGCAGGAACGATTTGTTTGCTTTCTAGTGTACCCCTATAATCTTCGTGCCTTTACGGATTTTATTTACTTGTGATTTTCTGAACTATCAGCGAGTTTTTTTTTTTTGGGGTAAAAGTAAATTGACTCTTGAAGTATGATTTATCGTCGTTTAATGTCTTTTCGTTTGATCGACAGTGAGGTTTTTGGTAGGTCTGTTCAGTAAAGAGGAATTGGGGTTTTGTTTAGACTTGCCGAAGAAGGGGTCCAGTTCCACGGGCTTGCAGTAAAATTTTATAGGTTTTAAAAGGAATCACTTTTTATGTTTTGGTCTAGATCTGGTGTGCCTAGATTGTCTGAAAATTATGGAAAGACTTTCAAATTGGGAAGCGAAAACTCGATGCTCGAGAAGGAGGCGAAATTTGTAACCCGACTTGTCTCACTTTCCTTTTTAAGGCCTTACGAAATTGAACTTTCATTTTATAGTTTCGATCATTCAGAATACAATAGCTCAAAGTAATAATGGAATAGGGAGAAATCTGGAACTTTAACTTTGACTGAGTTTCGAATTACGGTCGAAGCCCTCTAAGTCGAATGCCCTTTAAGGACAAATTTGAAACTTTAACTTTGATTGAGTTTCGAATTACGGTCGAAGCCCTCTAAGTCGAACGCCCTCTAAGTCGAAAAGCCCTCTAACTCGAACTTTTTCGCCATATTTTGGTGAAATCCTCTATGTCGAACGCCCTTTAAGTCGAAAAATCCCTTTAACTCGAACTATTTTGATATCCCGTGAAAATTCGACTTAGAGGGCTTCGACTGTATCATGTTTTTTTATGTTGGTCAATTTTTATGTTTTTGCCCTTTATTCAGCTCATATTATAGGCTTTCAAACTGCATTTAATTTTTTTTTTTGTAATTTTTATTTTAGCCTCAAACTCGGTGTCTATAATTCTTGAAGCCACTGTATATTTATTATTCAACTATAGCATCTTCCAGTCTACTGTCCATGCTCTTAGAGGTGACTTTTTTACTGGTGACTTTTTTATTGTGATTTTTTTCTTATTCCACGACTTTCCTCTGCATTTTTTTTGCATTTCCCCATCTTCAAGCCACGCCACACTCAATCGCAACAGTAGTACCGGTCCCTCATTAAATTAGATCGTCACCTTCTGAGTGACCTGGCCCACATCGACGCTCCGAGTTCACATGTATCTGATTCCTCACACCAAGATGGAGCTCACATCAAGAGAGAAAAGAAACAATCAAGTCACGCAGCGTTTTCTGACCGAAGCCAACGCCAATCAATCGAACATAAATTGACTTCGAATAAGAGAGCCCCTCGTCCGTCGAAGCCCGATGAAAAGTGGGTTGAGTGTGCATCATTAGCTGCGATATTCTTCACGGGCGATTAAGTCCCCCTCCGCCCATCTTCTCACTCGCGGCCATTGAATCTTTTATAACAAAACGGATGTGCATTGTCCACATGATTAGCCGGGGAGGTAGGAGGCATCAGCGTTCCAAGAAACTGGAGTAGCACACACCTACACGTGAGTGGGAAACGCTCGGTGTCAAATCTGTGATGATCTTTTCTCCTGAGGTAAGCGGGTTAATTAACCCCGCGACCTTGTGTGGCATTTACCACGTGTGGAGCAGCGCGCTTCCGGCAGCGGTTTGTTTCTGGATTTTATTTGAATTTAGAATGCTCCTCCAACGGAACTCACAAAGGAGCACACTTTCTCAGGTGACCCCGTGACCAGCTTCGATCACCGACCTCTGACAAGTGATCAAAGGGGAACCAGTCTCCGACTCCGATCAGAATCTCCGCACGACAGGTTGAGGTGTCCGTATGGATTCCGGCGCAGACATCCAATTGATCGTGATTCCAGATGACATCGCGATCAGTTGCCGCATTACAACTACAAGGCTCTGATAGAGTTAACAACCAGACAAGACTGTGCAAAAATTTTGAGGCACTGCATCTATCAGCGGGACAAGTTCCTGCAGCGATCCGTGAACCGTGAAGGGATCGCGCAGTAAGATCGGCACCGAGATCGCTATCTCCAATATCGACAATGCAATTACATCAATTAATTAATATTATTTGTAGAGCGGAGGGTCTGCGGAGTAGCACGGCGCTGCTGGTTGACTTGTACCCGTGGGCAATACCGCTCTGCGTTCCGCTGGAAGCGCCTGAAGGCACTCACTGTCAAACGAAAGATAAATTGTTGCTTCGATTTTTTGTCACGTCACGACATACATGCGCCGAATGAAAACGAAAACGTAAAACGACCACTGCTGTGGGATATTCCGCATCCACCGGCGACGAGGTTGCACCGTATCCCCGTCCGTCTCGGCGGACCGGACGCCGAACGCATCGTCTGATTGATTACACCGATCAGTGGCACATAGAATTTGCAAGGAGCCACGGACACAGCCGCCGACTGGACTCGACTTGATGCATGCGAGTAACGAGGTTTTTTTTTTCTTTTTAATGTGGAACCGATTCAGTTCGGTCCATTGAATTGGGACTTTAAGCCCTGGGATCTCGGGTCTTGGTCTTGATTTTGATTTTGATTTTTATTGCATAAGCGGCGAGCCGCGCGCGAATGATTAATTAACATTCTCCCCGCCACGAGGTGGTGTCCCATGATAGATCGTTTGCGGTCAGTCAAGTCCGGCGGATGAAAAATGAGTTTGGACAATCAAAGTAAGCGTTCGGAAATATCCCATAATGGGGCTTCTTACTGCTGGAGCGTGCCTGGTGAGTACACGCGTATGTGCTGCGGAATAATTGCTCAGATAATGGCGGCCCAGAGTGCTATAGGACGCATTAATGGTAAGCCAGAGCGGCTGCTCTGACGGACAGGGTCAAGAAGTGGATCGTGTTTTTGTGTGAACGACGGGCAAAGAATGCGTTCATGACCAAGGCTGGGTTAGGGGCGGAATATTTCAACCGTTTATAGATTTTTTTTATGACTCGGATTCCTGTTGGAAGCCAAAGCTGACTCTCCTACAAAACTAAGTGCAACTAATTTGAATTCAAAACGAAGGATATTTGAGGGAAAAAGTCGCACCCACTCCACCGGCCTTAGATTTAATAAACAAACGAAATATGTTTACAATTTAATCCAAATCCCGTGTTTAATGCCACGCTAATAGTCACTTTGTCTCAATTAGTGAATAAAATTCTCAAATTTGCGACCACAAGACGTATAACTCACCAGCGGCCGGCCATAGCCGCATTAATGGCCGCAATAAAATCAGATTAAAACGGGGCGCAGATGATGTGCGCGCCCCGTTCTTTTCAAATGGAAACGAAATGGACAGCGAAAGATCGAAATTCTATGAGATTCCAACTCGAGACCGAGAAGAGCACCTCCTGCCAAGTCTCCATTCTCCATTCAAAATGGCAAAAAGCACTTACCGCTCGAGACCGGGCAACGCCACGTTGCGTCTCGGTGACAATTTGTGCGTCCGCAGAAATGTGAATTCACTTCGTCCGTGGCCTTCTTTAGAGATCTCCGGCTAAGGCATGCCCACCACCACCGCCGAGAGGAATCTCTCTTGAGACTTGTTGGATTGGTTTGGGTCGGTGGTGGCTTGTGTGTTTGGTGGCCCGCACCGCCACGTAATAACAATAAAACAGATCGAATCTTTGATAGGGTTACAGGGCTCCGCCGCCACTGCTGGTTCTGGTTCTCAAATCCATTTGCGCTTCAATCCACTTTAGGTATTTCATCTGATGATGCTGCAGATAAACGCACAGATAAGGGTGCTGGGTGTCCCACACACTGGCGCGTTCCTTCTCTCGTGGCATTTGACCGACAAGTAATAAAAAATTGTTTGATTAGATGAGACGCGGAGGGCGGGAGCTGGTGTATTTCCTTTGGCAGGGTTGAGGAAGTTTCTTTTAATTAAAACTAAGTGAAAACAACGGCCAACGATATCATTAGATGTCGGTGTTGGGATGCAGCGGGAGAAAAAAAAAAAAAACAAACTTTGCTCGGTGGGTGTTTATGAAGCGATATTGATAAGGCAACGCGATGTCAAATGCGGAGAAAAAGCCAATTCGAGTTAACTACGATCAATAAAATTGGGTTAATAGGAGAATGGTGTTAGTGTGGTTGGAAAATTGAGCTATTAGGCTTATCTGTGATGGTCGACGGCAATCAACATGCATCAGCGACTGAAATGCTTGTTGGCTTAGGATTGTTAGCTTATCTTATTACGTATTTTTTCGTTTTTCCTTTCACTGGATCAACTTCATTAGGTTGATAGCATGAAGTCATGGAGAATCCTTTTCCAGTGGCTAAGCACTGTACTTCTGCCTAAAATGGTGAGAACGCTTAGAAATCTTTGGAAACTGATTATTAGTGGAATACTTGACGCGTCCCATTTTACTTAAAAGATGTGATTAGTTGCTGGCCAAGATAGGGATCATGCGCATAACGAGTGAGCAAACTTTGTGAATTTGTTTGCAAAATTTAATTCAACTTGTTTGCGCTAAAATGCTTCGTCATTTAGGAAGTGGTGATTGGGCTTAGTTTTCTTTTACTACTGCTCTCTTCGAAATGTAGTTTCAATATAATTCAATAAGAGCTGTATATAAACAATTTCTTTTGTTTACTTATTAACCACGTAATCTTTCGACCAATTTACCCACAGCCTTCAAAGTGGCTTAATTATATGAGCACGAGTGTAAGTTATTAAATTTTCAGTTCTTCGAAGGATGGTATTCGTCGATAGCTGACTTTTCTTACCACAAACACAGACAATAGACTAGTAGCTTATTATAACAAATTTGTAAAATTGTGACAGCGAAGAAATTGTTTTCATCGAAAAAAAAAAAGGTTTCGTCGAAAATCAACAAAAATCTAAACTGATTTAAGTAATCATACGGCTACATAGACGTCTGGAGTGTAACTCTTGCTGCTTTTTTGGATTTTTTTCAATCTTCGCTGTACCTGGAAGGAACCAGTTAAAAGAAAATGGACCAACATATTTCCAACCACCTTTCACTTTTGACTCCTCTCGAATCAACTTGAGGCCAAAGCAATTGTTCGCCTCAACCTCCCGTATTATCAGCTGCCAACGACTACAAGACACCTTTCATCACTCGGCCGGGTGAGACGGACCAATTCGTTAAAATAATTTTATCGAGCCCATATAGATACTTAAAGTGCGTCACCCACACGTTCCGGCCACATCATTACACCGAGAAAGGACACAGAATTGGATCATTACCGTGGCTTTTATCTCCATCGACGCATTTAATTTTCCCGCCAACAATACGGCGCAACAATCGGCCGGGCATAAAAACACAAAATTAACACCAAACCGCAGCGGACGACCTGCAAACTAGAAACACCCATTCGTACGCCAGAGATGCGCATCGCACCGATAGTGTGCGAGCTGTTGTTGTTGTTCTTTTTGTTGTTGCTGTGTTATTTCTTGTTACCACTTTATTGTTATTGTTGCCGGTTTATTGCATATTGTGATTGTTTCTTCGCATTTCATTGCGCTCTGCGAGCGTAATCTAAATCATGCAGCACGGTCGGTGCCCACACGCACGCGTTCCTCATGCAAACCCCGTCCAGGGGAGGGGGCCTCCTAAAGTACACTGGGCAGCCAACAATTATGGTGAATTAAATTGTAATAAAATGTTCTACTTTATCGCCGCAAAGTCGTTGTATTTTGCACAGCGTCCCACTTAAAAAGGAGCACAAAAATTCTTCGTCCTCGCCAAAGTCGACTCGTCGTCGATCGGATGGCGAATGGCGAATGGCGATCGCCGATCGGAGAACTGCAACTGCCAACTGGCAACTGGAACCCGGCAAACGTAACGTCGGCCATTGTAGATTTTTCTGCGATTGAAGGTGAGCTGCAATTAGCACCGCCTAGTTATTGAATTTAATTGTAACATGAGATCCGATTGGGCCCATAGATCAGTGCGATTTATTTTGATTGCAGACACCCGCTTATTAGCCTAAGCGCTACCGGACTTGATGGTTTATGCCACGGCTGACCTCGTATATTGCGAAACACCAGCCGGGAACGCAGTCTCCGGCTGGGTAAATATTTGTCCAGCGGACCTCTTGCATGGTGGTCGAGAGAGGGCTTTCCATCCAAATCCAAATATTTGTGTCGCATCGCTGTGTGATGTGGCGAGCGCGTGCAGCTCGCACTCGCGCAGATTAGTGACAATTTACATTCTATCGTCCATGGAATTTGAAGAGGTCTCTTGTGGCTCAAGTGTGCTGCATCCTGTTCTCGACGGTTCTCAGAAGTCCGGCGGCCGCTTTGTGGGAGATGGAGTGGGGCCGTGCTCCGGTGTAAATATTTGAGCATGAAACACGACGTGATGGAAAGCCTGTCTAATGGGATAAGTTCCCAAGTGAAACACGGATGGCTGGCTAAGTCTTGTAAATACGCTTAGATATCTGCAAGTGGTGAGGTGACACGGAGGATGGATGGTGAAAAAAAAAAGTCGTCGTTTTTATATTACCTGTCCCTGTGCACCACACTGTTGCCATGACGACACGGTGCCACCCTGCAGGGAGTCGTTTATTGTTTACTAGATACTCGCTCAATTCTCTGACAAATTTTACAACTAATCGTCGAAGGAAAATTATTCATGCACGCCGTGTCGAAGAATCCTTTTCGGCTGGGCCTCCTTCCCTTTTCGGTATGCAGAACTACACGCGGTAACCTGTCCACTGTCAGGCGGCGGATAGCCCACCAAGGAACGTTTGAAAAACAAATACTCCAGCCCCGTCCTGCGTTAGGACAGGACACCTTGTAATAGCGTTAAGCCCACATCAAACTCCACTCCAGACACGCATTTTCGCTGCACGGAAAGCACACCACCGCCGCAACGAGAAGAACATTCCGCTGTCAGTTGTGGTGCCGCTGTCAAATAATTTTCGCAACTTTCTAACGAGATACGTGAAGTTACACAGCGCTGGGAGTTACCACCGTCCGTTCGACGGTCTTTTCGATGACCGAGCAAAGGAGGAGCAACATCACCAACAGCAACAGCAACAGCAACAAAATATTTAATTACTATGCACACTACAATCCGCGTCATAAGTTGCTTGCAGCGTCGAAGCGACGAGGAGCTGGGGACCGTTGCATGTGAGGTAAGTCGCGTCGCACACCAACGCGAGGCGTGCACATCTCTGCGAGTAAATCACTTCTGTTGCTGTCGCGTTGTGCGGACCTTGCGGCCAACAGTTGCCGAAAATTGCACGTTGAACGTTCGACTTTTTGCCGAAGACGCTCCGGTGGACATGAATTTCACCATTGACACAATGATGAATAGGAACACGTCGACGGTGTAAACGTCGATGATATCCTGCCGTACACACATGTTAATCTCTTAATTTGGGAAAATGTTTAAGTCGGTTGTGTGTGGAGGTTTCTACGGACAATCCGGCTAAAGCTTCGCGAATAACAAATGGGGTTTTTTTTTGGCACGTTATATTCCAAATAAATTAATACCCTCGGTTGATTCTCGTGAACTCGTGTTCACGTTATGAACGAGCGCTGTGGACTGTCTTGGTCTTGAGGGGCCTAATTGGACCATTTACTGGAGTGCAATGAACTGGGCCACCAATTACCGTCGAATTGAGGGATTTATTCGGCTATCAAGGGGCGTGAGGGTATTTTGTAAGAGGTGGGAAGATTTTCAAAAGGTGCAACTTGGGCAGATTGCATATTTAGGACACTTCAGTTGAGAGACAATGTTGCAACGCAAATCTGATCAATAATTTTGTAAAACCTTTTTTGTATTAAATGTAAAACTTAGATTCATTTGAATATAAATTTCTCGCAATTTATAAGTCAACCACGACATAGTAAATTTGAAAAAAGTCCTAAAAGTTTCATTATAAAATTTGAAACATTTGTTAGTTGATGAATCAGAGATCCAGACCACCTCCAAAACAGAGTCTAGACCCGAACTAAATAAAAATAATAAAAACGAAAACATATTTCTCCAGCCATTGCAGCGGCACGCCGCTGCCGATAAAAAGGAATCTTCTATTTTGACGTTGACTCGCGCTCATTATCAAATGATTCGCCGCACGACTAATTAAAGAATCGTTGCGTTACGTCGTGCCCTCCGATAAGCAATTCATATTGAAAATCATGATCGTTCTACTGAGGGAAAAATTAAAACTCATAATTGCTGCCACATAGTTCCCAGGCAAACGAACGTTTCTCCGTCCTCGCGCTTTGTCGCGCTATTCAACAAATCAACATGTAGCCCGCAGTGCATCTCAAACTACCTTGATCACGTCCTGTTCGCAATTAAGTGACGATTTTTCGAAATCCTTAGATCCGACGCTCCGCTTCGGCGTAGAGGCATTTGGTAACCAAGTGGTGCCAAGCAATCAAATCACAGCTGAAAACTTTTATCGAACCAAGCGTGCACCTCGATCGAAGTCTTGTTGATGGAATTTTGCACGCTACGCGTCTCTCGTCTCTCATCCCTCTCTGTCTCTGCTTCGACGTTTCGTTACACTCAGCCACCTTTGTTCGTCGTTTCTTCGACGAATTCTACAAATCGTTCTGCGAATTCCTCAACGTCTTCGGACGTAATTGAAGACAGATTCCGCCTGTTCTCCGCACGAATACTCGAATAGGTGTAGAACAAACGTTGTGCATCGAAACGATGACAAACAAGTTGGCGGCACGTTTTGTTTTGCAAAATTGATGCGATGCATGACAGGCTTGAGGTAACGCACTCTATTACTCGATGAGCGTTGATCTTTTGTGCGAGGAGATGCCTCGGTGATTCAGGTGTTAATGAGGGAATACAAATGCGAATTTTAAAATAAGAAAAAGACACACACAAAAGGTTTACTCATTCTAATGGCGTGTGGAATGTGTGAATTCTGACTGTTTGACTTGTGCAATCCGGATATGACGATAAATTTAAGAAAATCTGGAACTTATCTACGCATTCCCGTCTTAGTTAAGTTTAGTTTAAGTGGGCCACAAACAGAATTCCATCTAATGGGATGGGGTGTGACTCGAAGAACCAGTTCTACTCCGATCTAATCCACGTTCTTTTCTTTTAGCCTCCAGCCTCCCTCATTGCTTGGCAAGAGAAAATGACATACCTTGAATAGATGAAGCAAAAACATCTTCATCAGCGTCAAGTTGGAGTCGATGGGCTGGGTTAACTCATACAATGTTTTTTTATGTGAATTTATTTATACTCGAAGTCCTTTGGTGAGGATTCTTCCTCAGAATGCTGCCGATACCCAACCCCTCACAATCAAAGCCGGAACTACTTTTCATCTTAATGTTTGCTTTCACAGCATGGACCGAAGAACCCATACAATCGAACGTCCAAATTGCCGTCCGAGACGAAAAAAAAACGAACCCTTTTTACGAATTCCCGCCTCACGACGCGACCAATCATAATTGACAGTGTGCAGGTTCCATGCCGGCGGAGGATTCCACTCCATCTCAACAAACCTAACGCCTCAATTTACTACCGTATGTGTTTTTGCACTCAGCAAACGTGTTCCGCTCACCTCCGCCACACATCTCTATTCATATTTTGCGTCTGTGTGATGATTGTTATTTATGACAAGTTCAGGAGAGCCTTCGCCTTGGTCGGAGTGCAAAGTCGCTAAAACACAAAAAACGACAAAAACACTGTTTTTAGTTCTAGGCACTCACTCAATCGCACCTCAGAGAGCCGCGCATGTGTTTAGGACCGCGCGCCACGTCGTCCCCCTTGTTCGGGAAGCCTGCAGTTCAAGATAATTGCATCGAAAGTCATTTCGAAGGATTTATATGATCTGTATGTGGTCGTCAGGTAGGAACTTGATATTCCAATCGATTTATGGGATAAGCCAGTTGCAAAAAAACAAAAAAAAAGAATTCCCTACCACCACAACAGAACGAGAGCGGCACAATAAATTGCTTTCGGCCGTTTCCAACTATTAGCCATGAGATCAGAACGTGTGTGTGTGCCGGCCGATCCGAAGACGAGGATAAAAAAAAAAAGCAAGCGAAACAGATTGATTGGGCCGCATGTAATTGGTTCACTTTGCCTTGTGAGAACCCAGCACTCTCGCATCTACTTAGATAGAGCAGCCCTAACACCTACTTGAGGTCCCACCTAGCAAGGAGTGCATAACTCATCACAACACACGTGGTACGGGCACATTTTTGCAATTTGCTTCTGTCTATTTGGATTAGAGTCACCCATCCGCGGTTTAGCAGGTCCTCTCCGCGAGATTGGCTCAGTCCTTCAGTCAAACCGGAAACGTAGATAATCCCGAAAACGATTTAAATTCACAGCTTGATCCCTCTTCCTAGTCGTCATCATCATCATCATCATCGTCATCTGCATATGCATCGTCCTTCATTTGTGGACGATAAATTTCACCCATGTCGCCGCGGAGGGCGAGAGCAGATTTGAATTGGAAAACATTTTTTTTAAGTTGTTCGTATATTAAATGTCAGTTAGCTTTCCATTGAGTGAGCGCAGGATTTTTTCCCTCCGAATCCATTAGCACTTGAATTCATTTAGTTGTCGGACAATCGACAGTCATCCATTCGCTAATTAGGCCGATTTGTCAAATCATTCTCGAGTTGGTCAACGTGTGCGAGTGCGAGTGGTGAAAGTCCATGGTCGGGAGGTTTTGTAAGCGATTAAGTGATACTTGGCCTTCAATTAAGCGACATCCGACAAAGACGTGTTTCCCGCTCGCTGTCATTTGTCAGCGAGATTGGAGGGAGTCATTACTCGGCGGCATTCTACAGAATGAAGGGATGTTTGGCTTGGTCAGAAATGGAAATTTTACAAAGGAGCTCTATTAAGAGTCGATGAGGTTGGGGTTCGGACGCTTTAATTTCAAGTTTCAGAAAGTTTTTTTTTTCGGTGATCACATGAGAGAAACAGAAGACAAACTGAGTCCTTCTCTTCGAATCAATCTTTACAAGGATTTTGTTTTTTTTTTCTTTGGAGGTTTAGAAACATTATTCGCTGAATAAATTTAAACGGATTTTTGCATCTTATTCAAAAGTAGGAAATTCCAATTTCAATAGATTTGCCGTGGATTACAGAAAAAAGCTTCTGTTTTATCTAGGGAATGAGATAAATGCACCTCTTCTCTCCATTCTCGATACATTCGCTACATCTCTTTCGCTTGTCGCCTTTGTCATCCTAGACGCTGTCCAATCCACGTCGTTAAGTGGACCAATTGGTCTCACGCAGACATCTCACACTTCTCCATAAGCCGTCAGTTAACTCAGTCACCATGTTCTAGGTGACCTCTGCGTCATTTGAATGAAAGAAGCAACAACAACCATACATCACTGATGTCACAAGGGCTGCTCTCTTACAAACCACACGTCTGCACAGCGACGGGCTACTGGTTCGCCGTCCACTTGTCAATTTATATGCTCGTACGCGACGTCAATGCGGTAGCAATTGTCGTAAACTCGGACATGTTCCACCAGAGCACCGCAGCACCACAGCACCAAAGCACCGGAGCACTATCGTGCATCAGACAACCACAGCAACCGAAACGTGTACTGCCACGAATTCCAGTTGAGTGGTCAATCTTTCAAACATTGTCACCGTAGCTGTTGGGCAACTTTTAAGAGTCTTTATATCGCTTGACAATATGTCCAATCTGTCTAGTTCCGCCGAGGGAAACAGCACGAAAAAAAAGGTTCTCGATACCTTTTTGCTCGCCTCAATCTTTCTGCGTTTCGATTCGGTGTTATGAAATGACAGCGACACGGACAGGAGGAGAGGTACAAACACAGCCAGCGGCGCAAGTTGACAGACAGTGGAGTCGAGGACAGATTTCGGCGGGTGAAGCGTGTCGCCAGCGTTGGGTGTTTACTCAAGCCGCGGTCTGGTGGCAAGCTTTCGCTTTTTCGGAAATCACCCTGAGAAGCAGGAACAATCATGTCGCACACAGTTAAACGCGGTTCGATACACTTTCAAAAAAAAAAAAAAACATCGTCCAGGCCTTGGACCAGCAGACCACCGCAATTGTCAGAGCTCGATCTGCCCGCGAGCGTCTCGTAAAAGTTAATCCCAAACGAATGTGACAACAGTCCGGCCAATGAAGTTGTCCACTCATAATAAAGTTTGATGTTAATTCACTGACGCGTGCGTACGACCCGGCTTAGATTTTATTGGGCACTTCGGATGCAGCTGTGGACTGCACAGGCCCACACAGGTGAATTAGTTCCGGCGGTCGGTTGGCTCATTAGACTCTGAGTTGGTTGCCTTCAGCTAACGAGGGAGCTGTAAATCACAGACTCGTGCGATTAGCCTCAGCTACCGTGCAAATAGTTCCAATCAATCAGGGGATTAGGGATGGCTACGACTGATTAACAGTTAGGCACGTCAAATTTTATCTCCTTTGATTTATCGGGGTAAGAGCTTCAAGTGATGGCGAAGTGACTGTAAGTCTCCTTTAGGGCGCGCTGGAAGATCTTTATTAATTGGGATAGAGAGAAAACCATCTGAGCTCATTTGTAAGGCTTGGATTGACAGAGACGGAGTTTCAGAGTTTCAGAGTTTCCAAGTTTCACCCAAACAATGTCCAAGTTAATGGGATTGTCTCAGTTCAGAGCCTCCCCTGCACAACTTAGGGCCATTAAAAGTCGATTTTAACTGTTTCCCCATTCGTGTCCGTCGAAAATTGGTTTAGATTTGAAAACGCGTCTTACAACTGTACTCACCTAGTTAAGAGTACTTACCACTCGATCGAATCGGTTAGCTCAGCTCACTCTTGAAAGGCGTAGCAACTTCCGGGCTTCCAGCAGCCCATCGACATGTGTTTACACTGGCTGCACTCCTGGTCAAGTGTACTTGACCATGACTACGGCGCATCTACCAATTGCCACCTAAGAAGACGACCACCGCACAAAACACAGAAAACAGAAACA
Organism: Syritta pipiens; assembly: GCA_905187475.1. NCBI lineage: Eukaryota > Metazoa > Arthropoda > Insecta > Diptera > Syrphidae > Syritta > Syritta pipiens. The sequence continues at coordinate 1,151,449 of LR994574.1, read as the reverse complement.
AAAGTCTTTCGACTCTTCCCTGCCGTCAAGTGAAGAAAACAAAAACAAAAACAACAAAAATAAGAAAACACTGACGTGCCCTGCTCTTGTGAGTCTATAAATCATGAGGCGAATTATTCCGCGCAGTTGTTTGGGTTGGACTTCCTCTCGTAGCCTCTCAGAATTTATTCAGTAGCTGCTACCATTTTTCAGCCTTCCGACGGTTGATGGATGACGTGCAAGCTGCAAGCTGTAAGCATGCTGCCGTTAGGATAATTTCTACAACATTTCCTGCAAAAATCTTAAGCATTCCAAGTTCATGGAACAGGTGCGGCTGTCGCGCGACTCAAAGAAAATCGCAACACAGAGCTGCCGCAGCTTCAGGGGCACGTGAGTCATTAAAAATTCCATTACAGCTTCTTAAATTTTTAATCGTGTGTCCTCCAGGACGTCTGACTCCCAATTAAAAACAAATGAAAAATTCGTCGTATGTGTGTGTTGACCAAAAATTCAAATTGACCACTTAGTAAAAACTCAAAACTCAAAACTCATCTGGCCAGGCTCTTGTGGATTTGAAGAAAATGTTAGATTGGCTGCGTGTCGCTGTGCGAGTCCTGTTCTCCCTCTGGGAGTGCATGCACACACACACACACGCACACAATGGGACACACTCTCGAGGGTCACTCGAGACTCTCAAGAGGCCACTATTCAATGGGACCGTGGCAGCAACAATGACGTGGAAACCCATGTTTACATTTCTGTGTTTATGAATTTCAAGATCTGACGGACATATGAGCGCAGGAGCCTTCGCCTTCGCCATGGGTTCTCCTGCCTCCGGCGGCGGCCACATGACCAAATGTGCAACCGATTTCCCATCACACTAATAAGCACGGTATGTCGCTGCGTACAAGCATTACGCATAATCTTTGTCTTTGGCCAATTTGAGAGGTTCGGAGCTATCGCGGTCGTAGCCGCAGCCGTGTGTCCGTGGAGGAATATGATAACTAGGCGCTAGAATCAGAGGACGCGATGCAGTAGCTTATTGTGTGTGGATACATATTTATAATTCAGCAATGTTCTTGGGAATACAGCGATGGGATGGGAACAGCGCTGTCGTGCAGAATCGATGCCCCGTAACAATCACGGCCATCGGAGACGGGGCGCTTACAAGGAGCAGGAGAGCTGGGGCTGAAGCAGGAGCTCGGAGCAACAACAATGTCTTTTAAATTGAATGGGGTAAGTGAAACTTTAAATGAATCAGTGAGCAGAGGCTGCCTGTGTAACGCACAATGTGGACATGAAATGTGTGTGGCGATTGTGGACAGATAGGGTCTAAGGTCGATGAGCTGATACAGTCAGGGCTGTGTGAAGAGGCTCAGTTGAGTGTGATTTACTGTGAATTTATTTTTTTAAAGACTGAAGGGAAAGTTGGATTGCAGCACATTTGGCCTAGCGTTGGCCTAAGTGTACCAAATTTTCAAAATGTGCTATGTGCAGCCTCTTACTAAATTTTGTAGCTAGTCGGAAATTTCATTGAAATGAGTAAATTTATCGATCCAGCTAAACTGTTTTCCTCTTAAACTGACACCAACGTCAACTTAACAACAACTAATTGTGAATCAGCTGTCGATATTGCAGTGCAAGAAGAAGAAGTAAATATTAACAATTTGTGATCTCGTTAAATTTTTTTCGATGGGAAAACATTTTTTTTAGCCCAATTGAACGCCAGATTAGTCTAAAAATACAGTAGATTCGCGGTAGAGTGAACTAACAAAAACCAGGGCTGATCATACGAGCGAAATCATTCACATTATAAGATGTGCAAATTAATAAAGGCGTTCTATAGGACTGGAGGCCAACATGCCTTTTTTGAAAAGATTCTAAATAATGAATGAGCAAGATACTTAGTTATATTTTTTTTAAGTAATGAAATTTCATAAAATTTGTATTCCAGAGGAAAAATATTTTATATTTTTGAAAAGTTTTTACTTATTTATTTATTTAAAAACAAAAAATAGTCGGCGTAACAGCCCATACAGGGACAGAGCCTAGCTTCTTCGCACCTCCACTGTGTTGTGCGCGATATCTTTTGGCACACTTGGACTTGACCTACTGTTTGATACCGATTCCGAACAGCGAATTGCGAAAACTTTCCATGACAGAAGTACTCCAGGAGGATTGTCAGTCGTTCGCTGGAGTTTGTGGTGTTTTTTTTTTCCCGAGACGGATTTGAGAACCCGGGTACTCTCGCTTAACAGTCCGACGCACTAACAATTAAGCCACGGTGCTTATTTATTTAAAGCTAGCTAAAAATTTGAAAATTGATAGCTAGAAAATATAGCTAGAGTTTTGAAAGGTTTTTTTTTTTTAATTTTTCTTAAATTTTAGGTAATTTGCGGGGAAGACTAAAAGCATTATCTAAAAAAAAGTAGAGCTTTGATTGATAAGCCGTTTTTTTAAAGGCAATTTGTAACTTCGGAAAAAAAAAAACAAGCTAAACTAGTCCTTAAAACTGGTGCAGTCATCCAAACTGACTTGAAACTGCACACGTAAGAATAAATTCCTGAATGGAAAAGAGTTTTTGGCTTTGCCAATGACCTGCACCTTCAATTTGTTCCTGCCTGTGGCAATAGTGCACACCAAAAAAGTTATGACTTGCCTTTCTATTTTTCGTCCAGAAACAGAGAGAATACCAGAGAATGTGACACCAAATGAGAATACTCAGTTGATGTCACATACAGTAGCGGCCACAGAATTAGAAACGACTGCTTCAGTGGTGTACCTAACAAACCTATCCAATTACAAAAAAAAAAAAAAAAATTGAGTGGAAAATTGGAGTGACGAATTACAATTTAACTTTTTACTCATGAAAATAGGGTATATTACTGAAATTCTGTTGGTATGGCTTAGGTGCTGTACTAGGGATTTAGTGAGGATATGGCAATATGCATATACATGCATGCTTCGAATGTATGCATGTTACGTATATTTTCTGCAAAAAAATGATTTTTCAGAAAAAAATTAATGATGTACTTTGGGCAGCGTAAAATTCTGACTTAAAAATCTCTGTTCTCCCTGATAGACGCTTCCAAGATCACTCAGACTCAGGCTTCCAATGCGTAAGTCGTGTGAGCTTCTAATTACGGCTATTTGCTTCAAAATTAAGACACTTTCAGGTAAACTCTTCCTCCACTGTTCTATGAGCTATTTATAGAGCGTCTTTAAAAAATTTGACGGTTCATATTAAACTCGGCTTGGAGTTGAGTAGGACAGACATTTTTAATTTGTTCAAAGAAAATGAATGCGAATGAAAAGCGAACGATTTCTGAGAACATTTTTAAGAACTAATGACCGTCTGATGTAGAGCTGCAGTTCAGTAAAAGCACGAGGATTTTGACCTACAGTCGAAGTTGAATTTTCACGGGATATCAAAATTAGTTCGAGTTAAAGGGCTTTTCGACTTAGAAGGCGTTCGACTTAGAGGATGGATTGTGCATGGAAAATTGAAGGGAATGCCAAAATATGGCGAACAAATTCTAGTTAGAGGGATTTTCGACTTAGAGGGCTTCGTATATTTTCATATGACGCAAGAACTGAAATGCCTCAAGAACAATTCACACATGTGCCGCCCAAGCCACCCCAAAATTATTGATGAGTAGCTGGTATCATTTTTCAGCCTTCCGACGATTGACGGATGATGTGAATCGACGACAAAAAAATTTGACTGCTTGTAAAAAATATGAAAAATTTAAATGAAAAGCTATCCACTCAAATAAAAAGGAAACAACGCAAAAATGTTTTTAAAAGTTTCCCTATCATCTCTAACCTGTTAACTTGGAAACGCACATACGCGAACTCGCCAAGCGCCCTTCCAGTCAGGTCCGTCCAGCGATCTTAACTCTCGACGACTGACTAACTTAAGGTGCATGGTACAGCCCGCTTTCCCTGTCCTGAGTAAGAGGGATTTTCTTACTGTTATACTGTTATAAGTATTAAACAGATGGGCTACATTGGGTAGCAAACCTTTTTTTAATCAAGGCGGCTACAATCGTGCGGCCTTACAAACATATGAGGTTCACCTATCATCGATCGATTATGGCTATGACTATTTTTTTTCTAAATTCTTCAACTCACTCTTCACCCAAAGAATGTCACGGATTTGGAAGTAAAATTCATGGCACCACAAGAAAAACACGCGTTTTCTTTCATTGAAACTTCGTTTTTATTTGGAACTAATCCGCATCGTTGGACTTTTTCAACTAACACTAAAATTGAAATTGTTGATCGTAAAAGAAAACCATATTTGAAAAGAAAAATATGCAGCTACACACACATCGTTCCCTTTTAGCAAAACAAAAGAGTTGAAGTGCAAACTGAAAAATTCCTCACCTCGAATCACTTATTATCACCGCCACTGTAGCAATGGGATGCCAAACTCCTCATACGTGCTTAATTTTTTTTTTCCTACCCCCCTCTGCATAAGATCACAACACGCACTATTATTGAACTACATAATTTCGTATTCGCATCCTAAACAGACGCGAAGATACACAGCGCTCCAAAAGCGAAAGAAGAAAATATCGCGCGGTCGCGTTCATGTTGTGTTCAATCGTTCTTGTCCCCTTGTGGCACACAACACCACCAACAACAACATAGCCAAGACATTCTTTCATGCGACCCGATAAGCCTTCACCAAAGAATTGCATATTGCATTTCGCTGTTCGCTGTTTGCTGTTGTTCGCCCGTTCGGTGTTCGACGACCTAGGCCAGCGTCTTTTTTTTCTGTGCGAAACGAAGAGAGCCGAAATCGCAGCATTAATGAGAATGCTGAACATGTTCACAAATATTATTATTATAACCATAAAGGTTGGTTGTATGGAAAATTGCTTTCGGCGTAGGACAATGTCGATTCCCCAATGATTTCTATCTCCCTTTCGCCGAAGGTAACAGTTTCGACGCTGCCTGCAGAGTGCAGCCTCGTCTGCGAAGAGGCTGCTTTCCTTTACTGTTGTTATAATCGTTATCCCGCGACCATAATCAGTGCTGGCTGCGGTACCATCGTGGTGCGTTATTGGGACACAACGCACATGTGTGCGCAGGATCTTCTCCTGCTGAGGCTGCGGCTGCGGCTGAGACTCCGGCACACGAAGGTGGTACGCTGCTGCGTTCGGCGATCTTAGATTTTCCATATTTTCCATTTGCGGGACAAGTCACCGCCGGAACATCGCCGCAGTGTTGCAGTCGCCGGCAGAAGCATGTAGGTGCGCGAATTGTCCATTAGAGATTGTCGCTGCCAGATACAATTTCCTCTCCTCGCTTAACTGTATGTGTGTTTTGACAATATTTGTATCGCAGCGGTTGCCTTTTGGCCGCCGCAGCTGGGGGAGAGCCTCGCCAGATTGGGAATAATGTGTTTATTTATTATCGAGGAAGTGTCCTATTGTTCGTCGTTGGACAACGTTACCCACATGCATATTGGAGCCTGGTCGTCGACCAATATGGTTCACTTCATTTCGCATACTCCCGCGACTTCGTGGTGTGGTGCGGTGCGGTGCGGTGTGGTCAGTCCCGTATTAAGGCAATGCCATTACTTAGACCTGCACGTTTTTGACATTTTAACGCTAGCACGCGTGCAGATTGAATCTAAGCCGAGTACTGTTGGACGATGCGTGCTAATGGAATGATTGCAGCCTCTGCGTCACTAATTACCCCCTAATGCAGTGTCAATGGAGCCACTCCGCGCCAATCAGTCTCACTTAATGCGGCCTGACACATTTTTAATTGGTGCTCGGACAGAATTCAACACGTCGAGTGGTCTGCGGCTAACGTTCAAAGACAGATTTGCGCACTTCCCCCGACCGTCCTGTCCGTCGCAGATACGGAAGAGATGTAATGTAAGGCTATCATGTCATGCAAATTACCGCCACCACCCAACAGAAGCGCGGTATCGGTATCGGTATCAAGCGTCCTGCATCTTCGTTTTTCATCACATGGCGAGATGGTGACTTCTCCGTGGAGTCTGTGCCGTTCCGATGTTTGTTTAGATCTTGGGAGTTGGGTTTTCATTAAGATGGTCTGCACGCAGCTCGCCGTCGCGGTGAGAGCGTGTACGCATGTGCAGTTAATCAACAACTCTAAGCCGCATACTGTGCCTGCGCACTTGGCTTTGGTTTGACAGCGGAAAATAAATCATCGCCTCCGGACGGGCTCCGGACTCTCGAGTCTGGAGTCTGGCTTCGACGGCGGCTACTGTGGCTTCGGCGATCGTCAACCTGATTGCATTACAATTTGCGTGTGTCCCGAGTCTGAGCGTCGAACTTGGCCATTTTTGGGGCCAATCAGGCGAGGAATGCTGCGCTTCCGTTTCCTGTCGCTAATCACCGAAATGCAAAGCTCGCGGATGTGTTTGCGTCTTGTTATCGGATCGCCGGATCGTCGTGCACTATGACTGCCTCGGAATGGACACGCCAAGTGGGAGAGTTGGACTTGGAGTCTTGGATAAATTTATGCTAAGTTATGGATACATTCTCTTTTGGTTTTTTTGCGCTCAGCTCCGCGGTATGAGTGACAGCTGAGACGGAGGGTACCAGCTGCAGAAGAAATGAGGATGAAAATGTGAAACGATGACATTGACATGAGTCGCTGGCTTGGGAGACTGGCAGTGATCCGCTGCGGGAGGGTGATGCAGCTTGTAGGAAGTTACAAATTGCGAAGTCTTCGCTTTGCATAGTTCAATGAATTTTGTGGAATCTTTTATGAATTGTAAATTGGGACAGCAGCTTGGGCTGTCATATTTGTATGCGAGTTTGTGAGGAGGGTAAGCAGCGGTGTTGGTGTATCTCATTTACTGACGACTGACGACTGACGTGGTGATCTGGCTTTCTTTTGAGGAGGAAGGATGATTCTAAGAGCTAGAGATGAAGTGTGTGTTTTTTATTTGCCAAGCAGGTGGTTGCTGATTGCTGAGGAAGACTTTGAATGGCGCCTGCCAATTATTTAAACATTAAAATTAAATGCGTTCTAAAAAAAATGCATCCTGGCAATTTATTCAGGTGTAGACATTCCTCATCATTTCCGACTAGTTTTAGCAGTTTTTTTTGATTTTTTTATGTGGAGACTTTGGGAGAATCATTCTCCTGGTATTTTCTTCAACATTTCGTGCCTTAAATTTGAGTCATCACGTCTGTACCACAGGCTACAAATTTATTCGTTCCTTCCACTTCCTTTTTCTTGTGACTGCATGCTAAATTGGCTTCATTGGCTTGGTGGACGTTCGTCTTAAACGAAAAACTAGACTTTCGTGATTCCTTTTTTTTTTTGCCTTGAGGACGTTGTGGAAACCTAATAAGCAGGTGAAACAGGCCCGTTCTGCTCCAAGTACTGTAAGACTTTCACCCACTAAAACTACATCTTGACCTCTTCTCCTTGACACCATCCACTCTGGGACCGTTTTCGCATTATTTCAGAGTGGTATCGTTTTCTTCCCCCCAAAGAGGACCGGCTTTTTCATTTTCTTCATTAATTAGTCAGACTTTCGTGATAGGTTAAAATACCAAAGAGTGGGCCATCTATTGATTTCTTTTTAAATCATCGGTTATTTTGACACTGACAATTGTTTTCAGCTCGAGATGTTGGCAGAAAGTCAGTAACGTACGTCCGCAGAACTAAATGAGCTAGTTTAAGGCTCAAGAAGTCTTTTTTTTAAGAAGCTTTGATCCATATAAAGCACCCACCAACGCACCTTTGCCCTTTGTATGCATGCTTATGCTAAATGTTCGTGGGACTAGCATTCTAGTGGATAGCACTCATGGTTTCTGTGCCCCTGAGTGTGAGGCTCAATCCTCGAACATTTACTCGCCATCGATCTCAACAGCTCGTCCTTTCTTCTGCACAAATACCCCGGATTACTCGCCTACAAGGTCCAATTGACTCAGCAATTCACGGCGCACGATCACTTTGTCATCGTTTCGCAGCTTCGCCCTTTAGAGCGTCTCGAATTAGACAACGATTTTGCGAGAAAAATTATCTTTCTTGACAAGGCGAATTTTCATCTCGACTGATACGTTAAAAAACGAAATTCCTGCATCTAGGGACCGGAAAGCCCGCAAGTCATTGTCGTGAAGGCAATGCATCCACCACAATTTGATTGTGGATTGTAGAGTTGTGGGACCTTTGGACCGCTTTTATTCTAAAATGAGGCTGGGAACAACGTTTGTTAATCGACTTTTTTTTAAACTAAATCGACCTCTTCCTCAATCATTAAGGTGCGAGGCAAAAAAACAGCACACGCCACAATTAATCTTTTGTCCATTTAATTCCCATCAACTAAGTTATCAACCGTCTTGGTTGAACCGGATTGGCCGCCTCGAAGATGCTATTTGACAGTTAAAATGTCTCGATTGTGCTCTAAGCTGACTCACAAGCAGCTGCGGCCAATAAGTCTCGTTAAATTATTTTGAAAATGCTGCAGGTTGCTAACTAGACTGCTGATCCAATAAAATCCTAGCAAAGTTCCGAGGATCAATTGAAATCAGGAAGTACATCCCGTCAAAAGCGTTTGATCCAAACATCCGACTTATGAAAATTAATTTTTCCTGCTGCAGCTGGTCAGAGTTATCCATTTTCCATCCTCCCAGGACATATGGGAACTCAAAAACCCATCATACCACCAGATAGTGTGTTTCCAGAATTTTTATTAATAAAGACATTAATTTTTTTCAACATTTCCTTTAAGCCTTTGAACGTCGCCACGGAAAAACGTCGAAACGAAGTACGAAGGGATAAAGAAAAAAAAAGAAATCCTGAAACCTGAATTGTCACGCACAGTTCCGCCGGGTACGTCGCGTTCGTCGGCACGATGGAGATTTCCCTTTGTACTTCCATAAATCAATTCTTTTCCAAAAAGTCCAAATACAGCTTTAATATTCGGTTGTTGGCCGACTCTCTCTCTCTCTCGTTCGCCGTCCTGGGCCGACCTAAAACCGAAGCCAAAACAGGAATCCTCTCGTCGTTCCCACTATTCCCGGTAAAGGTAAAGAACACATCGACGGGGAAAAGAAGAATTATGAATGCAAACACGACCGAGAAATGTTAATTTCCTCTGAAGGCGGCGACAGCAGGATCCACAACAGCAGAGCCCATGCCCATGCTGAGAGATGGTGATTCTTAATTCTTCACGACACCGCACAGGGCAGAGTCTCTGTTTCTCACTCCCGGATAAAACACTTTGCCCGGATGATGACGGAATCCCATCAAGTGCTCGGCCAGGGTGCCCCGCAATTTACCGCCAATAAGTGGCAAATATGACGGACTACCATCCATCCGATGAACTGATGAGCTAATGCGTCTAATTCCACAGACGAGTGCCATTGTTCGCAGGGATTCTCAATTTTCGTTTCTCGATTCCCGATGCTCGAGATGGAGTCCCACATTGTTGTGCAGTGCCAAAGTGGCTACGCCCAGCACACACAACAAATCCGCTCGGGCAAACAATAAGCCAAATTGTTTGCTCTCACCTTTGTTTACCCTTCCCGGGCCGAGGCTGGCGGTGCCAAAGTAGCTCAGGAGGCTCTCCCCGCTGCCTCAAGTGATGCTGATGCTGATGACGATGACGATGATGTTGATACCTACTTTGTTGGCCGGCATTCCCTTTTGGTCTTTGGTTTTTGTTTTCGCCCCGCAAACAAGCGATCGCTGGTTAGGCTAAGCCATTCAAATGCAAATGGTCGCACCCAAAAAATAATTTGTGGTCCTCGTCGCGCGTCACGTGATCGAGTTTATCTGGAAATATGAAGAGGGGGGGGCCATTCACTTGACGAGGCGAGCACATCAAAGGGATTAGGAAAGTCTTTATTTGTACTCGGTCACATGAGAGACTGGGCGATTGGCTCTACCTGTCTACACGGGTAGACAGACCGGTTTGGTCCTGGTCCTGGTCGTAGTCGTGGTCGTGGTCGTAGTCTTTTCAGGCTTAGGTGGTGTAAGCAGGCCGTAAATTCGAGAAGGGCAAACAAAGGACGAGCAATCGGCTTTGATTACTCAATCAAGTATTTAAATTCAATTTAATGAGCGATGGAAGAGAACGGCTGAGGTGGGATTTAGGTTTCTTTATTAATTTTATTATTCTCGAGTTGTTGCAGCAACAGAAACACTTGGCACTCAACGGTTTTGTGGATTTATTGGGATCTGTTTTCGAGTGGGGGAGCTGGATGGATGCACAGGTGGCTTGCCGTGGAGGTTTATTGGGCGGGACGAGATGATTTGTTAACTAATTTTCATTTGGTTTGTTTTCGGGTTTGACCGGGAGAATTGAGTGTGGAAATGGTTATGACATGTGGGCGATGTGATCATCGTGATCCGAAGGCGCGCGAAGTGAGAAAGAATCGCGTGTTCAGAGGAATTGATTGAGGTCATCTGTTGATTCCTGGTAGAGAAAGTTTCAGAATGGCAGAAAAAGTGCAACGAAAAAAATATTCATTGAGGCATTTTGGGAATTTTGCATCTGCTCAACACGAAATTGTTGAAGTTTTCAGACTCAAGCTCACGGATTAAAAAATAAAAATCATAAATAGTCGCCGTAACAGCCCATGCAGGGCCAGATCCTAGCTTCTTCGCGCCTCAACTGTGTTCTGCGCGTTATAATTTTAACACATGTGGAGGGGACCTACAATTTATTGCCAATTCCGAACGGCAAATTGCAAAAGCTTTCCAGGACAGAAGTACTTCAGGATTATTGTCAGTCGTTCGCTGGAGATAGGGCCGTGAAAAATGTTGTGGTGGAACCCAAGTACTCTCGCTCATCAGTCCGACGCTCGAAGGATTAAGCCACGGCGCCAACGGATTGCGAAAAGCTAGGCTCTGGCCCTTCGTGGGCTGTTAAGCCACTAATGATGATGATGACGCCCACGGATTGCTTGGGTGTTATTGGCCTAAGGGCTTTAATCGTTTCTGGATTGTTCACATAACATCGGTCCTTCATAGTTCCTCACAAAAAAAAAAGTTCAAAGGAGTCAAATCGCAGCTCCAAGGCGGCCAAGTGGCATCGCCAAATGGCTGATAAAACGATTCGTTTTCAAAATCATACTGTTTGGTTTTCACTGCAGTTTCTTTGGAAATAAGTGTACAATATTTCCCAAAATTTTTAAAGCGTAAAGCGACTTATTTCGTACCGCCGATGTATGACACTGACTTTTTTTCAAGACCTCAAGCGGGAAACAGCTGTCAGTATCAACATTAACTCCGATTTAAGGAAAAAAAACCACTAGATGGCCCACTCTCCATTCAAATTTTAGTAAGAAATCTTCTTGGTACATAAATTCTTAAAAACATTTCTTAGTTAATAAATAATAGAAAACTTTGTCGCACATGAAAAAATAAAAATGTTTTCAGAAAATTTTTGCAAAAATCGTTCGCAGATTGTATAGCAGGGAAACGTCGGCGGCGCCTAAAAGCGATTCAAGAACAACCGCATGTAAAAAGCAAAGGAAGTCCTTGTAATTAACATCGAACATGGCTCTCACTACAAGGCCAGCCGGACGAAGAGGAAATTAAAATTTCAATCGGAAGCAAAGGAATTCAGTGATTCTAGGAAAACACCACACTAATCCCGCGTAATATGAGGGCACCAAGAGAGGAATCAGGAATTTTCTTCAGGTTCTTGTCCCATCACATTAAAGGCACTCGCCTCATCGCAAAGCATCGCGTAAAGGTAAACGAAAAATTATGGAATTGATTCAGAAAAATATGGGCATTCGCCACCGTCACCGCCCGTGGCTGCTTTGTATTCAATTTGGGATTCGTGGCCAAGAGATTGTCATCGGCGATAACGCCGCCAGTAGGGAGGCCGAGAGCGAAGAGACCCAAAGGAAACCAGGTACCTTCCCTATGCAGGGAGTATTGTGTAAAACATGCCTTTTAGCAAAGTGTTTCAATGTTTTTGTTGTGAGAAGGCGCACGCCTCTTGCTCCTTTCGGTACCTTTTACTACCAAACGAGAGGGCCAAGCCAGTGTTATGTTAACAATCGACATTGGTTCACGAACAAAATAACATAACACCATGGTGGTGTCCAAAAAGCAACAAAAAGGCGGGTGGAGAAAAAAGACGAACAACAAAAAAACAACAAAGGACAATAGAATTTCTCGGGTGTGATTTATTTGTCTACCTTTTTACGGTTGTTCGAATCTCTGGCCGTGGCTGCCGTGTCAGTGGAAGGAGGGTAAGGCCACTGCCAGCAAATAGTGTTGGAAATTATTGAGAACTCGTTAGGCATTTGATTTCGGTTTCGGTTTTTTGGTTTTCGATTTTTTTTTTGTATCTGGTTTTGATTTCAGTTTCGCAGAAGATACATGTAATCACAGGACGCAGGATGCGGGAAATGAATGGTCTGCCTGGTGGATTTCAAAAGAGTTTCTTTTTTCCTTATCTGGACTGTCAATTGGATTGCGGAGGCACTTCAGGAGGTGTCACTGGAAAACACCATTTTAATGTCGTTCTCCTGTGGTGGCTTCGCAAGAAAGCTGCTGGAGCAGTGTGGAGGAGCTTTGCCTCCCCAGATCGTGATGTAGGCCAATAAGATGGGCACGAAAGTGAAAGTCAATGAAGATTAATGTTTGTCGTCGAGTGTATTCGGTGTCAATAATTTATGGGTGATATGGTAACAAGGATGCGATGGTGTTTATGTTCGCAGGGTGACATGAATACATGCATGGGATGTTTTTGCAAAGCCGGCTGGCAGGTTTGGGTGTCGATATCAGGATTGCAAATTTTATTACAGACAAAACGAGCTAAGAAACAGCTATGGAATCAGATTAAGGAAGCAAAGCTGTTGCACTTTTACGTGATTGGAAATTCCACATAAACTGGCTTATAATTATGTGATGTCTTGAGCGACTTCAGACGTATTTGTTGTTATTTTCCGGCTTTACTTTTAGTAAAAGACCTGCTTATTATGAATTAAAGGTTTTGCCAAATAAAAAGTTGCTTTATTTCTGCAAAATTTAACCATGGCCTAACATTTTCTCCATATTTTTTTAAGGTATCAACACTTTTGCTGGGTTTAGCTTAGGACAGCGTTATATTTTTATTTTTATATTTTGTAAAGTATTTTTTTTCTGAAAATACAAACAACACATGTTTACTCAAATAATTTAATTATCTAAACATAGAACATGCTAGAGAATCGATTTTTTTGCTCCTCACTTGTGTTTTTGCAAAGTTTTAAGAAATACACGGACGGCAAAATCAAAAAAGAAAAAAAAAAAATTGTTACTCGTCGTTATCTTTATTTTGAAAAAGAAGCCAAAAATGCTCATTGCCTGTAATCCTTCTGAAAAATGCTGGGCCGTCGCTAGAAGAGGAACCTGTCAAAGGAAGTATTGGTGAAGGATCTGTTCTGAAGCAATTTAGAAGAAAGTTCTCATGTTTCAAGTGAGAACAAATACTCGTATATTTTTTGAATTTGTAATTTTCAAATCCTTTTTTTTTGTGAAACTCCATCAAACCTCGGTGCTACTGTGCAACACCAACCAGTTCCAGTTCCTCAAGTGGACTACGCAAGTTTTGCAGATCAACAGAGAATTTACGTCGGCTGCCAGGTCCACGCCTTCTATTGCGAAGCGTACCTCATCACGTTTCCCCTTTTAAACAGTTTTATCACTCGCATCTACATCACTTGAATTGATGAAGATTTCGCAGATACAAGTTCTGCTTCCTTCGCCTCTTCGCCACAAAATTTTCGTTGTTGGTTGTTTTTGTTGTTTACTTCTCTCGACGGTCCTCGTTATTGTTGCTCCATCTTGTCCGATCATGCTGCAGATTATTTATGACTCGCCAACATTCTGGTTAGACAAAAAAATATACGAAAATGAAATATTCGTTCGCAATAAAGTTGATCCCTGCCTCCCATTCATCAAGAGATTGTTATCTCGAAATTTCGGCCTTCGGTTCGACTAAGTATCCGTCAGATACTCACGTCTATATGTGGACGCTGTTGTGTTGTATCCAATGATGCAGAACCGTTTGTTTCCCCGCAAACAACTGCCGACAACCGCAAACGTGTGACTCAACCGTCCCCGCCGTCGGTCAAAGTAGTCGCCGCAGTGACTTGCATAACTTCACACCTTGCGCCACAATACTTAATTAACCAATTTACCCTCCCGCATCAAATCCCATTCAATTTCTTTCCTCAGCCAGGGATCACGAGTTCAGGTGACTTGGCGTCGTCGGTCGTCGTTGTAGTCGGCGGAGGAGGACCACAAAGCAAATATCATTCCTTTGTGATTACCACGACACCGGGGCTGTGACAAATGATGGAAGAATGATGATTCACACACCCGCATGCACGCGGGCTCTAATGGTGATTGCGTTAATTTTTCCATTAATAACTTTATTTCAGCATTCCCCTGGGAGGAGGGCGGCTGAGAAAAGGACACGCCGGAGAAGCACCCGCACCGCGCCACTCTGTTTCCACGAATTAAGGAGTAATTGTCATTGCTCGGCTCGACGTGCCCCTCATCGCCTCCGCGGTGGCTGCCCTCATTAAAATGGAGACTGCCGTCGGTCTGGCCACTTGAACAGGTAAACTGGGAATATTGTTAACCGAATTAAAATGCGAGGCGCAGCGTAGACTCAGACGTAGACGGACAGCAGGTTCCAGGGAAAGTCAAACCGAACGAAATCGAAATCTTGTGGGGGTGAAGGATGTGGGCAGGAGGTGTAATGTCAGTTTGATTAACTATTGTCATCCGCGGGGGAACATGGGAACATGGGAACATGTGGGGAAATTAATAGTCTTTGACTGGTTCGGGTTCGGGTTCGTTGATAGGTGAACTGCTCCGCCCGCCCGCCTGCTCTGGCCGCTGTGGAATGTATCACGTTTGACTTTGATTGCTTTTGAATTTTGTTACACGCTTCTGGGAAGCGCGATGCCCACGATAAATTGCATCGGGTATTAAATCATCCAATTAGCCGGCCAGTTGATCCGCAATCATCCCAATGGCGGCTCAGGCGATTTGTTCGATTATTATCTCAATCACTGGCGGACGAGCGACTGGGACGGCCTCACCGCGTTGATTCGATTGCAGCACGCAACGGTTGCTCTAATTTAAGTGATGAATAATCACTGAGACAGGTGCTAAGTGGCTCGAACTCACTTCTAGTTAGCGCTACTTACCACAACTCAAATTGCATCGACTTTGTTCGGACACATGTTTCTCTGATGAATTTCGATCGAGAGTATCGAGGAGTTGCTGATGAAAATGACAAAAAACGCGGGGAGAAACGCAACGAGACGCTGATTGGCCACGCGATGGACCGCGTGTGTGTGGTTAAACGTGAGTTATTTAAATAGCTGCCGGGCTGAGGCTGGTTCGAGAAGGATGATCGTTCCGGGAGGTGGCTAGGAGTTGGGTGATAAATCATAGGCAACATTTTGGAATGCGTAATCAGGTTCCGCGGAGAACGAGTGCCATGTCCTGACGTAATCACAGATTTAACTACAGGCGGGATATTGCAGTGCTTCTAATTGAGTGTAGCATTTAAGTTTTCAGTTGAAATTGAACATTTTTCACATGCGACAAGAACACGACATCGTAAAAGCTCATGTTCGTTGCTTTTGGCAATCAATTTGCTTTAACAGAAAAGTGGTTTAATAAAAAAATGCGAATTGTGAACTGCTCTTGAGCCGTTTTCATTCACAGAATGCATTTCTCTATATTCATCGTATCCAGTAAAAAGATTAAAAAAATATTAGGTTGTCAAATATCTCCCTTCCGCCTTTTTGTCTTTTCCGGCTATGTACAAAGCGCTACAGAGCTCGTATCTGGCAATACATCATTTGAAAGGTCTTGACATAACCTACAAAACGACGCTATGCATGATTAGTTTGGATACTAAAAAGGCGGAAAGGAGATATTTATAATATAATTCAATTTCAGAAGCCAAAGAAAAAACTGCCATAGTTATTTTCTAAGGCCTAAAGGTCGTAGATTAATGAGCCATTTATTTCGTTTTAAAATGTTAAGACATTGCAAACTGAAATTACCTGCGAAAGGTGCGTGAGTTTTTGTTTTTGGTGTACTTGTGCGTCAAGTTGGTACGTCAAGTTGGGATTTTTTTTTGTGAAGATGCTTTGCTGAGTTAGATCGCTCAATTTTCGCATTGTATTTACGTTGCACCGTAGGCGCCATAGCTTAATCGTTAGTGCGTCGGACTGTTAAGCGAGAGTACCCGGGTTCGAATACAACTCGGGGAAAAACACTACAACCAATTTTCACGGACCCACCTCCAGCGAACGACTGAAAATCCTCCTGGAGTACTTCTGTCACGAAAAACTTTCACAATTCGCTGTTCGGATCCGACAGTAAAGTGTAGGTCCCCTTCACATGTGTCGACAACACAGTGGCGGCGCAAAAAGCTAGGCTCTGGCCCTTCATGGGCTTTTCGACAACAAGCTCCATTGCAATCTTTCACAAATCTGTTTCACTCTCTACGAGTTGCAAGTACTGCAAGTACTGTTGCTGTCTTATTGCTTCAAAGCTGAGTAAATTTCAAAAAGTACTTCCATAGCCATCTTTTCACACAATCCTGTGGGGAAGATATCGATGAAAGTTTCCTGTCCAAAATTTGCCACCCGCCCTTTGAAGCAATGAACGATGTCAGACGAGAAGAAAGTCCAAATGGAGTCCTCTGCGTCGATTACCTTCTCCGTATAAATCTCCCGATTGATTGGGAAAGTATTAATTTAGATTTCATTAGATAGCTCTGTGATTGTAAGTCTTTCCTTAAATCAGGCCTCCTCAAAAGGTCATCGTAAGGGCGAAACAAATACCTTCTCAGATTGTTTCGATGGAAAACGAAAAACCAAAAACAAAAACCCAACAGAAAAAAAAAGAAAAATCAACGGAGCACTCTTATTTTTGATGCTTGTGGTAATCTCTCTGGGCCACATTCATTTCTTGGGCCAATTGATAAGACCCTATCGCAACATGGGAACACTTTTAAAAACTCCCCGTCCCGCGTGCGTCCGCGTGTGCCCGCGTTCTGTGCGCCGGCACACATAAAAAACCATTCTTTATGAATGCGACGACGACGACGACGATGGTGAGGGTTTCTCCCGAGGAGTGCATATGTGCGGCGCACTCGCTCTTCCTTTTGTAGCACTCACGCGCCGCTCCACGCCACGCCACGCCAAGCCACACCAAGCCACGGTAAGCCGGCCACATAGGGGGTAGGAAATAACTGCATAGTAATGTGAATTGCGCTCGTTTAAAAAGTCTCCTAGCGCAAAAACGTTTGTATCTGGACGTCATGGATGTCAGTCAGTTAGGATATGCGATCGTGCAGCGGCCGGTTAAGGCCAGTTATCTGCATAGTGTCTGGCCCCAAAAGGTGGCTGCAGATATCTGCTAACCGAACAGTTTGGCATGGTTTGTGTGGTCTGGACTAATTTACTCACCCAGCCGAAGCATTCATTTCGTGTCTACGACTGCAGACTACTTATCCTGTCACATGTTAGATGCTGCACGGAGCAGGCCCGCGGAATGTCTCGGCGCTCGGGAGATATCTTGGCAACAATAAAGCACCGCGGTATTGTTCTAATCTTCCCGGCAATTTGAGCTGACAGCAACGGCCGGTCGAGAATCAGCGCATCGCGTATGCACTGCACATGAGCCGTGCCGCGGCGGAGGTCAAGATGGGTATCCAGTAGATTCTCCACGTTCGAATTCGCATTCGCGAACTCACCCCACAGCCGGCTAGGGTAACCTTATCTTCTCTTATGATGGCGGTCATGCCGCTTGACAGAAGCAATTTATAACCACAACAGGAAGACGAAGGTGCAAGCAAATCGAGCCCAATTGCCATCTTATTGTCACATCAATCTCTCCGCTACAAGCCTAGGCCTGGCATCGTTCCCGAGGTGTAACTAATCATCACCTACAACACGACGCAAGCTACAAATGACATTTCACAGGCCCGGTCCTCGATCTTCTTCATCTTTCGAACGCAAACGGTGTCCGGTGTCCGCAGTCATTGACGCCGCCGTTTTATTTGCTTGTTCAAGCCTTCCACTTCGACACCGACGCCGGCTTCGAGTCGGTCTATTCAACGGCTGCTACTGTTCTTGTTCGGAAGTGTAATTCAACTGACAAGCTGACAAGCCTGCAGTCACTATGTCTTACTCCTTTCGCACGTTCACGTTCACATTATTTTATTATTGATTTATACCTTTCAG
Organism: Syritta pipiens; assembly: GCA_905187475.1. Classification (NCBI taxonomy): domain Eukaryota; kingdom Metazoa; phylum Arthropoda; class Insecta; order Diptera; family Syrphidae; genus Syritta; species Syritta pipiens. The sequence goes on along the minus strand of LR994574.1, from coordinate 1,133,240 downwards.
CAATTTACTGCATTTATCATAGTAATTCAGTACATTTATCATTTTGTAGGGGTGGGAGGGGTGCATCGAAATCGTTAGTCCGATCCGGAGCCATCACCGACGACGCCGCTGCAAAAGTTTGTTGTTGCTTTGGTATTTCGATCATTTGCGCAACTCTACGCGGTCTACTGGCAGACGATACAATGGACATGATGACTGCAAAAATATATTTGTATCCACATTTTTTTTTGTCTGTGAGAGTTTTGTTTGGTTTATTAAAATATCACAAGGACCGGTGTTTGAAGTTAAAGTAATTTATGCGACAGAAAAGGTTTTGTAAAAGGCACTGTCTTTGAAAGTGATTACCAAATGTGTTTCTAAGTATTCCCTAATCAAAGAAGTCGCAAGTGGAGTCCATGTTTTGGATGAGGAGGTAAAAACGCAGACCACTTTTGCATTAGTTTTTGGAGATTGGGAAAGAAAATCACGAGACTGGTTTATAGAAGACTCACTTTGCTCAAATCAATCATGAACAGGTTTCCTCACATAGGGAACAATTTTTTTTAATAAATGCTGATAGTCTATAAATATAAGAGGCCATATTTGTAACACTTGTGGTAATCTTCCACAATACTGCTACGTGTGGATCGATGATCGTTAAGTCATAGTTAACTATTTTCTGTTGCTCATCAAAAATGTTTGAACGGAATTAATTGCTAAAAGTAGGGCGCATTTAACTCCAAATTATCGTAAGCGACATTTTAAGCAAAAATGAGTTAATTATACGGTTCGATAGTTTATTCGATTGCTCGTCTTTCTGCATCATTGGTTTTTTTAGTAAAGCAATTCAGTTATAAATAACGGTGAAAACAAAATCTGTCGTAAGCGACACTTACACGTTTTTAGCTAAGACAAAACAAAAGAGTGTCTCCTGTAAAATTTTCATTTTGTCGCTTACGATTATTTGGCGTGATATTTCTCTATAATATCTTAGGATTATATTAAGGGTGTTGTATGTTTACAATCCAAAATTCTGCGGAAAAAAAAATGATAATGACCTCCTAACCTATACGCCATTTCCTGTGAGTTTTATTTGTAAACACTTGGAATCTATTGTGAATGGACTCATCCGATTTCAAATTGAATCCTCCGAGCGTTCCTTTCAAATTTTGGCACACAATCGAGTCATTGATTTATCTAAAACAAAGTTAAATGTGTGTTTTAAGTCGACTTTACAGATCATTTGTTGTCATTGCAGTGCCTTAAATTATGTCAACGTTTATGAAGATGAAAAGCTAAGTCATCAGTTTTGAAAGCAAGTTTACCTATCAAAACTGTTGGAATCTTCCCATCAAACTCATCAAACAAACAATGGCTACGAATATGAATAGACAAACAGGCTGACCCTTGAGGCATCCCATTTCGGGGAACCGAAATGATTCCACCTAAGCCCTCACCCTCCCACAAAACGATTCAATTAGTTCACCGATGCAGTTGCAATGATTATGAGTGAGTACCCTGCACTTCATCAACATAGTCGTCACCACAACTAACCACCTATCAGATTCAGATTCCCCACGTTCTTACTCCTTCATTTTGTTGTTGGCTCTTCGACTCTAAGCCATTGTTAAAGAAGTCATGGATTTTCCTCCTGCATTCTCGTATGCTTTCCTCATTTAATTAGCACACCATTCCTTACGTTCTCTCAGTCTTCGTCTGCCTTGGCTGAGAGTAAAATTAACAAAAAAAAAAAGGAAGAAAAAAGCAAAAATAACGAAACGAAAAGGACAGAACAGAAAAATCCAAACAAACAAACAAACATACCTTTATCCCATCCTCCTACTCCTACTTCAACTCGTGCTCATACTCCAACTTCAACTTCAACTCCTGCAGAACAAACTAACAACGCAAATATCAGTTTGCCTGGGTTTAGTGCTGCACATTCTCGATTCATACACATCTCGGTGAGGCCAGGACGGAGAGGAGATGCTTCATCATTTCCAGAGATAACCTAGAGACACCAGAGGTAACTTTGCTTTCTTTCGTTCGTATGAAGATGGAAACGAAATGCAAGTAAGAATGAAATAAATAAATAAGAAGCCGAAGGAGGACAATGCTTTGCATTCCATTGTTGTACCTCTTATGGGATTTCGGTGTGGAGTTGCACTTCTTGGATGTGACTTGGGGGAATGGTGAAAGCCGATGGTGGGCGAGGGAGTTTTTCGTAATTAATTTCGAACTGAACTTTGGTAAAATTTGTTATTGAGCTCGTTATTTGAGGATTTCAATGGAAGAACATAAGTCATTATTTCATTTTGTTCTCATGACCACAGTGGCTGATTGGCTAGGACTTTTGGACTCCTGCAGTCATACGAAATTCAATCATATGCCATTCACATGAATCAGAAAATTTAAATTGCGGATCTTTTCCTAACCACGGTGAACACGACCACATTGTTTTCCTTGATCTTAAAGATTAAATTTCTCGTCTTTACGTAGTTACTTACTTTTTGTTTTGGAATCACCCTGCCAATTGACAGCAGAAAACAATTTACGACACAAAGCACGATTCAAATCTGAGCTAATTTAAATGAGTTGACGTTGATTTTGAATGCAACTCTGGCTTTCCAGACTTTTAGACCCATTGGTGGTAGAAATGGGAGAGAGTGACGCCTTTTTTTGACTTTAAAGCTAAATATCTCAAAAACCTAACTTCCAACTGAAAAGTTCAAAATGAAAACTCCATTTTACTTTACAAAACTCAATAGGCTCCATTGAAACTTTTTCTCAAAAAATTAAGTAATGAATTTATTTTATTTCGAATAAAAAATTGTGCGAGATTTTTGAGCATTTTTGGTATACACTCCGTTTCATAACTGTATAGCCACACAGAAATTTGTACTTTTAATAGTGTAACGGTACATTCTTATGAGGTTTTTTTATTTAGAATAGTTATAGAGTATGTATTTTTTATAGGCATAAATTGAATTTTTGAGGCTGTCTATATAGTTATGAAACGGAGTGTATTGCGATAAGATGCGCCATAACTAAAATTTTTCAGATTTTTTGGTAAGCACGTCGTTTTTTTGGCAGTTTGATGGCTAAAAACTTTTTACCAAGAAGACTAAGGTGCTTACTGTAGTACAACGATACTCATGTCAAAAATTTAAGGAAATAAATTTGTTTTTTGATTTTAGTATTTCATATTACTAACAATTTCGCTTCTTCGTACCAGAGATTCAATTTCGAAAAGGGAGACCCAATTGAGGCTCGGATTCGATGACCTTTTTAGCTTGCGCATTTGTGTCCATGTGCTCGATATGGTCGAGGCATTTTAGTCTCCAGATTTTTGCCTTCCTTTGTACAGCTCATAAAGTTAGCGGTTATGCCTTTCTCTCCATTCGCATTCCTCTCAAACAGGACCGAATATTCGCTGTCGAATTTTTCATTCAAAGCAGCTGTCCTGCTTATCGTTCAACTCTTAGCTCCATATTGGAAGGATAAGGATCTTGTATCCTGAAATCGTTCATCGCACTCAACAGCTCTCTGTCACGAATGCTGTCAAATGTGGCTTTAATGCATCGACCTAAACCTCTTTGGTCCTCTCCAGGATTTGCCTTTGAAAATTTGGTCTAAAGTCCGGGCCGGATGACGCACTAGTACAAATTTTGAATACGAGCTTCTGCTGTGTCTGCCTTTCTTGGGATTTGTTTTTGAAACTCATAATTATTTTATGGAGAGCTGCTCTCTACACTTTTTAGTGTAGATTTTAGCTTTTTGATTAGCTCTTTGATGGATATGAGTTTTCTATTTGTTGAAGAAGGCATTAGTTGTAGCTCAAAAAAGATCTCAATCCACAATCGCTTGTTCTTTGTAATCGAAGTGGAACGAATAAAATTCGACGATGAGACATATTTGAACCTCCTCGCTCCACATTTGAAACCTCCTCGCTCCAAATTTGAAACCACCGCGTTCTACATTTGAAACCCCCACCACGCTCCACATTTTCAAGCAAGTTCATCTGTAACGTGATTAGCCACCAAAATCGCTCGACTCCCCCCAAAGCATAACACAAATCTTCGCCCGTTTGCAACAATTCATTTGTTCTTTCGCCTCATTCTACTAAATAAACGAATGTTGATGAAGTCACGATTCCTTTGCGAATGGAAACCGAGCCCGCTCAAGTCGAGAGGGACCACCGCTACTCGCTACTACCTGCAATTTCGTTCCACTAAATGAAGATATCACCGAGAGCGGACTTTGCACAAAAAAACATACAAAACCCAACGACCAACATATCGCTGCTGTCGCGCAGCCACAACGAAGTGGGGTATCTCATTTTCATCCGCAGCACATATGAACGTCAGTGGAGTTTCTGCATCTGAATCTCAGTTGGGAAAGGAACGGAGTCACAGAGACGCCCAGCAATTCTAGAAATTTAAGAAATGACAAACAACTATCGTCGCCGTGGCAGTCGAGCTATGTATCTCTCCGCCACCGTTAACGCTGGCGATATTTACCCGGATAGGAGCCCAAATTAGTACGACGGTCGAGGGCTTCGTCTTCGCGGGGTTTTTCGGAAATTAGAGAGTCTTGCAATCGCATCTAGGAGCGAGCGGAGACCTCCTTAGCGAGAGATCGCTGGTTCCCGTCATCAGGCGAACACACATTTCGCATTCCTAATTTTCATTTGGAGTTAGTTTCGTTTTCCAAAGTCCGTCCGTCCGTCCGTCCGTCTCAGTGGCTGGGAACACAAGTAGCACAGCAGCATATTCGAGTAACTAATGCAATATCAAGCAATTTACGTTTGCATTCAATTAAAAGCGTAACTGAGGCATCGTCCTCCACAGGAGCCAGTTTCTGCGGTAGCGGTAGATTTGCGAGCGATGTTGATGACAGTTCAAGGAATCGACATGCTGCAGGGATTCGCCAGCTCGGCTGCCTCATCCCCATCCAACCATGGTCATGGGACATAAGTCAAGTTAATTTATTGGTTCATTCCGCCGCCGGGGGAAAATGAAAATAAATTAGCATGTATGTCCCGGAGAGTACATCTGCATCGGCGGGCGGAAGGGCCGCTGCTCTGGTGCTCATCGACGACTTGGATTACTGCATTAGCCAGCGCGATAGAGTTGTGAAATCCGATCGATTGTTCCACTTGGTAATTGATCTGATAATTTCGCCTCTGCCTGGTTGGAGCACTGATTGGAGTGGTTTCGCTCAGTCGCGTTGCTGGGCACTTCCTCTGCGGGGGGATTCTTGATTTGATGACGGCAATTAAAATGGAAATGTGACTGAAAACACACAATAGTTTGAAGCGGTTACTGGTGACAGGTGTTTTGCGGAGGCACTGACATCTCTAGATGCTTCTACTAGACAATGATTAATAAGACGTGCACGTTTGGAGGTAAGGAGGCGTGTGTAGGACTTTGTGTCGGGGCTCATGTGGATGCTAATTGGGTTGGATTTGTTCTTTTATGGGTAAGGGCGAGTTTTCTAATTTTCTTAGGCTTAGCTTAGGTCGGGCGGAAACGTATTTGTTTTTGATTTAGTACTGTGATTTCGTACAGGCAGTCAAAAACAATACCAAGACTTATGACTGACACTGCAAACAGGTCAACGGCTCACTTGGGCCAGCTACAAGCCTATTATTTTGCATTAAAAAAAACATTCCTCTTATTCTCTAAAAATTATTTTGTTTCTACTGGAAAATTTATGTTTTCTTGTAAATGACGAAGTAAGCTCTAAGTGATCAATCTGATAAGGCAAAAGAAATCGAATTTCCCTTATATTAGGTGTACAACCTTGCTTCCGCCGTTTTTTAAATAAAAACAAAAACAGCAAACAGTGCAAATTTAAACCTCCCTCAAATGACGAGAGTTTTGCTCGTAAGCTGACGTGTTTAATCGAGAATAACTTTATGATGCAGATACAAATCGACTAATATTTCGATGGCGTTATGTTCACAAAAAAAAAAAAAAAACAAATAGTCGGCGTAGTAGCCCATACAGGGCCAGAGCCTAGCTTCTTCGCGCCTTATGTTTACAAACACCTAAGTTTATTGTATGGCATCTACAATCTATTTATTGCGACTACCACTTACCGCTGCAGCCATCTTTTGCAAAACAGCGAAAGCAAGTTGTACACCTAATACTTACACGCGTTACGTGTTCAAAATTGCTTTCGAAAAATGTTATCCCTTAATTACAAAGGGACTAGAATTTGTAGGCAGTTTTGTTGCGGCGACAGACAGAAGGGCAACTAAGTGTTTCTGCAAGGATTTCGCTTCTACTTTTGAACAAAACGCTTAAAAACAATCTAAGACCTTAGAACGCATTCTGGGAAGCTGAAAATGAAAGTACACAGAAAAGTAATGCAAAATCTTTAAAAAATCTAAATTTTTTCAATCAAATCGTGGAAGATTTTTTTTTCTTTCATTCTTTTAATCATATTTTCAATCATTCTTTCAATCAGAACGTGATCCATTCGTTTCGTCTTTCAATCTGACAAGAAAGATTAAATTTTGTTTTCAATTGGGCGTAGATATCAATCTTTTTAGCCAGATTTTTTAATGTTTGCGCTGGCAAGTAAGCTTGAATTCATTTGTTTGTCTTGAAAAACATAACTTGCTCCTAAGAATTAATTCCCAGTCGAACATCAGCCTAGATCAAAAATCTTTTTTTCTCCCAATCGAATAAGAAATCGAAAAAAATCAGAACGTGGGACTTAATTTATTCGCAATCGGTTCATGATTAAAGTAGACCTTTTGATTGAAGTCGTCAGAGGTACGAAAATTTGTGAAGGCAACAACAGTCCCTTAAAAGTCTTGTAATCGAGCGAACTATTCGGTAGCTGAAAAAAACTTTTGAACAAACGGAATGAATCAGAATCCAATTAAAAGCCCGCTTTCAGTCTACGTGCCCAAAAATATGCGTCGCTCAACGCAAAATTGCCGTCCGCGGTCTCAACCATAACGTAACGTAACTCATAACGACCCCTTCTGCTTCACGCAATCCAGCACCACGTCGCTTTCAACTTATCCGCCTCATTCCTCCTGATAGCCATTTGATACCAACAGAGGATTTATCAACGCAACAATGTGTACGTGTGCGCTCTCGAGGCAATTCCTCATCCAAGATCGCCGAGCGCGCAAAGACTGCCCTCTGCTTGGCCTCGCCATCCTTCGCCGCGACGGTCAGTGTGTGCGCACCGTGCACACTACCGTCGAGGTCAGCGCGCAGATATTTATTGTCCCGGCTCTAGTGTTATTTATGGCAGCATTAATTGAATCGAAAACGACGCTGTTCTCCGGGAGAGCCATCGCTGTCGCCATCGCCATCGCCATCGGAGTCGTCGCGAATAGAAAATTTGAATATAGACTGGGTGCGTTTGATTTGGGCAGCGACGCGTCGGACCCGCCTCGCTCATAACGACGATGACGAAGGTTTATCCGTTCTGGCGACTTCTCTCACATAGCCAGCCAATTAAACGCTATTCGAGAGAAAGAGGGTTGACATACCTACGCCGCACACGCGTATTCTACATACCGGCCGGCCGCCCGCGAACTCCGGACTCGGGAACCTGATCCTGGCGAGGAATTCAATTCTACTTGACTCAATGAACCGCAATGCATTCATTCGATCGATTCTCGAGCGGTTCTATCGCAGAGCTCGGAGCCACTGCCACTGACTTCTGCGGCCCGCTGCGATCGATGATGGTCTATAATGATAGATGTATGTGTATCAGCGCGATGACCATGGAGCAGCGTTCAACGTCGACAGAGGAGTCTTCCTCGTCGTCGTTGTTGTTGAACGCTTGTGGCTGAATGTAACTCTGTAGCTGCTGCTTAATTATTGAAAATGCTTAAGGAAGGAGGGATCACCAGGAACATGACAGCTCACCGTGCTGTACATCATCATGCACCGAGTGCCTGGAGGACAAAAACGTACCTCGGGAAAATGCAATTTTTCTAGTTGTGCCCCCATCGTCGCACCGCGTCGTCATTCTTTATCCTTTTTGTTCCTTCTATTAATTTACCTTTGATGTGGTCCTTCGCGTGTTGGCCAGCAGCGCAACGCAGTTGGCTTGGCCAAAGCTGAAAAATGTGGAGCAAAAAACTTGTCTATGAAAGGAAAAATTAGTTATTGTCGATTCGTACATGACGCGGGGAGTTTTTCTTCGACCGTCGACCGTCGACGACTGACGATGGACTTGGTGCTTTGTACTCCGTGCTTGGTGCTGGGCAACGCGGTGGTACCACCGGAGAGACAGGCAAGCCTTGTAATTAGTGTGGTCGCGGAAGAATTGCGAATAAGATTTTATGCCTATTTGGGTGTTAATATAATTATGTGTGTGCGAAAGGCATGCACAAGCTGAAGCGGCGGAGCGGGAACGAGAACGGGGACGGCTGCTGGAAATGAGATAGCACTTTTGGTAAGGTACCACCGGCTGCAGCGCACTAGCGCTAGCGTACCCTAATTAAAAATTCACATCATTAATGGATAGGAATAGCAGGGGATTATTTAACGCGCTGTGTTCTTTGGTGGCAGGCGGAGCGCTGGTAATTGATATCCGATTTTCCCACGAAGTCGCACGGCGGCGTTGCGGCGGAGCTGAGTGATGTTTAGGTGGCTCATTAATTGAATCGTCCGGTGTCCGGGATGTGTGTATATGTGTGTCAGGGAGCAGCAAGACGATGACTGACGAGCAAGGGAAATGAAGTTGTTTCAGGGCGGTGACGAGTCCATTATTGAAACTCAAAACGTTTTCCATTTGCAGGACGTGGATTTTTGTTTAATTAACGTGAATGTACATTCGTATCAGGTGACTCGTCTTAGGTGGTTTTATCTGTTGGTGGGGGGACGGGTCTAGGATTTTGCAGCGGCAGAGGAAGTGTAAACAGGAAGGCGTTGGTTTCTGGGGATTGGAACAAGAAACACGGATTTTGGTTTGAAAAATGTTCACGATTCTTTAATTTTAAAGTGGTTTCTTAGCAAACGTGCTTTTTTATTTTAATGAGACCTGCCTTTATACACGAAGCTAGTTGAGTCAAAGTTTCTTTTACACGAGCGTCCAACTACTGCTGCCATGTTTTGAATTTTTACACGTACAAGCCGAAATTCTAAGGAGAAAATTCATTCATTTGCTACTCTAACAAAAAAAAAGAACGAAATCAGTTCACCTTTCATGTACACTTACGAGCAACTAATTAGAAACGCTTAACCTGACCTTTTCGTTTTCATCATAACTCATGCACTTTCAACCTTAAAAAAAATATTTTTGATTTATATTGTATCTACAGATTGCACTTATTAGAAGCCAATATTTTGCATTAAATACGACAACTTAACCCATTTGCTAATCAAACGCGCAAAAATGACCAAAAAAAGTTTAGGTTATAAAAAAAAAGCAAGAACTGGGTTATGATTCATGCTTCGAATATTGAAGAATATTGTCGATAACTACAATGGCTACTCTAGAAAATACTAAAGTTTTATAGCCGTTTTATGAATTTCTTATGAAAATCTCAGCGTTTGTAACTACAGTCGAAGCCCTCTAAGTCGAAAAGCCCTCTAACTCCAATACATTTTTTCGACTCTTGGTCTATTTTCAATTCCTCTAGGTCGAATGTTTTTTTTTTTTTGCAAAAAAATAAACAAAAAATTGCCTCACAACTTGTATCAAGCACGCAACTTTTATTGCATGCTCTGACTCTCTGAATTTGGCACTGGACGACGAACACCTTTCATTTCATTTTGATTCTTTTAGTGCAAACACGTCGGAGCAAAAGCGCATGTGGTTGTCCTTATTATTGTTCACCTATGCAAGAAAGAAAAAGAATATTCACAGCAAGAATGAGGATTTGCATGGCGACCTACGCGGCAAAAATCGAACCCAAAGAACACGAGAAAATCGAAACTATTCGCCAAGGGTTCTCGAAGAACAATCATGTTGGGCGAACACAATTGTCGTCTAGGGCCACATAATTGTCGTCTACACACAACCACAAGTTATTTGTGCACACAGCAGTGCGGCTCTGTATGAATAATTGCGCTGCTTATTGATCGTGTTGTTAGTTGGCCTCAAACAATTTGCTTTTAATTTAAAAACAGTTAGGTATCTCAGATGTTTTCAAGCTTCATTTAGTGAATGGATTGAGAGTCCGAATGAGGTTCAACACTGTCCTTTTAAAATATAGTCCTTTTTTAAGAGGCTTCATTCTCCAATTTTAAAGACTAAAACAAAAAAATTGTGGGCGCTGTGGCTTAATCGTTAGTGTGTCGGACTGTTAAGCGAGAGTTCGAATGGAGCTCGGGAAAAAAAAACACAAATAATTTTTACGACCCCAACTCGATCGACTGACAATCCTTTTGGAGTACTTTTGTCACGCAAAGGTTTTGCAACTCGCTGTTCGGAACCGGCAATAAACTGTAGGTCCCCTCCACATGTTCCAAAATTGTAACGCGCACAACACAGTGGAGGAGCGAAAAGCTAGGCTCTGGCCCTTCGTGGGCTGTTACGCCACTAGTGATGATGATGATAAACAGAGTGAATAATTAAACTAGAAACTCAAAATTATGTTTTAAATTTTTTCATTCAATCTCAGTTTTGGATGACATCTGTCTGTGCAATCTTTCAAGGCGAACACGATCCTCTTAGTATTTTTTTTTAAAACGTTAAATTGGCTTTCCTTTTTTGGCCGAATGAAAAGGGTAGCCGCAATCATGAATTTGTTTAGACAAACTCGATTGTCTCGCTTTTTGGCTTATAATCGTAAAAATTGGCTGCATAAACATTCGATATTTTAGACTTGGGTTTTATTACAAATATTTTCGGGATACAAACAGTTTATTATACTTTAAATTGAATTTCTACTTTTTACTTTCTTAAGGCGAACTTAACTCTTTTAATGGCGGAAGGCAAGTGACCGAAAGATTTGTCATGATGGGATATGTCAGCTGAAGGATCTTGGTTGAGCATTGCTTATTGTCAGCCCCAGAGAGCGCTGACTCACACAGAGATGTTACATCGTTTTTGATTTTAATTTTTAAAACTACAAAATGCAACAGAGTATCTCCTACCGGAAATAAGCTTCTTCGATCAATCAGACCCCGAGCAATTCCACAAAAATCTGTGTCCATATCCGTTAAGCCGTCCACATCCTTTCGCTCTAATTTGCACACATTCGGACTCACACTCACGCAAAATAACAATAAACCTTATTTAATTACGTCCAATAAAATGATAAACCTACTTTCCAATTAGTCACACGCATATGTGAACTCCTTTCATTATAAAGCGATTAGCTGAGAGCCTGTTGGCTGGTGGCTGCGGGCCGCGAGAGGAGAACCGCCCGCTTCGCGAAGGTCCTGGGCAAAATTAATTGATATGCTGATGGCGGGCAATTCGCCTAGGCACCCCTAAATACATAATAGCGCTCAGGACATTTCGCCTATCCCGGTAGGCTGTGAAGATGATAAAGCTACCATAAGCTAGAATGGCCTTAACACATGTTTTCCTTTGGAATGAACGTTAGGACTGGTTCTGCGGACTGGTAGATAATGGCGGTGTGGTTGTGCTCCGTGTTTAATTAAAAACTCATTAAGGCCGTGTTGGGAGCAAGCAAAATGGCACGCATTGTGATCGGATGCTGGGCACTGGAGGCTGCTTGGATGTAGAGTTTTTGTGTTTGGTGTGTGTGTTTTTTTTTTTACCTGCGACCGACGCTTTAATGCACAAACTGGCTTCGGTAATTAGTGTGCGGTTTATTTAACAAGGATCAATCACTGAAAAGGTGGAATGTTGATGAATTTCATGGAGTTGATAGTAATTATCACCTTGTTGTGGGGCTCGAAGGATAATTCTCTAGGAACTGCTGGGTGTTGGATGAGACGAACAAATAATTGGAGTCATTTGAGACGGGAAATGACCATCATGATGGAAAATAATTCCCGACGAGCACGAAAATATTTTTTGTTTTAGGATCGCGGGTAATTTGCGTAAAATTATCTTGGCTATCCTGGGAAAAGGGCAGAGATCAGAGGAATAAAGTCGGCTAGGAAAAACTTGTATTATTGTTATTGGTACAATTCAATCCCTCAACTGGTATTTGAAATGCTTCTTGCTTGAAACCAGATTTGTAAACTAGATTTTCGTGTAAAATAAAATCCACCTGCGGTCTGTGTTCGAGGCACACAGCTGCAGAGTTGACCTCAAATCTAAGTCGGCCAAAAATTTTAATTAAAACATCATTCAACTCCAGGTACGGATCGAACCCGATCACAGGTAGAAAGACGACAGGCACTCAGTAGGCAGGACCTCAGATGTAATTTCATGGACAAAGGACACCGAGGAGTAGGTGTAGATTACGGCACCACTCGCTCGTCGCTCGTCTCAAATGTCCACCCGACGAGAGCCCATCAAAATATCTGGTTCATTGTCCCGTCGTATCCGTGACAGGCTCAAGACATTCGGTTCGTGCGATGAAACCGACACCAGGACTGTGTTTTTGTTTTTGTTTTGTGCATCTGAAATGTAAATAACTTGCATATGGCTCCTTCCACACACACTCACAGACACCCATCGTCTGTCGGGTGAACGGACGGAACAATTTTTCGTTCCTTTTTCTTGCCGTTCTTGACGGTTTTCTTTTTTTTTTTTTTCAAATTATAATTAGCTCTTGGGTGTAATTTGCAAATTAAGTCGTTAAAGGAAAAATTCACTCGGAGCTCCGGACATGCTACAAGGTTCACATGGACTCGCGGCATAGGAGGAGCCCGGCAAGATCGTGGCGATGGTCCGCGATGGTCGGATGCTATGCAAAAGGTGCAATCTTAGCAAATGGTCCATCAGCCCCAACCGTGTACCGAGTTGGTTTTGACTGATTTTCGCAAAGCGACGCTGGCTGAGAGGCATTTATTTATTTATTTTTCTCGTTTGTCTGTTTTTTTTGTTTCCACCTTTAGCTTGTTTTCACTGCCGGGCCGACGATGATTGGTACCTCGGGTGTGAGTTACGACGGACAAAAGGAAAAGTCCGTGCCTCTACCTCTGCCCAGCCCACAAGAGTGAAGTGCAAAATAAGGGAGTATGCTACACTTGGGACATGCAGTTTGAAACTGATTTGTTGGACGTACAGGAATTGTGGTCTATGGTTTCTGGTTGGGTTACAAAATTTTTGTGATAAAATCTTATTTAAGACGTTGGGTCTTCTAAAATAGTGAAGACAGGAGTAAAACGTGGAGTTTCTACTTGCACGTTTTTAATTGGTATCCATCCTACCTCGTACATGCTCGAGTACACTTCAAATGAAGTGATTTCTCACGAATTAAGGGCATTTTCCAAAAAGAATCAGTTCTCTAATACTGCAACCACTTCAAAACGCAAAAAAAAAATGGTAGTGACAATGCATTTTCATTGTGAACAGATCTACTGCGCAAACACAAAGGAAACAGGGCATCGGTGGGGAGCAAAAGTTTTTGAATTCCGCGACGATTGAGGAAATACAAACCGAATTGCTGAGAGAACTCAGGGGCATACCAAAAAGTACATTTCAGAACTGTTTCGAGGATTGGGAAAAACGCTGGCACAAGTGTGTTATATCTGGGGGAGACTCCTTTGAGGAGGAATGGAAATTGATGAATAAATAAAGATTTTTTAGAGAAAAATGAAAATTCATCTTATTTTTTGAACAGACCTCGTACACAAATTTGAAGTCAAGGGTTTTTCTATGAAACTTTCACGTAGGCTTTAAAGCAACAAAAAAAATTAACTTTGCTTTAAAAATGTGTACTTTGAGGAGCTCATATCACCCATATTGTTCTCAATTTTCATAATTTGCTCTTTCGACTTTCTTCTTGTTTGAAAAGGCCTCAACTATTCATACCGCACCATTTTTTTTTTGTCTCTTACGTCCAACTTCCTCCGAACTGAATTTGCATCCCTTCCTGCCACCACTTACCTCTCGCTTGCAACAAAGTCGCAAGTTCTTTATCAATTTCAAATGCAAAACGTTTCCATTTCCATTGTCGCCCAATTCGCCTCCTGACCCCCAGGCCATTAACAAAAGATACTCCCAGCTTATAAAGCCAGAATTGTTTATCGGCTTTATGGTCCCGCTCTTCACTCCAGGAGATTCAATTATTTTGCAATTCTAAGCGAACGACATATCACCTCCGGAACAGCAGCCTCTGTGCTGCTACTCTGCTCCAACTGCATAATAATCTCGCAATAAGGTGACGACGACAACGGCTTCTTGTGCCCACCACTCTTGCCATGGTTCCTGGATGGCTCACAGATCCAGCCACCAGTGAATAGAAACAATTTATAGAGTGTCGCACCCATGCGGTAAACTGCCGGAACCCCGACACCAAACCAAAAAACTCATCACTGCTCCGTCATATTTCTTTCCAGGCCCACTGACACTGAAGGCGATGATGATGATGGCGGGGAGACTTCCCCAACCCTCCCTCTCTCATGACATCTATCCGAAAGAGGTGAGCTCGGGATCAGGAACTTTGTTGAGCGATTCTCCTTTTAGATTGGTAGTAAATTTAATTTATATTGGGAGACTGAAACTCTGGCTGTTTGGATACGTGGGCAAGGATACTCAGTTCTTGGCTCTCGGTTTCTCTGTTCTATTGAATTGGCTGGGTGCAATAAAACTGCTGTAGGTAGTGCTTTTGATTAGGGAACTCTGATATGTTGCTCAGACGGAGCTGCAGGAAGACAAAAACGATGGAAACAATCAATTCGGAGATATAATAGAGTTTGTCTCTCTGAACGGAGGTGGAATTAAAGGATCAACGTCGCTGTGTGAATCAATCATGGGAGGTAATGAAAAGTAGATTCATTGATTGATCCTACGACGGTGAGTGCTTTAAAAAAGTGAAAACTTCAACCTATAAATTATCTTTCCGTTTATAGAGCTGCCACTTTTTTCACCTCACACGATAATTTTTGCACTTCATTCTTAGACTTCAACTCGTTTATGATTTTTTGTTTTCAGAGGAATGAAAAAAGACTTTTTTTGTTAAAGTTCGGTTGTAGGGCTTTGGAAAATTCTTTTTTCTTATAAAAACGTTTCAAGCCATCACGTCACTTGGAAAAATGAAGTTCTTAAAAAACGCCCGCGGTATCGTCTGCCATTGTTGACTTAAAACGCCTCTTCTAGGGAAATAAAAATGTCGAAGTGCTAAAAATAGCTCATCTCCCCCTCAAACTTTCCTCAAAAACAAAGTTACTTTCCTTGTTCTCTGTATCTCTCGCCTTCGCAGATATGCGTAACTTCCATAAATCACAGTTTCCATAGAAATTGTAAAGACTCAGGCTCTACCCTTTCTATGGAATCCTTTCAAATCTCTTTCCTTTATCTCAACTATTGTGCGTAGATGCCGCCCCAACCCGACTCACAAAATCAAGGGAGGAAAAGAAGTTACTTAAGGAAATCCTCATTCATCCGAGAGTCTCAATTAGACTCCATTGATATAGTCAATCAAAATTAATGAATTAACAACATCAGAACCCTCGTGGAAGGGAACTCTCTTCAGAACCGGAGGTAAATTAATTGGCTCTTACACTTATCTCAACTCAGCATTTATTGGTCCACGAGGAGTGTCTTCATCGTGGTGGGGATCTCTCTTGAGTCTCTTCCGAAAGTCCCACTCATCCCAGGTGAGCATGGATCCCAATTGAAAACACACCTTTTTGCAGGTAACACTCCCGAGTGTTTTGAACGAGTGACTTTCTGTTCCATTCCAGTTTTCCAGTTTCTTGTAAACACAGGCAGGTGAGAATGAGTGCTTCTCCCGGGTTTCGATGGATGGGCTGTGCCTAGAACCGGTCACTCATAATCATCAGATTGCGAAGAAAAACCTGTCCCAGCTGGGGTAACAGGGTCTGCTCTCTTGAGTGTTTCATATTCCCATGTTCCTGTGACTCTTTCCACTCAAGACTACTCCGGTAACTAGGCACATCTCTTCCTGGCATTCGGGAATTTGTATCTAGAACGCATGCCTGGTTTTTTTTGTTTTTGTAAATTTTTCCATACTTTCTGACTCTTCGGCGCTTCTCGTTCGATTCGATTTCGGTTCTCCGTCAATCTGGTTGAGCTTTCCATTCGATTGAGCAACTGACTTTGGGAGTGTAATGGTCACCGCTAGGTCCATCCATCCATCCAGTCGGAGTCCATAGGCCCCATTCAGTGGCTTTGGCATTGAGTGCGATTCAGTGCTTGAGACCGGTTCAAGTTGTACGAGGTAATTTTTGTGTTTCAACGGACAGTGCTGGAGTCTTCGTCTGTGTAGGAGAGATTTATTTTTTTTTATTATTTTCAAAAAAAAAAGAAAGAATTTTCGGAAAAAAAAGTTCTAATAAATATTTGAAATAAAACAATTTCGGTTTTCAAAAAGAAAAGATCAGTGTTTAGTGCCGCAGGGCGGATGAGAAAAATAAAATTGATTTGCGGGTGAAAAGTTTTCGAAAATCAAATCTTTGAAATTCCTAAGAGTTTGTTGTTCTGTGTAACGAATTGAAGGTGTGATAGCATCGCGTAGAGTGTGTCGAAGATTTCGTTTCGGATACAAATCAGAATTTTCTTGTTTGTTTATCTCAAAGTGAAGAGAGTGCGCGTTTGTTTGTTGATTTGTTGTGCATACATACTAATGGCTTTAGCTTAGGCTACAATTATCAATCCGTTGTTTTCTTCTTTGAATTCTTTGACGGAGGTAGAGAGAGGATTATTATCATCTGGATCTTGAAAATATACACATACAAATCGAAGAACAAAACGAGGTGAGTTGTGGTATTTTTATGCAAACTTATGTGCTGGTGAAAAAGAGAAAAGAAATTGAAAATTTTCGAACTCAAATCAGCAGACCTGCAGAGGGTTTTTTACTCTCAACTCTGTTTAATCGATCATCAATCGTTTCCCATAAACGTCATTAATTAGAATATTTTTTCTTTGATTGATGTTTTATTCGATTAGCCACGGCGATTGGTGATTGAGGTGAGGTGATAAATTATGTTGATCAACAAAACAGAACCCTCGTAATACCAGCTGATTGAATTCATAAAGAAATTTCTGTTTGAAGTGCCTGAGAAAAACAACGATAGAGAATTTTTGCTGAAAAGTTTCAAAAAAAAAAAAAACATCGCCAACCTAAAATATTGACTAAAAATCGGTTAGTGCTATATGTAGAATGTTATGCGACTAATGGAAAGGATTTATTCGCAGACGAAAAAGCTATCCTCTGGTCCTGTACAGGCTGATTATTTATTTTATTTAATTCGCAAAACACTTCCTCCGTTTCGTAAAATTGTGCAATATGTTGTCTGTTTTTAGTTTTATTCACTCGCAACGAGTAAACTGGTAGTAAACATCATCGTTGTATTTTTTCAAATCATAAAAAAAATAGCCCCTCATAACAAGCTAAATACTTCCCGGTGCCAATCTAAAAAAGACCATCAATTAAAAGAGTTAAAGTGATATTCGAGTGCAAGTAAGTCGCAGGTTATTAAATTTTCTTTGCACCTTTTTGTGTTCGAGATTGGTTTTATGCACTTAAAAGGTTATAACTCTTTACCGGACTTGTTATTAACTTTGAAAATATCGTTTAATCAATGTTATATGTGTAGATTTCGAAGCAGGTGTAGTAAAAACTTGTGTTCGAACATTTTTTGTTATAACCTCAATCATGGAAAATGGCTGTAAAAGTGTCAGACAATTGTTCTCCTTGTGCCAATTTAAAGTGGTTGCAAGATTAAATGATTGGTTAATGGATTTTTGAACATGAAAATCGAATATCTGTGATTAGTGTCTATTTTGTAAGACTTTAGGGTCTTCAAGTCTATTTAAAGGTGCATTTTGAAAGACTGTAAAGTCTTCAGATCAATTTAAAGACGCATTTTGAAAGACCGTACGCGATCAACGTACATACGTTATAGATGCACTTAATCTGGTTTTTGTGTGGTTTGTGGGAATCTGCGCTTTTCGAGAGTTTTTTTTTAAGTTTTGTAGGAAGTGATATAGCAGGCTTTATTTGATGATCAGAAATGTGAGTTGTTAGCTCAATTTGAGCTGAGATTTGAAAAGATATAATTTTCTCATAAAACTAACTTGCTAAATGCTGCTTTTAAAGTTTAACTTTTGCTGCTTTGCTTGTTGCTTTTTAAGTCTAACTTCCTCAATGTTGTCCACTCAATAAAACCGCTAACAAACGTATCCAAGTTAATTTTTTAATTGCACCAAAAAAGGTTCAAGACTGGAAGTTGCTGAGATCTAAATATATGAACTTTCTTAGCTTTTTAAGACCAACTTCATAAATCTATTTACTTATTAAACCGCTTACAAGTGTTTTCAAGCTGAATTCCTAAAACTTTCATCCGTCCCTCGGTTTTTTTTTACCCCAGCGACTGTACTTTGATTTCCTTTACTGTAACGAACCTAGTAATCGATTTAAAAAAATAGTCGCTTAGTTTCAAAACAATATGTCTTATGTTTTTGAAGATATTTGAGAAAGAAGACTGCTTTTGTTTCAAAAAGTAATGGCCGATGAAGGTTAAAAAGGTTTGAAGAGTAGAAATTATACCAGCGGTTGATTTTAAAAAAAAAATCTGTGGTCTCCGAAGTTTTCATAATAAATTTTTGATTGTGAAACAATGATTCGAATGCGTGCTTTTCTCAGTCGTTAAAAATTAAAAAAAAAGAAAATTTCATTGCAATAATACTTCTGTGGGCCAGTTTTGGTTGAGTAATTTTTGCCTCTGAACAAAAAACCTTCGTCAATTATTTTCGTTGGCGTGACAACCCGTTGAAGGCCAGAGATCAGCTTTTTTCAAATACAGTCGAATCCCTCTAAGTCGAATTTTCACGGGACATCAAAATCAGGTCGAGTTAGAAGGTGTTCGACTAAGAGGATGGTTTTTGTATGGAGAGTTAGGAAGGCGAACTCCAAAATATGGCGAAACCATTCGAGTTAGAGCGAAATTCGACTTAAAAATGAGTTTGACTTAGAGAGAGTCGACTGTATCTTTTAGGACACAAAAAAAAGTTTTTCGCTTTGCATGTCAACCTGTTCGTCACGGACTAAATGCTTATTACCCAACTCAAACTTCACGCTGACTTTTATTTCCCTCGGCTCATCTCATTTCATCCAACTTCCCTTTTTGGCAAAATTAATAACGACCCGTCAAGCGTCAACTCCACGCCAAGTTCCACACGCACCATCTGCCTAATTGGCTTCAACGCCTCAGTAACCAAAATAACACCCAAAACAGCCCACAAACGAAATTAGTAACCGCTAAACGAACCCGCCCGTCCCACGGCATAAATCTTCTAACTGCACGAAATTGATCATCTCCGTAGCCGAAAATGTTTTAAAACCAAAAACGGGAACACATCTCCGCGCAGATGAGCTCCCCCGATTAAGTCATTGTTCGTCGTGGGCTAATTAGTCGTAGATAAAAGCTTTTTCATGTCATCTCTCAAATATGAGCTAAAGCCAACCGCAACAGCGTCAGCAGCTATCCTCAAAAAAACGACACAGAAAAAAAAGAAAAAAAAAAAACGTCGCATCGTTACAAAATAAAATTCCAAAGGTCTTTTAAGTGCGTGTTGATTAAGTCATTAAGTCGCGGAGGCTAGACAGCCGAGTCCGAGATATGTGTGCTACACTGTTCTAGGCCATATCGCAGACGAGGTAATAGCAGGTAGCTCCGCTATCGTCGCGTCTCTGGCCATATTTCTTCCACCTCCTCGCGGCACAATAATTATCACACGAAATGTGTCGTTGGTGGAAGAGTCAGTGGCAGCGTCAGCCACAACCGCAGCTGCGGCATTCCGGCCGAACAGATGAAAGTTTAGGCTGTCCGTCTATTAGAGGCTGGTGAGATTTTTATTGCTTTTTGTTCTTAGTTTATCATATTTTCTCGGTTTTTCCACTCTTTTTGGGGAATTTAGTAAAAGCAATTTGTCACGGGGGAAATTAGGAGGAAAAAGCGATGGAAGGTGATAAATTATAGATTACGCGCGACGTGTATTCACTTCTGACGCTAAGTAGTTCGACAGCTTTAAGCCGCTGTGTGATTAACAATTCCTATCAATCACTCGCAAAACGCACACACACACTCGTGAAAAATCTGTGTTGGAAATCTCACTCAAGGATAACAAACGTCGCTTGCGCCTCGCAACGACTAATTCAACTGGAAAACAATCTAATTTTGTTTTCCTTTCGTGAGCAATTTCATAATCACACGAGTGGAAGGAAGGAGTCTTCGTGTGGGTGAAAAGGATTCCCGGAGCTAGAGTAATAAAAAATAAAGCACACGAATTACCACAGAACCAGCACCGAAAGACAAAAGGACGACACAAAAGGAAATAAAAAAAAAAAAAACAGAGAGGGAGAGAGAGTAAAATCAAATAGAAAAAATCTAGATGGAACCTCGAAGATTGTGAGCGCACACAGAAAGGACCCTTGGCCAAAGGAGTGGATACGGATACGGCTACGGATAGAAAAATTTACGATTATTGCACTCACACATAGAGGAGTAGGTGGTACCTTTATCCACAGCGGGATGGGTCACATAAAACCCAAATACGACTAGATAACCGAAATTACGATGTCCTATCCACCATCACCACTATGACTGCGGTGGCGGCGGCAACTTAATTTTTGGTCCTTCAAAGAGAATCAGCAACATCTTCACTTTCCACTTTATTCCTGGGATATCGACGATAAGCGAATGATGGGATTTTATCCCTTTTCTCGCTCTCTCTCTCTCTATGTGTGTCACTTGGAAGGGCTTACGACGAAAGGACGACGCTCACACACACCCACAAAAAAGCAAACTCCCACGGGAGACGTCGTAAAGTGATGAACGGAGAAGACAGCTCCGAAAGGACATCATTTAATACGGGCTAAGGCGCTATAAACCATTCAGACGGAAGCCGCTGCGACTCCATCAAAAATTATGACCACTAAAGGATATGGAATTCGATTAAATTGATGAAAAAACCGGAAGAGGAAAACATCCGGAGGTGGAGGAGGAGAATCCTGCTGCCGCGACTAGGGTCCATGTCAACGGCCTTCGATTGGCTCCAAAAAAAAAGGAAACACAAGGGAAAACCAATTTTTTGCCCTCCCTCAGTAAATCGCATTAAAGGCGAGGAATTGTTGGAGAACTCTCCGACGAGGAAAATATCAATCAATCATACCCGAGACGATGTTTTTGTTGTTATTGCTTTAAGTGAATTTCAAAAACAAAAAAAAAAACACCACAAACTTTATTCTTGTGGTAATATTTTTTTTATTAGAAATATGAAATGATAGGATTTCTGCGACGTTCATGGGATGCTAATGGCGGAAAGCGGCGCGCATTTTTTTTATGAATTTTTTATTAGCTTTTCGTTTGTTTTCAGAATTTTTTTTTGAATGAATTAGCCTTAATTAGGTGAGCTCTGCGTCACATGGAACGCATTCGGTATTGATTCGTAATTAGGTTTTAATCGAAATTGAAAACGGTTTGGGTTACACTTGTAAGCTGAGGATTTTATACTCTAATTTGCCGTAATGACTTCTGTAATTTGTTTCAACCTCAGGCTATTAGGGCATTTTACAAACTTCAAGACTTCAAGCATGAAAAACATTTTCTAAAAACAACTTTTCTCTGATTCTTGATTTACAAACATCTGTAGATCAAGTTCTTCTAAGAAATTCTTTAAAACACCCTTTTGTTGTCATCACCCCTCATCGGATACAATGCCAATCAACGATCAAAAGGTTCTCCCACACATCGGCCGTCCTCCTCTCGTGTGAACCCATCTGTCAAATTCGCAAAAAAAAAAGGCACAAAAAACAAAACTCAAATTTAATAGCTGTTCGTCCATCGATTTCCTGTCAAAAGCGAAAGGAATCCTGTTTTCTTGTGCCACGCGCTTCGGTTGAACGATTCATCCTCTTCCTCCCCCCGTTTGATTGTCGCATTGTTGTATCGACTTTTCGATGTTTCTTGGGTTAATTATTCGTATTTCTTAATTCGTTTCCATTAACGTTTTGTTCACTTAACGCTCTTTGAAATTAAAGAACCTTCAGAAACTTCAAATGAATCGGTTTTTCCCTCGCCGAACCCTTTTTTTTTGTTTTTTTTTTTGCCGAGCTGTGAATTATTTCAGGAAATCTCATTCCGACGAAGGCCATTGTACCCCATTAAGTGTTATACACCTACACAGTACGGCCACGTCTGCGTCCCACCCACGCACCATTGTTCTGTAAAACAGTAGGCAAAGAGGATAATGGATTCTAATATCTTTACTCACTCTCTGGCACAGCAACTGCCAACGGGTGCGTTCTTATGGCGGAATCCCATCGGCCGCCCAGTCGACCGCCTTGCCAACTAGAGCAAGAAAATACCATCATCGTCATCGTAGGCACAAGTTTGTGTATCGTCTCAAGAGGCCACTTTACCATGCTACGAGGTTTCTGAACGTTCCCAGACGTCATACCTCATTTGTTGCAGATTTTGTATTCAGTATAAACAATTGACACGGTCATAATGTTGATGGTGGTAGTGTGTGTCTGTGTGTGCCAGGTTTAGATGATATCCTGGTCCCTTTGGTGTGCGGGTGTTCTTGTGTTCTGTTAAATTAATTTCACTCGAGATGGCTATGAATAAAATCTTATAAGGAAATTTCGCAATTTATTTCGAGTAATGTAATCCACTTTGTCAAGGAGAGTGATTCGAGGCAACTACACTTGAGTGCTTGAAGGAGTTCCTGGCAAGTGAACTGGCCCTTTTTTTGAATGGCAGGACTCTTTAATGACACTTGGGTTTCCTGGCAATCAGACAGGAGTACGTAACGAAAGAGAGACGTCAACTATTCAACAACAATTATGTACTTGATTTTGAAATGCTGCTAAGCTTTTGAAGGATTTACGCATCCAGTCAATCAACAAACAAACAAAATGGGATTGTGTGTTCGTTCAGACAATAAAAATGAGCCCCTTAAAATTATTGCTTAAACCTTATAGGCTTTGCTAAAATACTGAACAGATTTTTCTTTTGTTGAATTCTTTTCTTTCTTTCTTTTGTTGAAAATATTAAACAAAATTAAAATGGGATCATACTCCATTCTTTTGCTTCGTATTTTTTTTTCTGAGTACTACATCGATAGTTTTTACTGAAATGGAAAACTCTGCGAGCAAAATCTGCCTTAGCCAAAAGGAACTAATATACAATTTATCACGAATAAACTTTTTTTGTCGCGGAAACGGAAAATCGTAGTAGGTGGATGATCTACGATCGCAGACTACAATTTTTTAAAACGTCGCCACTATCAGGAAAAAAATGGTTTGCACCATTGCGATGGTGCTTCGAAGATGGTCGACGATGCATCGTTCACAATAGCTGCAGATAATTGATTGTTCTACGTAATTAGTCTGTTTTTTTGGTGCAAAATAATATGTTCCTCTATAATCTAGCCCTGATTTGAATACCAAAAACGCATAATACATTTTTGCAAAATAAAATATTCTACAATCGTAGACTACGAAAGTACGAAGAAACACTTGTGGGCTCTTTAAACCACGCATTTATTTATTTACAAGAGCAATTAAAATTATAAATTAGCTAAAAAGCCAGAGCAAAAGAGCCTTAGGCTTTGCGACGTTTTTAAGAATTTGTAATTGTTATTAAAATTTGTGACTGTATCGGCAAACATTTACGCAATTATTTTGGATAACAAAAATAAGTAGGAACACTTTAACTAACAACCAAATTAATGTCGACAATTTAAATTTGTCTGTCTGTGTTTGGGAACCAATGGCATACCAACACCAAAGAATGAACAATGGCGCACAGAACAGTACAGCGGTTCCAAAAAAAAAAAAAACAAACAGAAAACATTTCTTAACGATTGCACAACGCATGTGATGTAATTTTTCAACAAAACCAAATACACAATCGCTCGACGAGACCGAACCCTTTGAAATGCTGAAACCCAGAACAGAGCCCCCTCAACTCGATTGCCAAAAACACACAGGAATTCAAAAGTAATGTACTCATGCGAAAGGAACGACGAAAAAAATACACAAAAATACTTGTTCCTAAGCACTACCACATATCTCACGTATCTAGATAATAGGGGTGGTCCCCGCCACTCTCCGCTGTGCCTACGGCCTAAAGACAAAAGCCCTTATATGTGTTTTCGGAGGAACTGTATTCGCCGGGGATTTGCAAAGCGTGCAGTTCAATTCAGTCCAAGTGCCAAAGCGTGAAATTCAATACCCCACTGACATGCCGGGATATAATATCACCTCACACACACACACTGGCATGGTTGAATTCCTTATAAAAGAATTCCGTCATTTCGTGCGTCATTTCAAAACACACAATGCCGTGCCAAGACCCGATATGACCACCACATGAGCTGTCCTTTGTGCCCAAGTGCCAAAATGAGGTGTGAGAAGCACAAACGCAAGTGGCGATAGTGTCCGGCAGCCGTGTGTAGTATTCACGGGCGATTACGCTTCGCGTTGGTAAACGGCAAAAGGATCGCAATTAAAAAGGACGACGACGACGATTGTCGCTTTCCATTTGCCATTGTCTCCGGTCATTGTTTAATTTTTGATAAGTTCACACCTCTCTTTTGTTGGCTTGGCAAAAAAAAACAAACTTCGTCCTTCGTCCAACAGCACAATAGGACCCCAACTAGTTTGCCAGAGAATTTCCCATGGCAGAAAAGAACATTTAATTATTTCCCCCGCGCTGCTGCTTGAGTGTGTCTGGAACGAATGGAGGCGAGATACAGATACAAACCTAATCTCCTCCTGATCCCTAGAGATCCCTCGCCGGGAAAAGAACTTAAGATGAATATCGTTCCGAAGAAAAGAAAAGTCAGTCCTTCACTCAGCATAAAGGACGAAACTCGAAAAGTTCTTCTTCTTTTTTCCCCGTTTGTTTGGCTTTCCTGAAGCCAACTCAACCAAACACCGACGAGCCGTGCCGTAACTCAATGCGGCTGAGAGACATACAAACGAAGAAAAAAAGCAAAAAAATCAGCAATGATGATGCGGGAAACGGCAAGAGGACAAACAAACGAGGAAGAAAAAAAAAAAAAAGCAATGCCCTGCATTTTAAGAGGGTGACATGTTTTGAAACCTTTTCGCCCCCCTCCTTGACGACTGCGGTTTAGCTGTGTGAGTTCTTTGCCACGTCCCCACGCTGGCTGCTGGTGTTGGCAGAGTGTGGTAAATTGTTTAGGGACTCCATCCAAGCCCCTTTCGCAATCCGGCGAAAGTTTTCTGTAGTTTTGGGGTGGCTGATAAAAGTATTTAAGTTTTAATCGGTCATAAGGATAAGCAAGTCGAGAGGGGAGGCTCTGCGAAATGTGAGAATTCTTCGAAAAGTTTTTCCCCACACTCTACGGGGCGCATTCTAATCTTCGATGGGTGGGAAAATATGAGCCCGGCGTCATCTGTGCTGAAACAATAAGTAGGAGTAAATAGGCTTCTGTTGATTTACGATATTTATCGACCTTAAGCAATATGCTGGGTAATTGTGCGCGGGTGGGCTGGCGAAAGGACGAAGTTGAAGGACGATGATGACGAAAGTTGTTGTGGGTGCGAAATATGCCAACGCAAGGCGTGTGGCGATAGGCAGATGAGATGTACTTGACATGAGTGTGGGATGTCTGAGTGTCGGGCTTTTTTTTGGAAACTTTGAAAGAGTTTCTACGCCGACTGTTGCACGTACGGTTTTCTTTTCTCAGTCTTGAATTTAAACACCAACATTTTGGTTACTGCTGCCAACTGGGTCAGAAAGGCTCAGGGTGTTATGAAAGTAAACTTTTTCTGCGCAGCATAATCTTCTGCTCTAACACGATGATGTCCCCGATGGCATCCTCGTGGGTAAATGCAATTTTCACGGATGAATTACTGTCCAAGTTGCTGCTGCAAAGCTTGAGGGGTTGCAAAATTCGTTTTTTTTGTAGAAAAGACCTTTGACTAGAGAAATTTTGGATTTTTTTAAGACTCTTAAAAGATTTTTTTTAATGCAAAGTGCATCTATTGGGTGGCGTAGCGACCCGTTGTGATCCAGAGCCTCGCTTTTCGCACTAGGAGATTTGTCAAACATTGCCCATTCGTCAATTATTGTGGGCAAAAAGGGGATTTATGTTGGAAAAGCTTATGGGCAACGTTTACTTTTTGCACAACCCAAAGTACGCACATAGTTTTTCAATTTGCAAATTTTCCTATTAAGTTCATGAATTCACAAAAATCGAGGGTTTCATTCAAAACATTGCAATTTGTGTGGACGAATTTCCATAGACTGCTCTTTAATTAAAAAAAAAAATCTCAAAATTTTCAATATCATAAATTAATTCTCACTAATTGCATACGTCAAAAATTAAGAAATACCGACATTGGGTACCAAAAATTACATAGAAATATTTTTTTTTGTCCGAAAAAGAGTCGAATACCTTCAAGAAAAAAACTAAAATTTATTTTTTGGAAGGAATATTTTTTTGTTCGAAACAGATTCGAACATTTTCAAAAAAAAAAACTACAAATCCTTTTTTTGGAAGTAATATTGAAGGCCCATAAAAATTCTGAAAAATGGAAAATGACGTTTAAAAAAAAAAACAATTTAGAAGTCGCTGAACACCATGATTTTTTCGGAAATACAATCGAATCCCTCTAAGTCGAATTTCCCTCTAACTCGCCTCTTTTTCGCCATATTTTGGCTTTCCCCTTTCCAATTTTCCACACAAAAACCATCCTCTAAGTAGAACTCCCTCTAACTCAAACTAATTTTGATGTCCCGTGAAAATTCGACTTAGAGGGATTCGACTGTATCTCACTAGGAATGGAAGAATAAAATCACGGAAAATTCAAATTCTCAACCAATGTAACTTTCCCCAATTAAAGAAGTTTAGGACGTCCATTGAATGCAACTTTTTCAAAATTTTGGCTTAGTTTTAAAAGTGTATGTATCCTCTTTTGAAGCTTAAAGATACGTCTGTTGTCAAAAGGATGAAATAGAGAAGGTTTCATCGGCATTCTTTATTCAGAACACGTAATTCCCAATGAATACGAATCCCGAGAACCCAACATGTGGCGTAATAATCCTCAAAGTGGTATCCTATTTTCATTCTTCCGAAACTTTGATACAAAAAACTCTTTCCCTCTCGAATTTCCCTTTAAAACAAAAGCCTGAGGAAAGCACCGAAAGACAAGTTCCACAAAATCTTACGTTCGAGACGTATCACATGTTCACCATGTGGCTGCCACCAACCCATAGAGCCCCACCTTAATCAAGTGAACCCGAGTTAATTTCCGGCACAGGCTACACCCACCGAGCAGAGCCTCATCTCAACATCCGGTGAATCAAAAATCCAATTAAACTTTAAGATTTCAAATTGAAACATAAATCCATCACCTCCATTAGGAGGGCACTAAACTGGTAAAGTGCTCTTAGCTCCCCGTAAACTCTGTGCAAATTAGAGAAAATCTTCTTAAAACAATTTACTACTAGGCCCTACAGATTCCCCCCTTTTTCTCGTTCCAATTAATTTGCCTCCACCACCCACACACACACACACTGCTCAAGTCCTTGTTTCGAAAATCATTAAATCGATACAGTTCCGGCAGGCTGTGTCTGTTTGGTCCTCCGTTCTTCATTCCCGTCCCTGCACCTGTTCGCATGGAAACGCTGCTTGTCTTATTTTAGGCTCCTCTTCACTTTTGTGGTTATGAATAACAAAGCAACGAGCACTATGCCTCCCACTCTTCCGCCCGCACAGCCGGGAAACACGATACCATAAATACCTCTTAAGGATCTAACGCAAACACACACACACGCAGGGTGGAAAAACCAAAGCGAGGAAATTCGATTTTCTTATCTTCCCTGGAGCTCTGTTCGGTCTCCTCGGAGCAGCCCACTCTAGTCGGTGGGTGATTGCGACTGTGAGTGTGAGTGTTTTTCGTATTTCGCATACGTAGAAATTAATTTCCAGATCGTAATTTGTGATTGCGTTGAATGTTGAATGCTTAAGCTCTGGCGCTGCTCCACGAGAACACTGCGAGAGCACTCCTTAAAAACGAGGCGACGACGGCGGTGATGACGACGGGAAGGAGGGCGCAAGTCTTTTCAATACAATACACCGGAAAACAAATCAGTAGGAGGAAATCCTTCTTTGGGGAATCTAACCACCCCGAGCCACGGCAACGCGTTTTCCTCAGATACGCCTCAATTTAGTGCCGCGCACCTCGCATCAGTTACATCGAATTTAGCTCCGAGTGATTAGGGAAGATCTGCAGCCTTACAATCGGCGCAGTTACATAAATTTTTGCACCTAGCGCGATTGTGAGTGTCCACTATCAGCACCACACCCCGTTCCTAATTCTAAACGCATTCGAATGAAAGACATTTATTTAATTTGCTGCCGCGTTGCTGGTGGTGGTGCGCGTCGTTTTTATGCGAATCCGAAATCATATCTCCGCCAACACCCAACGGTGCGGTACTCGTGGAGATTGAGATTTTCGCTGAAGTTCGACGGAGCACGGAGAAATATTTTGCGGATGGCACACATGATAAGCTCAAGTTACCACGGAGGTGGGCAGGGAGTTGGAGGTGTTGGTGCGATGGCCAGGTGTGGGGTCATTCCACTAGGTGTGAGGGCATCTGCGAGTGGACTTTGTTTTCGCAACAATGACGTCTCTAGTTTTACGAATTCGAAGTTTGCAGAGAGGAGTCTTGTTTCCTGAAACTTTCTCGGTGGGTTGGAAATTTTCAGGAAGTTTTCTTGGTCGAGAGTATCACAGGCGTGAATTGACTTGTCAGCAAGGAGGCGTGTATATCCTTTGCTGTAGTAATTTTGAAGCTTACTTCTCATGCGAAGTAAAAAGAGAACTTTTTTTTTTCTTAAAATAAGTTTTATACAAAAAATTGCTGTGCAACATCCGTTTTGACATTTTTGTGACATTTTCTATGCATAATCTAGTCCATTTTTAGGGTTTCGTTCCAAAGGAATAACAAAACTCTCATAGAATCACTTCGGTGTTCGTTTGTCTGTCACCTTTTTATTATTAGCATATTGCGCAATAACCCCTAAATTATCGTACGCGACATTTTAAGCAAAAATAAATTGATGCAATATTCGATTGCGCGTCTTTCTGCATCATTGTTTTTTTAGCACATTGAATGCCACGGCATTTACGAACAAACTTAGTAGAGACCCTCGTAGCATTCAAGGTGTTAATAAAACTTTCCAGTTATAAATAACAGAGAATACTAAGAATTAGGAATCAATGTTTCTTAGCGTTGACAAAAAATATTTTCATTTGGTCGCTTTTGACAAATTCACGGTTAGGGTGCGATATCAACGAGAAATAAATTGTGTGAAAATGAGGTTTCTTATTTTTCTAGCGCCATTTTAATGAACCATGTTGAGCCATAAAAATGAACCAAAAGACGAGAATTGCAAATTGATTTTTTAGCAAAGTCCATTTCTTCTCTCACCATGTTCTTTTGTATATAAAACTTAAATTTGCTTAACTTGTAAGTAGCAACTGTGCGGTCACAGCGCACAACAAAACTTAGTCAGTCTCAATCATATTCATACACCTCTTTATTTGAACTAAATTGTTCTAGAAAAAATAAAATTAGCTTGTTTTATGCAACACTTTTGGAACAGATCCACTATTCTAGTCCCAGGATTTAAAAATATTTTTTTCTTTTATATAATTGTCAACCGGCAGACTGCTTAGGCAATGCAATAATATTTTTGCTATTTTTTATGGCATAAATAAAACTTACTTACTACTGCTGCTTATTTTATGCACTTCATAAAAATAAACAATTGAGCCGTTCAGTACATAAATTGATTAACTGCATAAACAAAAACTTGCGATGAAATTAATTATATTCGCCTTTGAAATGAGTACATTAATTTTTATTTAAATAGTTATCATTTAGTTGTTAATGTTTATTATTCACGAAAGGTATTGTAATGACTGTGCTTTTACACTTTAATTTACGACTTTTTAAAAAGTTTATTTAATCCATTTGTGCAATGAGCGGCTCAGAAATGGAAAAAGAAAATTTTATTTAATTAAAATAACTTTGTATTCATAGAATTCACGTTTTCACTTATTACTGTACCAAAATGGCTGAAATTGTTCAAAGACTTTGCAACAAAAGCACACAGCCGAGTCAAAATAAAGTGCGATTCAACAAAATGTGTTTCAAAATTGTTTTAAAACCTTGAACCCTAATCCGCCCAGGTGCATTTGTGGATAAATATTGATGACGCTTGTTACTTTTTCTTCTCATTTTTTCGTGATGTTTCTCTAAAGAAACAAAATCAATGACTGCTTTTCAAAAAATTGTGAAAACACGAAAAAACGAAACTAGGTTAAATGGCTTAAAGGACCAACGTCGGAAATATTCTAAGACGAAAAAATGCGACTACCAGGAAAAACTCCGCTCAATCAAAACGCGTCGCTTGTTTTCACATCGTCAAATTCAATTAGCTCCCGCTCACAAGCTAAGGCATTTCCGACAACGGTCATGTCAATCTCAAAACGAAGGCTTGCCACACTGGCCTCACGCATTCCTAACAAGAGGGGCGCGTTCGTAAAATTGTCCACCCACTACCCTGTCGGACAACATACCCCGGAAGATTCATTATCTAGATCATCTGAACTCTACATCATTCCTCCCGAACCCAGACGGCCAAGCAAAGAATTCCAACATCCGATTTCAGTTGAACCTCACCTTCGGGGAGTTTCGCGAGCATATTTCATCGAGTGCCATTGAATTCTCGAACCCAGAGCCGCGAGTGTGTGCTGCCCTCATCCAGTGTCCGGCATCTAGCACTCCCATCTCTCGAACAAATTGGACCACAGCGATAGATCGGCCTGCTCTGTCACATACCGCATGCCATTCCGCAGCCCATACACACATCATATCTTCAGTGATGAGATTACCCACTACTGGCAGGACATGAGCGAAATTAAGTCCGGAAATTAGCCAGTGCCCACGTGATTTAATTGCGAGCAATTTGTTAGAACAACAACCGCAAAATAGAATGATAAAAGCCACTTGGCCACGTCTGTGTCTGTGGCGAGGTTGGTACTGCGATTTATTGCTGCGCCCAGACTCGGCCATGGGTTGGAATTGATGGACCGATCTTGCAGTCGAGTAACGAAGTACCGGCGATAAGGACGTTAGATAGTGTAATGAAATTATTATCGGAGCGCTCACAGGGAGTTCGGAGTAGAGGCGACGGCGGCCTCGATTTAGGGAATAAAGTGGCGGCGGCAGCGGCGGCGGCGGTAGAAGTGCACTCGCGTTGGCTAATTGAATTTTTCGCATTCAATGGGCTTCGAACGAGCTCTGGGGGTGTTGGCGGTCCACACCTCTCTCTCGCGGATGGACGCAAGTGCCGCTCTAATTTATGGACAGATGAATCAAGCTGGGAGCTCCCCGGAACATGATAAATGGGAGAGTTTACTTAACGAAGTGCTTAATTAGATTGTATCCTAGATAAACCAGCGCCGGTCATTCCACCTGCGCGAACGCCCGGAGCCGTCTCCATCCCCGACGTCATAAGGAAATTACGCTGCTCATAGTCAGACCTCCCATACAGCTCGCAACACCCGGCCGCTTGTCAATTACACCTTCCGATGAAATTTATTTAACAAATTTCCTGTCGTTTATACTGAAGGGTAAATAATTACAAACATTTGCGCCATACACGCACACACAAGGCACGAGAGTGCTTTCAAAAGAAACCAAATCAACCTGTGTGCCCACCAGGAAGACCAGTGTTCTTAGATTCCCTCACTTTTCGTGGCTCGAAAGCCCTGCGCACATTTATTCTCATCACGTTCCGCTCAAAGGTGTCCGTCGAGTCACCGCCGACAAGGCGCATCTGCATACAAGTCCAGGTAACTTGTTATCTGCGTGTGCGAGCGAAAGTCTCTATCTTAACAGAAGCTCGTGGCGGATGAAGATATTCGCCGGAGTGTTTGGTGGTGGTGGTGGTGGTTCTGCAACGGTCGATCGTGGAATTTCTTATGATTATTTCCATCCGTTATGTCTCACACAGTCTTGGGTGGTGGCATTTATAGGTGACTCTCATTAGGGCTTCCTCCTTTCGGGCGGGAACGTGACGCCGGGCGATTTGAAATTCACACTTTGAATATTAAGGAGGGAATCATAATTATGAAACATTTTCATAAATTCAAATTAATTTGTTTCGATTATTTGATTGGATGAATATTAAAATTTCATTTGTTCGTGATGGTACTTGAATTCCAACACGTAGTCCGGCCCGATCCTGTGACGATCGTGGAAGTCTCTAGATCGATATCGCGATTATCGTCGAGTAAATGTTGATTTGATTGTGATTCGTTGTCGTTATTGATGGCGTATTTAAAGGACAGTCATTGCGACTTTTACGTGATCAAAATAGTAAAAAATATCAGAAACGTCGATCCTTTGGTGGAATCAGATTTTGCTTTTTAGCTTAGGGTTTAGTTTCCCATGAAAATTACTGGCGGAAGTCTCTGTGGCTATCATCTCCACCCTTTTGAAAGAGAAACACGAAAAACATTCAGAGCACTCTGAGAGGTGATCTACACCAAGGAAGAGCAATAGTCGTTCACAATCGAAATGGATGATCAAAAAAAAATGTGTTTTTAAAGGAGATTGACATTATTAAACGTTGTTGTTCACAATTTTTGTAAACCTTCATTCGTGCCTCGGATCGTTTCTGACCCAAGTACTTTGATTTCTTTTACTGCAACGAGCATAGTGATCGCTTTAAATTTTTGCCACAACTGTACGTACAAAAGCTAGTCGCTTAATATCAAAACTGCAGGTCTCATATTTTAAAAGATATTTGACAAAAAAAAGACTGCAAGTGGATTCAAAAAGTAACGTCCGGTGGAGGTTCAGAATAGATTTAGTTATTTTTGTTAATTTAACCCTTATTTTCTTACTTTTGGTGGCGTAACAGGTCGTTGAGAGCCAGAGCCTAGCTTTTTCGCGATAATTTGACCCGCGAAGTGAAAAATCTTCTTCGGTAGCTGTCGTTGAATAGTAAAATGAATTACTATCCGACGAATGAGTTAAGAAATGAGTAAAATGAAATACGAATTACGCTAAAAGTGCCAAGTATCATTCCTTGCAAAGCAATAAATTTGAAATATTCGGCGTTTCATGCGCAGCTCTTGGTCGCAAAAAAAAACCTGCAGCTCATAATTTATTTTAATTTTATGAGAAAATAGTTTGCTGCCAAAATTGTGAATGGTTGTGGACGACTCATTCCATTGACAGTCGGCAAAATTCATGTCGAATATATAATTTCGCAAAAAAAATAATAAAAATGAAATGTGAACTGTGAAGATTACTTTTTTTGACAGAATTTTGTTTGCATCCTCTAGCACTCTGCATTTCTAAAATTCCGTTCATATTTCCTGACATCAAAACTTTTTCATCAAGTCGAATTTATGCAACAGACTTGCCCGCGTTATTAAACCGACGGTTGGTGGCACACGTTTACGATCCGGTTTATCGTCTAAGCCATTTGCTTCGACATGGGCGGAGCTACCACAAAGTAAAGCATAAATGGTTTACAAAGTATCACGGAACTCGTCACGATTATTTTCACAGGCCACCTGACGCGTACCAATAAAAAAAAAAATTTGCCTGGCCAGTTAAAAACCATCAACGATTGATTACATTTGCAGAATATTTCATTCCGCCATGTGTCGCATAATTTTTCCATAACTCTCCTCAACACGCCAAAGTTGCCCGTTCATTTGCATTTGATTTTTGATGTTAAACAAAAAGAAAACCCCGAGGTCAGCAGTAATTTAGTAATTTTATGTCTCGCATAAACTTTAATGTGATTGGAAGAGCCCTCCCGTCCGGGTCCGCAACCAGATGAAGAAAAAACTTGTCAAGCGACCCACGACACTTGTCGTGATGTGACACTTAGATCTGGGCGGAGACGATGGCAAATTGCTGGCTAAAGGACACGATCGACAACATTTTTGAGCAGATCTACATCGCAGCGCGCAGCGAGTGTCCTCCAACTTTCCGTGATTGAGCGTCATTACGAGCGCCGGCCGTACGCAGGAGCAACAATGTTGCCAATCAGAATCTCGTTTCTTCTGTTCCTTATACGGTCAGGACGTGATCATAAAACTAGATCTGGACGTGGGACTAACCGCCGCTCGCAGTTAATAGCTTAATTGATACAAATTTGTGCAATGCACACGTCTTCGGCCCACAGAAGCAAGTGGACGTGCCAGGCACGCTGGACAGCCACAAAAAAGTGATGTATGATCTGTCAAAGTCATGACGATTATCGATCGGTTGAGTTGTCGCAATAGTGGCAGTTCGAGATCGAGATCGAGTCGAGGAGTTCTCGTGGACGTCCGTTCGTCGTTTCTTTTTTTTGGGTCCAACTTGTAAGTGCCTCGCCCCCCCTCTGGGTGAGAGGCCATTAATCTGGCACCAAGCCACATCCGAACAACTGTTTTATGGGTTTTTGAACTCTGATTCGGTTTTCGCTTTCGAGATTGAAAAATTTTCGACTGTCTGGCCGTGGTCAATCACACCGTGTGAGGCTGAGGAATTTAATAAGCAAAATAGATTTTCCAGTTCACGGGTATGGGAAACCAATCGGAGCGCAGCTGGACGCACAGTGCTGTGCAATTTGGATTCGTTAGCCGGTGGGCTTAGATTACCTGTCAAATGAGGCTGGGGTTTTGTTGATTTTAATGAACAGAGCGCGATGCTAGCTAGTCAGGTGCAATAAAGAATAATTAGTGAAACGGTACGAGTATGTGTGCGTGCTGCTTATGGATGTTACTTAATGAAGGAAATTGATTTGCCGGGGTGAAGGAGTGTGCGAGTGTGGGGATGGGATGTTGATGAGCGAACCATAGTTATGGGAAAATTAGGTGCACTGAGTTCGGAAAGAGATGAAACGATAACCACCGGCGGCTATTAATTATGAGAATTAAGGAAACATTGAGATATGACATACTTTGGGGAGGAGCACAAAAAAAAAAAAACAAACAAATGGATTTGACTCTATTGCTGCGGCTAATGACTGAATGGAATTTTTTGCTTTGTTTAGAAAGCCAAGGGGAGGAGCTCATTTAAATGGAAAGTGAAATATCTGCTTGAGAACGGAGGTGTTTAAGTTACTGTGAGTTGTTGGCGGTTGGGATGTGGGATCAGAACGTTGACGTTATCTTCCACTATAGACGGAAATTAAAATGAGATTTAATTTGATATGAATTTAACATCTTCTTCATCTGCCAGCTGAAAGGCTACAAAAATTTAAGTCTGTGTGGGAAAATAGAATTCGATTTTGATGTCCAACGTTTACGCTTTACTACGAATTTCAACAATCAAAAGAAGAACGATTTGACGTACAAAAGTCACATCATTTTTTCTTCTTTTTTTATTTTGCTTTTCTTAGCTGGCAATTATTAGGTCAAGTATTGTGCTTACTTCTGGTAGTTAATTGAAAAGGTCTTGGTATTTTTTATTAATTTGTAGAGAAAGCTCTCAATGTTGGGAACTGAAAACCAGAACGTTGATTACAACGCTGTTAATAAATTTCTTAATGTGAGAGTCGAAATCAAGGAGACCCATAATCGTTCCATTCTAATTAAGAAGACAGCAAGAATTTGAAAATTTCTTTTTACTATTTTGACGGATTTTTAAGTCTTGTTTAAGGTCATCTTGTCTCAGGTCTAGAAATCACTGATCACATTTGTTCATTTCTTTCGAAGGCGATATATTCCGCCTCACTTAGGTCCTTGTGGACCCCTTGAAGAAGACATTAGAAGATAGAAAAGAGACATTCTTTTGTTTTCTTTGAAGGGTATAGTGAGTTGTTTCTTTTTGAAGGGTATGGTGAGTGAAAAATAAAATTCAGTAGATTTTAAACTTAATTATTGTAACACACAGGAAACTTAATTTAGCAAAAGAAGTTTAGAAGTTTGTGGATCGAACGAGTTATGTGGACTTTGACAACCGGGAGAAAGACTTAGCCAAAAAAGTTTCATTGGATCAATCACTTCTCGAGTGATGCCAAATTACAAACGAAAAAATGTATAAAACACTCATCAACATCTTTGAGAACACTTTCTTAGCAGATCCTTTATGACTTAATCAATCCTAGACTAGACTTACAGACATCTCCTAATCGGAGATTTAAATTTCAGTGTCTCATTTTTGTTCTTTTCTTTCAAAATTTTATGTAAGCAAATTTTTTCTGTCGCTGCAGATTCACGCTGCAAATCACTGGAAAATAAATCAACAAACATAAACATTCTGAGCATTTTCCAAGACGTCTTTTTAAAATTGCGAATCGCATTGCAAACGTAGTGATGCAAACGTAACGATTAAAGTAAACGATGTTCTTAAATACAAAACTCGAAACATTTTACATCATGACATTTCCCGATGTTCCATTAGCTTTTGTTAACGTAGTAGACCTATTCACAATGCGATTTGATATGCATCGACATCACCTTTTTTGTCTACGTTTTTCGAATTGTTAGAACAATGATGTGTTTTGGAAAATGACAACTACTTCCTGCATTTTACAAGCAAGCCTGCACTTTAAATACATTTTTGAGCCACTGAGGCACATGTACTGCGTCTTTAAAGATCTATTGTACCTACCCGAAATAACTAGTATGACATGGCTAAATTTCATGGCAAACAAAGCAAACTTAAACGATTTTCTGATAAAACTTATCGGCATCTCTTGGTCTTTAAGTCCTCCCCCCCCAAAATCTCATTTCCATTGTTTTACCCCAAACGACTTTCGATTCATCACACCAACCTGTTTGAATAACACGACAGTTGCCATCCCACTTATTGTCAACCAATTATCACCTCCACATTCTAAAAGGACATCTAATCCCAATCCATCCCATCACAGCTCCCCCACTAAGACACATGCGACAACTCCACCTACTCGACGTCCTTCCGGCTGTGACCCATATCAATGTCACGTCCCCGTTTGTGGGAATTTAATCCGAACTTGTCAGATTTACAAAAATTGGAATTCATAATATTTTTATTATCAAAGTTGCCCTGGCCGTCCATCCGTCCGTCTGTCCTCCCGAACCGAGAGATCTGTCGCATTACATCGCCCGAACAACGTCACTGACTACGACTACAAGGAGGAGGAGGAGAAGGAGGTGTACCTACGTCCTCCTCTTCCAATTGCGTTTCCGTTTTATTCTCCTTGTGTTTGCCTTGTCGTATCATCTTCCAAGTCGATGTCAGAAACACATCCATTGGACAATGTTTACATTTTCGACATGAAAAGCTGACGACATTCATCCCCTTTTTGTGTTCTCAGTTTCTCTTAGGTCGCTTTTGTTAAAAAGTTTCCTCTCGTTGGCTTCGTTCTCGTTTTTCGTTTCTCGTTTCTTTTCGCTGTCTGTCTGGTGATGTGTGATTAACTTTTCTCTATGGCCACGCACCCACAATGGGTTCTCGTTGTAATCGGATTAGATGGGTTTTTTTTGATATCCTTTTTTTGGTGGGAGTGGATGTAGACGTTGCTACTTTAAATTGTGTGCCAATCATAATTATCTGTCAAACAATAACATGTATTTTTGACACATGCTTGACAGGTAATGTGTGAGTTGCGTTGAATTGACAAGTAGCGACTTTGGAGACGGTAGCAGAGTCGCGGTAGATGGGAGATAAGGCAGGCACCGGCTTACACAACATTATCGATGCATTGGATTCTGTTCCATTGTCAGTTTTGAGATTAGATTTGGGGTGTGTTCGCCTCATAAGTCGTGTGTGTACACGCATAAATCATTTGACTCATGTGTCAACAGCTCGCAGAGGCCTACGTACCACCTCCAGACTCCGAGCCAGAGTAGGCAGCAGATAAATTTGTGCTGCAGTAATTTCTCAACACAACTCTGGCGAATGG
This sequence comes from Syritta pipiens, assembly GCA_905187475.1. Classification (NCBI taxonomy): domain Eukaryota; kingdom Metazoa; phylum Arthropoda; class Insecta; order Diptera; family Syrphidae; genus Syritta; species Syritta pipiens. The sequence continues at coordinate 1,095,272 of LR994574.1, read as the reverse complement.
GTGCCACACAGCACGCCCTGCTGCGTTGCGCAAGACGTTCTTCTCGACCTGGCTGGCTTAGAAAAATCGTGTGGAATTTGATTTAATTATTGAAAATGTTATAACGAACCCGTAATTAATTTCGCCCCTCTTTTTTGCAGACACAGCTTCTTCAGAATGAAAACCTAAACGAGAGGCCCGCTAAGCCAACGTGAAAATCACAAGCGCCGCCTACAACAACACCACCAATCGCTCAGAGTCTTAATGAAAAATGCCATCGCTCGTGACTGTCTTAGCGAGTCCGTCCAACTACACAACGTCGGCGAGTGTACGCACAGATGTTTCATCGAACAGCAGCGAAGGCGGCAGCTGGGGTGCCAGTGATGCCAGCTCGATACTACCAAATATCCTTGGCGAATCGTTTGATTTAGCCGCCACGATCGGTCCGCCCGGGGTGGGAAACCTGCTGGCATCGGGCTCCAATGCCGTGTACTACGAGGAGAAGTCGTTTGAGTTTTTCGAGGACGCTGCTGAGTTTTTCAATTCACCTCTGCCATTTGATGCTAGTGAAAATGGCCTATTCAATGGGCGATTTGTTCCTCCACCACCGAGGCCGCCGTTTTTCATGGACGAACCTGTCCTCAGCGACGGACTGACAACGTGTGATCTATGCTCGTGGGCTATGCCAACAAAGAGTACCTTTATATTCGAAGGAACGATAGGTGAGTTGTGGGGACGGTTCGGAGGTTTGTCGTTGTTGTCGTCTATAAGGTCGCGGCGTCTTTTCTTTTAGAAAAAGCATCTGAGTTGGGGTGGCCTTTGACGCTCATCATAGTCTCAATACTGTCGGCAATACTAGGTGCAATAATTATGATCACAGTTGTTCGATGCAAGAGGTGAGTCTTTTGTTTGGCACTGAATTTTGCTTAGAATTTGACAAGTTCCACAGCTAAATTGATTATTTTTTACCCTGTTCTGTTTTTGCAGAAAAAAGTCATCCAACAATCGAAACGGTAAGTGCACGAAACCCCAACAACATCCTCCACTTCCATCAATTTATCGGCTTCCCATCTACTATAATCATAATCCGAATCATAATATCACCTCTGCTACTACTACTACTTGTATCTCTACTACCAATCATATAACCACACGACCTCTACCACCACCACCACCTCCAATGAGGAAAACATGAATATTCATTCCTCATGCAAGCCACAACGCACAATAATAGTAACAAAAAAAAACCCAACCCAACCCAACATTTTTATAGAAACACATGTCCAGTGGTGGTCAAGAAACAAACGGCCAAATAACAACAACCATTTACGGCGAAGCAACATATACACTGCACATCCTGCAGATAGTATCCGAGGACTGCACGGTCAACAGCAGCAGCAGCAACCGATACAGCAGCAGCAGGTCGCGGTGCAGCCCCAGGAGTCACACTTATATCAGCAGCAACAGCAGCAGCACAATCCTCGCAATCATAACCATTATCCACATCCCCACCAGCAACAGCAACAGCAACAGCATCATCACCATCATCCTCATCAGCAGGAGCATCAGCACCAGCACCAGCACCACCATCAGCACCCGCAACAGCAACAGCCACAACTACAGCATCATCAGCTTCACCTGCAACACCACAGCAGTGGCCTGGCTCCCATAGAAACCTGCAATTGGCCAAACATCACAACCCTTGTCGTGCCCAGCTGAAACAGTGGGTTCACCGAACAGCAAATAGCACTCTAGGGGCTGCGATGCGAACACATTCTTCACCGAGTCGGATCTTGTTCCCATCCCGTCGTGTTCGCTCTGTTCCTTGGGTGTCATCCGTCGTCCATCATTCGACGTCTGTCGTCCTTGTCGTCCACTGACTGATTTCGACTTTTGTTCACTTTTTACACTTTGCCTCGGTCTGGTTCTGGTTCTGGCCATCCCGGAAGTTACTGCGGTTGGAGTGACCCACATAAAGAATCATTTTTACGGGATGTGGTTGTTGGCAAACGAGAGGGTGTCTGTATTCAAACAAAAATTGAGAAACATAAATGTGACTGAGGAGGAGTGCTTGTGGTGTGCTGCTGGGGCTGCATGTGGTCGGTCGAAGGATTTCGACTTCATCGTCATAAGTTGCAACTTCAAAGGAATCCAATTCCATTTTACACACTCGCCGGTGATTTTTCCTAGAAAACTGTAGAAACTTAAAAAAAAAAACTCCTTAAATAATTAATTGTATAACTTTTCATATCAAAAAAACAAAAGAATACTCTAGATTCTCTAAAAATTCTGTCTCCGAACGAAAAGCGTTGTTAAAAACTTTGAAAAAAAATCAGAAAATTCATTTTCCAAGAAGTGCATTTATTTTTGTAAATAAAAATTGTAAATTTGTTTGTAAATATCCACGAGAAGATGATATCTCTAATTTTTTTTTATTTATAACAAATAAATTCCTGCTTAAAGTTTAAGATATAAAATATTTCTAAAAAATAAAACTCAGAACACAATTGCATTCCTCTTTAGTTCGTAAGTTCTTATAATAAATGCCAAAGATTAATATTGTTTAAGTTTAAAGAATAGCCTAATTGATGAATTTGAAGAAAAACTAAACTACAGTTTGCAATGCTCTCCGTCTAAGGGGAGGAAAAATTTAAATAAAATTAATAATTGTATTGAAAAACAAATGAAAAATGTTTTTAGAAAAAGAAAAAGATCTGTAAATTGAAGAAAACAAAATAAAAACAGAAAAAAAATATTTGTCGAGATCTTAAAATAAAATTATCAAAACAATTAAAGAAATGTGTTTCGTCTTTTTATTGGAGTAAAATAGTTGGAACATATTCGAATAGTGGAGGCCATTGAAGGCAACATATTTGGTCAATTTAACAAAATTGTGTCACCGGTTTGTCTGAGACATATTTTGAACAAATTCAGGTGAGTATGAGTCTGATGAAATAAATTTTTTTGAGTCTTTGAATCGAGTCATAAAATGAACGCTTAACAAATGGTCGTCTTACACAACTCTCAGTCTGAACACACTATTGGTCTAAATATTTTATACTGCCTTACGGTCGTACTCAAACGGATAGCGAAGCTCATGAGGATTGCTTTCTTTTTGTAGTTTAGGTTAAGAGAAGCGTCAATCAACATACAGAGGTCAAATTTTGGATCTAGGAAATTGTGTCCAAAGGTTTCCAAGGAGCTTGGTAAAGAAGGGATGTGCCTTCGCTGCAAATTTAGCATCATTTATTTTTTTAGCAAAGCATTTTTTTAACACAAATTATTCTGCATATTTCTGCAGACAATACCTACACTTTTTTAGGGCTTTTTTCCATAGGAATAACGAATCAGTCGGCGCATATCTGCCTGTCGACTTTTACTTATCTGTGTGTAACATCTAAATTGTTTCTAGCCATCCGATGAAACTTGAAGTAAAGGTGTATCTAGGCAACCGAAAAATGAATCAAGTTTTTTTTTTATTGCTTACTAGCCGTACCCGGTGCGCCTTGCTACGCATAAAATAAATCAAATTTGAAAAAAGTCATAGGCGGCACCCTTTTTACAACTTCGGAGCTTCATATCTTTCCAACGATACTTTTCACTAACAAAACCCGAAAGAAAGCTCAATCTAATTTTCAAAGACCTTTTGGTTTTGACCATATGGGCGCCGTGGCTTTATCGTTAGTGCGTCGGACTGTTAAGCGAGAGTACATGGGTTCGAATCCGGCTCGGGGAAATAACACCACAAACATTTTTCACGGTCAAAGCTCCAGCGAACGACTGACTCCTGGAGTACTTCTGTCATGGAAAGCTTTCGCAATTCTCGCCGTTCGGAATCGGCATTCAACAGTAGATCCCCTCCACATGTGTCAAAATATATGGCGCACAACACAATGGAGGCGCGAAGAAGCTAGGCTCTGGCCCTGTATGGGCTATTACGTCGACTATTTTTTTTTTATTTTGGTTGAAATATCACTCAACAGGATCAGGCGAACTTTGAAAATCTGCCGCCACTTCACCTCAATGGGAGCCAAAAAAATTGGTACCAAAATCTTTTTAACAGAATTCTGAACAAAGTTGCCAAAGACATCAATGCTCTATCTCTTACCCTTTAGAGAAGGGTTGTTTGTCTATAGAAGACAAACAAACATTGATTTTTATATATAGAGACTAGAAAACAGTTTTGCTAAGAAAATTATTAAGGCCCAGTGCATACAAGCGATTTTTGACGCTGCGATTCCACAAAAATTTGCCACAAAAATGCATAGAAGCGTTTTTTTGATGCTCGGTCCCACTGCGGTGCCGCCATATTTATCATTTTTCATTAAATTTTACAATTTTATTAATAAAAAAATTCTACACAGAATCGTTCGTCGTTCTGAAAAAGACGCTAGTGTGCGCCGCTCCATAGCAATCCATGTACTCAAAGCCGAGCGGTTTTTTGACGCTGCGGTCTCGCTGAAACCTGCGAGCATTTTTGCCCGCAAACATGACGCCCGATGCCGCCGTATCAAAAAATCGCTTGTGTGTACTAAATTATTGTGGCATTGCAGTCAAAAGTCGCTTGTGTGCACCGGGCTTTAAATAAAACAACGAGTTCCTTACACATAAATCACAATGAAATTTTAAGTCATCTACAAATTTTCAGATTTTACTTTAAGATCTCAAATTTCAGACTTTTTTGTTTTATGGCTTACAAAATATGGTTTTATTATAATATTGTATTTAAATAAAAGGTAAGTGAACGAGTTTGACCTCATTAATGCAACCACTGGCAGAAGTCTATTCTTTGAAGACAAGTCTTCATTAGTCTTGGACTAAATGCTTTACTTTTCTCTTATGTTATTGAATTGTTGATACACGCCAACGACTAAGTGAACCTCATAAAAAATCGCGGAGCACTTAGCCGCTTCTCAGGTCATTCCTCTAGATCGCATGAACAGTAACTTAAAGAAAAGTTTTTGTAGCTAAATGTTAACGACGCAACGTAAAATGTTCGTAGTTTGCATTTAACGAATGTGAGTTTAACATGTTTTTATTTGTTTGTACACTCATGGAAAAAAGTATTGGCATACATGCGATTTTTAAAAATAAATTTTGTTTGTTTTGAAGTGGGCACCGTGGCTGAATCGTAATTGCGGACTGTTAAGCGAAAGTACCCGGGTTCGAATACAACTCGGGGAAAAAACAGCACAAACAATTTTCACGGCCCCACCTCCAGCGAACGATTGACAATCCTCCTGAAGTACTTCTGCCACGCAAAACTTTCGCAATTCGCCGTTCAGAACCGGCTATAAACTGTAGGTTCCCTTAACATGCGTCAAATTATAGACTCTGGCCCTTCGTGGGCTGTTACGCCACTAATGATGATCATGATGTTAGTTTTGAAGAGACGATGCTTATGTTTCGGATTTTCCTGAGAGAAATTCGGGAAATATTTTTATGTACATATATCTCATCATCATCTTCTTGACCGCGTGATCCACTAACGCAGTCGCGGGGACAATGCACGCAAAAGAGATCTCCAGGCAACTCGATCTTCCGCCGCAGACTCTACAGCGAAGGAAAATGCCACATGATTTTTTTCATTTTCAATTGACAGATGTTAGGCGTAATTTTCATCCATCCATTACAGTCCATCGCCATTTGTTCGTAAATTGCTCAAAAGAACAAGTTACACCTTCGCCCAAGACGATTGACTCAGCAATTGAAGGCGCACGACCATCTACTTCGTTATCACTTCGAAGCCTAGGCCTTAGAGTACCTCGAATTGGATAATATTTTTGGCATTTTTTTTTTGACGAGACGCATTTTCATCTCGACGGCTATATTAACAAACAAAATTGCTGCACCTGGGGCTCGGAAAAGTCGAGCGTTATTACCTTGAAGGAAATGCACCCAATGCAAATGCAGAGCGACAGTTTGGTGCGGGTTGTGAAAACAGATTGTTAAAGAAAACCGACAATTTTAGTTTTGTTAGCATCGATTTTTTCCCTAGTTATCACAGTCTACCTTGAATTTACCAGTTTCAGTTTGAAAAGTACCCTAAGTAGTCTTTTTGCTCGTTTATGAAAGCCTTTATCCACCACTAACAAAGCTCAATTAAAATCCCACTCCGTATGAGAGTAGAAAGTTCCATCGCAACTCCTCACGGAGGACCACAAACAAGCAGGAATATTCCCTCACCTCCATGTTCGTTCTCCTCGCAAATCACCCACAACTCGACATCTCATCAGTCACCAAAGGAGCACCTCGCACCCTCGCGTGTGTATATGTGACTTATGGACAAAACAGGCAGGAAGACTAGATTCGCGATCATAATGTCACGGCGGCTTAAAGTGGAGCGACTGCTATCGCGAATGTATGCAAAGTGGCTCGCCATGTACGCCGTCGAACGCAGCGCACAGAGCTCGCGCTAATGAAGTTATGAAGTGGCACGACGTTATTCGTATGCAGTCCATCTACCACCACACTCTGCATGGACATTCCTCCTCCTCGGATGGTGTGCCAGCGATGGTGCGATGGTGGTTTTTGGCACGGCAGACAAGTTGTCGTGATTCGTGTGACACAGTGTCATATGGCGACATGATTTCTTCGTTCCAGTGGCGTTATGCGGCGATCGGTTATCACCCGTGCGCATGCATAATGAATGGTTGTGGAAAATCACATGGATGTTGTATTCCAAAACAATCAAAGAGGTCAGAGCAGACTTCAGGCCTTAAAATCAGAATCTGTGACCATTAAGAGGAATGGCTCAATCCAAGAAAGACGGGGATTCACGGCCCAACGCGGTGGTCCATCAACAGAACTGAAGCAGCGTGAACTTTAACCGCGAATTTAATGCTGTAGACTTTGGGGGTATTCCAAACTGTGGAACTTGCCTTTCACTTGTAAAAGAAATTCAACAAATCGGCCATCAATCGTAGTAATTAGTTCAACGAATGATAATTTTCAATTTTCATTTATCGTATTTTTAAGAGTCATCAAAATTATGATGATGGCCATATCCATACGCGCAATTCACGAACAATACACGCACAGTGCGAGGAGGTTATCGCTCCAATTTCCGCAGTTCCAACCGAATTCCTATCCGTCGAAGGAGCTGTAGGCCATTTGTTGCCCTCAAACCTAAGCTACTGACGTCTGTCTGCCCAATCGAGCCCCTTTATGTAGTTAAGGACCACTTTCACATGGATATCCCTCGCGAACTACGACCCTTGACCCTCAAGGAATTTAAACTTTTTCCATCGTTGCCATAAACATCCCTGTCATTCATTGTGGCGTGTAGAACACTCCAAGCCATTATTGGCTACCAAATTTGGCCAAACTAATAACTTTGTTCCACACATAGCGCGCAATGCAGCACAGCTGCGCCACAAATACCCATCGCAACCTCCTGGCCCGGACCGGCTAACAGTTCTCCGTGCGGTGGGGCAGACCCAAAGTAAACAAAAGCTACTACCATCATCGGCACCACCACCACCACCATCATCGCCATCATCTGGTGCGCTGCTCCTTTAGGCTTATCTCGAACGGATGATCAGGCAGTTCGCCTTTGTGCTGCTGCACCCCGTCCCTTGGCCGTGTCCTGTGACGATGAACGCGGCAAGAGAGGCCGTGCAAACCGAGAAACGACGACGACGACGACGACGACGACTCGAGCTCGTATCGTAACACAGCCTTAGAAATGCCCAAAAAAGGTAATATACGGCAGACGGCCGTGATAAGGAATCAGCAGTGGTGAATAAATTCACATGATTCAGGGCGAGCGGCTTTCGCAAAAGGATGCGAATCTGTGAATTTATGTTAGATAACCACCGCGGAGCTAAGTGATTCTGCAGATTCCTCTGTTTCGCGAATGATGGCCTCATAAAGATCCCCCGGTCGAGTGAGGACGCGGAAAAAGATGAGGTCCGCTCGCGTCCTGATGTATGGTTCTGAAAAGATTTCGATATCCGAAACCAAAAACAGTCATACCGTATGGCGGGGGGGAGTTGTCCGGTCGCGAACAGTGCCTCTGACGCTGCTGATTGTGGATCGGATCGGGGAATAGGAAGCCCGTCGCGGAAGGGCAAATGGGTCTCCATTTCACCTCCATTTGTGGGCCGTGATAGGCAACCACCACCGGGTGCATGGCTTGCTGGGAATCTTAATGCGCATTGCAAATCAGTGCTTATCTGTAAGATACGAAGTGCGCGTTTGTTGTACGACAGATTAGTCGTCTGTTTTTATGTCGAATTAAGGAGGAAGTCCATGGGGAAATGTCCGATTCGAGAGATTCCACTGTTAATTTAACGAATGACAAGTGATTCTTTTAAGGGGCAGCTTTCTACTTTTTTTTATGTCGAGGAAGTGAGAACAAACAGCAACCGGAGAGTTTGAAGCCTTGACGTTAATGGCTGATAAAAGATTTTGTTCGTAAGATTTTCGATAAATTGATTTTGGTAGTTTCCAACTTTTTCACATTTCATCTAGACCTATAACAATGAATTTGAGCAAGAGAGCTATTATAAAAATAGTTGGTTATCACACCATTTTACAGCCTTGAAGCCTTTAACGAAATCAATCTCTGGAATTTTTTCTTTTCCAATGAAAGGAAACAATTAAATTCTCCCTTTAGTACATTTAAAACACGAAATTATTTATGTAGCGCTGATCTTATTTTGTATGTAAGAGGCCTTACAAAGCTTCGAGAAGTAAAAGTCAAGGCTTGTATAGAATCTCGTTTACTCTAGAGAGCACTCACTTCAATGGAGAGTTAAAAATATTTTATTGAAGAAGTTCGAAATGTTATAAATAGTATCAAAACGCCGTGGATTATGCGAGGCTGTAGAAAGTTAAATGTTACTTAACGCAGCATTGAGACTCACGTATTTTTCTGTCAACTAACGACTAATCACACTTATTAACGGTCTTAAAAGGTAGCTTTGTTCAGTTTGCATTTCCCATTTTGCCATTATCGTAATGCTGACAGTCGGAACGAATGGTCAAAGTGTGCTTGGCTAGTCATAACAAGGGAGACGATAACAAAAAATCGACATAAATTAATTCGGTGGCAAAAGGACAGAGTAGCCTATTTCGCAAAAAGTGATTTCGAGAAAAATTGATTTTTATCATATCGGTTTGTATAACAGTTCAAACAAAAGTGGCTACGAATTTTACGATATCTTTGTAACTGAAAAATCTTTTTCTGTAAGCCAGAAATGTGGACGGGATCAAAGTGCCAACGAATATCCATTGAAAAACAGAGAAATCGCTTATGTCGACATAAGCTGCACTGTCTTATTGGCACAGAATTGTTGTTACACGGTGTAGTCAACAATAATATCAACAGCTTACAAAACAAAAAAAAAATGTGGATTTTAAAAAGTCTTGATTTCCAAGTCTCAAAAGTAAAAAAGTTTTTTTTTTTCGTTTTTCTCGTCGTTGTCTTGGTTCCGTTTTTGATATCAAGACTGTATGTTCTTTAAAATCTAATTCTATATTTCAAATTTGGCCATGATTACGCTGAAAAGTCTTCACATTTATTAATACAAAAAACCTATATCAAACACTAAATTTACAGAAAAGACGTAGAATAAATCTCCGGCAGAAAAATTCGATCATTGACTTCGGATTTTAGGGTTTTATTCAAAAGTAGAATCGCTTCGATGTCTGTCTGTCTGTTCTCCTCTTCCATTTAGCTCTGGTCCCTACATTTCACGTCTCTAAATTTCATTTCTCAAAAAAGAAACCTAAAGCAGTGCAAAAACTGGGAGCCTTTTAAAAACGAATTCACCAAAAGTAGTGAACTTCGATTTTAACAATTTTCAAAAAATATCTGAATTTAAGGATCACAATGTCAATTTTAAAGAATCTGATAAGATCACGAGAAAGATTGAAAGATCGTAAAATTTTTACAATAATCTGTTTTATGAGTCTAAACCCAGATTTGATTAAAATTAAACTTCATTCGCAAGAGGGAAACTACAGGAAAAAAGACAATTTTCAACCTTACAAATTTTTAGCTTTGGCAAAAAGATCAAAACTGATTTTCGATTAGGAAAAATAATTTTTTTGTTTAATTCTTAAATTTCAAATACCACAACTACGGGGCTCACGTTTCTTTTTAAAAGTGAAATAAAATTAACGAAACTGCATTCAAAGTTTTATGGCGTTATTAGCAAGAGCAAAAAATTTGCTTAGTTATGAAATAAAACCTCATTCAAATGGATGCATCGGCTGGCTTTGTAGAGGCGCATTCTGTCACTTCAATTTTCCGTTTTCGATAGCAACACTGAATTTACCTTAAATTTTCTGTATTTTAAATTTAGCCTTATGACCTTATGATTTTCCCGAAAGTCTTTAAAATAGTCTGTCAAAATAGCTTAGGACTTAAAAAGAAACCATTAGATGGCTCACCCTTACCAGCAAGCAAGTCAGATAAAATAAAAAGGTTTTGTAATCGAAGATTTTTGTTTTTTTTTTTCTTTTTCTCACACGATCATTTGGTTTTGATTGTCAAGAATTCGTAGTGTTCCCTCAAGTCCCACCATTATTTCAGCTCCAAAGCCAAACAACCCGCCATGGAATTGTATCGCACGTCACAAGCAACCAACGAATTATGTGTTCCATCTATGCACAGAGCCATGGCTCCGCACCACACAAGATAATCCATTGTGTACACATGTGAAGATTTCGTTGCGGTCGCTTCTGCTTTTGGTGCCAGTCCTAAATATTTCGGCTCAGTTCAATCGCGATGCTCCTTCGAGTGCATTCCTAGCGAGTGCAGCCAGATCCTGTGAGCATAAATGGATATTTATTCGGAGACGTTAGATATGCAATTGATATTAATCAGGCGTGTAATGCCGTGCATCCCGGCTGCCGGTGGAGGAGAAGAAACGAGAGGACCGAAGAGGCCAAAGTCAAGCACCACAATGCCGCAGAAGAATAATCTCTCAAGGATTCAACCTCGCTACCCCCAACGACCCTGCGGCGATTTTGCTCCGCACGGCACCCGCGACTACGTGCACGGCACCCGGGGCCGCGACGATGGTCGGAAGCATATTTATGGACATCATGGATCCATTATTATTGTTATTATTACCAAGTTGCGGAATAGGACGACTATTCATCGTGGAAATCTTGTGTGCGAGTGGTCGGCGGTGAATCGATGATTCTGCGGTTCGAATCCGCCGGATTTTCATCGACTGTTTTCGTTTCCTCGGCCGCAAGTGGAAAGTGTTCGGTCTGTGTCTCCGTGGAACGTTTTCACCTTCGGTTATTTATTGGCGGTCTTGGGTGTGCAAGTGAATTGTGGTAGCGCACAGCGTCGAATGGCGGTTGGCCTGGCGTACACGGTCGTGAGTTTTCCCTTTTGTTCTGCGATGCAAGTGGCTAAAAATTGTTAACAATTGGAGTGGAACGAAAGGAAAATGTCACCTAAATATGATTTCCGTAATTTATGTGGTGACTGTGATTTAATGAACGTGGGGAGCCACCAAGGAGGAGAATTTCTTTCGGTGGAGGGCTGAAGCTGATGACGATTGAAACAATTTTCCCCACAGAGTTTAAAGCCTTTAAATGCCGAGTTGGTAGTTTGTGAAAGTCGCTTGAAAGGCAAACCGCATCGCATCTGGAGCCCCTACAGACAGCCATCAAAAGGCCAATACAAACATGTTTGCCCATAATTGAACCAGACTCCAGCCGGCTCAGATTATTGGATAAAATCCCGCATACATCGATCCCTGCTGCTTGTTTTATGTGGAGCAACCTCAGAACGTTAATAATTCAAAACAGAAAATAGATACCATGCAGCTGCCACCGTATTTCCCCAGATTTGTCACTCTCCGCCCGTCTCCGAGTGCCTTACAAATACAAAATTTATGTCTCACTTAACCTAACGCAATTACCCTGCATTTTCCTGGACGCTTACCCAACCTCCTCGCAGATGATGCAGCACCATTCACGATGCATACAATCTATGTGTCTGGCGAAATTCAATTTGAGACAGGTAACTGCCACAATTTGCACTCCACCACCGACTCTCGTCCGTCTCCTGGAGACGGGGACAATTTAAGTGCTAAACACTTATATCCTGCCAGGATAAACATTCACATCACTCGCACACACAATGACGACACGACGGAGAACCTTTGGATGTACAATTCAATTACTGTCACTGCATTGGAAGCCCAGAGGGGGTGGTTGTTCATGCTGAATGTCCTGCGAATGGAAGGATTACGTTTCATGGTGGCGAAAGCAGCAGCGATGGATACACGAGAACTACTAAAGGATAATCCGATTTGCAGATTTTAGCTTTTGTACCATCGCCAGCATAGGGATTCTCTCCCCCCTCCCCCCATCTCGCCCGGAGCATGTCCGAGGCAACTGGCACCCGTTCTTCCCGGGTGTGAGGTCGACTGAATCATCTTAATTGCTGCCAACTGGAGCATCCTGCATTATCCTCAACAATGTAAGCCATCCTCGCCCTCCCAAGTTATCGCTCGCCGTTAAAGCGACCAAAAGTTAAACGATGATAAGGCACCAGGATAAGGAACGAAGGATACTTAACATGGAATTTGTTTCGCAGTAATTGGGTCACAGCCAGATTGGTGGGGCTCACTCCAGATATGTCCATTCCAATGCAAAAGGACCACTGCCACTGGCACTGCTAATGAAGGGATTTCGCTCCATTATGAGTTTTGCTTCGCCCTGCAACTAATGGCAGGACAATGGAGAGAGAGGGAGAAAACTCCTGCGATAAGACACAGAGCACACAGCACACCAGAATTCCGTCCAACTAATAAAATTCAAGACGTGTTACCCCGACCGTCTTTCTGTGCCATCGTCGGGGTTTTACGACGACATTTTACGATTCCCGGGTTCGGTTCATGGACGAATGACGATTCGCCTCGGATTATAATCTGTCGTCGATGGGTTGACCCAATCAAAATGTTGGATGACGCCAACGTAGCACGTTTGCGCATAAATCTTCCGTGTGCACTTTAATTGTTTCTGGGTTCCCCGGGTTTTATTGATTTGTTTTCTCCTGAATGGGGCATTGTTATGCAATGTCTATTATTTAATGACTTCCACGGAATGCTCAAGTGCATTTAAGACAATCGGCTGTGTTCTAAATCATCGCGTTGAATTGGGCTGTGCCCAGATCGTTGGAGGTCAGTGGTTTGACGGTTTGACGACATAACCAGTTGGATTTTGTGGAACGTGATGCGATACAAGGAACTTAGGATTGGTGTAGAGGTGTTTATTGCTTTGGTGATTTTCTAGTTAGCCCTCTTTCAAAATGAGCCTTCAAGCTAAGCCAGTTTGTTAACAAAATTGACACTTTGCAGGAGAACCCACTTCCTTTACAAACACCAATTGACTGCACTTTTGCCATTCAAATTATGAAAAAATGTTTCATGACGTGATAATTGTTCAAAAAGAGTTGAATTTGCTGTCCAAATGCTCTCGTTATTCAATTTTACATTCGTTTTTAGGGTTTCGTTCCAAAGGAATAACGAAACCCTTATAGAATCACTTCGGTGTCCGTCTGTCGCCTTTACATATTTTCTAATAACTTCTGAATCCTCTGTAGTTAAGGGATGAAACTTGGAATGAATATGTATCTCAGCAACCCAAAAATAAATCTGGAATTTCTTACATTTGTTGGTTAAAATCAAGAATTTCTGCATACATTGCACCCGTTAATGGAACACGCGATCAAACAGATGATGATCAAGAATTTCTGTAAACGAATATTTTACATTTTTCAGTTTTTTTCTTTAGTTTCTTGAAGACCCTAGTCCATTGTCAACACTAATACTTCCGACAGCAAAAAATCTGTACCCTCGATTGCATGTCCTGTGGAATTAAGAAGCCTGTTCACAAATCCAACTTTTCCGGTCGACCTTGGCCTACAACATTATCCTTTTTTTACGTTCCCAGGTATCCTTTGGAGAGCCTAAGTGGCGTGACCCTAATTACTCAATTGTCTATTACTTTTCTCCTCAGGTGTTGTTCTTGGTGATACTCACTATGGGATCGTTGAAACTTGTGTCCATAAAGATTACGTTTTATGTGCCTGGGTAAAAAGGGACAAGCCTTTGGTTTTGTAGTGCCTAGAATGATCATAAAGATATCACCAGAGTTATGTCTTTTTGACTGAAAATAAAATCAAATTGTTAAAGGTACGTTGTAATTGGTTTTGTGGTGGCATTTTATGAGACGATTTTGGAGAGGGCGTCTCTCAATTTTGTACAACAAGTGTCTTAACATTGTTATAGTCTTTTGTTTGAATTAAGTGCACTTGAAACAGGTATGGGATACACTTGGAAGGGATTCATTTTGGTAGTGGGAAAAAAGAATGAGGGCAACTACAAATTGAGTAAAATGAAAGAAACATTTTTAGTGAGGGAAATGGGATAAGGCAGATAAGTCGATTCGGATGAGCAGTTTTAAATCATCCATGAGTAATAAGAATGGCGTTTTTCACATTTATACACAACCAAGCAAAAATATTTGAAGCTATGGTTTCTTCACAAGAAATATAATCTGCGCAACACAGAAGAAGTTGTTGAGGGAGGAGGCTGGTAATGGCAACATGTGGGTTAAGACATTTTTTGTTGATCGATGAGAAATTAGACTGATTCGATTGAAACATTTTCAAGAATAACTAGGACGTAAACGTTACTTGGTTAGGACGACAACGTTACTAAGTTAGGCTTGGAAAGGTCATTCGCTCACCAACAAGATGTGGACGCTAACCATACTGCGCTTTTAGTGAACGAATGATTGCTTTATAATGCACGTACCAAAATTTGAAAATGTGTTTTTTTTCAATAATGCGCTAAGCCAATTCAAAGCTCCACTAAAATTCAAAAATGTCTTAATCAATTAAAATCAAACCAATTTAAATGTTTTTGAACGTTTTTGGGAACATTTGGATCGAAATATTGGAAAGCGTACAACAAAATCGGAAGTTGTTCTGAAAACGTTATGAAAGAGGTCAAAAATCAGTGCAAGTATTACAAAATTTGGTGAGTTCGACTCCATTTTACTTGCCTGATATTTAGATATCACGAAGTTTTTCACAGAACTATTAATTTCATATGTACTGCGCAAAATTACTGAATTTTATATATTGCTTAAGTGCGTACGTCTTAATATGTTTGACTTTGAAAAGCTATTAAATTTTCGAATAAAACTGCATTTAAGGTTTTTTTGTGAAGGCCATTTTGTGAATTTTTTTCGTGACTACCAAGCGCTCTATATTATTTTCGTGACTGACTGTGTATAAAACAAGAGCTGTACCACGCGTTAAAATGATCGACGAATGGGCTAGTGGCTCGCCGTCCTCGTTTTGGTTCGACTCACGTCGGGTCCTGTGAAGAACTTCAAACTTTTTCCTGTAGTATAAAACGAACTGCTGTACACGAAAAGAATAATTATTTTACGAGTAAATCGTCTTAAGACTAAACTAATATTTCACTTTCATAATCAAACATTGAACTTCAATTTTGACCTATAAACTTAAATCTCAAACTCATTTAAACCTCCTGTCCTCCTCCGTCTTTTAACTACAGCGTTGACATTCCCTGTCACATAAAAGTAACGAATGACTGATTCATTTTCAACTCAGGTTGGCCTTTTTACCACACGACAAAATGGCAGCAGCTTTAATTAGTTGTTTTATAATTTTCTTAGTTTATAGCGTTTATCCCTTTTCGTATAAATCATTCGACCATCGCAACCATTTACCGACTACTGGTATCATAAATATTGATTCTTCAGCAGCTGGCCATCAGCTTATCTGTGTATTTACATCTTTGCTTAAGAGGGCGATACGACGAGTACCCTCCGGGCAGTCCTTCAACGGGAAGTCTTTCTGCTTCTTTTCCGCAAAAGGAAGGCAGTGCACACACAAAAAAAAATAGTTTTAATTTGTAAAATAATAAATTCCAATTATATTAAAAATGCGTAAAAAAAAAATGAGAAGAAATATGAACGGAATTTTATTAATAAGATGGGATAGGGTAGATAAACGACCGTGGGCGAGAGGTGAGTTTATTGAAATTAAATTAATTTGTTTTTGTTGAGTTACAAATGTTTTATTCCATGGGGATTTCTTTTTTTGATTAAAGAACACGAATTATTAACAATTTATCTATCTAAATTTACTCAAGATCTTGAAAAGATCTCTGTTATTTTAGTTAATGACTATTTTTTTTTTTTACGATTGATTGAAGAAGAATATCGGTGAGTTCATAAAACAACACTGTGGCATTTCGTGCAAAGCATTTCGTTCATAATTGTTTTACTTGACTGCAGCAGTTTTGCTTTTATGAACTCACACTATTTCTTTGTTACATCAGCTGCTTTCCACTCAAACTTGATTTGAAAGAAATTCGCAGAAGCGATATTTACGAATTTTCTCAAGAAACTTTATCGTCTTCGAAAATCTGAAAGACTTAAGGAATACTGTTTGTTTTTTATGTGTTCAAAGGTTAAGTACAGGCATTCCTCGAGTTACGACGAGTTATTGTGACTTAAGCCGTCGAAAAAATTTAGGAAGTTAGTAAGTACGTCAACTATTCTTCGAGTCACGACAGTAAATGCGATTGTAGATCGTGCAAATTTCCTTTTTTCAAAACCATTCTCTTTCAAGTTTAGGCGAATGTTTGTTCGTCTGCTTTTTGCTGCGACTTAAGTCGATTTCGATTTACAATGCGTTTTTCCGGTATGAATTATTGACGTAAGTCGACGTATTTCTGTACTTCATTTCATTTTTAATCTTCCTAGGAATACAATTACAATAATTTTCGAACGAAGCCTTGTAGACTGAATGATTTAAGCCTGCCAAATATTATATTCTTCCAGCAAACAGCAAAGCCTGGCTGTTTTTTGATCTTGTATATTTTATTATAAGAGCAAATAATAGAAATGAAAAATGAATTCTCGTTTTTTCTAGTCTATTAATACTTTCCAATTAATATTTCCGACTGTCCAAGGAATTCAGATTCGGGAGAAAATTCTCGTTTTCTTTTGGCATTCTTGGATTTTAGTTTCCAATGGAAATCGTTAAAAACAGCTTCGTGTTTCTTCATTTTATGAGGTCGGTGCTATAGGAAACCTTACTCAACATAAAACGTAGAATTCAGCCTTTAATATTATGAGACCAGGCAAAAATGCGATTCTTAAGAGTGGATGAAGGCAATTTCTAAACAAAGCACTACTTTGCAATCAAAACCAATTTTCTCTTGTGGCAACGGAATTCACGTTTAGTTGGAAACTATGAATTGTCGAAAAAATCTGAGCATGACCTAATTTTGTCAACAATTAAATTCGAATAGCCTTAGGTTTATCAGTTTGCGAATCGCAACCGATGGCCTTGTAGCCTATTTCCTCCTTGAAAGGTAAACCGGGCCCGTTAAAAGGGAACAAAAAAAAAAAATCAAAGAAAACTCCCTACAACACTTATGAAATATTACACAAGATGATTTATTGTCCTTAAGCACCGGAAGCCATCTGCTCCGCGACAAAGTCGAACACACTTCTCGCCCGAGCCAAGTCAAAACTGACACATCGCGTACAGAGCCATCTGTATTGAATTACATTCATTCTTTCTTGACACATAAAATTACGCTGCAAACTAAATAATGACTTCCACCATTACAAAAGCGATAAACAGCTTGCTGCTGAATTATTAAAGTACCCGTCATACCTACTCACCGTTCGCCTTGCAATCCGACTCGAGACTGACATTTGATAGAGCACCGCTTCAAGCAGGCGAACGGAAAGAATCAGAAACAACATCCACCCATCCATCCCCTTTTGCGAAGGATGCTTTGCTCGCAAGGATCGTAGGTGGGTTGATTGATGGATGGATATAGACGGATGGGTGGAAGTCGCATTTTTCCCTCCGTTTGAGAGTTAATCTAAAGGAAAATATTACCTCTGAGCGAATGACTTTTAATTACATTTCCAATTTGAAACGATGTTTACACGTCAGAGAGGAGGAGAGGAGATTGGGTGACTTTAAAGGAGATTTCATTTCGATTTTCCGGCTTGTGATGACACGGAATTAATCACAAATACGTGTTTGAATTCTAATCCCGCGGGCAATTTGAATATCTCTCTGCAGCACATCCGGACATTGTGTTTATCAGATGAATTGTTTATGTGGAGGCATAATTACTGGATGTCGAGGCATGTTCGTTCAATAATTTTGCTCACAGATTGCACGGCTGCGGAACCGCAAAGCCTGCTAAACGACTATTCCGACTTAATGTCTTGCTCCAGAACCCCGGGCAATTACAAGGGAATAGCGTGTCCGACACAAGTCGCGGACTTTATAAAGTCGTAATGGAGGCAAGTCATTCGGGTTATTGTTATAAATTTTCAAATATCAATTCGTTTCCTGAAGTGCAAGCATGCAGATGGAGGGTGCTTATTAGGGGAAGCTGAATAAGGATTTCGATTTCAGTTTTTGTTTTCAATCGAAGGAGTGATTAACCCGCGACTTCATTTGTGGAACACGCGGTCGAGAAGATGACGATGATGATGAGGAACCACATCGTACACAGATTTTTGAGACGATTTTCAGGAACAATCAAAAATGAATTGCTAAACTTGTGCCTGATGTTGACTCTAAAATTTCACGATAGTAATAAAACCTTCCATAAGCCAACAAAGTTTCCAAGGCCCATGCACCTGAACAAGCTCACTTCTCTGACTACTTGTTACGCTCTAATTGTGTACTTTTTTGGCGGATGTAGCTTTTGGAGTTTCATCTGGCTCACGAGGGAAACCTCCATGGTTTATGAATCATACCGCGCAGCAAATTTCCCTCCGTCTCTTCACTGCCACACAAATTCAAGGTAATTAATGCTAAAAAAAAAAACGAGTCAACATACAAATTGGCGTCCACGTCACGTCCCACTTAACGAATGCCAGCAAAAAAAAACAAAAAACGTACACCGCTCCACAATGCCAAAGAGCGAAACGAATTTGCATTCTAAATGAGCTAACACTATGCCGACCAACGTAATCGGCCATGTGGATGCTTTATTTATTTATTTATTTTGTTCCACCACAGCGCACTGGTTTTCCAGCAATTTTCCGAAAAAAAAAAAGACACACACACACCTCCCAACAACCAGGACAACGAAGAAAATCACAGATTGCTAGCGATCCAATGGATAAATATGCAAGCGGCTGTGTAAATTAATAGCGCTACCTCACCGCACTTGAAGGCGTACATTTCCGTGCGATTGTTGACTTCGCTGTCGCCTTCTGACGCGGTCCGGGGGGGAAGAATCGGACAAAAAAAAACTGTCAAAAAATGCAAAGCAGAGAAGAAAACTTATGTTTCTCAGTCGGGTCCGGGGAAGTCCAAAGTCTTTGGCGCCCTGGACGCGCAGGGGCGAATTAAAATATCACCTGGTGCTGAAAAGCTCATAAATTGCATGCATGATTACAGTGCAATGCGAAACCGAAACCCTAGGCAAACATGAGTTGTGAAAACGGCATGAAATTGGTCCTGGTGCAGGTTTGCAGGTTTTTTCTTTTTGCAAAACGGAGCTCGGACAGCGGACAGGGGACAGTGGACAGCACGCTACGGCGACAATTAATTAGTCTAAACATGCAATTAACTTTGGTAATTTATCTGTTAACTATGAAGACGGAATTCCAGGTGACGGGAGGGCTGTTGGTTGGATGCATGGCATCTAAATTTTGATGGGTGGACAGGTGGGCTGGGTGTGTGGGTCGATGGTAAATATTTGCATTGAATAAGGGGTGTACGTAGAACTGGCTTTTAATCAGAAGTATACGACAGCGAATTTTAATGGGATGGTGGGATTGTCGAAGCATTTTTTAGGGCTTTATAAATTCAGTTTAACCTAGAATTTTACAAACTCATATTAAAAATTTTGTTTTCTAAATGAAGAGTATAATTTTCAGTTTAGTTTAAAGAAAATTTTGGCGATTAGACAAACTTGAGCCTGAAAGGACATGCTTATTTCTTATACGTAAGGAACGTGTTTCGTTAAATCAACGACGCTAGCATAAAAGTTCGTCGCACACATGGCAAATCTACTGAATGCCTGAACATTGGCGAAGCGGTCTCTATTTACTCGGACCATCTGAATAGGTCATCGACCCAACGTCCCAGCGGGTTTTTGCAGTCAGAGCTAAAAAAAATTCTGGAATGATTAATTTTTTGTACAAATAAATGTGGGTTCTTTATTTTCATTTAATATTCAAATATTATACAATATTTCGCTTAGAAAGAGTGATTTTTTTAGCTATTATCTTTTTGGCAACACTGGTTTAAACAGCTGACGCAGGTTTCGTGTTTTGTTTCACTTTGGTCTACAATTTAACCATGAATCGTCTTACAAACTAACAAAGCTTGCAAATGGGCTCTTGGAAAGTTGGCCGAAGATCCACTTTTTTATCGAAAAATTGTGTTCAGTGACGAAGCTCATTTTTGGGTCAATGAGTACGTGAATAAGAAAAATTGTCGATTTTGGAGTGAATATCAGCCAGAAGCATTGCAAGAGCTACCAATGCATCGAGAAAAAGTCACAATTTGGTGCGGTTTATGGGCTGGTGGCATCATTGGACCATACTTCTTCAGAGATGATGCGAATCGTAACGTAACTGTGAATGGAGCGCTACCATGAGATGATATCCAACTTTTTTTTGCGCAAAATGCAAGAGCTTGACTTGCATGATATGTGGTTTCAACAAGACGTCACACGCCACATGACACAGAGAACACGCAACAATGGACTTATTGAGAGGCGAGTTCGGTGAACATTTTATTTCACGTTCGGGACCGGTCAATTGGCCACCTAGATCGTGCGACTTAACGCCTTTAGACTATTTTTTGTGGGGCTATGTTAAAGCTCGTGTCTATACAGACAAGCCCGCTTCAATTGAAGCATTGGAAGACAACATTGAAGCATTTATTCGTGAGATACCGGCCGAAATGTTGGAAAGAGTATGCCAAAATTGGACTAAGCGGATGGACCATTTGAGGCGTAGTCAAGGTCAACATTTGCATGAAATAATCTTCAAACACTAAATTATATGGACCATACTATCGATTCAAATAAAGATTTCATGCATTTTTCTGAATTTTATGTATTTTTTTTTTTGAAAAACTTTCCTATAGCTTTTACAAATTCGCCCTTTACTTAGCCATTACACTCTCTTAAAATTAAAAAAAAAAATAACTCATGTACTCCAATTGAGACAGTAGTGAAATTTTTTTGATGTAGAATTGAATTGAATTTCCCATTGTTTTTCGCTGCATAATACTTCTTAGTTGAGAAATCTTGAACGACCAACATTATGGATAAACGAAATGAAGCAACTTGCCTACATACAGAAAGCCGTAGAAAATCATAGTCTATTGCTAAAAACACGCCTTATCCAGAACACTTTCGAGACCTCTTAATGCCGACAGGAAGTTAACCCGAGAACACCTCACAAATCATTCACAGAGAATTACTTTCATACTTCCCCTCCTCGCACCAGGAAGGCGGCTCAATCAGGAACTAGAAAACCCAACAAGAGCGGTTCTTTTCATGCACTCACCCGGCACAAAATCACCTCGTTAGCGTAGCCACGAGAAGGCTTTAACTTGCTCTTCATTACCATTTTATGGCATTCCTCACTGCTCAGTGGACGGGTAAAATCCAAAAACGGACTCACTCACCCTCCCACCGACACACACAGCGCCGCACCGCGATGAAAGATATCTCGCCAAAATGAAGGCAACCGTGACAAGGACACATTTTGTGTCGGTTTGAATTATATACCACAGCGCGAGCACACGCTCTCCCGATTTTGGTCGCAAGTTGAACGCTCGTGTCTGCCGGAAAATTTATTGTCATCGCACTTTTGAATGGTTGCAAGTCGCCTAGAAATAGTCGCCTCGGAATATTCGCCGCCAGGTCCACCAGCTTCCTGGCCTTGCAGAACAACATGCACAGACACACACTCAGTCAACATCCCTCAAAATGCATGTAATGTTGCTCCCCTCGAAGGAATCCATTCCATTACACGCCAATAGATGGCAGCTCAAAGGGTCACACACTTCGAGAATATAAATTAGAAGCCACTAAACGAGCGAGAAGGGCGCGACCCGGTATGCTAAATTGTAGCAACACTCGATCGCCATATGAGGATGGGCACATCCTAGAGCCAGGACCAGGACTGGGACCGGCAAACAGAACAGCACCCCAACGCCATATCAGAGGGACCCCAGTTCTTTCTGTCACTGGGTGGCGGTGGCGATGGTGATGGCGATGGCGATGGCGATGGCGATGGCGGCTCAGCCACGGCTGCGGCAGGATTGTGATGCCATTTATTATCCCGTGCAACTCTTGAAGTTTATTACATGCGCATAAATTTCGTGAAAATTCCACCACATTCGCTTTGAATTTAATTTATTTTGATCTATGAATGGGTATTAGAATGGACATGTTAAGTGGGAATCACGGCGCAGTGGCTGTACCACAGGACACAGTCGCAGTCGCAGTCGTAGTCGGAGCAGTGTGCGACATTTCTCACGATAAATTATCGGCATCCGCGGAGTGATTTTTTGTTTGTAACTGAAATTTATGCGTAGTCTCGGTCTCTGGCAACAATGCCTATCCAAGCCCGTGGAACGGATGGACGGGAATAAATTCATGCGACGACGTTGACGCGGAAGATGATGAGCTACGACTTGCGGATAGAGACGTCCGTGTGACGTTTGCTGTCTGTTCGGGTCACTTGTCTTCTTCTGCGAGTCTCCTGGCGCGTCGTCTCCTAGGAAACATGACGTGCCATCACAGAGTGCACGCGATAATTTGAGACAATGGAAGCCAGCGATACGGTCTACTGGAATCTGACCCGATTAAGTACCGTGTTGTGTCGGAATTTAATGATCGCTCATTGATTTCCAGGTAAGCAGAGAGAACCTGGATCACTCAGCCGCGGCAACGACCGGCGGCGATCTATGGGACGTGTCACAACCTCATGCATGGGCGGTCGTGCAAAGACAATAGGAGGCAGTTGAGCCGGGGATCAATTGATTTTCCGGTAGGGGGTCTCTGGGATGGTGCCACGGTAATAATCCGGTTAATGCGCGGTGGGGTCGCTCATTGTTCCACTACCGAACTGATTTATGACACATCGATCTTGAGGTTGTCACTTAAGATTGTCTTCGATGGTCGTGATCGTAACTCACCTTCGGATCCCGCACCGCATCAGATAAGGGGTGGCTCTACATGATTCCGGTGTCACGGGTAACATCGGAAAGCTATTAATCGTCGCATGGTTTGGTTTTTCGAAATCGAATTTTCATTAGTTGGAACCAGGACTGCCCTCTGCCCACACCTTTCCCCATTCACTGATCGATATTTTAGGGCATCACCTGAGAGTGAGTTAATAAGACGGGGAAAAGGTTTGCATTTGAATTAGGCCAGCGCTGTGATCTGCTGCCGAGAGAAAGGCTGGGTTAATGGTTTCATGGTACGTGGCGAAATTTTACTGCCATGCGGTCTTTGGTCTTCGGTCCTCTCCTAAAAAACATTTACATTTCTTAATGAAAGTGTTAATTTGAACCATGGAAACATAACATTAATCATAGTGATCGTTAAAAGAGATATTCCCGCTGCATTGGTGTAGAAAGTGGACGTTGGCTTCCATCCAATGCAAGCGATTTTATTGGCATATCTCAGCGGTGATAGAGCGATTGGTGCTATTCATTAATAATTATAGTTTATGTATTTTACAAAATCCTTTGACGGTCGCAACAGATGGCAGCGGCAAATGGGCGATTTTAAGTACTTTCTTAAATTTTTCCCCTTCAGAGATCCAACGGAAACTTCAATTTCCTTGAGTGATGGCGATATCATTGATTAAAAGTCAGTGGTAATTCGCCTGGAGGGAAAACCCATTTCTCTGGGTAATCATTTTTTCATTTCCATTTATGAATCTCACCGCATTTTTGAATTTTCATTTGTTTTCGCACGGCAAGATGACGATGGACAGTGGGGAAGGAAATTCACGAACACTTGAAAAATTTTGCAGTTTTTTTTTCGATGACGTTTTGCTTTCATCGAAATAATTTACAGAAATATATTAATTGTTTTCAATATTCTATTATTTTTTTTTTCCTTAAGATTTTTTTATTCATTTGCGATCGAGCGTTAAAGATTTTTTTAATTTGATCTTACTATGAAAAGTGTCATTGATTTTCCGGTTTCGAAAGTAAGACGATGTAAAAAACACAAAGCGATATATTTTTGAGGAATATTTTGTTTCAGTATAAAGGTTCGACTTTGCCAAAAATAATGTCATCCAAATGTGCCTCGGGTGGATTCACAGTATGCAATTCGAAGGTGCCAGTGGGCAGACGTTCACAATTATGTATTAGGTTGTCAAATATCTCCCTTCCGCCTTTTTGTCTTTTGAATTTTCAGGCTATGTACAAAGCGCTACAGAGCTAGTATCTGGCAATACTATACATCATTTAAAAGGTCTTGACATAGCCTACAAAACGACGCTATGCATGATTAGTTTGGTCTAATGATAACCGAATTTTTGGCAGGCGATTGAAGATCATGTCGCAAGCAACAAAATAATATTCTATTCTGAGCTAAAAGACATGTAAATGTCGCTTACGATAAATTTTGTTTTCTTTGTTATTTATAACTGATGCAGAAAGATGTGATGAATTGAATAAACTATCGAACTGCATCATTAACTAATTTTTGCCTAAAATGACGCTTACGATAATCTGGCGGTTAGGGCGAGATATGGTTACAAACAAGACGTAGCAATAAGTCATTTAAATGATGTTGCTTTTCACACTTAATGACAAAATCCAAGCATTATAATGAACTACAATTTTCATTAAAAATGTAATGCGGTGTGTGTTTTATCTAGCATTACTTTTGAAAAAGAAAAACTAATGACTAATATATTTGAGTCATCACTTTTGTAATAACTTTTAATAAATTGAACGCATTTTTCAATTGCGAAGCAATTTTCGTAGATGGCAAATTCAGCTAATACAGTGACCTCTAGATAATTTGAATTTAATGAGATCAAGGAAAATCTTGGAATTACAGAGGTTCCCGAACTACAGACGATTCAGAAAAAAAAATATGTCTAACGTTCGTCACTTACTCATTTCAACTAAGGGTTGTTGAAGAAAAACAAGAAAATTTTACTTCGAATTATAGAGTTAAAAAAGCCTTAATTTTCGAAAGCGACATTCATGTTGTTTTGTACAAAAATAAATTCGAGTTCACGAAAAGACCAAATTGCGTAGTCTTTCTTTGATTTAACCCTTCACTGTGCAGTGTAGCAGATCTGATACAACTCAATTCTTACTTCTTTCATAAACTATAAATCAGAATTTTACTCTGTTAAGCTTTGTAGATGATTTGCTTCATATATTTTGAATGGAATAATTATGCCAATTTACGTAGACTAATGTTTTTTTATTATTATTTTGGTATTTGCAGCAATAAATTATATAAAAAAATATTTGTTTCAGAAAAAAAAAGTCGGGCAGTGTAGGTTAAAAAAGGTTTGTTTTTCAGGGGACTGAAAATGCTTCCTATTACAAAAGTTTTCGCGATATGGACGTTCGAATTATAGAGAGTTCACTGTAGTAAGTTCTAATAATTTCAACGCGTTCTTTAATTGCTAAGTAAATTTTGCAGATGGCTAATTCAGCTGGTTTTATGACAGCTGAATTTGATAAGTGTCAAGCGCTATAAACTTGAAACCACGAAATGAATGAACCTTTACTTATTCGTTGGTCTACGACTTTGACCCGTGGGATTTAATAAATGCAGAAATTTTTGTGTGTGCATAAATATTTTTATGTGTCACTGTAAAATAAAGACTTTGATCAAGTCATCAAATAATTTCATGACTCAAACAGATAAAGAAATCCACTTCCCGCAAAAAGCAAGAATCTGCGTGTAAGAAATTCCAGAATACTGTCTCTAACTGCGATGGAAATGAACCCATCTTCTCATTCCTATCTTCTGTCGGATCTTCCATCAAGCTGTACTCCACTAATTACAACGATTACCAGCAAAAAAAAAAGAATTCCACCACATTGCAGAACACCTCTTCCAGGTCACGTCACATTCGTCAGCAATTATCTCTCTCCCAGTTCATTATTCAAATTTAGATATCAGAAGAGTTGAGCAGGAACGACAAAAAGGAAAGCGGAACAGCGGCACCAGCAACGTCTAAATTACTATCACTCCACCGCTCGTCACAATAAAATAAGTTTACACTTTAAGAGCGATGTCAAAGTACTTTCGCCGGCTTGCCACAGCCGCCTGGTGGCAATTAGTCCGAGCCGTTTTTACATAATTAACGCAGAGCAGCTTACAATGTGGCAATCGAGGCCCTGCCACCGACGACTAAGTGATGGTGACGGTGACTCTACAACCATTTTACCACACCACTAACAATTATAGCTCCCCTATCATTATTTTAAAACGAAAAAGGCCACCATCAAACGAGACGACGACGACGATGACGATGACTTAACGGAGGCGAGCGGCAGCGCGACGGCCGCCGCACAAATCCATTTTTTAATTGCCAAACGGAAAGGATAGCAGCCGACGGCCGGAGATCGTTGATCTCGTCGGCGTTAGAGGAGACCCGTGCGCCGTGCCACCCTGATTTCCTTGCAAGGTGTTATCCTACGCCTAATCCAGTTCTAGACGAAAAATCAGCAGCCCGGCAGAGGGCTGACCACCTGCACAGCGCGTCTAGTCGCGTCGAGTCCATGAAGTATCAGCTTATTTGCGTCCCAGCGGTTCTCCGCGCCCCCGAAGCGTCCCACTTAGACGGTCCAAACCAAACGCACCACATCTTCATTTGCATTTACCGACGGCCGACGGATAGAAAACCGCCCGGAGGCTTTTAACGTGTGTGCAGGGGGGAATAATTAGAGACGGGAATGCAGAAAGATTTACATAAACCCGATAGATAGAGGGGACACTTGTCCATCACGGCCGGGATCATCTTCTAAGCCGACAACAGACTTCCGCCTGTGAGGCCGTCGAGGAGACATTGACATGGAAAAGGCGTGATCCCGTTCAATTTGTTTGCCAAAAACATCTAAGGACAGACCGCCCGGCATAGCGCAGTTAATTGCTTCGGACCAACGACTTCCACCTTCCGACTTCCAGGTAGAGCGGACAAGTCGATCGGTGGTCTCGACGGCTGATTTGGTGGCACCAAGCCCCCATCTCGTTGTGTGCGCTCCTCCGCCGAGGACTGCCAGGAATTCCAAGACCGCAGCGCGCAAGAAAAGGGAGAATTTTCACGAAACTCTTGCTACTGAATTCCACGACAGCGATCATCGTCTCCCAAGCACAAAGGAGAGGATAATTGCCGAATGGGATGGATAACCAGGGAGCAGCAGAGGATGTGGTCGATGTAATCGATATCGGGCTGCACGCAGTCCATGGGACTCGGGACTGCTGCTTGATCAAGTCATTTTTGGTGGCGCTTTGTCAGGCCGGAGAAGGTCCTTAAGTCTGTGGAATTGCTGGGTTCGGTTAATTCCGCAAGGAATTTCTGGGATTCTGATGCCACCGAAAATAAAACTCGATTCGGAATCGGAATTGGAATCGCAATCGTTTGTTTGTCCGGGCGGAGTCCGTGATATCCACCTGTGAACTCGGACTGCCTGCTCCCAAGATAATTACCAGAGAGCTCGCGGTTCGGCCGATTAGTCTGCGGCAGGCCGTTGAGATATATAGCAAGTCGGTGGTATGCCGGGCACTGCCAATCTTTCACTGGGCCCGAGGAATTCGGCGACAATTTTTGGCGGAGATGCTCGATCGTTAATCTTTTCGGTTTCGTGTTGTTTTCAGGTCAGGTCGGAAAAGGATGTGTGGCATTATTTTGGCAGGCTGTTTGAATTTTTCTGGACTTCAATTAATTAACTCGGCCTAGGTGGACGGGCAGGGAGGAATGTCTGTGCAGGTTGTGTCAATGGTTTGGCGCCGTAGCAGGAGAAAGTCTAGTTCAAAGAAATTTTTGATTCAATTCAATTCAAATTAATTGCTCGAGCATTCTATTCCTTTTTTTTCAATTTCTAGAAGGTGAAACACCCACCCGCTCCTAATTTTGGTCGCAAAGACCAAGTGAATCTTAAAATCCTCTTTTACTTTAAAAATCTCGTACCAAACAGTTTGAGAGGACTGAGTTTCGGAACTACTGAATCGGTCAAAATGAAATTTTATTTACTGCCCTGTATGTGTTTCAACTTAAGACACAAGATTTTTATTTCGATAAATGACTTCGATATTTTTTTACTTAAAAGACTTGCTGAGAAGTACCAAAAAAAAAGTTGTAAATACTTTTATGAGTTTATTCATTTGTTTTTTATTAACAGGTAATTTAAATTACGAGCTAATATGTAGAGCCGTGGCTGCTAGAACCTTCAGCGCTATGCCCTTAAAAATTACCTTTCTCTCTACCTAATCAACGTGTCTCTACTCCATCTAGTAGACATTTTTTTGAATCCCAAAAGGACTTAATTCAGCAACATTCAAATAATTTTTTCAAAAGTTGAAATAATTCTCTTGAAAGATGCTTAAAATAGACCTAAGTCACTTTACCTTTAGAGTAAATATTTTCTTATTCAAGTTTTTTTGTTATAATTTCTAAATCGCTCTTTGTGAAACTTTCCGCCCGTCCATTATTTGCTTTCGAATGGTTGAAGATGCAATAGTCAGAGTCCTAGTCTGTTATAGACGCACAATTTTCCTAAGGTGTGGAGCCTCTGACGGTCATAGTCCTAGTCTGTTATAGACGCTAAGAATAAATAAAATAAGATAAAATAAACTAAAAGCCCCACTGGAACTCTGCAGCACAATTTTCCTAAGGTGTAGAGCCTCTGACTGAACGATTCGACCCGGAAGTTCGAAGCGTCAAGAGATGTTCAAGCAAATCCTTAAAACAAAAACTCCTTTATGTGGGTGTCCCTCTAGTTATTAAATCCCACAATTCCAAGTACCGACAAAGACTAATTGGATTTCGAGACAGCACAACGCACAATTTGTGAGCACATCTAGTTGCAAATGAATTGGTCCAAATGCAGTCGGCCCAACCCATCTCGGAGTTTAATTCAATTCCGTTGCCCAATTTCAAAAGCACTATGGCAAACAAATATTGAACCCAAAAGCAATTAATTAACGATTCCTCAGATGCTAAGGAACATCAATCGTGCCCACACAGCCCGAACCAGCACCAGTCGAACCGATCCCATTAGCAGAGGCACAGGTGAAGGGGCAGATGAGAGGGCGCTGCTGAACCTACGAGGAGCAGAAGCGAACAGAATCCCATAACTGCATTACCGCGTCCCCTTTCACTTTTTCCAGTTAGTTTCGCATCATCGCTACCAAGTTCATGCTTAGCGGCAATGACGAGAGCGCGTCGCGTCGCCTTGCAGTCACACCAAAGCCAAGCAGCGACCGCTGGTGGAAAAGACTCTCCACGACTTGCCCGCCGCGAGGGCTGTGAGCGTACAAAAGTCGTGCTACAGCCGCCGCCTGATACCACGACGCCCTCCGCCCCCGATTCGCAGCCGGCTCCCCGACAAACACATAATTTGTACTTCTGTGATGGATTTGGGTTGGTTCTCCTGCCGCCGTTACACCGTGAAATCTGAGATCCTAATTTGCATGAAAATTGATTGAGTCGGGGGTTATGCAATTCGTGGCAGTTTCGACACCTGTTTCTTTTAATTGATGCACATTCCACCATCGCCGTCACCGAGGAAAGGCCATTGTTGAGACAAGTCGCCTCCTACGCGAGACGGCCGTGATGTAAATCCAATCTCGCAGCACAGTCACAGATCAGCGTCCTTTACAGTTTCGTCATCGTCGGTCTGACAGTGATTAGTGACAGAGCAGAGAGGTCTACAGGGATGCACAGTCGAGTGAAATCATCTGGAAACACCCAGCACACATCGAAGGTGTGGAAATGTGGAGCGACAAATGTGCCCCATACCCTCGGCCGGCCGGAGACAGAGACACGGCCTCTCATTTCGTTGTGTACTCTGGTCACGGAACATGTATTCATTACAGGTCCTTCGAAGCGGACCAGAGTCACCCCCTCAGAAATGCACATACACCCGACCCGACCACATATTCAATTTCGGAGTGGTTGTCAATTGCCTGCCGACAGTGAGTGCATGGCTGATGTTGGTCGGTTGGCTGGTTGGCTGACTGGCTGACTGGCTGCTACCGGCTCCTGGCTTGACGGAGGAAATTAAAATTCCAAGCGACCATGGTAATTACAGTTTGGATAGAGTTTACTTGCGCCTGCCAACGTCCGAGGATACACGTTCGAGGTCAAATTTCGCTCCCTCTCTCTGGGTGACGAAGTTAACTCTCGGGGAGTCGTGTCTTGTGGGGTGTGCCTTCCTCACGGTCTCTGCAGGTACTCCTAGGAAAGATTAACAAAGTTTAAAATTTTTTAATAAAGCCGGGTAAATATTTTATGAGTGGTGTGGGAAAAAGGACACCTGACTTGGTGGTGGTTAAATTAATTTGAGGACTTTAAAGAGCTTTCATGTGATGCTGGCGAGGGCACTTTAATGGGGTTTTCTTAACGACTTTTATCTTTAAGGCCGGTAGCGAAAAAGTGGTGTATAATACTCGGATTTTTTTTTTTTAATGCAGGAGTCAGTAAGGGGGCCTCGAATGATTTTTGATTAGGAAAAAATGGCAAATTATCTTATTCAATTTCAGTGATGTTTTAGGAGGAAATTCGATTTAAGGGTCGCTAATTTTTCAGTCAAATCAGTTTGTTCAGATTTAAGAAACGTCTCCGATATTCACTCCTCTAGCAGCAACCATTTGGTATCTAGGGTTGATTGATTTTTTATACCTTCACAAAATGATCCGCGCACAACACAGTGGAGGCGCGAAGAAGTTAGGCTCTGGCCCTGTATGGGCTGTTATGCCGGATATATATTTTTTTTTTATTCACAAAATGATCAATTAGTATTGGAGTCGGTTTATCAGTTTGCGGATAAATGAGTTGACGAGATAAACTTGCTTTACTTTAACACAATGCTCATTTCTTAATCAAAATTAAAAGAATTAAATAAAAACAATCGAAACTTCTGCCAAACCGACATTGGATTTCACCTCAACCGGCTGACATTTATGCACAAGTGTCTCCCGAAGAAAAATAGACGAATCCTAAGTAGCACACTTCAACTTAAATGTCCGGAAATCATTTTTTCTGTGTTCACCATTCGCTGTTCAATTTTCGTGAAAATGCAAAAAGACGGAACTGCCATCAATATTGACAGCGAGGACCAGCTGGTTAAGTTCGCTCAAAAGCCACGGCCAGAAGAAAGTAAATAGCATTCGCCGCAGAATTTCAAGACTCCTCAAACTTCTGATGCCCTCAAATTTATAAATCAAATTATATTATATGTAAATTTATTCTTGATCTTAACTTTTACTTATTTCAATCGCAAGCCACAACATTTAAAAACTTAGAAACTTTTGAGGAGATGATTTGTTCCAATCTAATTGAAAAACGATTTTGTACAAACATGAGATTGGAATGGAATGTCTGCCAATTTACACAAATTTTGTTTATTTTACTCCGATCTTAAACAAACGAGATTTGTGTTTGATTGGGCAGAAAAATCAACTTTTTTCGATTTTCGGTTTCGAAATTTCTGTTTGATTGGACAAAAAAATTAACTTTTTTCGATTTTTCAAATATGTTTGAGGTCTGAAAAATCGAAATAAGTTAATTTTTCTGCCCAATCAAATCTCGTTTGCTTAAGATCGGAATAAAAGTCGAAAAATATAATTTTCCGTCCAATCGAATACGAGTCTTACGATCTGAGAAACATTTGGAGAAAAACTGATTTCTTTTCCCATTCAGCGAACACAATTCTAGAATTGATTTTTCTGCCCAATCAAATACTAAATGTTTTCTTCACTTCACTGCTTATCTTGAATCCATTTTTTTTTCTGATATCTGACGAAACCCACTTCGAGCGAAAAAATTTATTTTTTAATTGATCTGCTTGTCTGGATGAGTAAATCTTAGGAAAGTTTCAGATTTGCATGAATTCAGATTGATTTTTCTGCCCAATCGAAAACGAAATCTCTTTTTTTTTATTGAAATTACAATTACGAAATTAGATAAACACATTTTGATCAAGGAAAAGATTGAATTTTCCACCGAATAGAAATTCGAAAATGAATTTTCCAACAAAGTAGTTCTATTGAGAGCACTGTAGTGCGAAATCTGTGGCCCTTAAGACGTCTGTCTCGTACAACCGCTCCGGTGGCGCTTCAAAACGAACACCTTTTCAAAATTTTAAGTCATCAAAGTGGTGTTAACCTTAGCACGAACACTAAAAACACAAAGACTTAAAAAATAAGACCCAAACAAACTTTACCAACACACTTCGTAAAACAGTCAGCAGCTTTCTCAGAAATTTCCGGCATTAAGACACCACCCCTCCCCCCATTTGTGAGCCACCGAGACACGACCTAATTGAATTCCAACACAAAACTTGTACACACACTCATTTGGGAGCACATTTGCCAAATGCAAATGACTCTCACCGTGCCATGTGCCCGCCGAACACAGGATGCGCAAGAATATTTCGCCACCTAAATCATGTAGCACGTTGCACTTCCTCGCCAATGCTCGAGCACATTCTCTGTGCTCGCTCTGGCTAATGTCTCCGAGCGACAACGGCAAACAACCATCTCAATGTCGGTGGAATATTTATGCGCACATCAGCTATCCAAAGGCGGTGCTTCCTCCCCTGGCTAGGTGGGAAAATATCGTTCCTTGTAACAGCTCATAGATCCTCAGCAACAAAACGAAAAAAAGGAAAAAAGGAAAACACCTTTACCTCACTTCGACATCGTTTGTGCAGCACCGAGCCAATGAAAGAGAATGTATCTCGCGGATTCGTGAGTGCATCTTATAATGCTATTAATTATTTGCATGTTGCATCTAATGTCACCTATTTGAGGAATGTTGGCTCGGTCGAACGCCGAGGGAATATTTTATTGCCCGCAGAGCGGCAGAGCGGTGGCGAGCGAGTGAGTGTGGAATGAATATCATGACATTGGCCCATTCTGCAGTGCGACGAAGGAACAAACGCAGAGAGTGGCCGCGATACCAAAGGAAGTGTTTTATATGCGAAAATCCTTGCGACAACAACGCCACACCACGCCACGCCACACCACGCCGCCGGAGCAACTGTAACTGACGACGGCAAGGATAGCTCGATGGCTCGATGGCTCGTTACGCGACACAACTAGCTATTATGCATGTGGCCTCACCGGCCGGCGTTGTCTCGAGGCTTCTTCCTCGTTTCGCTTTGCTGCTGCTGTGGCTGTGGCTGTGACTGTGGCTGCGACTGTGACTGCTGGCCGGGGCTGCTGCCGCTCTCGTGTCGTGTGTGAATAACACACACCATTTTTCGCGTAGATTTATGGTGAAGGTATTATGTGAAATTGCAATAAAATTTGCATTATTACAGCGAATGTTGTGCATTTCAACAAGGCTGGCCTTGCCGCTGCTCATCGCCGGCCTGATCCTGTGTCTGCGGCGGTTCGTGGTGGTCGGGGGAGAAGAAAGGCCGTTCCGTGGTGATACGTTCCGAGGAATTGCCATCTACAGGTCGATTGCGCTCACTTTTGCTAATATATTCAGTGTCATCATGATCCTTGTGTACTTGCTGTGTTGTGTACACAGGCATTCAAACGTGTGCAGCGAGCCGAGATTCAAATGGTGTTTAGTTGGGCCAATCTGGGGGATGCATTAATCTTTTGAAATTTAAACAAGCGGAAGGGAGGTACACCTATTTTGGGGTGCGATCATTTGGTGGGAAACGAGTTAGTTGGGTGTTGAGATTTTGACCCAACACTATTACAGGCAAGGTATTTTTATAATTGTTAACTAATTTTGTCAGGAAGTGCTTAGAGAGTAAAGTTTTTGAAGCATTTTCATGAGCCAATGGTCTATACAGTCTTTCGCAAAAGTACTGCGAATTAAATTTTTTCTTCACTTACATTTTTGCAAATGCAAAATGTGTAATTGTATTTTGTTCTTCTGAGTATTTCAATTTTTTTCAGTTCACAATAAAAAATCTAAATATTCATACATACCGATATTTCGCCTTTTTTCGGTCAAATAATCGTTCAAAATACAAAAAAACCTTAACTGGTATGAAATAACTTAAGTTAAATATTTAATAAAAATGAAGCCGACTCAATGATCTACGTTATAATAATTTTTATTTGATCACTACGGAGCTTTTATTTGCCCCGTGTGTGTGCTAAATCTTTGACAATTTTATTAATGTCGATAATGTAGTATATTAATTTAGTTTATTTCACGATCAGAATATAATTTAATTAAGACTTTAATGTAATTCATAATTTCAGTTTTTAATTATTTAATTCTATCTACAAGATGGTAGTTTAAATCTTCGTTCGAAACCTGGTCACAATAACTCCTGCCAGTAGATTATTTTTCGGTATAGGATTCTATAGTAGCATCTGGGCTTGGTAATTTGATTTTTATCGATGAAAAAATGGATTGGTGTGGTGATTTGAACATCCTCAAGACTAGCCAGAACGAAAAAGTTAGAAAGTTTGAATTAGAAGGATTATTCACTCACCAACAGGACAATGACTCTAACCAAACTGAGCTTTTGAGTGAACGAAGCCAATTCAAACCTCTAAGTCTACTCTTTCTAAAATTCAGGAATATGTTAATCAATTCAAATCAATCCAATTCGAATAGTTTTGGACGTTTTTAGGAACGTTTGGGTCGAAATATTGGAAACCATGTAACAAAATCGGAAGTTCTTCTGAAAATATTATGAAAGAGGTCTAAAATCACTCCAAGTATTACAAAATTTGGTTATTTCGATTCCTTTTCACTTGTCTGTTAAGAAATCACAAAAGTTTTTCACAAAATTTAAATTTCATTTAAACTTCGCAAAACTACTGAATTTCGTATGCTGCTGAGTTTTTACTTCCTTTTATGATGTAAATTTTGACTTTGGTTTTCTTTTATGGTCCGATCGGCTTGATATTTTTTGCTTTGAAAACCTATTAAATTTTCGAATAAAATTGCATTTAAGGTTCTTTGTGAAGGCTATTCTGAGCTTGTTTTTCAATGAGCTTCATTTTCAATGAACTTGTTTTTCAACGAGCCTAGTTACTTTTGTGACTGACTGTATTTTGGCGTTTAACTTAAAAACTCGAGAGCGTAAAAGAAGGCATTTTCATAACCAGCGCCTTGAAATTTTTTAATAATCAGCTACTTCCACATTTTGAAACAGTAAAATAGTTTTGGCCGCCTTTGTTCAGAAACGGAACCACAGTGGTGTGATCGTCTGCTTTTGTTAGTCCCGTTTGTCTGTAACGTTATGATTTTCTAGGTTGTTTGATATTCTCTCAATCCACATCAAAATAGATATTTTGCGGTCAAGATGAACTTTTGTAAATTTTCACCATTTTATAAATGCCATCAAAATCGTTTGTACTTCATTTTGGTGATGAAGTAAGGAAACAATTAACATAAAAATCATTCAAATCGGTCAAGTGTGAGGTTTTTTATTTACAAAGAACCATACGACCACCGCCATTTTTGTACGCCACTGTACATATTCGTCAAGTTTGTCGTCTGTCTGTCTGGCTGAGAAGATTTACGAACACCATTCTTTGAAGATTTCAAAACACAATTTCAGAATATGAAAAATGTCGAGTTCCCAGTCTTTTTTTTCTTTAGTCCCCAACTTCAAATCGCTGTTTCCCAATCACAATTTATTGCTCCAGTCAAAGCCTTCGACTCTGAAATCCAGTCTCCTTACTACCGTGCGAATATTTTTCAATTCCGAACTTCGCTAAAATGCCGAGTTAGGAATCGACTGCGTAAAACAAAACGCAACCGTGTACAAACATCCCATTTGACAGGCACTTCACAATCGACGCAGAGGATCAGTGCTTCAGTGGCTAATAAATAACCGCCGAGACGGGCAGAGGGAAAGGCGATTCCATAGAAGCCTCATTCCACCGAAAAGTAATTGTGCTCCAAATTTGAATTGTGCCGTGCCACTGCAGGCACAGTTTCCACCTCGCAGAGAGCCGAGAAGAATTATGTGGCTCAGATACCACGGGTGACATTTGAGACAAATTTGCAACGCTTCGGTATCTAAAACTTGGACGATTTGCATAAAAGGCATGAGTTTGGTCTTTCTCTCGTCTCGCGTTCAAATAACAATAGAAGCTGGCTTTTTGGAATGGCGGTATGGCGGCATGGCGGCATGGCGGCAGTTGCAGTGTGGCGGTGTATGCGCGCAAGAGGAACCCTTTTGCCAAAGGTGGCGAGAAATTTGCATATCTGGATATTGAAATGCGATTAACCGATTTAGTGAAGATTTACGAGCTAGCCGGGAGCGCAATTCATTTGAATTTCGAAGATGCAGTTGCGTGGGCCCCGGGGGCATTAGCCTCCCGGAGTCAGAGGGCACGATTACACATGTAAGCGCGGGCGGGTGGGATCGGGTCGGTGAAAGGTGGGAATGGCGGTGTAATTAATTCAAGAAGATGTGTGTGTTATGACAGACGTTGGGAGGATCGGGAGCTCTCACTTTGTGTCGGACTCATTCGTCCGCAGGAAACGCGCCTATAATGAAATGTCCCGCGGACGAATTACAAGCGTAGCCCGTCCTTAATTGCACACAAAACATCATCCCAGCACACACACATTGTATGTTAGCAGTAATCATGTCCCATTTAAGGCGGAACAATGCAAACATTTGCGCCACCTTAAGGACCTCGTCGGCAATCGTCGTCGTCCTACAATTTGCGGCCTTGTCAACATGTGACATTGCCTTCACTGGCTATGTTGGCCGAGCATAAAACGCGCCTGGCAAATGATTTGATTGCCTTTAATACCCGGCCAGTATGAAAGCGACATCGCGGACAGGAGACAATGCCTACGGGCGGCAGCAGTCGCGTCTGTCGCCGGAGACGAGTGGATTCGCTTGTCACATTAAATTGTCGCTTTATAGCATCTAATCTGGCAATTTACGATAATCCGTCTATTCGTCGTTCTTTGTCATTGTCATCGCCGCATCTCGATGTAATGTCGTTGCGACAGTCGACGTCGTTGCCGTTGCCGTTGCTGTTGCCGCCACATCGGATACGAATCATGTCCCCTGTCAATTGCAATTCCAATAGGTGCATCTGTTCGAGTCGAGAGCAGAATCACGGCGATATGACGATTCCGATAGATAGGACGACAATGTTGATGATAGCCCCCCGCGCTCCGGCGCAGCACCCAAGGCCACCCCCAGCCGTGTCGCCCCTCTAATGGTGTTTTATGTTTTGTTTGTCATAGGAATATCGCCGGTGCAAAGATACAT
The DNA here is from genome assembly GCA_905187475.1 of Syritta pipiens. Taxonomy (NCBI): domain Eukaryota; kingdom Metazoa; phylum Arthropoda; class Insecta; order Diptera; family Syrphidae; genus Syritta; species Syritta pipiens. The sequence goes on along the minus strand of LR994574.1, from coordinate 1,057,825 downwards.
TCGGCGGCAATCAGTTTCGCTGTAGCGCGGTATGTTGCCGGCAACCGGAGAACATCTTCCCAGCGTCGTCGGCTGGACTCAGCTTGCCCGCACCGGCGGAAAGGTGAACCGTGCCGGCGCTTTATAGCCGTGTAATGAAAATACCAATGTTTACAATGACCATGCCGTGCCAAAGGCAAAACAGCCACAACAAAAGGGAAATATCAATTTACAGCTTTTAATTGTTAATTTTTGCATTGAATTACTTGTGATCGAAGGTCCGTCTGTCCGTCGGTCGGTCCGGCGGTCCGTTCGTGTGCGCCGAATTGCTGCCGCCGCGGAAGATGCGCCCAATGGGCTGCAGACGAGCGCAAGGAATGGAAATACCGCCGCCATCGGAATGCCTTGTGGTTACTGTGGGATAAATGGTATTTGGAAAGGTCTGTCATTCGTCTTGGGTTACACTCGTAACGAGGCCGTTCACCTGGGGCCCGAGCGTTGCTGTTCTGCGATCGATGATAGATTTTTATCTTAATCTTAAGGAATGGCCATGGTCGTGGTGCAGCTTGCGGCTTGGCTTGGCTTGCGACTTGGACGCGGTAGCTGAAAGACTGATGAAGACCCCGATTCGGGTGGGAAGAAAATTTAGCACACACAAAATGGGTTGAAGGGAGCACAGCACCGCTCCATCTGTGACACAGAGGAGTGGAGAGATGACCTGTGGGGCAGCGGAGATCAAGTTTCAAGGTGAAGAAATTACAGTCCTCCGTCTGTGTGTGTGAGGGGCATAGAAGATAGGTGTGGCATCGACTTGGTTTCGTGGCAAAGCGAATCTTTCCTCTGAACCAAAGCAGAACCTGTTCACGGCGTCCCTGACGAAACCGGGGCAGCTTGCTAAGTCCCCATTTAACTCAGGTCTGTCGGGTAAGCAAACGAGCAAAGTTCGGGACGGCATTCACCGACTCATTCCACCTGCTATGCAAACCTCGTAAAATTCCAGCGGACGGTGTGCCACTTCCGCCCGATCTTCAGCCCGTCCGAATCACTCATGATATTTCAAAAACTCACCTAGCCCAACCACTAATTTGCTTCTTACCCAGTTTGAGATAATCTAACTGAGGCATTGAACTGAGGGAAGATTTATATGGCAGCTGAATGAAGATCTCTCATTCTTCAGCCTCGGACAGACCGCAGCGTGCACGGCACCGGAGTGCGTGACTGGTTTAGGATGTGCTACATGACTGGAATAATGTTGCATAACCGCGCGTTTGCATCGTCCCCCCAGCAGTCTCCCTCCAGTCGACGTTCGTCTCGTCGTCGTCGTCATCGTCGTCATCGTCATCATCAACATTCGCATTGAACGTTGTTGATCGTTCAATTGGAATTGTTGAACGCGATGTTTCTCATTCATTTACTACTGTTGGTGGCTTAGCGAGCCTAATCGCCGGGATGTAATTACCTATTGATTAAATTGAAGTTTTTCGCATGTAAGTGGTCTGCTGCAGAGAGTCGATTCGATTGGAGTGGAGTCGACTGGAGTCGATTCGAGTGGATGTGGCATGACCGCGCATAGTTAAGATGAATGGGAAACCAATGCGTCGGAATGCAGCGATGCACGATGGGCGCATAACTTGATTCGAAATGTTGATTAATTTGTTTTGGGGTGGCATTCTCGAGGACCGTGGTCGGGTTTATTGCTGAATTGAACGATGCCACGGCTTTTCTGGAGGGCACATCAATATGAGTGCGTAGTTGAGACTGAGGCGAGTTTGTGGAAAAAAATGTTCAATGATTGATCCGCTCAGTCAATTGAAGATATCGTGCTGGGCGGCAAGCTTGGTCTGGATGAAATGTCTTTCAATTAAAGTTTGCCCGGTAGAGGTGGGAAGGATTTATCACCGAAGGTTGTAGGAAGTTCAAACGCAGGTTACGCATAGAAAATTGATGGATTTTTGCGAACGGGAGTCCATTTGTCATGGTGAACAACGAAAAGTTTTTGGAGAGGCCACGAGGTCAAAGGAAATTCAGCTGAGGAATTCGTTTATTTCATTTTTTTTTTTTTACTCTAAAAAGTATAGATAGAACGATAGCTTTAAACGCTACAATGTAAGAGTGAGAGAATTTTCTTAGTCTAAGAAATTTACTACGTAATTAGGGTTTCGTTTCACAGGAATAACGAAGCCCTTTTTTCTATGTGGCGGAGGGATAACGACAGCCTTTTCTCTGTCTGGCAGTTTCAATCTTCCATAAGAGATAAAAGTTGATACCAAACTCAGATCGTATTTTTGATTGCCAATGGAAAAGGAATTAACATTTTTTCTATTTTATATCGACGCATAAAAAAAAGGTCCACTCTCTTGACATATATTCAAAATACACTACAAAAAATAATTTGTGCTGTGTAAATTTACAAACTTCTTACTTCGTAAAACATAAATCTACAAACTTCGTGCTAAATTATTTTTAGAATTTAAGTCGTTAAGCCATGCAAACAAGTTAACGTTCAATGCTGAATATTTCTGTGTTCACAAGAAATAACATCTTAAGTTTTTTGAAGAGAGAAAGGTCTTTCTGTGAATATCAGGAGGTAGGAAAAATTGTATTCAATAAACATTTACTTAATTTTCTTTAATATTTGTGTAATTTAATTCAATCATAAAAACCAAAACAATCTCAATTTTATCTTAGCTCCTTCCTTGTGGCCACAGATTTAGAGAACTTTCAAATTTCTCCAACAACTACAATGTTTTACTTCCACCAACACATTATTAAGTCTTCTTGTTTCAAATTTACATTTGTAGCTTAAAATTGAACAAAATATACGCTTTGCATGAATCCAGTTAGAATGTTTCTTATTTAAATCAATTTTCGCTTTCGACTTGGTAAAAAATCAACACTAGATCAATGTTAATAGTTTACATGAAATTTATGAAAAATGAAATGAATGAAAAAAATTGTAAAGCGTGATTGAAAAAAACACGATTGAACGCTTGGTCGATAAATGTAGACCATTTTATTTTGCAAACAAATATTTAATAATGCGTTTTTAGTATTCAAATCAATCAAATCAAATCAATATAGAATAATTCAGTAAAACAATCAATTACCTACAGCTACAGCTATTGTGAGTGTCAATATTTTAAAAAATGTTGGTCTACCATCGTAGAATCACTTTTATTTTATAGAATTAATCGAATTGTGCACTGAACTGCTCAATTACAAATAAGAAATGTATGTATATTTTCCCTTGAACACAAAATTTTAAAAATCCAATTCTCCAGTGCCTAATTGACAACCTTATACAATGCATAAACTAGACCACCAGCTAAACGCGCCCATGGACCAATTCGAAGAACAAAAACAAAAGTGCTCTACTTTTTCGATTCAATTGCACGGCCCGACGCATTAGCTGATCAGTTTAACGTCAGCGTTGAACCCGATCGACTCAGTTTAATTTATTACCACAATCCGTTTTCTTATTGTAACAGATCCAAACTCCAGTTCTTTTAGTTCTAAAACAACCAAGGAGTTTAATAAATCTCATTATTGTCTGTTATGACCATCGCGTTACAACGAACCCAAGGTGAGCAATTTGTGCAACGTCTAAACGCAGTAAACAACCGACATTCCTTCCTCTTGTTTACATCGATTCCAATAAATTACATCGCCGGCATTGAATATTCAGTCCACATACACGGCAACAGTGACATCGGCGTATTAAAGGCCCGAACAGGTGTTTTCGTGTACAGCAATCGTAAACACTAATTACGATGCATTGAATTGTTTTTTTTTTCCTGTACTTTGTCTGGGAATTGAGACGGCCGCGACCCCGCCTAGAGGGCTTCGAAATTCGCAAGCTATCCATTTCACTTCGCCTGTCACGTCGTCACATTCACGCTGACAGTCTCTGACAGGTAAACGTCAATTTAAAATAGCCCTGTCAAAACAACGACCGAGCCGAAGTGGATTTTCTTGAAATCTCACTTTCTTGTTCTTTTTACACCCCGAGAGCGGTATTAGTATTCCAATCATTCGGCGGGATTCATGTGGGAATTGATGATTTCGGGGGCTCTTCGTCGGTGGAGTGTGGAGTCCGGAGGAATGTCTAATTTTTCCCCGAGCCCAACAGTGGACGGTGCGGAGAAATTTGGGCGCGATATGAACCGAATCAATCCATTCGGATCATATTTCGGGGTGCTGCGGGACACATGTCCACGGACAGAGACATCAACATCAGTCGTGTCATGTCGTGAAGACTTCCCGGCGCATCAGACACATATTTTACGCAATGGCGCGTTGAGGCATTCTCTCACTCTCAGATAACGATCTAGGAAGGGACTCAATATTCAGGTTTTTGGCTTTTTTATGAAGCCATCACCGATTGGCCTTATCACTGACATGTGATATACATGTAAATTTTGATTTGGCCGAGAAGTGCTTTTGTTTGGTTGGGCGCTGTGGAGTGAGTAATGGGATTGGACTGGAGATAAGTAGGTGCTTTGTGGATGGTATGGTTCCAGAGGAAATGTAGGTGCAAATTACACCGCCGTCATGTGGGGCATCTTCGGAAGAGGTTGGATGACAGCTATCTAGTGGGTATCTGGGATTTGATGATAAAATGTCGGGAGTTACTTAGGTTTCATCGTGTCGAGAAGATGAATTGGGTTCGGACACCAGATTTGTGCTGGTGGTCGTGAAGTGTGGGAGTGTGTTTGATTTTAAGGGGAGTTCGTTGATTCAGGCGCCTTGGTTTGTGGACGCAGAAACTTTGCCCTTATCTTATTATTTATTTCTTATGCTTCCCGGGTAAGGAGAAGTTCAAGCATAGGTTAAGCAAAAAATGGATTGTCTAAGTTGTTTGCTATCGAATTTTATGGGTCATGGCAAGGGTTGTTGAGAATTATTCACGTACTAAGAATTTGTAAATGTAAATTTTTTGCATTCTGCCACGTTTTAAACAGGATCAAATATCGTGTTCGTTAGTTCTAGTCATTCATTGTTTTTTACTGAAATGCGAGTTACGAAATTTTCAAACATATCGCGCCCTAACCGCCAAATTATCGTAAGCGATAAAATGAAAATTTTACGGGAGAGACATTTTATTATTAGTTTTTGTCTGAGCTAAAAAATGTGTTGCTTACGATAAATTTTGTTATTTTTGCCTGAAATGCTTTATTAAAAAAACCAATGATGCAGAAAGACGAGCAATCGAATAAACTATCAAACATCGTCATTACCTAATTTTTGCTTAAAATGTCACCTACGATAATTTAGTGGTTAGGGCGCGATATAAGATAACACAAAGTAAAAATTGGACAAGCGAAAATCTAAAGAAATAACCTTAGCCGAGTTTTAATTTTTACGTTGATGAATTTTCAGGACTTTTATTTTTTAGTAAGTTGATAGGTCAGGCTTACGAACTGCATTTAAATTTGTTTGGAACAGTTAAGAGTTCCGGGGAAATAAGCATTAGGTCCCACTTCCAATCGAAACCATGTTTTATGGTCGCAAGTTTTTTCCCGAAATGAGATCTCAAATATTCTTAAGAATTGTCCATTCATAAACGAACAGATTTGCCAAAAATAGATTTCATGTTCAATTGCGCTGTAAAATCAATTCTTTTACCAAAATGAGATCTCAATCAGCAGTCAATTTTTTTACGGAAATAGTTTATTTAAATTTTCAATCAAAATTGCTTAACAAATTGATCTCTTTTATTTGCTCTAAATCATCTCTCATCTATCAATTTGCGTAAAATTTCCTTTTCGACCAGGTTCGTGTTTTTATCCAACCAACTGTACACATCCACAAATAGAATCCACACAGTAACTGCACTCCATTCAGCTTCGTATAACGGTCGAATCTCAGGTGTTCCAGACAAACGATATCGGATCCCAAAATTCCAGAAGACCGAGACTAAGCACCCGACCGACTGAGCACAGCGTGTGGGTCGAGCTTCTGTGTGTTCACACAAAGGCATTCCATAATTGAAACACCCGTCCTGGCACAGCGCAAATAGCCAATAATCATAATAATAATTTCCCCTTGCACATCCGCTGAATGAGAGTCACATTTGCAGTTATTCCGATGTACCCAAGACCATTTGTAGCTATTTAAATTGCCTAAAGAGGGCGGGACACCGTCCACCGTCCACCATCCACCGTTCGGTAAACGGAAACGTTACAAAGTGTCACTGCGCGCAGTGGTCAATGCCTGGAAGCCATGGCTACAATGAAAGCGATTCTATCGCGCCAATGCAACGGATAACAAAGGACAAGTGCGGGCATTAACAGTTAAATGCAATCGATAGGAATCTTTACAGCTTCGTTGTACTGCACACCGCGGAGTGAGTGTGCCGGGAGAAAATTTGCATTGCGAACGAATTGAATTGACAATGTGTGTGCCTGTTGGATTAGACAATAGCAGCAGCAGCAGCAGCCACAGCAGTAGCAGCAGCACACAATGTGAAGGCGAGAAACTGTGTCTCAGGAAGCTCGCCCGAGCCTCTCCAGCCTGTGACCCGATCAAGCGAAGATTAAACGGCCTACAAACTGCTTCCATTTACCATCTGGCAGCAGCACATGCAGCAGCCTCAGACACAAACAGACAGACAAACGAACGAGCAGACGACGAACGCAAATCAGAGAGATCGATCGGGATATGCAGGATGTGCAACTACAACTACAACTTCAACTAGGAGACTGGAGACTTCGCCTTAGCCGGAATAAATTGCTGTTTACGTAACTGTCCTCGCAATTCTTGCAACTTTGATTAACATGTGTAGATCGAGACGTCCGCGCTGACAGCTCAATCCACTGACGAGCCTTCTCGACTTTTTATTTGACGATTTATTGCCGCTGCCAAGCTCGGGGGGATTCGATCCCGATCCCATCCATACGATACCACAACGTCGAGGACGAGGAGAACACTGGTGATTCGGATTCGGTGATGAAAGCCACGAACAGGTTTCTCCAACTGATATGCAGATAGAAGAGAGGCTGCGTACGCGCAGTTCGGCAGAAGCATTACTCTTATCGGTGCACACCGATCGGATTGTTCTTATTACCTACCTTTGGTGGACTTACCAAAGGTACTCGCAGGTGCTTGGAACGTGTCATTATTGTGAGCGCTCATGTAACATGATTGGCTGAAGGGACGCGGGACAGGAAGTTATAATTAATGTATGCAATCGATGGTGGCGAGCACGAGCACTCGACCATTCGAGCCCATGAGCCCCACCAGCTCCAAGAGAGATCGGTGTGAAATGCACACACAAGTCTTGAATTGCTTATAATTGCTCAAGTTGCCATCGCCATCGAGATTTGTGTGCCCTAGGCTCCTTGGAGGATACGAGCCATTTATTTTTTTGAAAAATTTCTCAATCTCCAGGCAAGAGAGTGCATCGCGAACAGGCTGTTACGATATATCATGATTCTGTTTTTGTTTCGAGAAGATTCAAGTTGTAAATTAGAAGGGATTTATTTTAAATAATGCGTGAGGTGGCATTTTACAACGTTTTCTTAGTTTGATGACAGACTACAACAGTATTCCATGATAGGGAATTCAATTGAAACAGAAAGACATAATTAGCTGTGGAGCGTCAAACAAAAGTTTCCGCCTAGAAAGAGATTATGTCTCGCAAAAAATTGCATCTAGCAAAAGATTCTGTCTGGCAAACGATTCCCTCTGGCAAAAGATTCTGTCCAGCAAAAGATTCTGTCCAACAAAGGATTCTATGCAGCAAAAGATTCCGTCTAGGAAAACGTTTCGTCTATCAAAAGATTCCATCTAGCAAAATGTCGTCTGCCCTCTAGCATCGAATTGTGTTTTAAAGATTTCTTTGAAATTGATATCTTTACCGCTCTTTCAAACATGGCCGCGATTTCATTGGAAAGCAATGAGTCGAACTCCTCTTTCGTTGCATTGCTTCACAAATCGGCATCAGATCTTAAAAGAACCTTTTGATGACTTTCAGAATCAATTAGAATTCTGTCAATTGCTATGGCACTGTAGGCCGGTCTTAGCAAAGTTTTAATTCGCTTAAAGCGCCAGATCATTGCTCGTAATCGCTGTATCTACGTTCACTACTAGTTCTTCTCAATTCCAGAGACACTTACCCTGTCAGGGACTTTCACAAAAAAAAACTTTTCAAATTCGATTCGATTTCAATCTGGAAATTTTAGTTTTCCATTCTTTTCACATATCAACTCAAGTGCTATTCGCAAGACATTTTCCACTGGTGGTCGATGTGGGGTGTATTCCTTACATCAATAAATTCTCCTCCCGAACGACCACCACACACAACAGAAAAAAGGAAATCCTTGTTTCGTCATCTCCCAGCGGCAATAAAACCTAAAAGCATAGCCAATGAACCACGAACAGTGCCCATTCGATAGCCAGCAGGAAGAGAAAAATAAACCACTCAACCCAGAAGAGATCCATGCCGAAGAAATATTAGTTCCATAATATACGATACGTGTCCCGGGCGCATAGCACACCATCGGCATCAGCATCAGTTTCAGCCTCTCAGCTCCGGCAGCATCAACAGAAGCCACTGACCCAGGCCAGCAGTCAGCTGAACCCGAATTCTTCGACAAAAGTTGCAAACAACTGTTGTGCCACCATCAGCGAGTCAAGTACCGTACATGTGTGCCCGTATTTTTATGTAGGAAACGTCCCCCGCACCCGGGATTCAGCGCCCGCATCTGTCTAGGCATTCTCTCTCTCTCCCTCTACACTCCTACATCGAAACCTGCTTTCCTTTCTGCTCTCGGTCTGCTCTATCAGCGGCGGTATCAGCGGATTCCATCGAACCGTGTCTGTGAATCTTTAAGGAACACGATGTTGTTCTGGTTTCCCACTTGCATTGGATTGCATTATGCATTGCAGATTATGACGATGCATGATGATGACCTGGCCGGGGCTGAAGGAAAGCAGACTTTATCGGCCGGCGAAAAGGGCAGCGTGGGGACTGTGAAGCCGACTGTGAAGAGTAGAGCTACTCGTCGGTGAAATGCGGCGCTTTCATCATCGCACCTATCTGCGAGTTGAGTTGCGATCGGTGATCGCACCAGCTGATCGTACCCTGCCGGTCCTCGCTCTGACCCCGGCGATAGGTCTCTGCGCACAGGTGTGCAATTGAGTTTCCTCGCTGGAAGAAAAAGGAGTGTGGAAAGAGATGAGGCCTCCTTTATCTGGGACACTTTATCGTTTTATCGTTCCAAATTGGCAGGATGATCGCCTGATTCGCATACGTGTCTTGAGTCGAGATAAACCGACAAACAGACCACTGATAACAGGATTCCCTTCCGATGATTAGGCTTCGGTTTACAACCCTGAAATTAGCAAATTAATGACAAGGTGTCTTGTCTGTCTTTTAGACCTTTCCGCAAATAAGCAGTTTCAATAAATGCAATCATAATTATTTTCAGGTGAAAGAAAAGACTTTTAAAACCAAACTTGCGTGCCTTCTGAACCAAAAATCACACCATCAAGCAGTGAGTTAAATTTGACACACTCAAACCCTTGTCATTGATTCTTGTCTTTTCTGTAGATTTGATTAATTAATATCATTTAATTAATTTTAAACTGGAATGAATAACCACCCACGTTTCTGTTGTCCTCAATGTCCACCAATCCAGGGAATTGCGCTTCCACCCTATCCAATGTTCGCCGTCAGGAATGGCCCATCGGGCATGCGCAGAATAGCCATTCCTCGATGGCTTCCTAACCAGCCCTATAGTCTTCCTCCACAAGCCATACATCCACAGGCTATACGACCGCAAATCACAAGTCCACAAATCACACGTCCACAAATTACACGTCCACTTCCACGACGTCTAACAAGGGTTCTTAAAAAAGAACGAAAAAAGAAGCCTTTTATTTTAGACAGGCCTCCATACCCGGATACTTGTGGGGTTTACCAACCCAGGGGATTATTCGAGGTAGAACTCCAGAAGAGGAAGTGATTCACTACTTTAGACCTATCTCGTTTGAAGGGCAGTACAAGCACCCAAACGATTCTGTTTCGAAAGAAACTAAGCTACTCGCAGAGCCCTTACCACTCGTGTTTTCGGAGCATAACAGCAACGAAGAAAGAAAAAGGAAAGAAGAAGAAGAAAGAAAGAACAACGAAGAAACACCTCCAGGTCAGGAACCATCATTAGCCTCCACAGCAGCTGCTCTTTCCACCGAGAATGCAGTGAAAATTGATGAAATCCTAGCTAAAGAACTTCCCAAGACCTTACCTGACTCCGTGATTGAAATGATCAACAATCTCGGTGAAGAGCGTACTCCTGAAAATGCTCCTGGATCATGTGGAGAATTTAGAGTGCCTAAAGCTCCTGAAAACAATTCAACAGTTTTTGATAAGTCCAGCACAAAGATGGATCCGAAGTGTTCTCGTGGAGTTCTGACAGCTTCGAACAATCTAGGCTCATCAAATTTAAGCTACGTACGTAGACTTAATTTCTACGAAGGATTTGAAAACAACACTAGACAGGAGTATCCAACTACTAGCAACGCATATCAACCAGGAACCAATAGACCAAACACAATTCACAACAACAACAATCCAAGATCGTTCTTTCCGAATGAAGGAAACTTCGTTCAGAATAATGGCGTCGGATTCGATGATTTCCCAATGACCATTCACCAACAAAATTAGGCTGTAAACTTCAACGAGATCACCAGAAATTCGACCATAAAACCAAACCCAAATAGCTACTCTCATTTTTGTTGCATTAGAAAAATTGTACATAGAGAATTAATGCATGATTGTTCACTTAAGATAGACGATGTAACAAAATGAAGTTCTATATAACCTTAAAACACAACCAACACAAACAATGCACGAGCCACCAACCAATTTCACAAAGTCCTGGATCGAAATAATGCAGAAACTAAACAACAAAGCTCAGCAACTAAAAAAAAAACTAAACAAACAATAATTAAGTTCAAAGAAAGTCAAGCAGAAGATCCAACAGAAACAGCAATAGTCGAATACAAGATCCAAGCTCACGAACGATTTAAACCATAAACTGACTGTATCCACTTAACTCAAATTAACTCCAGTCTATAAGACGAACCGAATGTAAACTTTGTTAATTATTTACTTGTTATTTTATATTTCTATTTCTATTTTCTTGAAAAGCAAGTTCAAAATTTCTACATGATCACCAAAAATTTGACTTCAAGACAAAACTAACTCAGCCACTTCCACTTTTGTTAACAAAAATTGTAAATAAGAATATTTTGATTGTTCACTTAAAATAGACGATTTAACAAAAGGAAGTTCTACATAACCACAACGACCACCCGATCCAACCAAATTCAATAAGTCTAGAAAGCGAAATAAAACTGAAATTCTAAAATCAAAACTGAACAACCAAAACCCAAACAAAGAACTACCTGGAAAAGATTTCACAAATAATAATCCATTTAAAGTTTTGAATCAAACAGAAGATCCAGGCTCGTACCCGACCTAAGCCAGAAACAGCCTTCTTCCGCTTAACTATCAGTTCAGAAGACATATCAATTGTAAATTTACTAACTACTTATTTGTTAAATTATATTCTCATTCTTATTTCGCAGAAAACCAAATTTAAAACTTCTACAAGATCACCAGAAATTTTACTACAATACCGAACTAACTTAGCTTCCTCCATTTTTGTCACGCAAAAATGGATTGTAACAAAGAAATTATGATTGTTCTCTTTGGTCTAAAGAAAACAGTTTTACATAACTTTAAAGCACAACCAGAAATCCAGATTACGAAATATCAAAAGCTAATTCCATCTAAACTAATTCAAACTAAAAATGATGTGCAACCAAAAGAAAAAACCGAGGAAATATATCACAAACAATAATTAAATCAACATAAACTTTTAAATCAAAAAGAAGATTCAAACTCGAACTTGACCTAAACCAGAATCAGCCTTCTTCCGCTTAACTAAGACCCCATAACATACACCGTTTGTAAATTTGTTAACTATTTCTTGGTAGTTTTATGTTTCTACAAGATCATCAGAAATTCGAACATTTAACCAAACTGACATGAAACTTCCACTTTTGTTTTGAAAAAAAAATTGTACTTTAAAAAGTTCATTTATGATTGTTCAATGAAAATAGACGATGTAACAAAAGGAAGTTCTACATAATCCAATTGCATAACCCATCATATCAATTTCATGAAGTCTAGACTTCGAAATAATGCGGAAATTATAACAACGAAGCTCAACAACCAAAAACAAAAAAAATAATCAAGAAAAGTTTCCACAAACAATAATTATATCCATAGAAAACAGAACAGAAGATCCGAACTCTCACTCGATCCAACCCAGAAACTCCAAACTCTATCACTTAAGTCAAATTGATACAGTCTATAATACAAGCCAATTGTAAATTGACTAGCTTTTTATTTATTATTTTATATTTTCGTTCTTATTTCGTAGAGATCAAATTCAAAACTTCTACAAGAACGCCCGAAATTTTTCTACAAAACCAAACTAACTTAGCTTCTTCCATTTTTGTCACGCAAAAAAGGATTGTAAATAAGAAATTATGAGCATTCACTCTAGGCAGACGATCTTACAAAAAGAAGTTCTACGTAACCTCAAAGCACTGACGATGCAAACAATTCCAAGAAATTCAGATAGAGACTGATTCGAACTAAGAATAAAGTTCAACAACAAAAACCAAAGAAGTAACCAAAAAAAGATTTTATAAACAATAATTGAATCCATATAAAATGTTTAACCAACAAGATACAAACTCGTACCCGATTGATCCAGTCCATAAAACACAACAATTGTAAATTTACTAACCATTTGTGTGTTATTTGCTTTTTAAAACAATTTTTATGAATGTACAATAGCCGCATCTGACCATAAAACCAAACCGACTTACCTACTTCCACTTTTGTTACAAAAAAAAATTGTAGATAAGAAAAATATAATTGTTCACTTAAAATAGACGATTTAACAAAAGGAAGCTCTACATAAAGCACAACTTATCCAACCAATTTTAAGAAGTCCACAATGTAAAATAATGCAGAAACTAAAAGAATTAAGTTCAACAATCAAACCTAAGAAAAGAATAACCAGGAAAACATTTCACAAGCAAAAATGAGATCCACAGAAAGCCAAACAGAAGATCAAATCTCGCTCCCGACCTAAACCAAAAAGAGTTTTCTTCGACTTAACGCAAATTGATCCAGTCTTTCAAACACACCGTTTGTAAATTTAACTACTCATTTTATATTTTATATTATTATTCTTATTTCATAGAAAATCAGGTTCTAAACTTCAACAAGAATACCGGAAACTTGACAATTAAACCAAATCAAATTAGGAACTTCCGCTTTTGTTAAGAAAAAAAAATTGTAGATAAGAATATTCTGATTGTTCACTTTAAATAGACGATCTAACAAAAGGAAGTTCTCCATAACCACTAAACCCAACCGATGCAACGAATTCACTAAATAATGCAGAAATTCTAACAACAAAACTCAACAATCAAAACCAAGAAAAGAATCACCTAGAAAAGATGTCACGAATTAACTCCATGGAAAATTTAAAATCAAACAGAAGATCCACACCCGACTTAAATCAGAAACTGCCTTCTTCTGCTTAACTCAAATTTATTCAGTCCTTAAGAAATGCCCATTGTAAATTTATTAACCATTTTGTTTATTTCATTTTATTTCTAGGACTAAATCTTTTTCAATTTATAATAGTCACACTTATTTAACTTTTTCAAGATGTTTTCCTCCACCAATTGTAAATTTCTTAAGCACCTATTTCTTTTTTCATTTCCGTTCATCTAGTCCTTAAGACGCACCGATTGTAAATTAATTAACCACTTATTTGTAATTTCATTTTTTAACTAACTTTTTCAATATGCAATAGCCACCCACATACACATTAAACTTTTTCAACGAGTTTTCATTTCCACGAAAGGGGAAATTTTCCCCTTCATTTAAGCACTTCTCGCAAAACTTGAACACCTTTGAACAGGATCTTAAAGTAAAACCCGCAAAAGGCCAACCTGCAGTGGAAAACGTGTGTGCCTAGGCGACAAGCAATTTAAAATGTAACCTCTGCTGGTAGTAGTTTTACGGCCAGTGACATTCACCCCGGCTGAGGTTAGACCACCGCCAGTTCCAACCAGCAGGACCATCAGGACCAACAGCACCAGCAGGAGTATCATTTCGCTTGCTATAACTCAGAGTCAAGAGCAAAAGTTTGAAGAACCACTAAAGCATCCATCCACCCACGGATCCTTGTACGTGGTAAGTAGTCTGGAATATTTGTAGTTCCAGAGTTTGCCCACAGAGCGATGGGAACAATGCAACTAGGTAACCAGCTATCGCCGACAGAACAGGAGAGACTTTCTCCCACCCTCGTGCCACACACTTGGAGTCCAAAAATAAATTTACAGAAAAAAGAGCCTCGTCGCCATTGTTGGTCCTGTGGGTATTGTTTCCGTTTCGTTTTTGTGTTGGTCTATTATATTTTATTTTCACTAACAAAAAAGGACTCGTGTTCGAAGTGGAAGTGGGGGAGAGTGTTTTTGTGGAAGCCTTTTATTTACGCATCATTGCACTGCGCTTGGAAATATAAATATGGATGGTGAGGGCTTACTGAAAATGGACACGTATTTACTTTGGCCATGACGTGAATGTACTCGACTGAACGGAAAGTAATGGCCAGCAACGTGTGCCTATAGAGGAATGTTGTTAATAGATTTTTGGTATGCATTCCATTTGATTTACACTGATTGAGTAAATATGAGAAAGCAAAGAGCCCGCGAGTGCCAATTGAAACAAAGAAGCAAAAAAGAGAGAGATTTGTATTTATGAGCGAAAAGACTGCCATCTGATTGCTCAAAGTTCGCAACATATCGTGCCCTAAACCCCAAATTATCGTAAGCAACATTTTAAGCAAAAATGAGTCAATGATGTAGTTCGATAGTTTATCTTTGTGCATCATTCTTTTTTTTTTAATGAAATATTCCAGTTATGAATAAGAGAGAAAGCAAAATTTAAAGTAAGCGACAGACAAAAAAAACCACAAAAAACTCTCCTCGATAATTTTCATTTAATGGCTTACTATGAATTGGCGGATAGGGCGCGAAATATGAAACGTACCTATGGGGTTCTTGAACAGGAATACAAACAATTTTCAAACATTTTTGATCGCAATCAATATTTTTTTACGGCGTTCCACAAAACTCGGTTTCATAACTTCACAAGTCCGTGTTACGATCGTGTTGTAATTTCTAAATTAAGTGGTAAGGCATTCAAGTAAAGTGTTGTAGGCATTTTTTGTTCACTACTGTAAGTGTTACACTCGTATAACACATACTTAAGATTGTCAGAAGTAAATATTAACCGAAAGTAAGAAACTATTGTCATATCGTATGATGCTCACACTATCTCATTCCTTTTACATAAGCGTACCGCTTCATATGAAAGTATAAATACAACCCGTCATGTCAATTTTGGGCTCAATAAACTGTCGTATTAAAGAACATCTCCTCTCAAGTTGTTTTATTTGACCCGCTCGCCTATCCTACAAAATTCAGAAGTGAGATACCGTTTAACTTTATCTGAGTTCAAAGTATTTTTTTTTTTGAGTGCTTCAAAAATGTCAGAATTGTTTAAGCAATTAGTTGATAAAGCGACGGTACCCATCCTAAAAAATATTTTACGATCGCTGGGTTTGAAAACTGATGGAACTAAAGCGGTGTTAAAACTACGGGTCGAGAAAGCAGTCGAATCCTATACGGACGAGAATCTGGAAAAACTCGCGCAGGATTTTATGGCCGATGGTGAGCAAGACAACGCAGATTCATCTACCGAACACGAGTCAGAGGAAGAAACGCGGGACGAATCACCTGTCCATGCACTACGCAACGACGTTGATGAGGAGCTGAATAAACTACGAGAAGCATGCAGAAAGAGGGAGGAAATCATTTCATTGAAGCGACGACTGAAAGAGCTGCAAATGGAGGATAATGAAGAAAATCACAGTCAGAGATCACATGTTTCGCAAAACTTCAAGGACATGGAAGACTTATTGTGTCCATTTACTGGGGATGACAACTTTCCCATTGCTCATTGGGTAGAACAGTTCGAGGAGAACGCCGAAAGCCTTCAACTCAACGATCGAACCAAGTTCATTTTCGGAAAGAGGCTCCTTGGTGGAACAGCAAGGCTTTTCGTAAGATCTTTGAAAATACGAAATTGGACAGATCTCAGAGATGCACTTTTGGGTGAGTTTAAGCGCACTGTTACGAAAGCGGATATTTTTAGTGAGCTCAGTGCAAGGAAAAGACGGCGTGAGGAGACATTGCAGCAATATGTGCTCAGCATGCAGGAAATCGCATCCCATAACCCCATAGAAGAAGAAGATTTGATTCAATTTATAATCAAGGGCATTCCAGATTCCGAACTCAATAAGAGCATGCTGTATAACGCAAATAACATCGATCAGCTAAAAATAGCACTAAGAAAATACGAAAAGTACAAACTCAACAGTCGCGATCATTTCCCGCTTAAATCAAGCACATCCCAGTTTCACAACAGCAGCCGAAATAATCAAAAGAATAATGCATTCAAGAAAAAAGAATACACCAGTAATGCACCTGCCAATGTGTCATGTGCAAAAAAAGAGTTCACGTGTTTTAAATGTGGTGTTCGTGGGCACATAGCCAAAAATTGCTCCAGCAACAAACCAGTTTTGATTGTCAGTGAATGCAACAACAACAGTCATCACCCACAGCTAAGCAGTGCTGATAACAACGAAGACGTTTTAAATGTAAACAACATCCAAGCAGAAAACATCAACAACGTGTCTAAGCGCAGTACCGGTCGCATCATGCCAAAGTGTAGCCCAATTTCTAATCACTTTGAAAAAGAAATTTCCTACATATTCACCGATGGACATTCCGAATGTGCGTGTACTTTGACGTCGCTCTTGGACTCAGGGAGTCCGATAAGCTTTGTACAAGAAAAGTTCTTGCCGCAGACTATGATTTCACCATTGGATAAAGACAGTCATACATACTGTGGAGTAAACAACAGCCCGCTTCAAGTGTTGGGAAGTGTCAATTCACGTATATTTTTTGATAACAATAAAACTAATTTATGTTTCCTTGTAGTGAAAAATCAGTCAATGAGTTATCCAATCGTTTTGGGGAGAAATTTCATCGACAGGATTGGCATGGTTTTAAAGAAAGCAGACAAGAGTGATGAAAAGCAAGATCGTATTTTGCCAGTGACAAGCAGTGACAGGTGTAATCGTTCTTCAAGTTCATTGTTGCCGTCATCAAGTAGTTCTGCAGAAACGCTTGCAAATGGAAATGATTTGTCGCCATCATCTTTAAGTCAGTGTCACAGTTCGCATGTTGATTATGTAAGTACGTCTTGTGAAGAATCTTTGTTTGTAGAACAAATCTTGAACATTACTGTTTATGAAAACAACGATTTTGATATAAAAGTAAATCCAAACATTCCAATAAATATTCAAGAAAGTGTGAAAAGAATAGTCAAACCAGCTTTTTGTGAATCTGTTAGGAAAAATATTCCTGTAGAGAGTCAGTTCAAAATGAAGATAGTGTTGTGTAAGGATGCTCCATTTCATAGTTCACCGCGAAGGTTGCCATATTCGCATAAAATCGAGTTAGAGAAGATTCTTAATGATTTATTAAGCCACGGTATAATACGTGAGTCTAATTCAGAATATGCTTCACCTATTGTTCTCGTCGAGAAGAAAAATAAGGAGCTTAGGCTATGCGTAGACTTCAGGGAACTTAACAAAATTACTCTTCGCGATAATTATCCCCTTCCTTTAATCGAGGATAACATAGATCGGTTAAAAGATAAGAAATATTACACCACGTTGGATTTAAGAAACGGTTTTTACCATGTGCCACTTGAGGAAGAGTCAATGAAATTCACGTCGTTCATTACACCGAATGGACAGTATGAATTTACCAAAATGCCGTTTGGGCTTAAGAACGCTCCGTCTGTTTTCGAGCGTTATATAAAGCACATATTTGGTAAATTGATATTGCAATCGAAGATCTTGACTTATTTAGATGACCTTCTTATAGCGACGGAAACTTTAGAAGAACACCTAGATATTCTTAAGGAAGTAATTAGTATCGTCATTAGCAAAGGCTTAAACCTTCGATTAGACAAGTGTGTTTTTTTACAAAGTGAGATCACGTACTTGGGCTATAAAATAAACGAAGCCGGTATTAGTCCGAATGAGGTTAATCTTTCGGCTATTAAGAACTTTCCGCTACCTACTTCAACTAAGGACATCCACAGCTTCCTTGGACTTTGCTCCTACTTTAGGAAGTTTATACACCAATTTGCTAACATCGCAAAGCCTCTGTATGATTTATTGAGGAAAGACACTCCGTTCACATTTGGTCTTAAGGAAATAGAAGTCTTTAATTTGTTGAAAACCAAATTGATTTCAGCACCTGTTCTATCAATTTATAGCCCTAATAATCCAACAGAACTCCACTGCGATGCCAGCTCGCATGGATTTGGTGCAGTCCTACTGCAGAAACAGAGCAATGCCAAGTTTCATCCGGTGTTTTATTTCTCGAAGCGAACTAGTGAAGCTGAAAATAAATTCCATAGCTATGAACTTGAGACCTTATCCATAGTCTATGCTTTGAGGCGGTTTCGTATATATTTGCTAGGTATTCCATTTAAGATCGTCACGGATTGCCAAGCTCTTGTCCTGACGCTTAACAAAAAAACATTGAATCCGCGAATATCAAGATGGGCGTTGGAGTTACAATCCTATGATTATTCAGTTGAGCACAGGAAAAGCGATCGGATGTCACACGTTGATTCTTTAAGTCGATCTTTCAACATTTTGTATGTGGAGGACGAATCGTTTGAATTTGTTCTAGCCGCCGCACAAAAACATGATCCAAAGATAGTTGCAATTGCGGAAGAGTTGAGTACTTCCGAAAGTCCACACTATGAAATGGTTGATGGACTAATTTATCGAAAAGTTAAAGACAAGATTGTTTTTTATGTCCCATTTAACATGGAAGATCAGGTTGTTAGAACTCATCATGAGTCACTTTGTCATCTGGGTGTAGACAAATGCTTTGAACATTTATCCGGGACTTACTGGTTTCCAAACATGAAGGAGAAGATTAGACAAGTTATTAAAGGCTGTCTTAAATGCATTTATTTTTCACCGGACTCTGGTAAATCAGAAGGAATCTTACATCCAATTCCAAAAGGAAAGATCCCATTCGATACGCTTCATGTTGACCATCTAGGCCCTTTTCCTTCATCTCATTGCAACAAAAAGCACATTTTAGTGGTTGTAGATGGTTTCACCAAATTTTCCAAGCTGTATCCAACTAAAACCACTTCGAGTAAGGAAGCTATAGAATGTTTGAAAACCTATTTCGCAAATTACTCTAGACCTAACCGAATAGTTTCTGATCGTGGATCTTGTTACACGTCAAACGAGTTTGCAGAGTTTTTAAAGGACAACAACATACAGCACGTCAAGGTAGCAACACACTCACCGCAATCTAATGGTCAAGTCGAGCGGCTGAATAGAGTGATAACACCAATGCTTGCAAAACAATGCGAGTCGTTTACCACAAGTAATTGGGACAAAAACTTAATAAAAGTTGAATTTGCTATAAACAACAGTGTGAATCGTAGTACAGGTTTCACACCCAGTAGTTTGCTATTTGGTAGGGATCAGAAGGGAAAATTCTGCGACAAGGTGAAAGAGTTTTTAGCGAACAACGTTGATTCTGAAGAAGTTAGTCTAGATAAAATCAGGAAAGAAGCTCAGGGAAAAATTGAAAAAGAGCAACTGAAGAATAAAAGATATTATGACAGCCGTCATAAAAATCCAACAGCTTATAAACCAGGAGACTATGTCATGATCAAAAACGTAGATACAGCACCAGGCGTAGGCAAAAAACTTTTGGCTAAGTTTCGTGGGCCATACGAGGTGAAAAAGGTCTTGAGGAATGACAGGTATATTATAGGTGATATTGACGGATTGCAATTAACAAGATTGCCATACAAAGGTGTATGTTCTCCGAACAATATGAGGTTATATGCGATGCCAGAAGCTGATTTAAAGACTGGTGAAAACGACAAAGGATTAAATAATACTTATAAAACTGACGACAACAATCACATTTGAATAGCGATCACCTGAAAAAACAGCTGTTTAATTAATTAAAAAAAAATATATTTATTTGATTGTACCTGCCAAAATGTCGATGGATATTTCTTTCAATGTTTGAAACGATATAGTTAATAATGTATCTTAATTTTATTTGTTTTGTATTTCAAAGATATTCGACTTAAAATTTCTAAATTTCAAAAATTCATGAGATGACGAATTCAGTAAGAACGATTAATTGTTTTCAATGTAATAGTTATATGACCTTTCATATGTATCAACAATCATTTGTAATATTATAAATATCAACTAAATGTTTACCTTTAAAGTTTCAATAAGAAATTACTCTTAGGTAAAGAAGATTATTGTAAAATATGTACTATACAAATGTAATGTATCTTAAGGAAAAAAGTTTTATGGAAATTATGTATAGAAAAGATATTGTAATCGGGTCGATTATGCGGTCAGAATGGCCGAATTGTAGGCATTTTTTGTTCACTACTGTAAGTGTTACACTCGTATAACACATACTTAAGATTGTCAGAAGTAAATATTAACCGAAAGT
Source organism: Syritta pipiens (assembly GCA_905187475.1). Classification (NCBI taxonomy): domain Eukaryota; kingdom Metazoa; phylum Arthropoda; class Insecta; order Diptera; family Syrphidae; genus Syritta; species Syritta pipiens. The sequence goes on along the minus strand of LR994574.1, from coordinate 1,037,089 downwards.
AAGAAACTATTGTCATATCGTATGATGCTCACACTATCTCATTCCTTTTACATAAGCGTACCGCTTCATATGAAAGTATAAATACAACCCGTCATGTCAATTTTGGGCTCAATAAACTGTCGTATTAAAGAACATCTCCTCTCAAGTTGTTTTATTTGACCCGCTCGCCTATCCTACAGTGTATAATTCGGTTTTATTCATGTGATCATTGTGAGCTTCGATCCATTCCTTAAACAATTTTCTTTTTGTCCAAACGTTGGCCATTTCGTTGTTACATCAGTTAACGACTTAGTTTAATCCCATAAAAAGAGATGTCCAATGGCGTTTAATCGCAACAGCGAGATGATGATTCAATTGAAATATTTTGCAAGACACGATTAACGAACTTGCGGCAATATGTTGTCGAAATCAGTCACCTGGCCATATAGATCTGACAAAATTGTCCTCCAACTACTTTGTGACTCATCATTTTCTCAGGCAAAGAAGATATTGACTTCAAGTATTTTTTTCAAGAAGGTCGCTAAAACTTAAGCTTTTTTCGTCGGAAATCGAGATTAAAAATATTGAGATTTTTTCAAAATCGAGATTTTGCCGAGACCGGAATTTCTTTAGAGATGGAAATTATTTTGTGATACAAATTTCTCTTTTGAGATTGAGACTTTTTAAAAATCGAGATTTTTTTCAGGATGAGATTTTTACTAAGTAAACGTTTTTTCAGAGACCAACATTTTTTCAAGATCAAAATATTTCTAGAGATCCAGATTTTCTTGAGAGCAGAATTTTTTTGACATTAAGATTTTTTGACATCAAGATTCCCGGAGATCCAGTTTTTTTCCAGACTTCTTTTCTAGATCCAAAAATTGTTTTCTATATCATGATTCAAGATCTAAAAATCGGTCGAGAATTTTTTGAGTTCAACATTTTTTTGAGCTCAAGATTTTTTTAAGGTCGTGATTTTTTAGATGGGCATTTGAATGAGATTGAAATTTTTTAGTGATTGAGATTAAGTTTTTCGAGCACGAAATTTCGTGATCAAGATTTTTTTTGAGATTCAAATTTTTTTTGAAATCGAACTTTTTTTTAGCTCTATATTTTTCGGGGCAGTATTTGTATGAGATCGAAATTTTTTCGTGATCGAGGTTACGTTTTTCCGAGCTCGTAATTTCGTGATCAAGACTTTTTCATCAATACAATTTTATCGAGATTGAGAATTTTCCAAAGTTTGACATTTTTTCGAGATTGAATTTTTTTTTTTCAAGTTTTCCAATGCCAGATTTTCAATGTCTTTCAACGCCTTGACGTTAACCTTATCTAGTAAGTTCAACTGAGGACTGAGCTGTTTCGCATACCTGTTAATAAAGCGAAATCGATAAGCTTAGCTCATTTATGGCTCCATCATCTACAGCTTTAAGAATTTCCTGGAAATTACTAGAAAGTAATTTGATTAAAAGCATTAAATTCTTTGTTTATCGAAATTAAATTTTAAATTTCATTGAAAAATCGGAAGAAGTCTTTTGAACCAGCTTTTCTGTCCAACCAAAACCACGTGAAATTCCGAGGGAATTGGTTCAATTTCAAATCGAAATTTTAAGTAATGTAAATCATAGTAAAACACAAAAAAAAATGTGTAGTGACAGGAGGAATGAACGTGATTGTTTGCACTTTTAATGACGCTTCACAATTGCCATCGTCCTCTTAAGGTCCAGCATGTGCCCAAGTGCCCAACTTCTCTACATTTACCACTAGCAATTTCCCAAGCCCGAAAGTACTTATCCTGAAAATCATTTGTCGTTGTAACAGTGACGTGGCGAAATACCTTTCTAAATTCCATTCCATCGAGGTCTTCTGATGAAATCCAGATAGAGCCTACAATTCCACATACCACTCAATATCAGACCATGGCCATCTCATGCAGGTGAACACCTAAAATTCAACCTAAAACACCTCGCCCTACAACAACACACTGGGGCATCCCTCAAACCATTTCCATAGAGGAGCCTCCTCACTGATGTTCACTCATTTCGAGAGTCCTTCCCGCCACTTTATCTCAATCACCATCTCCAGACCACCCACAGAGCTCCAAATTTGTTTCATATCGACAAGCACACACGCTAGGCCCGGTAAAATGATTACTCTATCGTTATTGCTGTTGTTGTTGTTTTGTTAGGACCACCCATAACGCTCTCGAAATAGCGCCACGCCAGACCAGAAGACCAATATGCCTCCTGTCTCCTGAAGGCGTAAGGCGTTAGAGATAAGAATCACGGGTAAGCAGCAGTAGTGCGAGGGCGACGTCGACCTCAACGTCGACGGCGATTGGATGAGGGACAGGGCCCTGTCGAAAGTGCTCTCGTTATCTATTTATCGATTGCCCTCTCTCAGGGAGGAGGCCTGTTACTTTTCATCTCTGATGATTAATTTATCTAGGCACAGTGGAGAGTGTGGGGGATACAGTAGGACGTCGCAGCGCTCACAATTGGATTAATGACTTTCATTGTAAGTTATTACCTGGATAATCTTGTTCTGACAGTTTGATAAATATGATTGTTCCGATGAGATGACATTTTTTCATTGTTATGCGTCTTCGAGCCGTCGTCCCCGGCAAAACAGTGGCGCAGGAGATCCCATCTAACGCGTCAATAAATCATAATCAGCAAACTACAAGGATCGTTGTCGAGATAATTTACCCCTGAATCGATGAAATTTGTTGTTTATCGGGCATTCGCATCGTTCCGTGGCATTTTTCATTCGAATGTCAAACTGACCACCCGAGGCTGACCCAAAAGTTCATTACACTGCTAAGCGGCGTAATTAAGTTTCTATTAGTATTTCAAAATTGCATTCAAGGGGCGTATGAATTTGTGCATTGTTCGCTACTTGCCATTTCGCGGATACGAGCCCAATGAATCAATGGGCTGGCTCCTGTAACATGGCCGGAGGGCCATAACTCTGCAGCAGCAGCCTTTCCAGGTGCACTTTGGTGAAAACTTCGAGTGGAGTTTTGTCTAGAGGGTGAGCTTACTCTTTGCAGTTGTTTGGTGTGCTTTTAACATAAAAGTTGGCGCAGAAGAGCCGGCACTTATGAGCCATCGTGTAAGGTTCGCCCCTTGCATCGTGTGTTGCACACTTGCAGCGGTGTTTTTAATGTAATCACTGGTCTTTTTGTGGGAAAAAGATTAAAGTCGTGTGGGCATCGATCATCTTAAATTATGACATTAAATTAAAGAGATTCGGTTAGCTAAACTTTCTTTTTTGTAATTTGCAGGTGCCTGTAGGAAAAGTGTCATTACTCTTTTGTTGTTGTGTTGGCCTGTTCGTTGGAATTAGGGTGATTATTGTTTTTTAATTGAAATTTTCTAAATTTTGTGAAAGCATATGTAGCTTGGGGGGCTTAACGATTTAATACAGCCAAAGAATGAAAAAAAAAAGCGATAGATGGATAGACAGACACCGAAGTGATTGCATAAGAGCTTCGATATTCCTTGTGAACTAAGCGCATAAAAACAACTTGCTAGCAAATAAACTTTAAAAGCAAAGTCATCCATCAAGTCATTGAGGAGTCATAAACTTTGATTAAATAATTTCGGAAATATAGCGAAAGAATATAAACGAACAGGAGGAGTGGGGCTTGTAAACCTAAATCGAGTATAATGTTCTCTTCCTTTTGTTTTTATTTTAACCACATGAGCGACAGGGTTGAAACATTTATCAAGAACTATTTCATGGAAAGTGAAATCAAAGAAATGCTTAAAATTTTTAAAAGCGCACACCACTTCTAAAAATTTTAAGCATTTCTCTGATGATCAGAATATTTGATGCTTTTTCATACAAAAAAGATGCACAATTTTTAAAGCTGTTCAGTATTGTATGGAAAGGCATAAAATATTCTGATCATCAATTTTGCTACAGAGAAAAGTGTGTAAAAAAATCATCAGCAACATAAAATCTCATGCTATGAGATATATCGAGAGGTTCATGTTCTTGAAAATTTCAGTAAAATGAACTGTAAGGTGTCTACATGACACATTTAGACGAGTTAATTCATGTACTTATACAACTCAATAAAAATAGTTGAAAGGTGTGCCAATGATAAAAAAAATCACAAAGTAAGTTTGGAGTTTAAGATTTTTCTGAAAAATCAAAAGGTAGCAAGAATTTTACTGTCTAAATATTAGGATAACTTCCTTTTCGTCCTTTCCCATTTGTGTAGTTCAATACAACCATTCCAGAATTAACAATATTAATCCAAAATAATCACAATTTTGTCTTCACTTGATTTGAGCAGTTGTGGCAACGAAAATGAAAGTTGTCGTGTGCCTCTGCTGGAATACAACAACTTGTGTTTGATTTTAGGACAAGAAATTTGGTTGGACGCAGATTTTTTCCAAACGTCCTTGGAGTTCTAAGTTAAAAAGTTCTTTGCACAAAATTAACGCTATTCATCTTCTAGTTTACGTCATACCTTCATAACCAGCAAAATTTATTAGTCAATCGATTTCATACTCTCGCCTCCCACTCAAGATTGTCCCATATTTTCCATCCACCCTCAATTGAATTGGATTCCTTAGCCTTTTTACTGATTTCCGTTCCTTTCTTTACCCTAGAGACTGCCAATCGCTGAGCTACACAAAACATTTCAATCAACCTTCCATTCATCTGCCACATACAGAGACACAAACCCACACAGTCGCGAATCACAATTCTGTGAGGAATTTTCATGCAATTTAATTTTGATTGCACTCCCCCGCCGACCCAGAAAGATCCACTCCAACGCCGACACTCTGCATCATTCGATTTACCTCAAATCTATCTGTCTGCGAATATCTAAGTAGATTTTCTGAACCATCACCGCCTGGCTACTGTCCTCAAAAGGAATCAAATTAAAACAGTTATACGAACTACTACCCCCCGCAGAGAGTGTATCGACCTAGAAATCTATGCCACCGTGCCATGCCCATCAGCCATCATCATCTAAGCAGAGGCATCGCAATTTCAAATTCATATATGCACACATCCGGCATAGATAGGCAACAGATAAGGCCACAAAAAGACCTACACCCTGTGCCCCGTATCAGATTTTGAAAAGCTGAACAAGGAGATGTCTGGCCTGGCCTGGCTTGGCCCGGTCCGGGCAGAAAAGGACTGTGAACCCGGGAGCAGCCACAAAACCAGGCCAACCAGCCAACGACGTGTGAAGTCGAGCCTCTTAAATTGCTTCCTACAAAGTGCAAAGTTTAGATCTGATTACGGAAGGGAGTTTGGCTGCAACCAAAGGGCCGGATCGTGTGTGTACGCGAACTCCTTTAACTAATTCGGAGCGCATCTACGATAAGTGCTCGCACTTTAGACGGAAGAGACGCTAAACGGATTTGGGGGTGCTCTACGGCACCAGGTGTTGCCGTTGATTGGAGTCGAATGGCCTGCATCGTCTGGCTCATATGTGATGTGTCACATGAGGTTTATTAAGGAAGAAATCCGCCCGACTCAAATGACGAGCGCACCGATTTCCATCGACGATAACCACCTTCGAGGTGCCATACGGGTTAGTACTCCACCACCGCCGTTCTGTGTCAGTTTCACTCATCCGCTTGCAGCCAGAACGGCTCCATTCATCGGAGGCAGAGGTAGAAGCCAGCGTCGCTTGATAGATATAAATTTCGCACCCAGGGTGAGTGCAGAGACTCGTCGCGTCCCTCCACAGGCAGAGAGGCGAAGGCATAAAAAATGCAGATTATATCGATTTCATTGTTATTAGGTGACAGTAATAGGACAGCAATCTGTGGAGCGGGGCTACCAGCTACCGTCGCGTCGGTGGGGTGCGAGCCGTACGTGCATTGTTCACTTTTATTTAAATGGCTGGATGCCAAGCCACAAGCGGCGGCCATTATGGCCCACAAGTGTTAGGGGGGAAAATACTCCGAGCGGATATTGAATTCGGGTCAGAATTTATGTGAGTGGCTTTTTTTTTGGAGGAGAGAAAAGAAATTCGCGATTGATTTTTGTCATCGAGACGTGAGAAAGTCGTGGCAGTATTTTCAGCTTAAAGGATTAAATCTCTTTGGGTTGGTTCCTTCTGAGCCGTACATTTAGAAGAGACTACGTTTTTTCTTCTTTTTTCACGCTTCTAAAACCAAAAAAAAAAAAATCCAATGCGAGGCATTCTACCGAAAGGAAATCACAAAAGAAACCAACAAAATAGAAAGACTGTCATTCTCCAGCATTCAAAAGCAATTTAATTACTACTCTCCCCATTCCAGGTCAACGCGAGTGGCCCGCCATTATCGCATTTCCATCGCAAAAGCTTTGCAGCCTGTCGCCGCTGTTCCCACGCCTTTCAGCGGCCAAACAATATCATTTCACTCACCTGTCTGACTCCGACTCAAAGACACATTTCACTTGTGTCCCCAATGGAACGAACAACTTGTTTACCAGAAGTAGCACAGTTTACTGATCAAACGGCAAACGAAACGACAAAGTCGCATTCACATTCCTTCTCGGTGGGGGCAAGCGATCCGAACTTGTGAAATGAATAGATCACGACATTATTTTAATTAAACATCATCGGGTATCTATCTAATCGTAGATCAATTAAGATACCCCCCATCTTTTGGATTTAATAAATCTTCCGCCAGTGCTACTCTCTGCCACCGGGGCCGGGGCCGGGCCGGGCCAACTGACTTTCCATCAGAGCCGCGCTCAGACCGTGCTACCGACGATAAATCCAACACGAAGACAATATCATTACACCCCTGTTCGGTTTGGCTCACCTGTTGCTCCTGCTCCTACTCCTGCTTCTGCTTTTGCTTCTGCTTCTGCTCCTGCTCGTCTAAGTGCACGTTAATGATGAGAAAATTGATTGAATTTGTTGCGACTAGTCGCCGTCCGGATGCAGGCGAAGCCGTAGAAGCGCAAAATAATTTATCACCTGCGGTTTGCACCGAGCAGACGAAAAACTCTGTTTGTTGTTGTCCCTCTGGTTTTCTCCTTTTTTTTTCGTTCGAGAACAGCGGTCATGGCAACGCTTAATGAGTGCATCCAGACCACAAATGCGGATTTCAGGTGAGCCAGTCACAGTCGCCTCGTCGTTAGTCGATCAAATTGAATCGACAAAGTGAAAGTGTCTCTCTCCCGACCGAACCGAAAATCTAAATGGTATCACGAAGCTGGGTGTGCCGACTGCCACCGTTGAGCTGAGTCCTCCAGCCTCCAAACTTGTGATTAGTTTCCATTCAACCCTCCGCTCTGTCGTCGGTATAAAGGAGTTCCGAGAAGCGACAGTGTCGTTTGGAAAAAGATTTATGACCAATCAGTGGAGGGTTTATTTATCGCGTCGTGGCGCGCACCCAGTCTTGATGGTGGATTTGGAAATTCAAATTTTCTTTTCCGGCGTTTTCATCAATTAATTTCCATCGATGGGTGAGCTTGGCAGCTCCACAGAGGGTTGCTGGATTACGCTTTCAACAAATCGATGGCAGGGTTACCTTCGACACTTGTGCGCTCAGTCAAACGAGTTGGTGGTCGGATGGGGTGGGAGCTGGAATGTTTTTTTTTTTTCTTTTTTCTCCGCGGAAAAGTTTGCTTATGATGACCGATGGCGATGATCACTCAGTGGAACGACGAGTCCGCGTTGATAAGATTGAAAACAGGGTTGCGGAATAAATTGTCTTTTTTTTTGCTGTTGACAGCCTCTTCAAATTTTTCTTCATTCTTTCAACCTTTAACACGACCGAATTTTCCCTTTCAAACTCCACCAGAGTCAATGAGGATATCCAAAAAGTATGTGATTTTCAAAAGAAAAAAATAGCTCACAAACTGATGATTAAAAGTTCGTGAGATTGGTTTGCTATTTATTGATAATTGGCGTATTCAAAGAAAATTGACCACAAAAAAAGTTATCGCTTTAATTACGAAAACTATGAGTCGTTAAAATCTCGCTAAAGTCAAATGGGACATCCTGTTCCGCGCAACATCCTGCAGTTGCATGACTCCACGACATTAATTCAAATGTCCGGTTTACAGACGCCCTACTGACTTCCCAATGAAATTCACTCTCCGATACAATAAATTTTCCGATGAATTTCCATTTTATCGTCCCAACCCCATGAGACACTAACGACGGATCGAACGGACCGCACTTAAATCCAACAATGTCGGTGTGCCAATCTCACACGTTTCCATAAAAAACAAAATTAATTTCAACGTCGTCGATGCTTAATTACCGCCCCAATCCCGACGCTGCATCATCGAAACTAATAAAACCCATTCGCTCCTCGAATCATTAACATACCGAAGAGGAGGCTCCCGTGGGAGCCCACAAGTGGCCGACGACGTGAAACTTTTCACAACTCCAAATGCATGTCATCCTTGAGCAAAATCTAAAACTTTGTCTCCGCATCCTCAGAGCAGTGAAAAAAAAAATTTTACGAACACAAATTCAAATTGTCGACGAGCCCGGCTGCTGGCTCTCTAGGAAGCACAGCGAACCGTCAACAGATAGTTCATAAAATTTAATTGTTTTAATGTGACAACTTTGGAATTACGGTCCACCCATGGAGTTCGTCTCCTCGTCCTCCTCGGCCTTTCGGTAGATCAAGGATACACACGAATAAAAAAAAAAGTTTTTTTTTCATTACTCAAGGCTGCTTGATGAGTTTTAATAGGCAAACTCGTTCATTGCGATTGGCATTCATACGACGGACGGACGGACGGACGGGCTTACGACGTGGACGATCATGATGCAACGACACAGTGGAGCTCGTCGGGTTGCGAAAGTTGGAATTGAAATGCGAAATTTTCACAGTTGAAGTACTTTGCCGGGGAGCCTTACCTGCCGAATCCACATCGGTGTGCTCTGGAACGGACCAAGCGGATGGACGGACTCCTGTCCTGTTTAGCAATTCCAATTTGTGTTGAAATTTTCATATTGAACATTTCAGTGCTCTCATGCATGGCTTATGGAATTCAATTCCGACGAATGGTGTAGTCCTCTCGTTGTTGCACTTTCGGTCTTCCGGACTCGAAGTCGGATGGGCAATGTTTAGAAGTCAACGTGGCAGGCACACAGCATCAGACTCGTAAGTTTGCTCAAGTATTTTTTAGTTTAAATATCTGAATTTTTGCGAGAGTAGAAAATTTCAATTTCATAACGAGTTGATGGTTATATGGACAGAAATGTTTTGAGCAACTTAAAGAGACGCATGCAATGTTTTGTAGGGGAGTAGGTATGTCCTTTGACTTTGCGCTCACTTCTTTGGTTCACAGTGATTGCTGCAAGAACGAATATTCGGATTCCTACATCCTGGTCATGTGGAAAGCGGTCAATGTGATGTGATTCCTGAATCAGATGAAGGAGGTGGATAAGGTGGTGTCATTTGTGGTAATTCGCTTTTGCTGGATTTAGAAGGGGATTTAAATTTAGGTAAAAAATATAATGAAATACAAAAAAAAAAAATTACTTGTAGGTTTACAAGCAAAACATCGAAACAAATGTCTTTCAAACTCATTCAAATTAATATTCCAAACAAATTCCTATTAATTAGCAAATGAAACTTTCTTCAAAAGTCAATACAATGACGAATGCTTTCGATCATAATCTCGTTTCGTCCTTCATACTTCAACACCCAGTTAGCCCTTTCATCACCAAGTCCAATTCCAGCCGCAGGGAAAGAATTTTTTTTCGGTTCACCAAAAACGAAGTAAAAGATCCCAAACATTCTTTTTGCACAAGGAGACATCTGATGCAGACTTAAATGGTCTTAAATCGGGTTCTAGAATCAAAAACCTAGAGTTTTACTGCAATTACGCCAGAATTTTCGAGTTGTCAGTAGATGAAATTCATGTTGTACAGGAGCAACACGGGGAATGAAAGGGTTAAAACGTTGTTTTTCAACAATTCCGATTTCGATAAAAAGAAATTGATTTTTCTGCTACGAAATCTATTGTTCTCTGATCTTTTATTTATTTATGGATGAGCATGAATACAATCGCTAAAATTCTGATCCGGGCATTTCAACAAAAAAAAAAATTTGTTTGCCTAATCGAATACGAATCTCTTGAATCAATGAATTTCTTAAATGTTTCAGATCTGTGTGGATTGATTTAGAAAAAAATCTCTTTGACCGCAAAGAATACGATGTCAGCTCTTTTGCAAAAAAAAAAAAATTAAGACTCGAATAAAAGTAAAATGTACTCTTGTGGGTAACCAATATAATAATATAATTTGCATTAGTATAAAAACAATGGGCGGCATAGCTTAGTCGGTTAGTGCGTCGGACTGTTGAGCGAGAGTACCCGGGCTAGAAATAAACCCGGGGAAAAATAAACACCACAAACAATTTTTACGGCCCCACCTCCAGCGAACGATTGACAATCCTCCTGAAGTACTTCTGTAACGTAAAGCTTTCGCAATTCGCCGTTCGAAATTGGCAATAAGCTGTAGGTCCCCTTCACATGTGGCAAAATTATAACGCACACAACACAGTGGAGGCGCGAAAAACTAGGCTCTGGCCCTTTGTGGGCTGTTACGCCACAAATTATGATCGTAAAAACAATGCGGAGCTCATTTAAAAATCCACAGATGGTACCCGCATATAAATTAAAATGTATTTATTATTGATCGCACTTTATTACGCGAACGTGTTAAAAATGAGTACCACAATAATAAAATGTATTAATTAATGAAAGAAATATGTTTTCATTTATTTTGGAAGCCTATTTAAGACCGATTATTTTATCGTATTTTATGATAAAAACAACTAACTCATAATTTTTAAAAGGACATAATTCCAATTAAACATTACATACCCAAGTTTTACAGCCAGCAGCTGGAGATCCGGTTTAGAAATAATAATTAAAGCTTAAAATTTTTAAAAACCATAATTGAACCATTAAAAAAAAAACATTTCATGCTTTCGTCATATAAATTTATGTTTGATCAATATCCAATGCGATTTTATATCCAATTAGTTACACATCGTTTCAGATAAGCGATCAATTTTGCAGCAGCTGCAATCAGCTTCTTGGGTTTTCTTATCGATTTCATTTAATCGAAAATTATAAGTTTAAGCAATTTTCTATCAATGTGTCGATCTCACCACATGCAAATTAAAACTTTTTCAACGAACGATTAAATAACTTTAATTAAGATCGTTCGTTCGTTACCACCAAGTTGCTCCAATGGAAGTAAGACCACGGCGAAAAAAAAATTAATCGATTGGCTTTTTAGAGAATTTGTTGCCAAAACATTGGGACATCATGCAGCACTCGGCTATTCATAAAAACAGAAAAAAAAATACCCAACGAAGTAAAAAAAATCTGTGAAAGTAAGTGATAAATTAGAAAAATGTCAAAGCACTAATTTATCGAGTGTGATCTGGTGAACGATTTTGCTTGATAATTTTGTTATTTGTATAAAATTAGTTAACCCTACACTGCGCGACTTTTTTTTACTAAAAAAATACATTTTTATATAATTTATGGCTGCAAATACCAGATTAACAATAAAAAAAACACATTAGTCTACGTAAATTGGCATAATTATTCCCTTCAGAATATATGAAGCAAATCATCTACACAGCTCAACAGAGTAAAATTCAGATCCATAGTTTATGAAAGAAATAAGAATTGAGTTGTAACAGATCTGCTACACTGCGCAGTGTAGGGTTAACGTCTGCTTACATCTCAGTTCAGTGCTTTTGTTGTTGATAAAAGATGTTAACGCACAAGTTTTATGTTTTTAAACACAAAAACGATTCTTAAATTATTTGTTTTTAATTAAATAGCTTAAGCATAAAATTGTACTAGAGCGAAGTAAGAAATTCGTTTTTCAATTCTTGATCGAACTAAAAATTTTGTTTTGGTCACAGATTTACCAAAGAATTGAAAACGTGTCAATTTTGGAATGTGCTCTTATTGTTTATTAAAGCTGGATAGGTGGCTGAATTGATAATTCTGCTCCACTACTGCCATTTCAGAAATTCAATTTCACCAGGCGATCAAAACCCGGTAGCAGGATATTTTTCTAAGATGGAAGATGATAAAGTTCATATTGGTGGCTAGCAAAGTTCGTATTCATAACTTTTAACAATTTATCCTCCTCTGCTCCAAGGACAGTCCACTTCAAAGACCGACCTCTTCGAGTTCCCATGCCGCGGACAACAATTTATTGAAATCCATCCGGCAGACAGACACAATATACAAGTGCAAGCATTACGCATCGATTGTCATTTCGAGATCGTTTTGGAATTATGGATCGGCAATTCGCCATTGGGCTCTCCTCCTCGACTGAGGATTCCAGCCTGTGGAATGTAAAGCATTGCCTCTGGCCAGTATGCTAAGAAGAATGTACGCTGCATGCCTAGACCGGAGCAAAGCCCTGCCAACCACCGCAGCGTCATTCGTTAAAGGTTTATTATTCAGTATGTTCGTCCGTCGTGGTATGCCAGGCCATACGTCGATCCTCTTTACACTTCGAACTTGAGCCGCGCTTACAAACGAAAGGTGCTGGTGGTGGTGTGTAGTTCTGTAGTCATTATTCCCTTTCAATTGCAATAATTTGCTCAATGTCCAGTCCAGATTATAGGTAAATCGATGCAAACGACGACAACAACGACAACGCGACGTCCGGTAAGTCCGCGCTCGTCCACTGGACCACAACGCTTGTGTGTCGGTGCGGTGCACCGCAGCTGAAGGTTCCTCTGCCAAGTGCAGAGAATCAGAGAGCCGGTGAAATGAAATACGACGTGTTGCTGCTGGTGGTCGGGCCTTCGTAGCCATGAACCCTGGCGCGGCTGTCGCCAACTGACTTTTGTTACCGATTCAATTGAACAAATAATCATTTAAGTATGTGTCAGGCATCCTCCTGCCTTGCCTTGCAGTCGCACGCAAAGTGCATATTTAGGACAGAGCGGGGCAGACGCCAAAGACATTTATTGTAAGCCCGTCAGAATGGGGATTAGGAATTCAAAACATGATGATGTAAAGCCGATCTCGTATTGTTGGGGTATTACGTAAATGAGTTCGACGGCGACCATAACGAGGACGATGATGGTAAGAATGACTAAGGAGGATCACGACGGCCCAGCGCTGGAGGACGTGATTGGCCATCTGTTTGGATGTGCTCATAATTGGCGTCGCGCACTTGGGTTTGGCTCTCTTTAGTGGCCCGAGACGGTGCCTGGTTGTTCGTGGTCTTATTTATGGGATTTCACGAACTGATTGAACTTTAAAGAGGCTTAGCTGTGAGCTGGGCCGCTTTGTTGTGGCGATCTAGTCAGCACTTCGATTGGCCAGGCCACGAGCCAACATAAATATCGAAGAAATGACTGAGTTTGAAAGGAATTGACACGCACTACGATATTTTGAATTGCCCAATACCGTTGTGTGGATTAAGTGGTCTACCTCGCTGGGACCTCTTCCTGCAACCTGTTTCAACTTTTTCTCACTTCTCTTCTCCATGTACGCGAAGATCATGACACGAGGAATTAATCCGTGGCAAATAGAACGCGATGTTACACAAAATTCGTGCCATATGCCGATTCCTAATCGCTGCCTGTAGCCTGCTGCCGTTGTAAGGAACTCTTTCGGCTGCAAATTTTTCGGTATCACATACACTCGGAGCTTCTCTTTTTTTTTTGTGAAAATTTTCCTCGGCTCACCGTGCAATACATCAGCGCCGTGGACATCCATCGCAGGCACCTTTTGCATTGCCATGCCGCACGGCGGTGGAATTAATCACGATTTTTTGCAAAATCTTCCTCCTAACTAGCGGAAAAGTCAATTTCTCAAAATTTATCGCTTCACTGAGTTTCACTCGGCTTAGCGAGGCATCCAATGTTGTGCGCTTTGTTTGGGATTTTTTTTTTTCTGTTTTTCTCTCAAAGAAACACACGTCCGACATGAGAACTACAAGACTGCCGCTGGAACAGGAAGCTTTTCAAAGATGTTTGAAAATGGAGAATTTTTATGAATTCCGTGACATAAAAAGCACTTGGACAACGGCAAACGAAGCGCACGAACAGCAGAAGCTCATAAGTCTCGTTGTTAAGCCGTCTAAAAAAGGAGTGTATAGGTTTCAAAAACATCCAATAAATTAGGACATCTGTAAGCGTTATCTGGTCACTCATTCAGTGTCATTCACGTCAGAGAAGTATTGCCTCGAAACGAGAGAGTTTCTTTGTCTCAAGCCATAAAATGCGCCTTAAACTGCATTCCGGATTTTTTGGAAAACATTTTCGGAAAAAAAAACCACAGCCGATCACGAATCACCCGCAGTAGGCTTCTGTTCTGCAAACAATCGATAGAAACTGATGGCCATTGTTCAAGACGTACGGCCGAGGGGTTTTCATTAATTTCCACTCTGATGAATTGCTTGCGATAAAATCGAAAAAAAGACCGAAAACCAAAAAATATATTCAGCCGTCTTTGTGTCTTTTTTTGTTAATTTTTCCTAAAGCCCACCGAAGGTACGACTGCTTGGGACATGATTAATGGCCAATTCACACAGTCGGACAGAAAATGCTTGTTCATCGTCAGGCGTTTTGAATTTCATTTCGGTTTCAGTGGTCGTTGTTGCTGCCGCCGTCGACGCCGCCGCCAGTGCGATAGGTGATAACTATCCGTCCAGAGTTCACGACAACGCAGACGCAGGTTCAGACGTCTCAGTCGGCCGAAGCGGCCAAGCCGACAGAGACGGCAGAGACGGCCTGTGGACCAGGGAATCACGAGATCGATTGGAATGCTCTACATGATCTTGAATATTTTTATTGTGTGGATATTTCCTTTTCATTATTGTGCGCCAAAAAAATTTATGGAACTCCGGAGGAGGAGTTATTTGATCTTTGGCCCGGGCCCGGACTCGGACTCTTGGCTGGGCTGAAAAATAAATTGAATTGAGTCGGCTGAGGCGGGGCTAAGTCGTATTGCGTAAATGATTTTTTCTCTTTCGGCACGTGAATTGCTCGTTGCTTTTAAAGTATCAACGTTTTGCAACTTTGTAAAAAGCCAACATTCTCACGAAACTTGCAACTTGCCCATGTCCCCTGACGAGAGCCGCCAGACCTGGGAGGTTATCAAAATCATTTCGAAGTCATTTTAGCGAAGGCTTGCCGCCATTACATTTCCTGTGCCTGTTCACATCCCGCAAGCATCCCAGGAATCATGAATATTTAAACTCTTCCCAATCAAATCGAATCGCCGCCGTGCGTGCGCACTGCCAAGCGACGCCACCGCTTTTCAATTAATTAAAATGCCGCGTTTATGAGATTCCCCCGGCTAGGTTGCTGGACATGCCATTCCATATGATCTTGCGAACTCGCTCCAAAAATCGATACACACATATTCATGCGTCGTCTCGCTTCCCCGGTTGTTATCGTCCGAGCATCGTTACAAATTTAACCACCAAAAATGTCCTTCTGCTGTCTAATTAATATTTAATAACAAGCCGAGTGACGGAGACGGTGGTGGTGCCCCAAAGCCCCGGCATTCCTCCTCTGATCGATTCAATAAAACACGATTTTCGCATTTCTTTTGGTGAATTTAATAAATTTGACATTCTTAATCTCCACCTTCTTTGCGGTGCTCACAAGTGCGGCGGTAGTAGATGAGCAAAAAAACGACGAAACAAACAGCGCCACCAAAATGAGGACCGTCCAACCATCCGTCCATCCACATGGGGCTCCGAAAATGTTTCTCGAGTTAATAAATCACAAGTTGACATATCGTGAATCGGGTATGTGCGTCACGTTGCACGAAATTTAGTAAGCGCTCGGACATAAGACAAGGTGACAAAAAGCATATTGGGGCCTCTTGTAGAGCTGTCCATAAACTACCATCATCATCGTCAGCGCTGACATTTGCTGCTGTTGGGGTAGTATTAGCTGTCGTCGCCGGTGTTATACAATGGACGGGCATCGTCATCATCATTACCGAAGTCGCCTCGTTTTCGAGACGGGCGCGGAGGACGTGGAGCCATTCGAAAGGAGGTTTCATTTCGTTTTGGGGCATTATTCTGTTTGGTTCATCGTCCTTTTCTTCGTCCTTAGAAAAAAAAAAAAACACCACGAGTAAAAGGGCGGAAAACATTCTTTTTAAATTTAAAAAGGTTCAGGGAACCCGTCAACTCGTAGACCACTTTAAGACGTAAGACACGCAGCCAGCTAGGGTGTCATTTTGATAAATCATCGTAAGCTAACCCACGGCGGCACACCTTTCTCCATCGATTGTGCGGTTGATTTATTCCAATCTTTTAATTAATAGTCACTTACAATTTCCTCTGAAAAATTATGCATGCAACAAATAATTTACCAGATTACCACCACCTGTTCCTCCATCCAGCGTCGTTCCCGGCCCGGCCGACCGTCCTACAGCCACCGCATTATGATAATTTCGCATTCTTACGTTACCTCCCAACTGGAGCTTGTCACCTGTGCCGACGTGAAACCACACCACCGATCAGAAGTCCTGTAACCCCACTTGTTACTCGCAAACTCAATTTGCTTGAAGATACTTAAGACGGGGCCAAGCGGGTTGTATTACGAAATGCGTTCGTAATCTATCCAAACAGTTAGGTGAAGCGCGTACGCATTTTCGGCTTAGCTTGCATTCATCAACGGCCGAACGAGTCAGCCTAAGATGCCTTCTTAGACATCTAAACTAAGACCACAGGCTCCTACTAACTAATGCAATTAATATTCACTGCCGATAGGTAAACATAATTTACGTGCTGAGCCTCTGCACTGTTCTCGCTCCCAGGTGCTTTTCATCGTCCGCACTCGACGTCGTACTCGGGGCAAACCTGGCGACGGGGTATTGATTGCATTGCCCACCAAACTACCTCAACGGTGTTGGGTGCCGCAGGAACACGTGTTAAGGTTCCATGAGGAAGATAATTTCGTTTCACTGCATTGCATCTATTTTCCATGGTGGGGAAGTGTTTTCCACGAAACCATGAAAATCTTTACGTCACAGCGCAACGTCTCCAACTGGATTTTAATTAAATTCGAAAAAAAAAAAAACAAACGATGTTGATTCTTTTGGACGTGTGAGAGGGAGTACAAAGGGTAATTTTTGTCAAAGGAAGCTGTCTGCGGGTGTTAGCCAATAATTTATTTCAAAAAAGTGGAATTTTATGGCATATCTTCACCGTCATCTAGTGTGAGGTGGTTAATGTGCTTGTAATTGCATTAAACTTGTGAAATAAACAACAAACTGTGAAGAATTATTACTAACTTCATATAAATTATGTATTTTTCGTTTTGATATGATACACACGTCACATTGCTTCTTTAAAAACTCTGCATACTTTAGTGGCAGCAGTAGAATTAAAACATGGGCCAACATGCTGCTTGACTATATGTTCTTCAATAATCAGTTTCGATTCGAAGTTTGACAATTGACTGTATCATTTGAATCAGCAATTGTCGCGGACAAAAGGTTTAATTCTGTGATATGATACTGCAGATCAATCGCTGCAACAGTTCCCAATTGCTAAAAATTAAAGAAGGTTAGCTTTTCGGTCGAAAACGTAATCTGTTCTCTACTCACATCTTTGTCTGTGGAATCTGCTTCAGATTTCACCTGACTTTTCTACGAAATAGAACGAAAGGTATGACTTTCTTTTTCAAACGAAATTTAATTCAAAAATTGATTTTTTGGTCCAATTGAACATGAAAACTGTTGGCAGCTAATCGCCAAATTAATAGTAACCGACATTTTAAGTAAAAATAAGTTAATGATGTCATTTGATAGTTTATTCATTTGGGCGTCTTTCTACATAATTTTTTTTTAGTAAAGCAATCCCGTTTAAAATAACAGCGAAAACAAATTTAGCAACAACGTAGCAACATTTACATTTTTTTACCTCGGACAAAAAACAAAATAGGAAGCCTCTCCCGTGAAATTTTCATTTTGTCGCTTACGATAATTTGACGTCTAGGACGCGATATTTTTATCTCTGAATCTGTAAGTCTCTATAAAATCTACTCAAACTAATTTCTTTAAAAAAAAAGATTTGATTTTTTCTGCCAATTCAAACACAAGAAACTAAATATTTGAAACTATAAATCTGATGCTAAAGAAAAACCCATCTATTCAATCAAAGTTCGAATACTTTCTCCAAATAAAACCTCTCCTTCGTCGTACCCAATAATCGGTGAATTTTTATGTCAAGCTTTTATTATCGAATTAATATCTACTGTCTGTCTATTGGTAAATATTTGATTAACAAGACGATTTATTTGTAGTTTTTTACTGTCAATAATATATTGATGTTGTTTGTTTTACTCGTTGTTTTATTTTTTAAAGTATGAGCCATTTTTTATGGTCATAGCTCGGTAGCATTTTGTAATGACACACGGATTTATCAACTATTTTATGAGCAAGTTTTTGATGCGCTAGGCGTTGAGATTTCCTCTTGTCTATTGGAAAATTCAATAATAGTTAATAAAATAAAATGGCTATGATTTTTTTACTTTTTACAGCAATTTGTGTTTGTTGCTTCTGCAACGGTTGACTGGATTCACGTAAATTATGGGCGACATTGTTTGTTTGTGGTAAATTAAATTTAATAATGTTCCTTTAAATTACTTTCAATTGAGTTATCCAAACTAAATAAAATTGAAGGCTATCTAGCTATTGGCTAGAATACTTAGAAACGGCTTATAAAATCGGTTGTCGAAAAAGGAAAGGCTGTTGGTTTAAGGATATGTCTGGAAGTTCTGCAGCTAGTGTGTAAGTGAGGAAGTTTAAGAATGACGAATACTTTATTTTAACTTCCAGATATCTCTGGTCACAAGGAATAACTGAGTAACACATTTGTCTACGCAATTAAAAAAAAACTTTAAGTTCTTCTTGAAAACGAATGTTAATATTAGAAAGTAGCAAACATTGTATTGAATAAGCATTTATTTATTTTTTTTTTTAATTTGCTTAAGAAAGTACAATTGTTTCGAATTCTTTGACGTAAAAGCCAAAAGAATATCAATTTTGTCTAAACTCCACTTAGGCAGTCATTCCTTTTAGCCACACAAATGACAATGTTGCCCAAGAATATTAGGTTCTGCCTCTCAACGGGCTATTACGCCACTAGATTACTTTTTTTTTTCCAAATTTCAAATTTATTCCTGTCTGGCTTACAATAAAAAGCTGGTTTTAACATAGAGTGACCTCAATTTTTATTATTATTGTATTGTCCTCAATACTAAAACCTCAAGAACATCATCACATTAATATTCAGTAGGCCACGCAATGCTGAACATATGCCTCACAAAACATAAACTCGCCATCCGTCGCATCTAATCACATCACAATCATCGTCATCCCGACCACATTAACCCAATTTTCCAAAATTCAATTGAATTCAATTCCACAAATCACCGTCGCCGAACACCCGTGAAATGACAAAAATTATCATCGCCGCATGGAAACTCTGTCACTCTCTCTGGCACACAACCAACATCCTGTCCACGTTCAATTAGGCCCGATGTGTCCTGTCAATTAAATGACCCTAATGACACATAATTTTCACAGCTAAGCGCGTACGCTATTTGGAGTATATCCGATGGACGCCATCTTCTGGCCCATCAGCCACCACACCTACACCCGTTCGCAATCTAAAGCGCGCAACACATTCCCGCGTCCATGGGAAACTTAATTTAATTACGCTGCCGCACAGATAATATTTTATCCTTAATTACAAATCAGCTCTTCGCCATCTCTCCTGGCCACAGGCGCACTGGTAGCGGCGTAGCTCTCGGGGGAGCCGCCAACGCGGCAACAGCTCTTTTGCCCGAGTTAAGATATCACCGGCTCACCTGGGCGTGAAATTCACAACCGAATCCAGGGAAAAAATTATTGCGCTTCTATGCAAATTTTTTCCCAGCTAATGGGATCTATGCGTTGGCGTGTTAATACGCATTTAGCGTGAGTTATTGCGGCCAATGATGGCTAATGGGAGCCACTACGGGAAGTGTCAGTAGTGCGACGCTAACCGTTTAGGTTAAACTGGGACAAGACACCACGGAGATTGTGATTTACCGACTACACACATCCGCCGGAATGCGCACCTCCTCCCTGTCAATTGTACGGGGTCCGCTCTAAGGATATGAGGTCACCGCCGATGGGATCCCTCTGCCAGAGGAATGTACACAGTGCACTGCGGCACTGCGCCTCGTTCCCTCCCCGAACTTCTCAAATAACAAATTGAGTCGATTGCAAAACATTCGGAAACACGAAACCTGCGTGTGAGTCTTTTTGTTGTTTGTTCTGTGTCCTGGCTGAGCATTGGCAATTCTCTTTCTACGTATTTCCCCGTGATTTGTGATCATCGTCGTCGTTGCTCTTGTCGCTGATTTACGAAATCGCAAAAATGACAAAAGTCACCGGAGTCGTACACAGCAGCGAGCCAGGCACAGACCCAGGGCCGTTTCCCTTCACGTCCAACCGACACCAAACCAAGAGCCAAAGTCAAATGACCAAAAATGGTCGACGGGAATTTTATTTTGGCGCTACGTGTGCAGGCATCACTTTTAGGGATCTCTCGGTTCGCTGATCCCGAGTTTCCCTTAACATGAACGTGTGGAGTAGGAAAATGAAGTTTATTAGTGTCCTCGGTGGGTTGTTAACATTTCGGCTTGAAATTGCAGGTGAATGGCAAAACAAAAAAAAAATTCTCTGTTGGGCGTTTGCCTGAAGACGATCATTCGAATTTGGGCAGGTAATTTACTCTGAATGTGTTTGATGTGGTGATTGTGTTGATTTAATAGAAAAAAATTGTACATCAAACTGCATCGTTGGATTGCACAAGCCTATTCAAAAATTCCCAAATTTTCCACATAAGCTCCTTTTTCACGAACTGCTAAATACCACCTGGGGTTCTATTAAACAGGAATTCATTTGGTCAGTCCTCAAAAGCGACGTATGGATTACTAAAAAAGAAATCAAAGGACAATATCCTGATATTTTAAAGAATTCTATTGCATTGTGGTCCGCGTACCAACCAGGATTAATTTTTGATTATGCATTCCACCCTTTTCATTTGAAAAAAAAATGAAATTTGGTTAGAGAGCAAAATAAAAATACCTCAAATAAGTGAGGCTTCAGTTTTGTTTTACACGTTAGTTCATACATTTTTTTATATTTCGCTACCACCCACATTGGATAATGAAAATAAAAGTTCAGCATCCGGTGAATTTTAAAAATTCCAGGAAGCTGAAAGAGCAGTGTATAGTCCACGTAAATGGCTTTATAGTGTGGTGAGGCATTGAAAGAATATATTTGGATTCAGGCTCAGGAAATGCCACAAAACTCTCACAGGGAATATCAAAAAATGAACTGAAAATCCTCTGAGAGCATTGTTTCATAATCCAATTCATATTCACAAAATAAAAAAAAAACAAATTTGAGGGAAGTATTACAAAATTCGTGTAACGCTGGACTAGCTAACCAATTCTTTTTTTACTCGTAAAGAAGCCTTTCTTTAAATAAATTTAGCTTGTTGCTTTATGAATGGGCGCCGTTGGCTCGATCGATTAGTGTGTCGGGCTGTTGAGCGAGAGTTGAAAAAGTCAAAACCAAATAAACATTAGTTTGAAGTGAAACTCAACTAATGATTGTTGGTTTCAACTCTAATTCAGACTTCATTCCAATCGATTGAATTATTGGCAACATTACAGTGAACCCCTCATTTCATTAGCCACACCAGCTGACACCTTCAAAATCGATTCATGAGCAAACAGCTGCACTCGCATTCCTTTCACAAATTTATTTGCACATCAAGTCCTCATCTGCAGCCATATGAACGGCCAACTTAAGACACAATCAACACTTGGTCTAATTTGTTTATCAGTAGCAAACGGTAGCTCCACCATGAAGACATATAGGAGAAGACTCCTACTTAGTCGGGGAAGCGTCACCGGAGCGGCAGAACTCACTCCAATATTTACGACATTTTTACAACATTCAATAAATTGAACACTGAATTTCAATTTCCACGACTTGACGCATGCACCCCCAGTCACCAGACTGGACGAGCTGGACATTATGCGGGCCTACTTAATGGTCAGGCACAGGCCGATGCTCGGCACCGCACACCGGAGCACGTACGGAGTCGAGCGAATTTGTAATCAGTCGCACCGCCATTGAGGACAAAATTAAAAGGGAACCCAAGATACGGGGAATATTGAGACGCCTCTGTGCCCACTAGACCGATCGAGCCATCGAGTCGATCGAGAGATCCTCAGAGGCTCTTCTAACTCCCTCGCGCCACTGCGCGATCCGATGGACCACAATAAATTTGTTATCTTAAAAAGTTTCACTTTAAATGGACTCGGAGGAGCATAATTTTCGCTCACCTTTATGTGGACGGGGGCTCTGCCTGTGCGAAGCTGGCGGGCGATATAACAACACGACAGCGACAGGCGAGCCCTCATTATTGGCCTTCGATTGTTGGATTTTGGCTGCAAACGAGGTTGCTGCTCTCGCAGAGTCGCGCGTCTTGTAACAAAATCGGAATTAACTCCGAAATACGCATGGAGTGTGTGGGCACTGCGTGGAATGCGAGTTGCGAGCTGCGGCTGCATTATCTCGGAGGTTTCTGACCGGTGACCGGTTGCGTTGCATCCGCAAATTGGTTACCTCGCAGACGACGAGGCCTCCAAATGCTGGGGAGGTGGATATCAATGATTATAAATTCTTCCACCGTTGACAGAATGCATAATTATTTTGTTTTTGCTTCACTTTGAGGCTGTGTCGACATTGTTGCGGTGTTGGGAAACCAATTAGAGCCGAGACGGAGCTTTGCAGACGCGAAGGACTAGTCGGCCAATTTTTCCGATCATTTCTCATTGTCCACTGAGAAAGTCAACGTCCATCGCGTCCCACGGAAGCCATTTCTCAGTGCAGTAAATTCCTTTGTTCCCGGGACACTTTATAGATGAGTTCCTCTGCTATTGTCAACTCAAATTTCATATTCAATAAGCGTCCATGCGGTCAGGACGAAGTCGAATAATTCAGCCGTTAAAATTTGAATACGTTCCGATGGAATTGCGCACCCAGAATTACATTCCGGCAGGAATTCCCTTCCATTCGATGATGATGCATCGCAAGCGGAACCCCTCCCACCCCTCGGGGCGAGAGTTACGATCGAAAACTATTTCAGGCTCAGCCACGGGAGCGCTTTCCTATTCACTGAATTAATCACTGGCGCATTTTAAATATGGAAAACTATTCATTGGACACTGCGCACAGCACAGATGCATGCGCTCTGCACATCCGCAAAAGTCCCATCCCGTCACACAGTCAGTGGTCCTCAATGGACTCTGCCTACAGCTGCTGGTGCTGCTGCTGGGTGAGCCAGTCTTATTAACCCCTTACAGTAAATCAAACGAAATTACATTTCTCAGGTCCATATGGAGCCATAAAGCCTGATGGCATTCGAATAGGATAATATCCTTTTCTCAGCACTACCTCGGGAGCCCCGTTCTGGAATGAGCCTTGCAGAATTCGTTTCTGTTTCTGTTTCTCTTTTTTTTTTTTTATTCATTTGTTTTGAACAAATTGCCAAAGCAATTCGTACGACATTATGATCGATGACAATCCATTCGGCATTCGAAATGGGAATTCCCAATGTAGAAATGGATATTGATTGAGGATTTATGGCACCGATGCGGCAGGCGGCGGCAGCGGGCAGGATGGAGTGAGGTGGACGACAGACATTTCGCTGCAGAGTTCAGATGGACTTATCCATCATGTCTTACGGGTGCGTCTATCTCCCGGTCCTCCGGCCAGAGACGAAATACGAGAAGATGTCCCTCGCTCGGGGAAGGGTTTGCATTAGAAACTACAGAACATGGAGTGGTGAATTATCGTGGGGGCTCTGTGAAGGCGTCGTCTGCTTGTAATTGAAAACTGCCATCCGTGGCTGAAACCGATTTCATATCGATTAATCGATTTTTCTTTCTCCCACGCATGTTGATTTATGGAAGAGAGATTTTTTGTGATCTAACTCGAGCATAAAAAAGAATTGAAGCTCTCCTTGTCGAACTCAAAATCCATTCCATTCACGTTAAGTGATCCACCTCAAGGATAACCTCCAACAACCCGCAGATTTGAATCGCGCGCTTCGGAGAATTGCCCCCGGACAAACTTGTTTCCCGAAATAAAAATGATCTGTTAATTTCAGAATAATTGAATGCGATTTTGTTGGCGGATATCAGCCTCGGCAGCCTCGACAGATTCGATCCAATATCGAACGACCGCTGTCGCCGATTGGCAATATCTGATAATTGCAGGCCGGTTAATTACAAGCCCACGAACCGATAATAGTCGCTCTTTAGAGCCCGTTTGCGTGAGACGCAATTCTCCAATCATACGCGCGTATCACGATTTATTATTAATTTCAACCAAAAAGTCCTAAAGCAGATCAATCAGATACCATCCACTCACACACACACAGAGACGGTGGAATTTTTGAGGTTACCGGGATATCCAGAGAGGTTATCACGCGGCGAACCCGTCCCAAAAACGCACAATACCAATTTATCTTGGCCAGAATCATATTGGCCGCAAAGGAAGCATTTCTTGCAGTATCTCTCAGCACCGGCACTCCCTCGGTGCCCCACCCCTTTTTCCGTGGCACAAGACAGCCGAAAATAATTGAAGCACTTCGCACAAGCAGTGCGACCATCCGCACTTGCCCCGAACGGCGACGCGGACGCCGACGACGACGGGGAACGACCCTTATGCCAACAACCAACAACAGCGCGGAATGAAAATTGCACCTCTAACAATGCAGCCAACAATCTGCACAACACCTTCTCGCCGCCGCGCCAAGATTCACTTGCAGCTTATTACAAGCCACTTGTGCAGAGCCACCGCATCGCCCGCGTTGCCCGCACCATCGCTGGTGCCTTATTTATGCCCGATGTACAGTTTTTTGTTATTGAGAAAATAACCTACGTGAGGTGAGGCCATTCAAATTGGGAGGGAGTCGCTGCATCTCCGTTCCTGGGATTTCCAGGATGAGATTCTGCATCAGCGCAGATCTCTTGATACACCACCAACGTATGATGACCATCATCATCATCATTTTCATCTTATTCTTCATCTCCTCGCAGCCTCCATTGTGTGTTCTCAGGAATCTCGGAAACAAGTGCGAAAGAAGACGGCCGAGAAGGAGAAGATGAAAAACTGTCTAACACCGTGAGTTGCTGTCTCTGTCTCTGCGTCTGACGCTGTCTCCTCACTTCGCCCATGGAGAATCGCATGCGGCTTTTTTTCCTTTTTTTGTTTTTTTTTTTTTCGTAAATATGTACCTTTGCGCGGAGTAAATGTCTTAATTCCCGCGCTATTACCGGCAGGCAGGCAGTCACCGGCATGGGCTGGAAATAACCTGCTATGACGCTTCACCGACCGCATGTAAAGACACACATTGAGCATCAACATCAACATCAGCCACAGCAACAGCAACAGCAACTCCATCATCATCATCATCCTCTCGACGCTTGGCTTAGCCTCTGGTGGTCCACAAAGTCCTTCAGTCGTGGCCGACACCGTCATCCGCGCCGCCGTCCGTCCTCGCATCACTTTATTATTCATTGGCGGTAATCATCGGTCATCCATAATATCAGAAGCTAGAGAACTCGGTGTTCTACGAACCACCACCACCACAGCCACCACAACCACCAGCACCGGAGCGGAGTAACAAAACAAATCCTGGCTAACGCTTCGGGGCCTTTCCGAATATCGGACCAATTTGCAATGGTTGAGTTCTTTTAAAAACATATTCAGGCAATCAAGATGAATGGGAAGCGAACGTGGCTATAGACCTCGCCGGACTAAATACTAGTCTGCCAGCGTGTGTTTGTGTGCCGGGTATGGGTTAGTTCTTCCATTTTTTTTTTTTGTGGGCGTAGCAAGTCCCTAGAGCTGTAGAATTTCTTCTATGGGCCTCCTTTTCTTGGGAACAATCGGCTGGTTGGTTATACGAGTATGCGTATTTCTCTTACGGCATCCGTTGGGTCTTGTTTTTCTGAGCGATGGCTAATAATTGTCCGTTTGGCAGTAAAAGCGAGTGTGCGAGAGGAGACAATGGGAATTGATTTGGCCAAAGAATGAGGGATGATGTGCTCTTTGAATGGGAACGGGGAAAATGCGTGCAATTGGCATGACGGCTTGGCTTGTGGTGTGGTGCGTGTTCGTGTAACGACACGCTTTGCATGCTTTTTTCAAAATGGCAATTTACTGCAGAGAATTGTAAACGTTTAACAGTCACTTTGGTTTGTTCTTTGGGGCGGCGTGGATCGACATGACGAGCAATTCATTACAGCACCTGTGAAGAATTATCTTCGATTAAATGAGTTTGATCGCTGCTACTAATTGTGGAGTAAGTCCCCGTGCACATAGCGAGCA
This sequence comes from Syritta pipiens, assembly GCA_905187475.1. NCBI lineage: Eukaryota > Metazoa > Arthropoda > Insecta > Diptera > Syrphidae > Syritta > Syritta pipiens. Next base: position 1,010,686 of record LR994574.1, on the reverse strand, counting down.
TACATTACAATTGAGCGCCTTTAATTGATTTGTCGATACTCACAAATCAATTGATCGAGGCTTAAGCGGGTCCGCTGCCTCAGGATCGGTGAGCACCAGGCCCAGGAGTTTATTAAGTGTTAAATATTTATATCTCATTTCACGCCTAAGTGCAGACTTCGATTCAACAAGTTTTACACAGCAACACTCCGCGACAACTGTTTGGGATAACCCCTCGATTTCTGATTTCTTAGTCTTAGTAGTCGTACTGCAGGGAACATTCGTGCCACGTGGCCAAAGCATCGAAGAAGCTGCTCAACATTAAGCTCTCCATGCACTGTCCTGTTTCTCACTCTATCTCGGCGAGTAACTCCTACAACAGAACGCAAAAATCTTATCTCGGCAGCTTGTATTCGCGTTCTTATTCTTTCGGTCAGTCACCCAAATTTCATGACCATAGGTGAGAGTTGGAACAAATACCGAATTGAACTTGGCCTTCACTCTAAGCTCGGCCTTCCTGATAACAGACCTTCCAAGCTGATTCAAAATTGATCTAGCTTAGACAATCCTACAGGAAAGCTCAGTATTGCTCCTCCCATCACTCGTGAAAAAGACCCCGAGATACTTGAACTTTTCCATCTGTTTCAATGGGACTCCGCTGACCTGCACATGCGTTCTGGAAATAACCATCACCTCGGATTTGTCCACGTTAACCTTCATCCACCTTCTGCCCTAAACACATTATGGGCATTTTTATAAGTTAATTATGTACTAAACGCCATTCTCTATATCTAAACAACGCCAGCCAAAAATCATTCTTCAAACATTACACGCTTCGCCTATACGTATTCAGAAACCCAAAAACGCAAAATCCCATACAAGATTAAGTTAAAGGCGAAAGACGAAATCAGTTGTTCCTTCCTTCCGACGACGAAAATATGGCTGACAAAAAAAAAGAAGAAAAACAACAATAAACTGCGCTTCGATCCTTAACAAGCTCCACAATGCCGAAAAAAAAAAATTCACGAACCATTCTCATTAATTAGTTCTGCCTGATTGAGTCGTTCCGAAGGCACTTGTCTGCTTCTCCGGCGATTAAGTCCTTAAGACATTTCTAATACCAAATAATCCAATACTCCCAATCGAATGAAAGGCAAAGCCATCTCCCCTTGGGTCGGAGTATTAAATTTCAGGCGAGAGACTCCGCTTCACCCGAAAAAAGGATTAACGCCGAATTGATTTCGAAGTGACTGAAACGGAACACAATTGAACTCCAGACCGTGTCGGGTTCACTTCACAACCGCCATCACTTCATCATCATCGATTCGGTAGTGATTTCTGCCGTGAGCCTCACCTCACCGTCCGATTAAGACATGACACTGCATGCGTTTGCTGTTTTCCAATTTCAGGACGAATCGCGTGTAACCGGCACATTAGCCGGTGATGAGATGATTTTCCACTTTTTTATCGGTTCATGCAAAGCTGAAATTAATAATCGACGTGCTCGGGAACAATCATGTTTCCTCAAACTTGATGAAAGCGGTACAACTCCGCCGTGGAGTGGTCAAAGGCACAGGAATTCTCCTGCTCCTCTTCCGTGGTCAGGTTAATGATTTATTTGGGTAATTTTGAAGTCGATACACATTTGGGAACAATTTTCGCTTTTGCACTCGAAGTGGGTTTGGTCTTCTCTAAAAAAAAAACATCCAAACAATTGCTTCGAATTGTTGGAGTCATGTGGACTCATGCACAAAAAGCGTGTACGCTCATGAGAACAACTGGAGTTTTTATTTGAACACGACTGGCTACTTTCACGTTGACCACAAACGATGCACATTCGACTGCGGCGTGCTGACCACTAAAGAGTGGCTTGATGGTGGCTCCAGCTTTTGGATGCTGTTAAAATTTATCTGTAATTGGAGTGCGGGTCGATTTGCAAACGAGAGTGCGGCCAAGGGCCAGTTTTTGGTCAGGTGGCGGTTGCAGGAACACCATTGATGATCATTTTAGTGGGCAGAGTATTGTCTGCGCTTTTGCTGGGAGCTGGACTTTTTGTGTACGGAGGCGATTTCCGTAAACACGGAGTTCCATTGACGCCAGTGTGGTTTGAAAAGCAGCACTACAATGTAAATCACGGTGTATACAGTAACAGTCTACAGTTAATCAGTTGAGACTTTAACAGTTACTGAAATAAAGTTTTGATGTTTGCTGAACGAAATTGTAGCAACCTTCAAATTCATAATTCTTACCGAGCCAGAAGTCCTCGCAGCTGGGCTTTTACTTTTACATAAAAAATAAATAAATAATGGTTCTTACCACAAAATTTGGCAAAACAAATGTCGAAAAAATCAATCACCTCAAAATCAACGGTTTGCTCGATGGAAATTAAGATAGAAATTTGAAAAACAATTTTAAGGATGTTAAAGGTTTTTGAAAGAAATGTTTGGAAAGCTTTTGCAATTCGCCGTTCGGAACCGGCAATAAAATGTAGGTCCCCTTCACACAGTGGGGGCGCGAAAAAGCTATGCTCTGTAAGTCCTTTTATGCAGATTATTTTTCTTTAGGGTTTTTGAATCAAATTTGTATGGTTTGTTCATCACAGTCGGATCTTGTTAAAAAATATTGGCTACGACTCAATTTACATCTTTTTACGCCCATTTGTTACTTTAACGAGGCATTGTTAGAGAATGCCACTACGGTCTTATGGTTCACACTTCCTGTTGATTTCACCTTCACAAACAACTGAAATCGAAAACAAATACCCCGCAACGACCCATGTATCTTTCAACTTGAATCAAAACTTCACGAATATGACAGAACACTGAAAACGTGGTTCATGTCGATTTCTGGGAGCGGGGAGAGCCTTCAATTCAATTAGAGAAATAAATAAAAATAAATCTGCAACAATCCGAAAAACTGCGGGATATCGAACAAAAGTCACCACCAGTACAGAGGCATTCCAGTATCGATAGGATCAAGATTATTGACGTAACCGTCGCTGGTGTTGGTGGTAGGAGCAGCCGACTTGTAAATGTCAGTGGGATTGGCTTGGATATGACAGAGAATTTTCTTGACTTGCTAGGAAAACAAAAATAAGTTTAAAGGTTGTCGGCAACAGTTTGACTGCGTGTTTCTATCTTCTGTGGCGGACCAATGCAATGATTCACATTCAACTAAAGTCTAATCCCGCCCCAAACTGTCACCGCAGCAGGCCGCAAATCAAACTCAACCCAATTAGCAAATCTGATCCTTGGCATAAGTAATAGCTCGCCGCAGTGATCCTTAATAAGTCCTGTTGTTGGCTTAATTAAGTTGACAAGTACCCAAGCAGAATGTCACAAGAGGACGTCCTCTGGCTGGCAGTGTGTCAGGGTGCTTCTCAAGTCTCAACCGACGACGGCTCGCATTGTGCCGCAAGAGCTCTTAGCCCGAACCGATCCATACCTCTCATATGTGGGATTGCGCACCGAGCGAATGAATCCTCCTTATCTACTTAAGGCGATTTATTGGTCACCATTAAGACTGGATAAGAGCGATAAATAATTTGCGCTCGTAAAGCGCGCATTCTCTGTGTGGTGTTCCTCTTGGGACCGCAACCGCGATCTCGACCAGGATCGGGACCACATTTAGTGATGGTGTGCTCACTCACACATGTGTACAACGCGCATATGGCCGCTGGGTCGCTTTTATAAAAACCTGTCCTAGCCCTCTGCCTCAATTTACCCGCACTCTGGAATAAATTTGATATGCCGCCGCACTCTCTCGAAGACGATTTGATTACAGGGACAAGCGTGCCCTTGACTATCAACTGAAATTATTATTATTGCGTTCAGCGTTGGGCCGCTGTTGTTGTTGTTTTTGTTTTCTAGGAGATAGATGGGATATGCGAGCGTTGATTAAGAAACCTTTTGTGGCCGACGCTCGTTGTCCGATGCGAAGTATGCATCTGGTACGAGCAGCCGTAGCCTTACATTTAAGGCAATCAATTGGTGATGATGATGGCCGTGTCGGTGGTGTAAAGCCGGGATCAATTCCGCGCAATTGAGTCATTTTCATAATTTTTATCGGAATTCAAGAGGAGAGGCGTGTGGCGTGTATTTTATTTCATTTTTTATCTCGGATAAAAGCTCTTAAGGAGGTCTTTACGAGGTGTGAAGTTTAATTGGGTGGATTTTAGTTGGAAATTATTATTTCCTTTTTTTTTTAAAGTAGTTGGTGTAAATGTACAGTACTTGCGCGTCTTAAAATTTTAATAAAAATAATTTTATTGTGTGATTGCAATCACGCCATGTGGCTACTCAGCCAAGCAAGTCAGAAAAACAGGAAATTGATGTTTCTAGTAATTACAGTGGCTAAAGGGCGTTTTACTCGCATTCGATTGGGCTGACAAATCATTTTTTTTTATTGAAATTAGTTTGAACGGAGTCTTCTCTTTAATGGTTATAAGTGTTTGTTCGATAGTCGGTTTCTATGTTCATTAATTAAACCAATAAAACGCGAAATGTAAAATAGGAGATCTTCCAAGATTGAAGCTTCAACGAACGACTGGCAATTCTCCTAGAGTAACCTCTGTTATGGAAAGCTTTCGCAATTCGCCGTTTGGAACCGGCATTAAACAGTAGGTCCCCTTCAATTGTTTCAAATTATATCACGAGCAACACCGTGGATACGCGCGAAAAAGCCATGCTCTGGTCCTGTATGGGCTGTTACGCAGATTATTTATTTTTTTATTTATTTTAAGATTGAAGCTTGCACGACACAAAAAAACTCTCTTCTCATCCATCAAAATCTGAGTCATTCTTCAGTTGCCCTAGTTGTCCTTAATAATGACATGAGTTATGACTATGACAGAAGCTAGGTTCTTTATCTAAACGCCTCTTATGACTTCATATGATCGAAATGTTGGCGTCTTATTTCGTCAAAACGTTTCCTTCGCCTTCTCTCTAACCAAACTTAATTGGAATTCCAACTCTTCCTGATTTTTCCACATAATTTGTCCACTTCTCGTTTATAGCGCTGTCATGCTCCGTGACATGACTTATTAAAATAGCGTGACTCCTTAATCCCGAAATCTCCCCCACGTTACACTCGCGTCCAGGGCATATCACATGTCCCACACTCGTACGGCCAAATGACGAACCAACCGACGTCCGTTTTCTAGTTTTTTTTATCGTTTTCGCTTCACTTCGTGTTTATTTGGGTAAAAAATTAAAACACACCACATAACACATCGAAGGAAGCAGCGCGCAAAATTCTTCCTTTCACGTGGAAAACAATCATCGTTCCGTGATCCATACCGGGGATTTCAGCACTTTGTCTATTTCCCTTGCCCGGGAATAATCATCATCACGACAATCGTGTCCTTTTGCGCACAGGCCCAAGACCCAGCAAACGGGGATTGGTCAAATTGGTTGGAATTCAATCCGCCATTCGCCGTTCGAGAGTCACCATCGGCTAAAAAGACAACGACACCGGCAACGACATCGACATCGACTCCGACAACAACGCGGACACAACAAAACGCGGTGACAAAACAAATCTACAAATAATTTTCGCTTTCGATGCCGAGTCATTCGAAGCGAGGCAAGGCCCGGTCTCCCTTCGGTCGCCTACTGTGAACCTAATCCTCGTGTCCTGCCTTATTAGTCAGTTAGCGGCTGTTGTTCTTCGCCGGTCGCGCAGGAAATGCAGATTCTGCAGCCCTTTGAATAAATTGCAAGACGGCAACGTGAGGATGTGCAAATATCACCTCGCACAGCATGCGGACTTGTCGTATCTCTGTGGTGCAACAACAAAGCATATAATTCAATTAGTTTAGCCCTGTCCCCATCGTGGCCGAAGGATGTGTGCCATCTTCGGTCCTAGGCGTCGTGTTACCCAGCGTCTCCAGTAACGAGTCGCGAGCGAGAGCCGCAGGATGAAGACGACGTAAAGCCCTTGACTGACAATTATGACGATTACAAGGACTGGCGATGGCAGCACGTCCCCCTCCAGCGCAGTCCTCTCCTGCATATTTTTCCCCGAACCGAACAGAGCAGAGCTCTTTAAGTTGATTTGCCGTCAGATTGTTTTAGGTTTACGTCCGCTTGCATAGGGCTCAAAACAAGAGCACGTTGAGCTGTTTTAATGCGCTTTGGCGGACGACGAGAACCGAGAGAATTTTTTGATAATTGCTTTTATTGTCACCGTGCGAATGGAGAACGGCAAACGTCGACCGGCCAACAGCCTGCCTCTGTCGATAGCTGTCAAATGCAACTCGCTACGGACATGCATCTTCCATCGCACTCCGGTGACGCGACGCGACGCGACGGGCCCGAGTGCAAACATATCAATTTGATGGGAATTATGTCAAATTGTGGGTATTGTGCTGTTTGTGTAAATTTGCATATGGAAGATTGAGTTTGTCGTCATGGTCATGGACAGTTGTCGGTCTTGGGCCCCATTGTGCTCCCCTCGGTGTGAATCAACATCAGCGCGCTGGGCGCGATGACGTGGTGTTGCAATTGATTATCGTGTTGTCTCCCTGGCCGTGAGATACTTGTTTTGCACTTTGTCTGACTATGTGTGAAAGATGTGGGAACGAATTGCGATGTATTTCGGTTTGAATTGGAGCCGGTGACAGGTTGGCATGACATTTGTGGATCGGTGGGCTGAATGGGTGACGGGACGAGGCACGAACGTTGTTTGATTTATTGACATTTAAATTTTTGTCTTGAAGAGCTATGCAGCTCGTAAAGGAGGTGATGCTGTCAACAAAAATTTGCTGAATGCTATTTAACATTTGCAAACCAGAAGACAAAATATAAAAAACAAAATGAAATGTATTTAGACTTTAGATCTGCTCTTGCCATCTGCAAAATTGTGGAGTGGAACTTAAAATACCTCAGTGAGACCACTTTTTTCCCACTGTTTCAACGACAAATTTAGAGACTGAACAAAATGATTAAAATTGGTTCTAAAGGTCTTATTCCAATTAGTGAACCGTATAAAAATATGTATGCATAGAAAGTAAAGATTTTTAAATTCTTTCCATCCAAAGAATGCAGAAAACTCTCAATAACCTCGACAGATATGATTAATTTCGTGAAGCCACCTAAAGAAATAAAAGTCCGTCGGTAATGTGAATTACAGATAATGTGAATTTTTCTAAAATGTGAATCAGCAAAATAATAATGGGAACTACCGTCATCTCTTCTTCAAAATGTGAATTTCCAAAAGCCACTAGGAAGATAAAAATTTAATTTCACTTATCTAATTTCGTCACTAGCCAATTAGGACACTAACCCAAACTCAGCTTGAAGGAGGACCATAAATTAATGATTTTTTTGTATTGCGTTGGCTCGATCGGTTTCTGCGTCGGGCTGTTGAGCGAGAGTAGCCAGGTTCGCAACCCTGTTACGCCACCCAATGTAATGATTTTCTTAGAAACATAGACACGCATGTCTATATAGGAAATTAGAGACTGGTTCTGGCGTAGAAAATATTGAAGAGCCTGAAAAAATTCAGGACGCTTAATGGAATGAAAACGACGAAGTAACTCCAACTGCTTACAAAATAGTTAGCTCACAAGCGATCCAGTGTACATAAACGCTTCTTCAGTACGCCGATTAAAATTAATTGAACGTAGAAACGATTTGCAGTTTCCTGAAGTTGAGGGCTAAGGCAATAGAAAGACCAACTCAAGCTGTTTGCCAGCCCGAAATAACAAAATATTCTACCAAAAATGTATAATGCCAGTATAAACTGTGTGTGTTTGTGTGTGTGTTTTTTTTTAATGAATAAAATAATTTTATTTTCGTTTTATTTTTCTGAATAAATAAATATTGAAACTTTGCTTTAACACATTGAATGCCACGCCATTTACGAACAAACTGAGTGCCTGTCACCGGTGACCCCCATGGCATTCAACGTGTTATGAGATAATTTTTTACTGTTTTTACTGGATTTCAATGGCTTCGAAGGTACCAATAAAAAAAAGTTCAAATAATATGAATCTCACTAAAATCCGAGAACGTCTTTTAACAATTATTTCGCACTATCGAGAAACTACTGAAATCTTAGCTTGGTCTTGAGGACAATTTTTTTTACGAAAAACTGCAAAATTGTTGCGTTGACAAACAATGTTTTGCAAGTTTTTGTAGAAATTCACAGATTTTCGACGTTTTTGTAGGCTACATGAACACAATTCATTTTGTAATTCTTTTCTATGTTTATCTGTTAGAACTGTCAAGTCCCTGTATTGTCGATTTGTATATTCAACTTTTTTCTGTTAATTTTTGTTTGGAAAAATTGTGACAAAATTCTAGTTTCAAGTTGCGTCCTCAAGAGCAAATGTGTAGAATAAAATTAAAGTTCAAGAATAAAACAAGAAATGGAAACCAGAGACAGAAAAGAAAAAACATACAAATTAGCCCCTTTCATGTTGGTTATCAGTTGAAACATGAAATCTTATGAATTTCGCTTAACAGAATTTAGATCCATTAAATTAAGTTATAGAAAATATGTGAAGAGATGTCTTTATTTTCTGCGGAAGTAGATTCGCTCAGCTTATCCCCTTCGATGTCAACAAAATCTGAAGTTGTCGTTTGCTAAACTGTCAAAATCGATCCATCAAATTGTTTCCCGAGTATCACAAAACCTTGTCTAGACGAATATTCTTAGCCACGAAACACCCACGTAGTTGACCCCGACTTTGAGCATGTCTCGCCCTGACGTTCCTGTCGGCCCACCCAACTCATGTCCTCTTTTGTTCTAAACTCACTCCGCTCCAGATTATTAATCACACAACTAATCGCTGATTGATTTGTTTCCTTCGTCGTCGTCCGTGCCCACTCCACCCACTCTGCGCACTCAACAACTCAACATCCATTACCCATCCGGTCGCGCAGACATCTCGCCAGCCCCATTGTCTTTGCCCGGCCATAATTACGGAAACCCGATTCCCCTCATTTGGACACACATCAGCACATGATATATTCGAACCCGGCCATCTGTCCCGCTGTGAGTATTATGAGCCTGACAATTTGCACAGAAAAAAACGAAAATCATTCTCAATTTTCAATAAGCAGCGCGATCCTCAGCGCAACCGACGGACAGAAATTATCCCTATGAAAGCACCTGACAATGACCGATGGGATTCCTTTCTTTCGGTGCAGTTTTGAATTGCTCCACTGGTGACCACAGTCGTCCCAGTGTGGCTTCATTCACCCATCGAGATTCGAAATTCTGTCGCCCGAATGTGAAGGAAGGACGCGTGTAGGTCGATACGTCGCGTCGTAGTGCACATGGGCACATTACCAACAGCAGCACTGTTGCGGCCGTCCACCAAGCATCCACCAAGCCGAGTCCACGACGAGATTATTGATGAGGTTATTAAATTTCCAAAAGGATGTTAATTTAAAATCGAGTCAGTGAACAGCGGAGAAGGAATAACCACCGAGATGATTATCGAACATACATGCGCTTTGGAATCAGTTAGCACTCGCGAAATGTCCGACTGGTAGGCTGAATTGTTGCAGCTACCCCTCCTCCACCACCAGCACCGTCAGCTCTATTCATAGATGGCCAACGCATTTTGCCATATCGGTTGCTCGCTCGCCGATCTTCTATCTTCTCAAAAGGCATGAATACGAATTCCTCGGAACTTCCACAGACAGATTTTTGTCAGCAGGTTCTGACTCGGCTGCTCAGCTAACAGCTAACAGCTTCCTGACAGATTTATGCTAATATCGAATGAGGTCCGGGCCTACACACATACAAACAAGAAATTATTATCTAAGCGATGTACGCATAAACTTCTGCGATCCGGACAGACACCCGGACAACGTGATATAAATATAATCAAGGAGATTTGATTATTTATACAAATACAAAGGCCTTCACAACGCACTCGCAAATGCAAACGCAAACGCAAACGCAAACGTAGACAGAGATGCAGATGGAGATGGAGATGGAGTGTGGTAGCTCCTTGCTGAATGGTCAGTCGTGTAAGTTGTCAAACGGAACACGCTGCAGGATCATACTCGTTGTCCGCATTGAAGGCAATTTTGTCCAACACCCTGACCCGTCGCCGTCACTTGAATCCTCGGACTGTGAAGACGAGGGACTCATATTTTCGGAGCGACTTCCAGTAGTCAATGGGAGACATAATCAAAAGGGCGTTTACATGCCCGCCCGTGTGCGGTGGAAATGGTGTTATGCGTTGCAAACGCAATTTTCTAGAAGTCGTCCCGTAGGTGTTGGACACGCTGTACGAAATGAAAGTAAGAAACAACAAAAAAACAGATGGGAAAAAATAAAATGAAATTGAAATTTATAGTTGGAGGTTGGATAGAATCATATTACATGGCCGGCTTGGTGAGTTGTAACAATGTAAGGGCAAGACTGCAATTAAAATTGAAGGCTTTATGGGGTAGTGAGCCAACGCAACATCGGTCGTGACAGACTTGAACCCAATAATCTAAGTTGGCAGCGATATAATGCTGACGTGGGCTTTACCTCGGGGAAGACGTTTTTAGAAAAGTCCTCGACGTCGCTTCGATTTATTGGAGAGATTTCGAGATTACAATTTTACTTATACAGAGGTTCGTCCTGTGTCGGTCTGCGATAGCCCCAAACCCTTCAATATGGTCCATTCAATAAAAAAATGTTACGCATTTTTAAAAGCCTGGTTGTGACTGCTAAAACAACTTTTAGAACTAATTAGTTTCAAAATAAAGTGGACTGGAAAATAAACTTTCAAAAAATTAAATTACGGATCTGTAAGCATAAAATTTGTAATCTTAAAGCTGCCAACTCACTGCACAAGTGTCTGCAGATCCAAAAAAACACGATTGAAAAAGATTTTGGAAAAAAATCTTGGCGTTCGTAGATAGAAAACTTTCTAAGCACTCTGTTGCTAAATTTCTTTTCTTCAAATGGAACAAGACAAAAGCGGTCTAATAAATTTATAAAATTATCTGAATCTTCTTTGGCTCTTGTGGAAGATAAGGTAGTGCTCTTAGCGGCCATTTAAAAGCAGCAATTTAACGCGTGGTTTTGCAATGACTACGATTTAATAAAGTCGCAATGAATAAAATTACTACATTAGATTAAAATTGAAAAAAAACATTTGTTGCTATTTTACAAGCACTCTGTTAAACGATGGTCGTTTGTTTGTCTCTTCTGAGTTCTATTCCTTTGATGAAGGGACCAATAGAATATTATTAAGACTAGTTTCAGACTAAAAGAACGTCATTTGGATTTGAAACCCACAAAATTTGGTCTCAAGATTATAATAATGATTTCTTATTGATATACAATCATAATGAACTCAATTTTAAGATCGAGAAAGTGATCCAGAAATAGATTTCAATGTTCGTTCAGATGACTTTAAACGTTTTTATAAATTTTTATGATCATCAGATATTTTTCGGTCTGCAAAAAGAAAGTAAAAATAATCGACTCATTGACATCAAACTTTGGTTAGAAAGAAACGTCTCAAAGCTGGTTTTAAGAGCCTAAAATCGAGCTGGGGTATGCTCGCATAGTGGCAGATTTTTTAAGATAACGATTGCAGTATAAAAATTTAAAATCGAAAGTAATGTAACATCCTGTGTGAGTCAGTAATAAAATTTTTGTATTCCGGAAATAATCAATAAAAACCGTAGTACTAAAATTAATTTGATTTTAATCAAAATAAAGAACGCAGTTCACTTAGATCTTTATCGTTCTTATTAAAAATAAGTTTTCATATCCATTCTTTGCAATCTCTTCTAATTTAATTTTGCCTCACTGTTCAATGTCCTGCGCTGTCCTACGAGCGACACTCTAGATTCAGCAAAAGTAATTCAAATAACAACTGTGAACTTGATTAACCATAACATTTGCAATCACGAAAGAATGCTAAGGTTCCTCAAAACTTAAGCACCAGAGGAGTACACACCACACACACACATGAGATACAGTCAGATCCGCAAAACCAATCAAGATATGTCTACCTGACAACTTGAGAGATTATAATAAGCCTCCTGCCGCCTCCTGCTGCCTTCTACCGCCTTCTTCTGCCTTCTGGTGCCTGCTGCTGTCTACAAGAAGACAAGAAATCATAGCGTACCGCAGAATTGAAAATAAAGGGAACAACGACTCCAATCTGCACACGAATGACACACTCCATCTGACGAGTGTAGGTTTTCTCCATTAACTCGCGACTCCTCGAAATCGTCGTGCGTCGGTGTGTGTGTATGCATGCCCTCACGTACAACGAGACCAAATCCAATGAGAATTACATTTCTATTTTGTCTTCTATCAGAGCACTTCATCGCTCCTTGTGAAGTAATTCTAGAAAGAGACACGATTCGCTTAAGATGTCGAAATGTTTCCAGAAAATGATCATCAAGACATGAGCCGTGTCCTTAGGGGCGAAGCTGACTTCGAATGATTCTCTTCAGTTTGTCAAGAAGATGTCATCTCGACATATCCTCGCGTGTGTGGCTTTACGTGTGTCCGAGTGTGTGTGAGTGAGTGAGAGTCGTTCCGCGTTCAAAGTTATTAATCCATTCAGGCTACATGGCATAGCCTCTGCCTCTGCGTCTGCCTCTGAGCTGCTCGCTAAACAGCAAAGACGTCGACTACGACGACGACGACGAAACGATAAGGATCTTGACCTACGATGATGGGAAAGTACTTCAGCTGCTGAGATGATTTGTTGAGAGGCCTAGCGAAATGGATTTAGATCTACACCCGAACGAGAGCCCGTGATTGATATTGGAGCACCGACAGCGTCGGCGCTGTGGCGGTTGCATAACCAGCCAACAATCGGCGCTGAGTTTCGGAGAATGATCATCGGTGTGTGCCCAATGAGTCGAGTGCGTAGGTATGGAATAGGGATTTTGATTTAATTTCAGATACGACGATGTGCCCAGGAAGAGCAAGGGAACCACCAGAGGAAGTTCACCGCAGGTCACTGACTCCGTTTCAGGCGCAAAACGACGCAAAATCGCATCTGCTTTTTATGTTCATGACCGATCCCGATCTAAATCGCTTCGTGATCCAGCTCTTAACTGCACCCGATAGTTGGGGAACTACTTAAGATCATCAATTATACGAACCTACCGCCGCCACCGCCACCGTCGAATAGGATATCGAAGTCAAGGTGAAGCTCTTTGGTGGGTAGATGGATGGATCAGAGGATCACTTCGCCGGACAACCGGACCAACTGTAGTTGATGGTTGTTGGAGCAATTTAACAATCAGCTGGCACAGTGACAGGTGAGTAAGGGAACTTAAGTGAACTGCGGACAATAATGGGTAACAATGGTCGTGTGATACGAACAGCGGCTCTTTCTTTCGGCCAGATGGAGTGGCAAGATCTGCACGGATTCCCGGCGTGTACGAGAAATTTTTGCTGCCTAAAAACTTGATCGATGGTGAAGTTGAATTGCCAAAAAATTTAATCAGCAAGATGAATAAGAAGAACGCACAAAAATATATACAAAAAACTAACAAACAATGGAAAACATGCAGGGCTTTCTTGTAATTTTTCCCTTTTGTTTTCCTTGACATATTTTTTCTAATACTTTCTAAAACTAATTATTATCTTAAGCTGCAAACTTATTGTTTTATTTCATGGAAAGTTGCCTTCGTACACTTAAAAGAATGCGTTTTATTCTGTACTCGCACTACATTAATAATAATAAAAATAAAGATAACAATTTTCTACACTCACTCAGATTAAAATAACCGATGTCGGTTGTGCAGTAGACGGAACCACAGCCGACTTCGCGCAGGTGTCAGCCATTATAAAAAGTTTTAATGGCGGATCGCTCACGATAAGTTTATCGCTTATTACAAGATTTTTTTTCAAAGGCAAAAATTAAAGAAAAAGAACCAGCCAGACTCTCATTTTCAAGCCATCGTTACAGCTCACAACAAAAATGAAACGAAGTGATTATTTCTCGTTTGACTTTAAATGTACATAAGCAGGGATTTTTGTTGTTAAATCAAAGTCTTACATGAGAGTAACTAACAAAAATAAACGCTTTTTAAGCCGTAAAACAGCGTAAAAAGGATTAGAAATTTGTTAGACAATAATAGATTAGCAAGATTTTAGCTCCCGTCAAAACCAAATTCTTAAATTCTATTAATTAATCTGATTGTTCTTAGAAATCATCCTTGACACATTTGTGAGCACATTCGCTGTACAGTTGTGTTCTCGTTAACTTTTTTTTACTTTTGCAACATAAATTAGTAAATTTGAAAGGGACTTTCAGGCAGACGCTCCAAACACAAAATTTGATTTTAAAAGCAATTCACTGAAAAACAACGCATGATGTAAAAGTTAACAACGCCGCAAAGGCTTATTCAACGATTGGAAAACAAAAAATAATAAATTTTGATGAATTTGTTGACCATTCGTAATTATGGCCAATCCGTCAAATAAACACGCAATGGATTTTCCCAAAGGCATGCTAATAGTCTCATTTCCCTCAAGGCTCAGACTTAAGTCAGATGGATTCATAAAATTTTCGTGCATTCCCCGCGGCCAATTGAGTACGACTCTCACGAGCCGCCTCCCCAGAAGTGAAGGAATTCCTGACCGCAAATTGCCAATCTGCGGAAATCAGTAGCCGTTCTCCTTTGTAGCCCAATGAATGGAATCATCACCACATTGCACTGTTATATTACCCAATTAAGTGCAAATTAGTTACAGGAATTATTTCCTACTTCACTGCCGTATAATTCACGTTCACGAAGTAAGTCATCCAGCCACTCAAGAACTTAATAGTACCGCCGAGTACGAGATGTGCCATCGTCTCTATTCAAAGTGATCTCCTCCTAATAACACATCGCATTTAATTATCCTCAACAATGGTCCACGGGACAATAGCACTTGAAGACGAACCACAAATCCATTATTTGACCGCAGCTCCACCGCTCTGCGGGCTGCGGCAATGGCAATCATCTCAAACACCTTTTGGCGGGACGGAATCGGCATGGGCTCCAGGCATTGCCTGCACCTGGACGGAATTAAGTCATCATTTAATTATCCCATTAGAAGTCGCCATTAAAGTTGCACATCGAGTTGAAAGTTGAGCGGTGACCACAGCAACTGGGCTCACTGCTCACGCGAGCCTTTTCGGAATCTCGCTCCTCGTATCTCGTTGATATCAGAAACGCTTCTGCTTCTGTGGTAAGTATTTCATTTATCAACCCAACGATGAACGACGGCGAACGACGACGACGGGGCGAGAACGAATGAAAACGGAAACAACAAGTAGTACCAGCGCAATTGCAAATGCTTACCTCGGAGCCGAAGTCAGCTGGAGCCTAAGCGTCTGATTCACCAGAGAGTTACAAGACGGGCATCAGCATCAGAGGTGCGCGCTTGGCTGTCCAACCAGCGTCCGCTGCCGTCCAACTGAGTGAGTATCTACGCACACTCTCCCTCCATGGCTCCCCAAAAGGGAATGCTGATTAATTGACTTTCAAAATTGCTGAGATTTTTAATTTATTATCCGCACCGGAGTGATTAATCAAAGTGTGTGTGCCTTGTCTTCGTGGCCAAGTTCAGCAGAACAACTGTCCGAGGACGGAGAGACGGCTCCGTTGCTTGTGTGTGGACAAATGCAGTTATTAATTGTCAAAAAGCCGGGAACAAGAAATCTCCCTGGGGCTTAATTAGTCGATACGTCGGACAATGCTGGAACGTGAGTTCCTGCCCGAGTTCAGATAACCAACCGCGTGCGGTTTTGTCAGCAGTTAGTGATTACAGGCAAATTTGCAAAAGCACTTCTGTTGGGATTTTGCAGAGCTACACGGACTACCTGTTTAATGAGGAACGTGACCTATGGAATAGGTATGAACCATATTCTTCAGAAACAGAAGCCATAAAATCGGAGTACAAACTCAAGCTGCTGGGATTATTAACTAGGTTGTCAGGATTGTACATTTAACCTAAGCCCTGTAACAGGCAGCGAACAAGCACAAGCTGGCCTATTACGGTCTGCAAATTCCTTTCGTATATTACCACCTAAGAAGTCTTGAACTCATTAAAACTGTGATGTGTTCATGTAACACGATCGTTAAGATCGACATGGGCGGTAATCGTTTGCAGCAGATGTTCATTTTCAGCCAATTTTCAAAACAAACATAAAAAGAGGATGTTCATTCGTAATTATGTAAAAGAAGTTGTTCGCTAATTTGCTTTGCAGCAATATATATTCCCGAATACACCTTCTATCATTTATTTATTTCATTTCTTTAATGAGAAGAACCATTAATTTGTTCTGATTAATTCAAAGAGTTTGTCAACTAAAACAGAATTTGAAAATCAAACCCTACACTGCGCAGTGTAGCAAATCTGCTACAACTCAATTTCAACTTCTTTCATAAACTATTGATAACAATTTTACTCTGTTAAGCTTTGTAGATAATTTGCTTCACACATTTCAAAAGGAATAGTCATGCCAATTTACAATTTATAATTGTTTTTTTTTCTGGTATTTGTGGCTATAAATTTTACAAGAAAATACTTTTTTAGGAAAAAAAAAATATCAACAATATTATTGTTTAGATTTGCACATTTATTTGAATGAACAAAATAATTATTAACAGTTCATTTAATGAAATTAGATAAAAAAGATTCGTGTGCTTATTTGTCAGTATAGATCAAAAGCAATTCGATTCGAAAAATTCAGCTACTTAACTTTGTATAAAGCTCCACTCAAATACAAAATTTTCAATAGAAAAATCGTTGATTGGATGATACAAAAAGTAATAGAAACTGACTGTCAATTCAAAGTTGTTCATTAATTTAAGTTGATAATTAGATCAAAATAAAATTGCTTCTTGAAAGTCACAAAACACACTTAAATTGCCAATTATTTTCTATTCATGAGTCTTTCTGCTAAGGGTCATTCTTAAGAGCAAGGATCATATAGATTAGTTTAGTGCCATTCCTGAATCATAATTGAAGTTTTTATAAAAAGGTTTTTAGAACAAAAGTCGAAACCTGGAAAGACAAATCGTTAAATTCCGTAGAAGTTGAGCTGAAAAGTAAAAAGAGGCTCGTTTTCATCACAAAATAACCAATGAATGTCTTTCCATTGCTCTTTTTGCCTTTTTCTACTACAGAACTAAGAATTGTATTTCCGAAAGAACAGAAATCGCTTTGAATGGAATGGAAAGCCTTGACCAATATCCTTTCTGTCGAATGACATTTCTTTGTAATACTTTGAGATTGTTATTGATATTTAACAAATATCTTCAACTTCATCTTGTTTCCTGCTGCCATTTTTGATAAATTTTTAAAGAACGATTAAAACTAACTAGTCCACAACAATAACAACAAAATCCAATCAATAAATTCGTTGTACATCTTAAGAACTTTCTCATACAATTTGTGCGCAAAAAGCCACACACACGCTGAACGTATCTATTTACGAGCTCGCCATCCTCGTTTCCAGAGCAATTAATATCCAATCCAACCCTTAAGCTGAAGGCAATCACTGCCTCCCTTCCCCCGACTTCACACACACACAAACAACAATTACGGATGCGAGTATTAATTTCAGGTTCAAAAAGGCTACTCCAATTTGTCTCCAAAACGTAACCGAAGGCACAATTAATGAACCCACAACCTCGATGGGCTGATGCATCCGGCATGCAATGAGCAACACACACAACGAACACAAAAATCGAAAAAAAAAAAACTCGAAACAGGCTTTCAATAAATCTCCAGTGTCGTAGCCAATAATCGGTAGGTGGACCAATAAAATTTCGAACGTCGAGCATCGAACGTGTGTAAGGCATAACCGGGCCAGGTACGTACATCCACCCGGTACAACATTCTAGCGCACCTAGTGCAAACATATAATTACGAGACTTATCTAGGAGGACACCATCGCACACCATCGCCATCGTCCCGCATTGTTCCGGAGCTGTAGCACAATCCGTAAGGAGGTTGGGGCAACAAGCAGGCAAAAGGAAGACTGCGTCCATCGCTGTTGCACCAAAGCCCCTACAGGTTGACGACGGGAAAGGAGTCTTGACCGTGTTGTTTCCATCTGCAAAGGGAATCTCTCTGCCTGCCCGACGAGATAAGATCACATCGCTGGGAACGATAAATTTTTCAGCTCACATTCAAAATGGGGCGTTAACTTTGTTCTCTCTTGTGGTTGTGTCACAAGTGTGTGCAGCCCAGGTGACTGATGTGATATCATCCCCCTGAACTGTGAGACACCAGAAAAGCGCTTCGAGTTGTAGCCATTACATGTGGCGTGTTGTAAAAGGACGCTTCGAAAGGGGAGTGGAGTGGGCAGAGTGGGCTCTGGAGTTGCATTTTTCATGTGCTAAGTGATGGTTGTTCTTAGATTTGTGGTGGTTATGCCTTTGAAGGATATAAGGGGACTTGTGTCTAGACACGTTTCATTAAGAGATAAGAGCAGCAGCATTGTGTATGTGTCCGGATCCTTGTAAAGACGGAGAAAATGCTGCTGCTACTGAGTCCTGTGCGGAACGAGTGCTTTCTGAAAAGCCGACACACGCAGTTAAATAAAATTTTATCTGGATGTAAAATGGGAGCGAAAATATGGAACAACATGCTCAGACAAAAGCCATCCTTTGTAACGTCTCATCTGTGTAAATTTGTGGACTCAACTGCGTGTCATTAGTGACACGATGATTACTTCATTGTAGGAGGACCCTTTCCGAAGGCGTTTCCATGAAGCTTCCAAATCGGGAAGAAGTATTTCTGTGGCTGAGTGTTATCGGCTACGAGTTAGCTGCAGTCAAATCAAGCGAACTATGATGCCAGCTAAGCATGGCTGCCATATGAATATTTAAAACAGGTGAAAAAGGCGTTGAGGCAATAAAAACAAATCTTAACAAAATCCATGTAGGATTGCAACAGACGGAGTGAAATAAAGAATTCAAATAGGACCAGCAAAACATCAAAAGATAGATCATTTTTTAAATCTTGATTTTTTTTTTGTCAATTTTATAGTTCATACAAATTTTGAATGCGCATGAGATTTGCCAATCTACAGACAAGCACAGCCGTAGAAAAGGAAATTTCATGTTCGTTTCGCCTGCTAAATCTTTTTTCTGAATTATTTACAGCCACATAGGTTTTCGAAAGCAGATTTCGTGTTCGATTACACCGAAAAACTAGACTTTCTGATCAAAACTATCCACGAACAAACCTCATATTCCATTTGGACAGAGAAACAACCTTTTTTACAAGATTGTACAAGATGAACGAATTGTACAAGATGTACAAATGGTACAAGATGTTAGTAAAACAAAGTAATTTGCTAGAGAAGCAACGAACCAGCATTTCATCTCGAACTCAACAATTTTCATTTCAAATCCCGTTAACAAACCAAAAAAGGCCACCTTAAATGCAAAATCACCCGACACAACACAACTCAAAACTTTTTTATGCAAAACTCTTGACATAATTCCACCGAAAAACAAAAAAAAAACCCACAGAACTTCGATCCATCCTCACAGACCGTCAATCAATGTCCTAATTTACAACGAAAACTCCAAATTGAGAACACGCCAGCCACAGCTGCATCATCGTTATGATTCCAATGCTAATTCGCTTCAAAACTCCCTCCAAAGACCGAAAGATAACGATGTTCGACTGGAAATTTTATTACCGTGACGTTTAGCATACAATTTGCAAGAATGCAAGCCTCCCAATTAAACGTGAGCCGATCTGCTGGTCAACCGACAGGACGACCACTATTGTGTCCCTAAAAGAGAAATTATAATAACTCCACTTACAACGTCGTCACGATCGGATCATTCCGATCGCTCTGATCGCTCTGATCGGTTTGATCGGTCTTCGAATTTCTTCATTTTTATATGAAGGGCCTCTGCGCCAATTGACATGTAGTACCTACAGTGCAGTGCAAGATCAGCAGCGTCCGCATCATGATCCGGTGACAGGGACAAATGTTTCATTGATCGGGAGGTTCAGTGCTTGAGCCAAGAAGTCGTCCAGCGGCCGTCCTGCGTTTTGCTAAATAAGCGTGTAACCCATTTTTGCTGGAATGACAAAGGATGTCATCCTCAACCGTCGTCGTCGCCGCCGTACTTTCGCAAAGGAAATAAATTGAATTTGGTTTGCATATGAAATGCACACCGTAACCCGCGGTGCAAAGGTTCAGTGGAAAAAAAAAACAGAGACACAAATCACAAGTATGAGAGCCGCACTCTGAAGCAAAATGAAAATAAATAAATAACAGAGGATAAATCCAAAATTTCCATATATGGGAATAAGTTGTAAGCCTTTGTCTTGGCCTCTCGCGCTCATGGGGAGAGTGCACACTGCATAAGCAAAGGCAGGAGCTCGAAGGCAATCATTATTATTCAGTGGCTCGACAACAACTGTTATTTGGCTTTGGTATTCCTGTTATGCGGCAGAGGACGAGTACCTGAACTTGACCAGTGACCAGTCGATTGGACCGGCTAAAGGGCGGATGAGCTGAGGATAAATAATTGAATTAATGTCTCAATAGGTTGTGAGAGGGAAGCTTCCTGACTTGTTGCGTTGAAATATGATTTAAATGGAAAGGTAATTCATCGGTTATTGATCTTAGAGGTGGACGGAATGAGCAGTTTGTATGTGAAGGATGGCATTTCGTCCTTTCAATCAATTAAAGTGATGAAAAATAAAAAAAAAGATGCTGCTAGAGTTATTGAAATATCGAAATTTGGTGAAAGTGTTAAAATATACCAAAACTAGCAAAACTTATAACAAAGTATTCGACAACAAAATTGCACGACATATTTTGAGAAAAAAAAAATCCTTAGAGAAAAAATTTAAATTGTGGGAAGAAGCTAAAACATACAGTACTGTGTAAAAATGGGTACGTAATCGACGCCCTTATGGTGTTTTGTAAATACAAAACCTGCCTTCTGACCGATTTGAATAGTTTTTGTGTTGTTTTATTTTCTTATTTCATTCCTAAAAAAATGAGGTATAAACGATCTTGATCGCTTCAATCAAACAGTAAAAATTCACGGAAGTCTAGACCCACATGAATCCACTTTCGTATATTTAGAAAAAATATTCGTTTTA
Organism: Syritta pipiens; assembly: GCA_905187475.1. NCBI lineage: Eukaryota > Metazoa > Arthropoda > Insecta > Diptera > Syrphidae > Syritta > Syritta pipiens. The sequence goes on along the minus strand of LR994574.1, from coordinate 989,638 downwards.
GTGTGCGGGGGGAGGACAATAAGTTTGGCGTCAATAATTGATAACGTATTTTTGTAGAGCATTCAAAAACAAACATTTTATACCATAGGATCGGGATCTATGTCTCTCCGTCTTGGAGGTAGGGACAATTTAAAATCGAATCATTCAGCATAAAAAAAAATCATTTAAAAATCAATGTCAACACCTACAATAAAGCACTCTACTAATTTTGAAAGTCAGTAACCTGATCTTTAAACATGCATTTAAGTTAAATTATTCATGTCCACAGTTTTTGAAAATTCCTATACAAACTTGAAATTTTGATGAAAGATATCTTACTAATATTTGGCCACAATACGTTTTCTTACAAACCTGAGGCAATCGGACTTTCAAAACAAATATTAAACATGAATGCTTCCTTAAAAAAAGGAAATTAAAATTTCATTTTTGAATCACGAAGTTTTCCAACGCAGTATTTATTGTATGTACAACACAATTCGAGTTTCCTAAAAACTCAAAGAAGAGTTGGATAAAGCGATCGTCTCTGGAACATTTCGTAAAGAAGCATGTGCTTGAAGTAGTTTTTTTTTTAAATTTAGGTTATTTGCTCTATGCTCCACTTAAGAGTCAAGAATATAATGTAACTTTATCGCAGAAATCAAGTTCGCCACTAAAAGTCTTTTTTTTTAGCCAACTCTAAAGTTTTCAAAAGAATCGACTGAAAACTCAAACAATTGCTGCTATCAGAAAACCTATTTAGATTTCTCCAACGCCTCGGCAATCCAGGAAACCCCAGTCCTGTGGCGTATACGTAACCATAAATCGGCACGTAATCCAAACAAACGTCCAGCTTATCCCATGCCGCCACCAGTCATCCGCGATCGGCCGACCGCCAGTTGAAGTTGCAAACCAATTTGTAGCCAACTCCACGCGATGATGTAACCGCAACCGCCAGGAATAAAACTCCCGCAGAAGAGCGAGATATTAATTTTGTCCTGTCCACGTCTGCAAAAAGTCCGCAATGTCACAAACGGCCCACCGCGCCGCAGCAACACCCGTGCACTTAGACGTTGGCATAAATTAAAAGAATTGTAAAATCGATTTCAAATTGAAAACGACATCGTGGCTCAAGGAACTTCCACCGTAAAAATTATCGAAATACTTTCAAATGCCGCCCAACGAGCTGGCTGCCGCAGCCACGCGGTGTTTTGGGGAGCGCGAGGAGCGGTTATGACTCCCGTCGTCGATAGGCAGCCCACAGGTTGGGGTCCCCGGCTTTCAGGCATTTCGTGAAGTCATAAATCTCCAGCCCCAAATGGTTGACAATGACAACTGTCATGAGCTTTGTACGCCATAAACTGGTGGCTGGGACTCGTTACTCGGCCGTCTCCCTCAGCAGCGGCGGCAGCAACGGTTATGTGACATTTTTCCTAAAAGGAATTCACTTTTAGGATTTTTCGTTTTCCGTTTTCTTTAAGGTGCGCGCGGGCTCTGCGAGAGTATCACAGGAAAATCTATTGAACCGAGAGGAGCCAAGTTGTCTTGTTGGCTGCGAGAGGCGAGAGCTCCCATGCGCGGCAGTGAAACAATCGGCCCGGGGTCAGCTCCGGCTCGGCATGTGGTGGCTGCTCTTTCGTGGCTCTCCGGCGTCTTTTCGGGTTCATTTGTCGTTTAATTGAAAGTTATTGTATGTCACAGCGACTGCTGAGCGCGAACAGCAATCAAACGAAAAGAAAAGCTCCACTAACGAAAGGGAAACCCAGCCATGGGATAGTTTCGCCGCTCGCGATGACGGAGGTATCTGTGCGGAGAATCGCGGCTGGTGCTGTCATGCTGGTTTGCCAATTTATGAAGATGATGATTACCATTAGGAACCGCGCATCTGATCCGCTCAACGTTGTGCAATGGACATGTAGAGCTAATAAGTCCGACTCTGGGTCTGGTGTTTTGCCGGCTTAATGCTTGACGTGCAAATTGTTGTCATTCGATTGGGACGAACATTTTCGGTTGCCAGCAACAACAGACTGCCTTTCTAGTCGTCATGACGAGCTTGGATCTTTTATGTCGCTCAATAAAAGCGACCGATGGTGAATGGCGATGGAGAGCTGGCAGCACAGATGCAGATGCAGATGGAGATCGAAATCAACAGGAAATGTTTTAAGAGCTGAGCAAATCAATTGTTGTTTATATGTTTCGTGAATTGGATTCCGTTGGAATTCTTTCTATTTCGGTCTTAGAGAAAGGCTCTGGATGCGACTGTTGCTCTGTGGTTGCTAATTTAGCTCCTTTCGAAATTTTGTCGGCGTCCTCAGGCGATTATCGGTTCACTGACGTGCCGGTAGTTCAGTGATTAACGTTACAAGTTTAGGACGAGAAAGGGTCTCTTGATGAGAATGCCGTAGACTGGCACTAACTTAAAATTCCAAACAAGAGCGGGAGTGAAGCAAAAATGTAATTGGCGTCCGCTTATGGCAGCGTTCAGTCCTGAAATTTAACTTTTTCCTTTTTATTTTTAGCCCTTAACGGCCGAAAGGGGACATGAAAAGAATTCAGTTTTCATTTCATTTATTTATCATCGCTGTAGTTTTTTTTTAACAAATATTAAAACTTAGGACCTCCCTGGTTTATTGATCATACTCTTACAAGAAATATTTACCGTAATCTAACGTTTTAAATGTTCTGGACTTTTCACAAAATATCTGTAGCATTGATATTCAGTTCTTAGTTTATTTATTTTATTTATTTATTTGAAGCTAGCTGAACATTTAAAAATTGACAGCTGGAAAAATGTAGACAGAGCAACAAAGGCCTTCGGCTATTCTTAGTTTAAGTTTTCATCCTTTTAAATGATTTAGAATTTCACCTCATTTTCCGTCGTCTTATGGATGAGCATTAAAAAAAATCGCTCGATCAATAAAGGCAAATTTTTAGTGCAAATCGTTTGCTCGATCCTTTGTCTATGAATTTTTGTTTATAAATATTTTCATTTATAAATATTTTTATCACCTAACAAACTATTTGCCTTTGAAATTTTACAAAAACGCTTGGTTTGAAAGCAAATAAACCACAAAAAGAAATTTTAAAAGTTCTATCAAACATAGAAGTAGTATTTACGAAGCAGTATGGTTATCAAAAAAGAAATTTGGAGTCGAATTAATAAATGAACGAGACCTACTGCAATTTCCTTAGGAAAGTTCATAAGTCTAAATTGATAACTCAACAAAATCACGTGTTCGCCGGAAATGTTTAAGCTGTTATCAAAAATATGATCCCTAAGCAAGTGGTAAAGATCAGAAAATACTTAATAAACTATCGGAGAAAAACTCGTTTCTTAAACAAGAGTCATCGAAATAATTCTACAAACTTTTTTAGAAACGCACAAAGTTGTTCTAAGTCCGCATGTGTGCTAAAAATACAACAAATATGAGTAAGATACGAGATAAAAATAGAGATAAATAAAGATAAATGTGGGTTCTTTATTTTCATTTAATATTCAAATACTATATTTCGCTTATATTTAACTTTTAGACAAAACGAGACTACTCTGTCAGTGCTTATCGGCGACTGTGATGCAGATAATGGATTTGCATTTCATGAAGGGTATAGGGAAACGGTTCGGGCTGTGTGTTCGTGTGTATGTTGGTTGTTTCGTTTCGTCGTCTGCCAGTGGTGTGATCGTCTGCTGTTACTAGTCCCGTTTGTCTGTTACTGTGTAGGGTGTTTGTTTTGTTTTTTGGCTTAATCCCACATAAATTAAATTGCAACTTCAAAGTTCTTAGTTTCAAGTGTCGAACCAAGTTCATGTCACATTCAACTTCATAGGAATCATGCCGCATTTGTGAGGCGACCACCTGCTTTCTCCGTCGTGTTTCTGAAACGCACGCGACTGAAAACCTTTTCAAACAATTACTGAATCATTTTTCCCCATTGAAATTGTAGTTCTAATTGCAATTCAATCAAATCGAACCTTAAGTGCATCGATTTTGACGATCCCGACGCTCGTCTGAAACTTCATTGACCTCGAGGGGTTTTCCATCAACCTAAACACCGCAATTACTGAACATTTAAGACTTTCATACAACCTAACGCTCAAAGCCCATCTCCATTAGAGAAGCTTTCCAACAAGCAGTAATCAATGATCCATTAGAACTCCATTACCATCGTCCTCCGAAGATCCCTTCTAATATTAATTACTAAATTAATCCAATTTAAGCGATCGCGAGAAGCCTCTTATCTAAATTATCCGCTTAGCACATAATGCAGGCGCCAATCGCGGGCACACCTCTTCCACTTGTGAGTCTGTCAGATGCACCAACCACTTGACGCATTAGACAGGCCACGAAGGAGGACCACATACCAACACCACACGTGACACTGGCGCGAAAATAGATTCGGAAGAATCGTCTCTCTAACGAACCTGCTTCCGTAAAATGACTTCTCGCATGTCAACCTGACATTTTGTGCTGTCATTTATCCGCACACACACGTGTGTGTGTGTGTTCGTGGAGCCTTACACCGCATGCGCATAGACACCGAACAACTCAATTAAGCCGGATCGTAGAGCATTTAACTGTCTGGCGGTGGTGCTAGCTCTGCCAGTGGAACCAGTGTGAGGCTGTTGCCTTGTATTAATTACTGATCGTTAGCTCGAATCCTACTGTGTCTTTATTTGGCATCCACAGGCGTACACACAAGCGAACAGGCCTCATCCAGGCGCGCTAGCACGTTCCGCAAATTATTAAGCAGCACAATTAATTTGAATAATTAGCGCGTAAGCAGGATCCCACCACGATCATGTATCAGACTAAATGCTAATATTAACTGAAAGTCCCTGCGATGCTGGAGCACTCCTGATTGCCATGCAGGACTATACACACAGGACTACACATATATACGAGTCGTTTGGCAACCGCAACAGCTCCTCCGCTGCCACTCGGAAAGCTGAGAGCGGTTAATTGAGATGTTCAGCCTTTTGTTACATGTGGTTAGTTTACACGTCGTGGCGGGGAATAATGCACATGCTGACTTTGACTTAGGCTTTGCCTTGGAATGGCATGGCGATGCTGCGCACAGGCACACACCGAGGCGCACATCTATTCCCGCGATTGTTGGACCTTTTAGAGATATGTGCAGCACACACAAAGGCCCGTGGAATACCTTTTGTACATAAATTTGCAACATGAATACATGAATCTCAGATCGCGATCAAGCGTTGGGCTCTAGCCTAGAACTTCATGTTTCATTGCGTATGCTGATGTATTCCGAGCTGGGCCGCCTGGCGAGTAAGTGTCCCACTACCAGATGATTGGATGGGATGCACTTAGAAAAAAAAACTGACTGAAAGTTAGGCAATTTTTGCAACTTGACGGGATATCATTTCTCATTTGATTTCGTGTTCTTGTAGCTTACTGAGTCCTAGAAAATAAAGGTAAAACTCGAACAAGTTCTGGTTATACAGCGGTATATGGAGCCATTTTTACTAGCAATCAAATATTTAGCACGCTTGTACGACGACGACAAAGTGTTGAATATTCAAATTTTCTAAAACAAATTTGTACAGTTCGAGTCAAAAGCTCGCTTTCGTCTTTGTGAATAATGATGGAGTACCTAAAACCCTTTCCATAAATATACAAAATTCTTTTCAGTGTACTCGGCAACCTCGGGAACACTATGCTCATTTGAGTTTGTTTATGCACAAGAGAAAATCCCGCTTTCTGCGAAGGTGCCTCAAACATTTGGTGTCCCAACGCAACGTGCCCCACTCCTTTGCTTTAAATGAGTTCCTCCCGAGACCGAGAAGCATTGTTTCCTTTCCATTATCTTACCCGACCAACAGAAAAGAACTTAAGTATCTATGAAATAAAAGAAACTTCACAGGGAACACCGCTGCCACAACGCAACGCAACGCTATGCGATCTAATACCATATTCAACCCAAAAGTATATGCAACAAGCGTCTAGCATGATCCCTTAACAAGTGAATAATAAATAATTGCGCATACATTCCATGGCACAGACCCACAGTTCGTGTGTTCCCGATTGGGCTGCTCTCAGAGCCCCACGAGAAGACTCGGTGCGCGTTTATCCGTGCGTAAAGGCTCACCTCTCGAAAATTGCCTGAACACTCTTCTTTCTAGAGGAAGACCACAACGACGATGAAGAAGACGACAACTACGACGACGACGACGACGACGAAGAAAACGCTCTAATGTGATGATGAAAATGATGACGACGACGACGACGACGGTGGAGAAGAACAGCAACAACAACATCGACGACGATGACGATGTGGACCGCTGCAAGCTTCCGCAGCACCTCGACTTCCAGTGATGGTAGTCGGTCGTTTAATGGATGCAACGACGCGTGTGGAGGTTCGCTTTGGATGCAAAAGAAAAAATCCGTAGATGGTCATTGTTATCCGCAGAAGAAAATTGCGTACACAATAATTGGGATAGTGATGCCGAGGGACTGGCAGAGGGGTTGCAAACGGAACGGATTCTGGATTATCCCCTGTGAGATGACCTCTCCTCTCACACGGTGCCCCGCCGAGTTAATTCCGAAATCAACCGGTTGTGGGGTAGCCTCGTTATGGAGGAGCAGCCATACGTTTTGATGCCGGCCTTCCAGAGGACCGCTCAACACGGCGACGCATGTTGAGGTCAGAGGATTCTGTTTTAGCACATTTTTTTGTGTCGTGTGGAGCACACCATCGGATCGGATCGGTGAAGATTTTTTGCATAGTAGGGCTGCCTGGGTAATAATCTGCGAATCTGCGAATCTGTGATGATTACTTGACTAGGTTCGACTCACCTGGTGTTTGTAGGCGACCTTTTGTGTTTGTGGCATAATTTTTTATGATCACGATCATTTGAGTGAGTGTGTGTGTGAGAACTCGGGGAGGACAGAAGAACGGATGCAAGTGAATCGGTGTGCCGATCAATTTGGCAGGAGAGTAATCAAAGTGGAATGGTGCGACAATTATTTGGGTTTCTCCTTTTTGTTCATCTTTGTCGTGAGTATGACCACAGCAGGGAGCATCCGATCGGAGTCAGTTGGTGGAATTTTGGATTGTTAAAAACAGAATAATTTCTAGGGGTGTAGGCATTTTTTTCCATTTACTTTTTTTTTAAAAAACGTAGTTATAAATATTCGTACGTAATTTTTTCAACATAGATGCTAAAACATTCAATAGATGTTTGCCGAGACAACTATTTTTACATATCCACATCATTTGAGGTTTGCTACAAATTTAATGCTTTAAGTGGTAACAGTTGTTTGAAATTTAATGTTTTTATATGAAGACATAATTAACAACAAAACGCCAAATGGTATTGCGAAAATCAACTGACAACGAATTTTTGATTGATAGAGTTTGTCAACTAAAACCGAATTCGGTATGTTAAATATAAAATGACTATAGGGCAAATGCTAATAAAATTTTGCTAAGCGTTTGACAGAAATATTTGTGCTTGGCATTAGTAAATGGAATTGGTTCTTTGATTACATAATCATTAATTTTGTTCCACTTTTATTAAGCACATTTTGAACATTTTGTGCACTTAGGCCAAAGCCAGGCCCAACCAATTTTTGGTTTTTTTTTTCCATTATCATTGCATATCCTTTTCTTCGGACTCTTTAGTACATCCAACACTTACCACTTCGGCAACAGTATGCACTTAACTATTTAGAATTATTATTTGTGTTAACTTGAGAAACGCGCACGCGCGATCTCGTCAAGCGCACTTATAGTCAGGTCCGTCCAGCGACCTTAACGCTCGACGACTGACTCACTTGACGAGCTGCATTGTGCAGCCCGCTTTCCCTGTCCTGAGGAAGAGGGATATCCTTACTGTTTAATGGATGGGCTACATCGGGTAACATTTGTTATTCTTATTTATTTTAAAATTGAAAAATTCAAAATAAAGTTTGTATGAAATGAAATGAAAAAGGTAATTATATGTTCTTATGACCAAAGTGATCATCAAAAACTTATTTCGAAAATAAATAAAATTTACATCCGGCTCGGGGAAATAACACCACAAACATTTTTCACGGCTCCACCTTCAGCGAACGACTGACAACCCTCTTGGAGTACTTCTGTCGTGAAAAGTTTTCGCCGCTCGGAACCGGCAATAAACTGTAGGTTCCTCCACATGTATCAAACTATAACACGCACAACACAGTGGAGGCGCGAAAAGCTAGGCTCTGGCCCTTGGTGGGCTGTTACGCCACTAATGATGAGGATAGCAAAGTCAATTCAGTTCTACCAATCAGATTTGTATAATTATTTAAATTTCTAAATAGATTATAAATAGATTGCTCTTTTACAACACCTATCAATAACCGATTAATCGACGAATATCCAGTCTCAATAATGTTTTTCGTTCTATTGAATTTTCATGTTTTTAGGTTAATTAATAAATAAATAATTTACTTAGTTCAGCTCGCTCTTCCCACATATACTCACTTACTTTACAGGCATTTAGACCTTGTAGGGTCTGTGCCTAAGCCAAAGCCGCCTTCCAACGTTGACGGTCCCGGGCATGCTGCTTCCAGTCCGGAAGACCAAGCTGTCTTGAATCCGCGATCACTTGATCTCTGTACCGAAAGTTCTGTCTCCTTCTTCTCCTCGAACCAGGAGGCTCGGATTCGAAGACCCTTTTAGCTGGAGCGTTTGTGTCCATGCGCTCGATGTGGTTGAGCCACTGTAGTCGACGAATTTTTGCCTTCCGGACTTCGGTTCGCGGTTATGTCTTCTCCTCCATTCGCCTTCCTCACAGACTGGATCGAATATCAGCCGTAGAATTTTTCTTTCGAAGGAGCCAAGTATCAGCTCTGCAGTCCTGCTTATCGTCCAACTTTCGGCTTCATACAGTAGGACTGGCAGGATAAGGGTCTTGTAGAGCATGACCTTAGTTCTTCGAGTCTGGAGTTTTGAGCCTTGTTGTTTGGACAAACCAAAGTAGCAGCAGTTGCCGGGGGTGATTCTACGACGGATCTCTACTACGATGTCATTCGTGGAGTTTACGTCCGCCCCGAGGTATATGAACTCCTTAACTACCTCGAAGTTATAGCCACATATGATCAGATATAATTGTCCTTGTGCTCACCTACTTGTGTTTTAGTTAAAATATTTTTTGATAAATTCGCCCTGGAAATATTCGATCGGAAATATTGCTGGACGCTGCCATAAACGAATATTTCAAATGTTAGACAAGCGTCCTTTGAGATGATTGCACGTATATTAGAATTCAACTTTTGTTTTTCTTTATTCTTAGAAAGACGTTTTTTTTCAGCAGTCAGAATACGACAAAATTGTCACAAATTACTCAACCAAATAGCTTTAATTACGTTCTGTATTAAGAAAAGTGAAAACAACAAAACAAAAGGCACAAATCCGAAGGACATCAGGTTTGTTATGTTTCACTCACTTGTTACAAGACTGCTAGTACAATACAATTCCGCATAATCTGTCTTCAGATCTGCTGTTCTGCTAATGCTCTACTAAAGGTCAAGTAAATGATTACAAATGACTGGCAGTCTATGAGTGAAGGTTCCGGTACAACTTGTTCTTCATGTTGCGTCGTGCTTTGAAACAATTACCAATTTATATCTGATTTCTGCTTAGTGAGCTCTTAGTGATATTGTTCATTTGAAGCTTGTACAAATTGCAACTAGCAGAGAAATTAATGAAATAATTAAAGAAATTACTCACTCACATGGGAACGTAGAAAAGAAATTCTTCTTTTGTTTATAAAAATCTTTGACGGCAGTATTTTAAAGCTGCATAAGTTCATAGCACTTTCAGTTTGTCTTTCCAATCGTCAAATGTCAAAATATTATTCAAAACCAAAGTTTTAATAGATAAATAAATAAAATAAACTGATTAGTATATTTTGAACAATTTTCATTCTCAAGAGCATTTGACAAAACAAATTCGACGAGCAAGGGATCTTTTTTCACGTCTTCATATCTTGCATCCACACTCGTAGATGCTCTTCATTTAAGTCATTAGCATATTTCTCTGAAAACAAAAATAAGACACCAACTTAAAGAAAAAGAAAGTTGAAAACTCTACCGTGCACGTTCTCCCCTACAACAAATGTCAACATGCAGCCCTATTAGTCATGCTACGGTTCGCATGTACCGCCACCAAAACCCCATCTCCTGCACCGTGTCGAACGCCATTTGCGCCATAAAATTTTAGAATATTATTTCCGACGAAAAAAACTCCCGCCGGCCAGTCGGTCGCACAAAGACCACTAGGCCGAGATACTTTCCTCCTGCCACCGGGGAGGACCTAATGCTCCTGAAAACGAAAATACCGTCGAAAAAGGGCGAAAGTGGTTGCAGAGCCGTCGCGTCGGTTCGGTTGGTGCTTAGATTTCACACATCTTAAGTCAGTCGAGCCGCCGTGATATGCAGACGACGATGCCGACGACGACGACGAGGAGTGAATGATTGGCTAGGCCCTCGGTATTGGATTGGACGGCCGCCCGTCCAATCTGCGCCTCACATGGCGTGCCTGGCACGTTTACACGAAGACCTTGCTGCGGATTTGTATACATCCAAGCTGCCAGGCAGTGTTTGCTCTCGCTACCTACTCGCTGCCGCTGCTGTTGCAGCGATCATAATTAAACTGAAGCAAATAGATCTACATAACACGAAAATCGTGCCACACGTCTGCATTTCCTTCGGCTGGGGATCACGAATCGCGAGGATGGAGAGAAAACTCTAGGGGAGGAGTGGGTGGCCCCGATTTGAGCCCACACCACGACGCAGTCAATCGGGTTTCGTTGGCATTTGATTTTCGAGCTAATGACGGGATCGAAGGATGTTTTTATCGCAAGGACGCAGATTGTTTGGTCAATTTGATTTCGGGTGATTAATTGCAACCTTCACCGTAACTGAAAGTAAATAACAAAAAGGAACTGCTGGGGGCCGTCTAAGAGCGGAGCTGAAGGTAATTAATGGTGGTTGACGTTTTCGATGTCCTTCGAGAGCAGAGGCGTGTGGCTTTTGCCCGACAGGACTTCATTAATATTGAGTGTTAATGCGTGGTAAATGGAAACAGAATGAGGTGGAAAAGGTCGCCACAAGGACTCTTCCAGGTTCCAGGTTAATGAATAATAAGCAACGTGTATCGACCCTTGGCATTTCTCATCACGTCGGGGGTAGCCAGTTCGAGAGGAAAGGATGATTCATTTTTTAAGCGTTGGCCTTGCCCAAGGGGAAAAGTTAATTGAATCTTGTGTCTTTAAGCGGTTGAGTGTGGGTGGATTGTGAGTGGGCTATAACCGAGAAAAGGATTGTGAATTTCTAAGTAGGATTTTTGATCTCCTGGTGGGTGGTATGACTTGTTAGAGACTTTGAACAAAAATATAACTGACATTAACCTTTCGGAAACCCTAATTGCGGAATAATTCGGTTTTTTTTTTTTCAATAAATTTTTCCCTCCCACAGACACTGAGTTTTACTGAGTAAACAACTATGGCTTTTTAAACAGAAAAGCCATAGTCGGCCATGATTCTTTAAGAGATAAACGTTATTTCGCGAAAAGCTAAGTCGCGCAAATCGAATTTGGGTAAATATTTGAAAATCGCGCAAAGGTGAGACCGCGTTAAACGAGACCGCGCAAAACGAGGGATGAGTGTAGTAGAATACGACACTCGTGCATTTTAAGAATTAATCGGAGTCTCAGTATTTAGTTCTTATAAAATGTCTGCTTCCGTATTTTCCGGAATTTTATCAGCTTGGACTTGGACATTTAAATAAAGTAAACTGTCAGGCATTCTACAAAATTGATCAACATCTTTTTAAACATTGCTCAATAAACGTCAACGTTTTTACAAAAATGCAAAGTTAACCAAGAAAATTTTTAACTATTTCTGCCTTAATTTTGTTCACATTTTAATTGTAAAAGTTTCTGTCTGTCCATGTTTGGTTGACAATCTAGTACAAAAATGAAGAAAATCTCCAAATGTCACTGCGCAATTACCAAATAAAGTCGAATCCCTCTAAGTTGAATTTTCACGGGACATCAAAACTAGTTCGAGTTAGAGGCAGTTCGATTTGGAGGGAGTCGACTGTAATAATTTTATATTAAAGCTACAGGTATGACACTGATCACAGAATGGCTCAAAATTTCTTGTACCAAATTTCGACGTAAAAAGCATACTCATTAACAGAAAAAGTTGCTAACTTTTAGCGTCCTTAATTCTTCGTAGAATTTTGTATGAACTGCATTTTTTGATGAACTGATTAGAACAGAAATATAATCGAGCAACAGCAAAGCAAATAAACAAATAACATAACCTCAAAGCCAACTCAGACAACAATTTAAATGAATCCAAAAAGTAGGCAATCGTTGAAATATGAAAAAAAGTATTTTTAGATTTCTTTAGAAGAAACCAAAACATCTCAAAGTAATCCATGGACATATAAACTGCTTAAGGATTGAAGAGAAGATTACTACAATTTTAGCAAAGCTTTCGAATTGTTTTGAATTTCTCCCTCTGATGTTATTTCAGCAATTCTATGTTCTCTCCAGTCTAGCAGAGTTCAAAAAATGTATAGCATGTAGTTTCACAACATTCACAACTAACGCCTACTTTCCTCACAAGCCATAAAGCAAATCCACCCTCCAAGCCACTCGTTAATTTTGCATCTCCCTCCCTTTGTATCTCCCCTCCAACCAGTACCTTCGCCTGCGTGCCTACTAGCCCCACCACACAGCCATGGAACGGAATTACAGACATCTTAAACAATAAATTAATAAACTTTTATCGGAATGCACTTTTGCCGTCCGATCCATCGCCCGTGTGCAAACAGTGCGTCCCAGCCGCCGCCGTCTGTGCCCAATTCCAGCACCAACTCCAAGCCGGCTTGCTCCTCAGCCGAAGCACAACCACACACGGCCTGAAATGCCTAAGAGATACCATTCCTGCCTAATGCCCCCCATTTGGAGCGCACAAAACCGTCCGCGATGTCGTGACCAATTAGCCCGCAGCGCACTTGCTGCGTTCCGGCCGCAGTCGGTCGGTCCGCCGATCCGCGGCATTAGAAGTTCGGGCGTGCCCCCATTATGCCATCGGGTCTCTAAATTATCCCGTTCGACGTTATTAATACTAAATTCTATAATTCAATAGGCAATTGTTTGGGTTCCCTACAGCGTCCGCGCAGAGCCAAATCCTTGTCATAATTGCAATGAGCCGGGAATGCACGAGAGTGGGTGCACAAGACCGGAGCCTCATTAGGCGCAGCCAGGTGACCAGGTGACCGGCCCACTGTTGGTATTTAGCGGCTACCGATCGACTGATTGTAATTGCTTCACGTAATGGCACTAGTGGGCCAACGCGTCGTGTTACCTTCTGTTAACAGACGCCGCACCGGCCGGACCCTGCCGGAGCGTGGCTGATAGCACGCCAGCATACCACCAAACGGCGGATATTTATAATTCCGTTTCGGCTGGAATAATGTAAATTGATTTATTGCCCGCAATCAGGTTCGGTTATCAAAGATATTTGGTTTAATTAAGTGGTACGAGCGGTCACAGATTGCGTGCTACCCCACGGACCGGCGCGGGCCGAGCTGCGTCCACCCCTGCGCTCCGAGTCAGCCTCGTACCATGGAATCGTTTATTATTGGTCCTCGACCGGGGTCTCTAAATAAGAGATTCGCACTCAGCACCACTTCAGCACCTTTCGGTGGTTTGGCGATCTGGCAACTGGCAACTGGCGAGTGCTTGTTGTTCTTTCCTGAGGCCTAGAGAGCTCGTGGCCCGGTCTGTGCGCGTTATGCTCACGTTTTAAACGAACATTAATGTCTCAGAGGTAAAAGTGATTTTTGATTTAGTGTTATTTGAATTGTGTCGTTCGTTGATTTGTTGCACCGGCCTCGGGCTCCTTTGACTGAGGCCCGGCGAACGGGTTTCTGGTTTCTGTTTGTTGGCCGAACTGAAGGCGCTCTTCGTGTGCCATGGTCCACTTGCGATAGAGTTCCCTGTTCCCTGTAACAAATTTTTATTTAATTTTCTCGTTGGCTTTGGTCGGTTAGCCCGGCGGAGGCACAGCGGAGGCTCAGCTTGATCACTCGGACTGGAATGTCATTAGCTGGCGTGTAGAGCAACAAGTGTTTGACGCTAACGAATTCGGCGACTAATGTCGTTTTAGAGGTGTTTTGGGTATTGATTGGATCGGCTTCTATTAAGGATTGGAAGCCGCTCTGTCCGGTTGGGTATTTTTATTTGCATTTTTGCTTTTCTTGTTGTGGTTTTAATGGTAGAGTGAAGTCAGATGTTTTTTGGCGAGAGATTTTAGTTACTCAACACTTGAAGGGTATGTCCGACGATAAGGTGACCTTTACATAAGTTTCTTTTTTCCAGTTGAAGCTTAAGCTATGTGTACAAGACAATTTAGTTATCGCTTTAAGACTCCGTGATTCTGTAAACAATTTTATAGAGCCATTCATTACCATGAGAGATAAGAATCCATTTATCAAAGCTGGGAAACTCTGGCAACCTTCACGGCAAAGCAAGCTAGAGGGCACTTTAACTTGCGCTAATCAAACTATGTAAAACGAACGAGGCCAGTAGTCTGACAGGTTCTCATTTTCCTATCATTTTTATGATCTGTCAAAGCATTGCTGCATGATTTGTTTGTCAACCAGCATGCAACGCGTAACATTATTGAGCAACAAGTGATCGTGTAACTCATTTGGAGAGTGTCTATTGGCACTAGGTAAAACATGCAACGACACTTAAGTAGTTAATTTATGACTTTCACAGATCACTCGATTGGCACCGCGTTCCAGCTGAGTGCCACCAATCATTTTAACCGCAAGCGACGGCTATTAACCCGGTTTACTACTGATCGAAATAAATTATGCGATTAATGTCAAATCGATTGCGATTCAAGAATTGGCTCTCTCACGGTTCGTTTCGACGGCGCCTTCAGTAGTCAGAGCATACAGATATCGTGCCATGTCAAAAAATTCCCCTTCATACACACACGACAAGAAGGAGGTCCCTCCTCAAAACACAGGCAAACGCATGCACAATGCTCGTTATCCAATCGAACACTCGCCACAACACTAGGGAGCAATTGAGTAATCTAGCCCAACATCTCCAATATAAATTACCAGATCGCATTAAGATCCGCCATAAGATACCGACGATCGCATTGGCTCTCCACTTTGCCAACGGTGCAACGAGTTGCAATCTAAATTTAAGGGCGACTTTCTACTTTGAGTTTCCCACTATTTGTCGTATGTCGTTGGTTAGTAAAACAAAAAAACAAAAAAAAGGAAACCTGCAGCACTTCCCCGAGGGTGGAAGTGAGCTAGTAACGACCGATCGTGGTAGGCGCTACATTTAAACAATATGCCGCGATCGTTGCGCGATACGATCGTGATCGCACGCCTCTATGAGTAAAGTGAGAGAAGAAAAACCTCCAACGTATAATATCCGTATAAGAACACATCCCGGTGTCCTCAAGACCTCGCTAATCTGCATAAACATGGCCATCGCTTCGGCAGAATATGTCTACCTGTGCGATAGTAATCTACTCTGGTGGTGATAGTCGTCTTTGTCGCGCGTTACAAAAACGACAAAAAGCAAAAACTAAAAACAAACGACACAGAATCGAAAGGAGAGGAATGAAGATGTTCGCTGGCCTCTCACAATATCCTAATGTTTTTCGATTATCATTATGAATATCAATGAGGCAACAACTTAATATTGGGTGATCCACAATCAGTGCTTTGCAATTCCAGTAGCAAACGTTTTTTTTACATCCACTGAGGGAGCAACGGGCTTAAAGAGTTCGTTGCAGCGCATGATGTAGCCATTCAATTAGTTGATCAAACCCCTTTTGTCGAAATCGAAACGAAATTTATTGCTGACTTCGAAATTATAGTTTTAGGTTCAAAAAGTTGCCTCCTTTTTACTCAAACGTGCAAATTTCAGACATAAACATGACAAACACACCCTGCACAAAACAATTTATCAATTGTTAGTCACACAACAAAAAAAAAAAAAACAAAAAATAAACTCACCAACCATTTATGAGGCAAGTAATCGTTTTATTACACACAATGAGTGCGCTGTCCGAATTCGATTTATTTTACGAGCGGTATTTTAAAATGACGTCGACAGCCGCCGCCATTAAATTCACTAAAACTCACTGGATCCGAGTTGAGTGCAACCCAACGAACGCGCCCGCTGAATGTATTTCACATATCAGATTCCGCCGCCATTAAAGGT
This sequence comes from Syritta pipiens, assembly GCA_905187475.1. Classification (NCBI taxonomy): domain Eukaryota; kingdom Metazoa; phylum Arthropoda; class Insecta; order Diptera; family Syrphidae; genus Syritta; species Syritta pipiens. The sequence continues at coordinate 973,399 of LR994574.1, read as the reverse complement.
CCTGTCACTGCTAACTCTAAAAATATTTACGACTGTGCTGCAACCGTCACTATCACTTTTAAAGGTCGCTTGCAAAAAAGTTGCCATGTCCGTGTCTATCATCTGTTTAGTGTGTGTGTTTTTTTTTGGGCGAGAGGAACAATATTTATTATCGGGTAAAGTTGCAAAATACAGTGAACCGTTAAGAGAAAGACTGTTGTTTTTGTTGGTCGCAACAAAAATTTCGTCGAATATAAAATTAAATACCTTAACCGGAGCTTTATGGCAGGTGGTCGAATAAAAAACCAATTTTGCCGCAGCATCGTAAATTATTTTTCACTGCTCGGAATTGTTGAGTTATTTTCATTTTAACGATTGTGTTATATTTTTTCTGAAGCCTTAAAACGCAGACGAATGTTTTAAAGCGAAGGACTCTTAACCATAAGTTTTCGTGGGAATCCAACTCTGAATCATCTGAGTAAACCTGCTTAAAGCAAGGAAAAGAAATAAATGAAATTCTGAAAGCCTAGTTGCTTCAAAATCATGATCATTAAATTCTTATACAAATAATGTCAATAAAATACATCCATACAAATTCTCATATTGAAAAAAACCCTTGTGAGATTTGGTAAAACATTTTCGCCAACAGAAATTAGTTTCTGTCGAGTTACCGCGCCCATACAACAACAGGATTTTTAATTTTTAATAACATTCACTTGTGCTTCCTCACACCTCCATCATCTGTCCACGTCGCATTGTTCCCGACATACAGCAGCACCATGAATTATTAAATCCATTTACTGACCTTTTAAGGAGGAGGAGCTTTGCACACAAGACGCTCCACCTTCCTCCGGGCCCAACAATAGGGTACTTCACTCAACACAGTACCTTGATTACACCAGGTGGGTCCAAATAATGCCATACTCCAATCGTTTTTGCTGTTTTTTTTGCGCTTCCCTAAGGACAGATGTTTTAAAGTGCTTTGTGCCGGCAAACAGGCGAGCAAAAAACTGAAAAAAAAAAAAATGTGGGAATGGCAACTTTACCGCCATCCCTCCGAAATTACAGCACTCACATTCCCGTCCCCCGTTTAGCCAACTGATCCAATTGGCATGCATTCAAAAAGGGTTAACTCCTATTATGCAAAGCAGAGTCCACCCCAAGTGAGAACAAAAAACAACCACGACAACCGACAACACACAGGAGAGCCGAAGCGGCAGAGGAAGCCAGACAGAAAAACCAACATTCCCAGCCCAGGTCGATTGCTATCTTCGAAATGCATTTTCGGCTTCCAGCATCAACTCTCACATCCGCTGATGTAAGAAGGATGGAGCGAGTGGCAAAGGCAACGGGAATGGGAACGGGAACGGTCCGCCAACACTAACGCCCCAGGGATTACGTTTTGATTGCATTCGGACATTGACTGCAATTAGAGAAAACATACGTGTGCAGGAGCTACAAGTAGGAAGGACGACTCTCGAGTGTGCCGAGTGCTGAGTGGCGAGTGCCAAATGCATGGACACAGTCCATGCCAGTCCCACCTGAATGGCAACAATGGACTTTGGGTGAATATCCTTTCCCGCTGCCAGAAGGACGATCTTGGTTAGATACGAGACAATTCACAAGCAAGACTTCCGGCTAAGTGCAGTGGGGTTGTGTGCAATCGATACCCGCCCAGACCGAAGAATAATCGATCACTTTTTTTTTTTTTTGGACTCGATTCGATTTTTTCGATTTTTTAATCAAACAAAAATACGAGTATTGTGTTGGTCTCAATCCGAAACGAAATTGAATGCCCGTCGAACCGATCGATCGTTGTTTGCACAAGAATACCTCGTGAGGATGCCAAAGGGCCATGAAAAGGTGTGTACGATGAGGTTCTACCTGTCGACTTAAATTTGCCGAATGACGAGGATGGAAGACGAAGGATTTTTCACGGTTATTCGCGACTCGTTGTGCTGTTTTTTTCTCTTACCCGGCTTCCATAGAATAATCCCAATGCGCATGGAATACAAAGGAAGGCGGCCTCCAAAAATCGTGGCATTCAATTCAAATCGGTCGCTGGTCAAACAAGTGAACACTGATGCCAAATGACACCGACAGGGGAGATATAAAATTTGTTAGTGAACCTTCTTCCCTCGTTCGCCGGAGCAATGTCGGGTAAATAAGAACTAAATTCCGATTCTGTGTCGTTATGAAAGCATGTGGAGCCAATTGAAATCCGCAGATGATTCAGTATTCCGTGGTGCTGGTGGTGGTGTTCCCTTTTATGTGGTGCTCCTTCGCGGTGTCAAATTTTTGATACGGCAGCGGGTCGTATGCGTGCGTGCATGTGTGTGACTGAAGAGGGGTCCCGCGATGCAACGTGATCCGTTGGCATGCCCTGCCGGTAATCATTAGAATCAGCGATGAATCTGTTGGGTCATGGGAATTAGACTTATTTCGTGAGTCTTTTTGGAAGTTGTAAGTCAGAGTTGAAATTTACAGAGAGGACGATGAAAGGGACTTAAGTATTCGGGTCAGAGTCTTTAGGCAGTCATTGAAGAATAAAGTGCAAGCCTATCGACTCTCAATGAAAGAAAAGGTAGTTAAAACTTTGAGCATTTAATTGTCATACTGATCTAACAGAAACAAGTCTTTAGTACTTGACATTTATCAAATAAAATTTTTTAAATTTAAATTCCTTAGTTTGTATTCAATTTTATTCAATTTGTATTCAATTCATCGCTCGAACCTTTTGATTGTGATTCAACCTACCAATGTATCAAAAATGCATAATGATCGGTAAAGTAGTGTTAAGGTTTCAATCTTTAGTTGCGAATAATTATTTTTTAACAACTGTTGTTGAAATTATGTGAAATAATTTGAAATTGCATACAATAGAATGTTGATTTACATTGACGTATTCGAACTATAATCTATTTTTTCTATAATTGGCAAAACGGACCCTGGAAATGTCCAGCTTCAGACATAACACGGGCTGAAGGTACAGAGGGAAAGATGAACAGGAGAAAAAGAAATTTAAGAGTTTTGATTTGATTTCATTTGAGTTTAGATTTACAGAGAAAAATGGTGCGGTTGTATTTGCGATCCGCAAATCCAGCCATTTGTTGCGACCAAAATTTTTTTTCGTTTCGCATTGTCACAAATATTCTTTTGTACAATTAATTTTCGATGTATGTGGAAGCGCATTCTTTTTATTGCCCGTTTTAAATAGAGAGCTTTATGATATGAACGATTTTCAGACGTCTGTAAAAGGTGGTGACTTCTCATTAGTTTTCTCACAGCATTTTTAATTTCTGGGCGATTTATTTGCCGTCAACATTCGAAGACTGTCTTTAAAGCGAGATTACCCATCTGCGACGTTCCATGTCTCTTCTAAATGCTCGCAAAAGTCTCACCAGCAAGCTGATGTGTTCATTGCCTCGTTGTAAGACTCTTCTTTTGAATACCTCCGACGAATCAAGTGAATGGAATGCCAAAATTTACGATTTTACCGATTTCCATCTCACACTTCGACAATCAAAGTGAATGACACACTTTAAACGAAATTCCCCATTCGATTGTCCGGAGGCGTTCTCCCCTCCACTCAGTTAAACCAACAACTAAAGGCTTGCGTTTCAAATCGAATTATATCAACTCAGAGTGGAAACGATTTCGTTCTCCTTTCAAAGCCTTTCATCGCGCAAAAGGGACTGCGCCGCGCCGTCACAAGCAACAGGGAACGGTGAAACTCCAAAAAGACGACCAAGACCAACCGAATTCATGTCAAAATTTAAATAAAGTGTGAAAAGGAAGAAGACATCCACACAACTGGAGTCCGTACAAGTGTTGTTTTGGGTTGCGAAACACAACCACGAAAAAAACAAAAAAAAAAAAAACCTAACCCCATCGACTTGGAGAGGGCAATAATGGATCTTAAAGGCAATTAGTGCTGCAGAGAGATATCTCGCAGCTAGCTGAAGCCAGCCACCAAATCGGTACCGCCGAGTCCATCAACGATAGCACGCTATTTGCATTTTGTTAATCACGTAAGTTCAGCGCTGTCAGCGTAGTTTAATCGATTTGACATTACAGCGTCTACGGGCCGTCGAATGCGCCCCGTACTTACGTAATGAGTTTCCTTAAACTCATTATGCGCCAACATCAGCGTCAGCTTCTGGTTGACTGTCCTAGGCTTGTTATCTCATCGAATCGATCAGATCGATCCTCTGCACGCACGCGCACCTCTCACATATGAATTGAACCGGCGCGACGCGGCGAAACGTCGAACCGGCGGCTCTGTATTTGCGCTAATATTTCGAAAATTGCGTTTTTATGCTAATTTCGCTTGAGATATTTTCACTGCGATAAATGCGGCCACTGTAGATCGATCGAAATCTTCTGAGCATGGGAGCTGAGCAAGCAGCAGAACAGGACGCAGGAAATTGCCAGGCAAACGCGGCACAAATTTCCCTCGGCGATGTGTGGTGGAAATTTTATCACTTATTCCATTCCCCTGACAGCGGTCCAAATAATAATTAAGTTGTAAGAGGCACGAGATGCAAAATATGCCACAACAACAACAACAACAAAGCTGCAGCTGAAGCTGAAGCTGGAGCACGAGAAGAGTGACGCAGAAGTGTTGCTTTGGTTGATCTCTTGCTGTGCGCACAGCCACAGTAGGGCTTCTCAACGATTCAGGCAACCGGGACCAAGTGAGACAATGTTATTAGGAAAATGTTTTAATATGTGTATCGAGTGGAATTTATTGCCAAGTGAATCCTGATCCTTATCAGGATTCATGGCATTCTAGCCATAGTCGAGGTGTGTTATTAATGAAAACACGTAACAAGCACGATCGCAATGATCTATGACTGGTCTCAGTGGATCTGGAAAGACGTGTAGGACAGAAGTGGTTGTAAGGTGTGTTGGAAAAATGGACAAATAAACAGAAACAGTTGGGGGACGTCCTTGAGGATGAAGATGTTATTTGCTTGGCTTTGTGACATTTATGGAGATACATTGCAATGTACGAAACAAAAAATGTTACTACGTGCCTTTTTAATGAAATAAAAAAAAAAACAACGATCTTGAATAAAAGGAAAAGGAATTTCATCGCCTTAGACTTTGATTAATGGTGCTCATCATGATCAGCAAAATAAATGATTGCAATTTGGAAAATCGAAAATCCGGGTCTAGAAATGACGGCATTAATTTTTTGCAATTTGAAGAATTAAAAATGAGGGCAAGGACTTGAAAATAAAGAAAACAAAAAAGATGCCCCAGACTATTCAGTCAGAGCTTAAGATCATGTGTCTTCTCCTTTAAAATAGAATATTCCATATGTCTGTTGAATTCCAATATTAAACTTTCCGTAATAAAATATGAAAAAAAATCCAAGTAACAAGATTGTAAGCAACACACTTTAAGTGGAACAATCAGATTGCAGATGAGACGTATGTTTACAGCGGTCATACTCAAAATTATTGCTTCTCAAAACTATTACAAAAATGTACGCAAAAAAATTGACTGATGGAAAAATTTAATTGAAGAAAATGTCAAGCAGTCAGATTTAAAAACAAACGTAGGCAAGGCCCAGAACCAGAGACGTCTCCTGATGCAACTCTTAAAGTTCATACCGTCTATTCACCTCCTTGCCTTTCAAGTCAGGTTTTTTGACATAATATCCGCATTCACAGAGAGGCATTTCCTTAAGAATAACCGCCGTCAGACTAACCTCTTGGAATGATTTACAGCCAAACTTAATCTGGTTCACGAGAAAATCCTCCGTAAATAAACCAATTTTTTTCTTAATTCATTTTGTTAATAAAAAATTTAATTTACGACCAACCTATCCACAATGGTTTTGTGTGAGTCTGTCCTCCGCCAGGACACGGAGGATGTGCCACCGGTTTCTCATTCTTATCTTACGAGTAACTGTTCAGTTCGTAGATAAAGGTGACTTCTTCATAAATATTACGAGACCCTGTGAATTAAAGGACATCCACTGGGAAGACAGAGTCGGGTGGATTTGCATAAAACAGCATTCATCTCTGGGCACACCGGGTGCTGTGTGCTATTCCGTTTAATTGTTAGGCAAACGAGGAGATGCACCTAGTCGACGCGTAAATCAGGCCACGCAAGCCTTTCGCCAGTAATCCATCCATCCATAAATTTTCTCTGATGGCTCTGCTGGGTTCGCCTCGGCGCAACTCCCTCTGCAACGGAGGAGGAGGAGGCTCCTTGTCCATGTTCACTGTGTTAATTGTCAACGTAAAGCATTAATATTCATGTTTGGGGTGACTTTTAATTTAAATTAGTTGAAGACTGCTACAACAGGCCAACCAACAACGGCAGCGTTGTCGGCAGATATACTCCTTGCAAGAAACCGTGCGGATGCAATGCAATAAATCTTAGAAAGGACACCGACGACCCGACGGCAGCCGTGACAAGGCGCAAGACGCAAGACGCAAGGCACAAGGCGCACCACACCGCATCGTCGTCAGTGTGAGCGTTTGCCTTTTGGCGTGAACAAATAGCACCAACATTGTTGTCATTTGAAACGAGCAAACACACAGCAGATCTGCATATCTGCGCACATCCTTGACTGCATTTCAAATCGCAATGCATTTATTTGCCAAGAGCACCTCTATCGATAAGGATCTGTTTGAGGCGAGGCACGTGCACTCGAATAATTCAAATTTCCCAAAGGATATTTCCGATTCAAGACTCCCAGTAGTTTCTAGTGGTGGTGCGCTTTCACTTTTTTTTTTTTTTTTCGTTTATCCTCCGCTCGCTATCGCAATGACGATCGGGATATGGATTTCTTCTTTTTCGGTGTATGAATTCAGTTTTAACGAGCACAGTATTTGCATTTGAATGGGATGTGTCATGCACGCTGACCCAGATACTGAGTTACCTACAACTCGGAGCGGCTTTTGTTCTCAACACGTTCGAAAGAGAATATGCAATTTTTTGTTTTGTGCAGTTGCATCTCTAGAGCGAACAATTTTGAATTTTTTTTTTTCTTCTCAAAAGAGAATTGGTTACGAGTAAATAGTGGAGAGCTCAATGGCGACGAATGAAAATTATAAATGGATAAGGGATTTAAGGCGAAATGGAAACTCTGAGAACTCCACCGACCAAGAACTTAAGCCGGCTGTCGAATTTAAAATCGAATAAAACGTTTTGCTGAGAATAATAATGGATTCGAACGAAAACTCCTATGAGACATTCGTCGAAATTGCTCAACCGAGAGGACGAAATTGTCCGTCATTAAAACATACATTGGTTTTTGATTTTTTCGAGGAAGTAAAATATTCTTGTTACCCGATGTAGCCCATCCGTTAAACAGTAAGAAAATCCCTCTTACTCTGGACAGGGAAAGCGGGCTGCACAATACAACTCGTCAAGTGAGTCAGTCGCCGAGAGTTAAGATCGCTGGACGGACCTGACTACAAAGGCGCTTGGCGAGTTCGCGCGTGTGCGTTTCCAAGTTAACATTCTCATATCGAAGAATGAAACTAAGTCTCTTTTTCTACGATCACAATACCCACCGCCTTCAAAATTAATGAGCAACCCCACGATATGGCAAAGACGATTGAAAATTTGTATTAAATTCCAATAATGTTTTTCGCAACTACTGTTTTGCGGATTTTTAGAGTCTCATTCCAAAGAAATAACGAAGCCCTTATAGAATCACATCGGTGTCCGTTTGTTTTTTTGAATTTATTGCAATTTGACGAGGACAAATTGCAAATACTTTTTCGTAACAGAAATATTCCTGGAGTATCGTTTGTCACTCACAAAAAAATTGTTTATTATTTATTGATTTAAGTATGGGTAGCTTCACGTTCTGGGCCAAATAACGATGAAGATGAGGCGCTTGGATACTCACTTTATAATAAATCTAAATATCAAACCGAAGATTTTTAATAAAAATTGTTTATAGCTTCTTTACCTTGTTCTAACCTCCTCAATTTTTTTGATTTGCTTTTTAAATTACCAATGAAATGATGTTTCGTTTGAATGGCCTTACATTTTTACAAAATTATTCGACTTCAAAAGTATTGGCGAAAAACCTTAGCCTGTAGAAGCTGCTACGTCGATTATATATTCAAAAGTATGGGCAAGAAATTTTGGCCTTACCTAGCTCCCTGCCAAAAGTAATGTCAAACGGGCTCCACTCTAAAGTTAGGCGGAGTGGGTGGAAAAATGACGCCAAAACCACTGCGACCCTTGGATAGGCATCTCTAGGATAAAAGAAAAATACAAGGAAATTCTTCAAGTTTGTCTAAATGACTAGTTCCTTGGCGACTGTCTTTGCCATAGAGAGAGAAAGGAATTGATAATACGCTTTATAGAAAGTATTCAAAATAACTGCACCAAAGTCTCGTTTTACGTCGTTAACCAGGACCGGAAAAACACAACACTCATCGAACAAATCGAGTTTACGATTTCCACTAACATGTTTTAATTTCATAATTTAGATGAACTGTAATTTTGTGAACGACGCAAACTGAAATAAAGCCGACTTCTAGACCACGATAATTTTTAAGCCCGACGCAAAGTGAAGCTTTTCTTTTACTGAAATTGAACTCATGAAAAGTGGGGTTCCAACCTGACTACAAGTTTACAATTAGCTTGACGTTCACATTCAACTGCATGCTTGAAAACTTCAGTTCAAAAATCTCAGCCAAAATAATTTTTCAATGCTCAACGACATATTTTCCGCTCCGCTGAGATGCTCAGTCATCGAGAGCCAAAAAGAATCCATCAAGAATGAAAATACTTTGAAGTTGGACGGCAAGTGTTCACACTCAACTACAAATTGTTCAATCGAGGTAAAAAAGTTGAAAATATTGAACTTCCTGATTACAAATCTGCCGATTTGTAGTTTCGAGCGTTCACATGGACGATTTGCAGTCACCAAGCACGATTGTTAAGCAAATTGTACAATTTGTAGTCAGGTATGAACCCCCCTAAAGACTCAATTAAATCTGTCGGTCCGACACCTGTTGGTGCCTAGATGAAGTATTCAAAGAGCTTCGGTTGGCGCCATCTGTCAATATAATGTGTCTATCTCAGACACCCACCACACACTCATAAAATAAATCCAGTGCTTCTCAAATTTCTGCCCTGAAGTTCCAACTTCCTCCAATTTCCACTTCCAAGCACTCCGAAAGCTCCCCATAAGCCACGCAAAGAAACCCCTGAACCATCTAAGTAGGCCAGCCACAGCGATTGCACTTCAACAGCTGATGGCGAATAACACTTCTGCACACAAGCCCCATCCCCCTCTCATACAAGAAAGAAAAAGCTGTGTGGCACACTTGGCATAGACAACAATGTCACACGTAATTCTCGTTGGTCTGGTTGTAATCTGTTTCGTCATCCATCAACCGTAGCCTTTTCGCGAAATGCCGGCAAAAACCAACACACTCAGCAATGTCTAGGGGATCATTTCAACCGCTGCCGGGTGACTCACACAATGATCTTGGAAATACGTTGGTATTTTTAGTAACCGGTTACATTGAACACATCGTGCAGAGTCGGTGTGAGTGCACCTACGTGATGTGCTTCTCGTGCGACGGCACTGGTGAAATGGAATCCCTCTCGGAGATGAGTAACCTTTAGGAAAGTCGTCGGTGAATGTTTCTATGCCAGTGAATTGCTTTGACGGAAAGCGTACTCACGTACGCGTCGTCCGCATGCATATTTATTTCTGGCAACGCACGTGTGCAGGCAATGTGAGATTGAAGATTTGCTGGCATGACAACGGTATTTGAATGGAATGGAATATTGGGGACAGATTTTCTTTTAAATCATTTAGCTAAATTAAAAATGCAGATTGTTTTCTCTGCTGATTATATTTGACAGAGGTTTTCATACAATAGGCTTGGTTTATAAATGTGTCGTCGAGCCAATAGTAATCGCAGCTAGGCTCCTTCATTAGTTCACACAGGGTGCCAGCTTCCTGATACTACATAATGAATAATATGAATATGTCGAAAGCTGTTTGGCTTTAGTCGGTGGTCGAAAACGATTCGAAAACTGGCATTTTAAATTTCTTATAGGAAAATGAAAATATGTGTATCCAATTGGACTAAAACGACTGTCCCTAGTATTCTCAGCGCCGCTCATCGGTCGAAGTAGGAAATAACTGAACGAAGGATGCCATCCTTGCCTCATCCTTGCCTCATCTCAAGTAGCAAAATCACTTACTCATCTTCAGTCGTAACGAGAACAACGTTGCAAGTTTAGACATTCAAACAGCTTTTCAAATAAGATTACGATTCAATTGTAGTTTGTTTTTTGGTAAGTTGAACTCGTTCGTACAGAGTGTTTTTTAATAATTAAAAAGAACTATGAAATTATAGAACAGAAATTATAGCCATTGGTCGAATATTTAAAATAGTGTAAACATTTATCAGTGTGAATTCGACATTAGTTTGGACAAATTTTAATACAAAAAAGAAACACAGTAGCTTAAAGCAATTATAACACAAGCAAAAATCTAGTACATAAACCTTTGTTGAGTTTTCAATTATTTTTTTTTTTGTGTTTTCCTTTCTTTATCTTTATTGTATTTTATTTGTACCCCAATATAATAATAAAATTGAATTGAATTGCAGCTAAAATTATACATTTTTGTTATGTTGATTTTTTTTATGATTTTTGCTTTTTTAATAAGCTAATGGTATAAACTTTCAAACTTATTTACATTTTTTTAAATAACTCGTAAGAGTTTTAGAAAAGGGACATCACCATAATAGCCCAGATTTTTTTTTTGCTTGTCCCATTATGATTTTAATCTAGTTCTTTCTTCTTATTCAAAGTGATCGTCTAGCATTCATTTTCAGGTCGAGTTCTTTAAAACCATATTTTCCGTATTAACTATCGCTCCCAAGAGGTAATCAAACCTAGCTATACAATTCGAATTCTTCCGAATGACAGCTGTTTTTATTTTTCTCTATAAAACTAGCCTATCATCAAGAAAAACTACCCTCGATCTCTTCACCCATTAAAACAGCTGCTTCACTCGCAAATAAAAACACCAATCATGTGCATCAAATTTCACTCGCCACTGTATGTGTTTCTTGTTTTCTTCACACATGTGTGGATGGATTTCTTATTAGTTTATACATGTATATGGAATGTAGATAACCAGGTACGCAACTTAATTTGAATGCAGTCAAAGTCAATTGTTTAGATGATCACACATTTCTTTTACGCCGTCTCTTAAGTCTCTCCGATTCAACTACAGACAAATGTGCGTGGTTTTTGTGCCTGACAGTGAAAAGTGTGCCAAGTGTCGACCGCGTCTACCATAGACGGACCACTATCTAATTTGTTTCCTGTGCTGACGGGCAACATTTGATATCCATTCCAAAGTTACATTTAAAGAGCCGGAAAAGATAAACATAGATGGATAAACAATCATTTGTGTGTGTTCTGAGTGTAAACATTCATGGGTGTTCTTTGAATTCTTTGAAAGGATAGAACAACAAACACAATTTAAAGAGCCACTACGTCTACAAATTCAAAAAGGCAGTTTTTATTCAAATGAAATCAGAAACACAGCAGCGCATTAACCCTTATTGTGTCAGAGTGACTAGTTTATTAAAAAAGGTCAGAATAATAAAAAAAAAAAGCATTAGTCAACGTAAATTGGCATGATTATTCCCTTCAAAATATATGAAGCAAATTATCTACAAAGCTTAACAGAGTAAAATTCTGATCCATAGTTTATGAAAGAAATAAGAATTGATTTGTTTCAGATCTGCTACATTGCGCAGTGTAGGGTTTGGTATCACACAAAAAAAATTGCAAAAATTAAAAGTACAGTCGGATTCATCTAACATAAGTCGAATTTTTACGGGATATTAAAATTCGTTCGAGTTAGAGTTAGTTTTGGAAAATTTCAAGTTGAAGGGATTTTCGACTTAGACAGATTTTGACTTAGAGGGATTTGACTCTGTATGTTGTGTGCACTAAAACTGCAAAAAAAGAATTCATATTGCCTAATTTTTTTCTTGATACCGGGTGGTTTTTTTCAGAAATCACTGCTGAGCCAATATTTTTGTTCAGCACTGTACCACTTTCCCATGAGTCCATCCCCAGTAAAAACAAAAAACAAGACCTCCACTTATCTCTTTCCCAGCTATAGATCAATCTTTTAATTTTTTCGTCAAATTCTACGATAAGTTTTCTTTTCCGAATGCATTCATAGCGATTACAGAGTTCTTTTTACAAGAAGCTTATGACAGTTTCTTCTTTTTTCGCTCCATTGATATATTTTTGGTCGAAGGTGTGTTCAGATTTTCAAATAATTGGTAAATTTTTGTTTTGTCGCATGATCATCCTTGCCAACTCATAAGTTCAAATAATAAAAGTCAAAACACTCGTGATTTTTCGTCACATGATTGTCGAAGAATCATGCGCATGCTAAACAAATTCAAAATTTGAAATAAAAAGATTTTTTTGGAACAGTTTCAAAAATTTAGTTTGAGTTTCTAAATGGATACAAAATACGATCAATTTGTTTACTATAATAATATCGTTGGTCTCTCTAGAGTAGTTTTGAAAGACACTCTCCAGAAATGGAATACACATATTAGTGCAGTCTAGATTAGATTGGAAAGAAACATGTAATATTGAACTTAATTTTGCAATGAATTCTCAATTGAAATGCTTTGAAAGGGCGTCATCAAAAAACGCCAAGCGAAATAAGGATGAATTTCGGCGTTATTTCGCTTTCATAAAGGCACTCCTTGAAAATTACAAAAAAATGCATTTAGAATTAAAAACTCGATTTTTTTTTCATAATGACTTGCAAAGGACGTGTACGTTTTTCAAGGATTATGATGGACATCATAATCAGGACTCAACTTATAATATTTTTAAGAAACAAAATACATGTTTTTGCAAATGCTATTCATCAAAAAAGCAAAAAGAACAGAAGCAATGTAGAACTGCATTAAGAAGCACGTGCTAGATAGCGAAAATAATCAAAGCTAATATATATTGAGTCTAGACAAGGCGTGCTATCAAATTTCTTTGGCAAAAATTCGATTTTTTTTGATAAGTCCACAATTTCGAAGTCGATAAATACATGCACGAAGAAATTTGTGTTTGCCAGAAACTACTTTGGTTCGCGCATTGAAAGTCTATTTATAGCGCGAATAAAGTTCATCGTAATAAAATATTTTTTGCCAACTAATAAGCAACAACAAAAATGAACATTGCATTGATTCCCCTTGTTGAATTGATATATCAATCATTTTATTCATCAAATATGCCAATTGACTTAATTCTACGTCATAACTGAAGCCCATTAGCAGTTGTTAAACTCAGAGAGTACAAAGGCCACAACCGGTACCCGTCACAAGCGAACTCCAACCAAAGCCCACTCGTCTCGCTAAGTCTCCATTGATTACTGCACGCGACAGAATTAGATTCACAAATCCCCCTTAAGTTCAACGGCATCCGGGGATAAATTATTATCAAAATACTACGACGAGAAATTCGGCGAGCTTATAAATTTAAAAATAAGAGACGCACGTCCGTCGCCATTAGATTCAATTGCCTTAGATTAACGCCGCACAATAAGTGGCTGACATGTCCTAACCCAACCCAAACACAATTCTCTCCACGGCGCCATTCTCTGATCAAAATTTGCCACCGCGATCTCCCACAATCACGACACGGCCAGCTGTATTTCACGAATACACCGACTGATTACAAATTGACGTCTGAAGTTCATGGATCTTTTCATGCTCCATCTGCAACAAGATATCAGTGCCAACTCACTTCACGTGCCACCAGCACAAATCACCGGCGTCCGTCACCTCCGCGGCATATGAGTCAAGCCAAATTTCAAAAGTTCCCAGAGACTTGCACACTGAGCTTTGGCACGCATACCTCCCAGTGCTATGGAATATATCTAAACACACATTCCACTTCCAGAAAAAGAAACAACCAGATACAACTGCCGCACCACTCTAAACAGACAAAGGTCACCTTGAGCTAATGTACAAAAAGCTCTCTATCCGAACATTCCGTCATCATTGTGCGCAAAAGAGACCTACGAGTATCTAACGTAGCTCCTTCCAAAAAAAAATCCAACCGATACCAAACGCTTATAATTCATCCGCCGAGTGTGTAACGCTTCAGCATTCAGTTCGTTCAGAGACCGCAAACTGTGTAGACGGTAGAAGTTAGCCCAGATTCGCGCCGACAAACATATTGTTACTCTCTTTTAAATCAACGTAAGCTTTCTTTCCTTCTATTCAACAAATTGTTTGCATTTGAAATAAAAAACAGCAGTGCTATTAAAGTAAATCTGTGTGTACGTGATATCATAAGAATTCCCAGAAACCCAACTGCACCGCGATTAGTGTCACAGTCCGCTGACTAAGAACAAAAAATTAGAAAAAAACGTATCCAGTCACAGTGAATCCCCCGTACTCGTGCCTATTTTAAGTCGAATTCTAAAAATAGTGCTCTGGAGAGAGATAGTTTTCCTTTCTAATGGTATTTGATGCTGATTGGGTGACCTTCAAGGGGGCTTGTTGACAGTGCAACAACCCTTGAAGCCGGGTACTTGCACTTTTCATTGAGACATGCGTTTTATGGGCGGGAGAATTGTATTTTCACCCTACCCACGACAGCAGATTCATCTTCATCTGCTTTTCGTTGTTTGCAGTTTGTTGGCGGCGGAAAGCTCGTGTCGAGTGGGCACGAGCTTTCCCTATGTCCTTCCGTTTGACTTTGAAATCAAGTTCTGAAGGACGAAAATTTCAGTTGCCTTTGAAAATCCAATTCAATGACTCTCCAGGGAGAGTGGTAGAGTTTCAGAAACAATAATCTTTCCATACGTGGCGGACGTTTGTAGAGCGGGTGAAAAGTGAAAGAATTTTAATTCAGTTAGTTTTGTTTGAGTGAACAAATATATTCAGGTAACTTTTGTGCAGGTGAAGTGTTACTTTTTGGAAATTCACGTCAAGTTCATTAATTGCAACAGTCTTTCATGAATTTTTCATAAGATTTCTCTGCAAGGATGAGCGCGTAAACATAGAATATGTTCAATTGCCCACCTACGCATTTTTTTCTTATCTCTTGAATTCCAACGTGATACGGGAGTTTTTTTGAAAAACTAACAACTATCAATTGCTCCCCACTCGAAAGACTAATAATGCATTTGCAAAAAAAGGAGGTTAGATATCTTTTCGCAGGTGGGAATCACCCTAATCTCTCTAAAGTGGTTCTCACAAGCTTTTGTAAAGTGTCGTTTAATTGCTGGATTCCTAATTCTTTTTGTCATGACTTAATTATTTCATTGAACGCTTGTGGATGCGATGTACTCGTGACAGACTCAGCTATGAGATCACGCAGAAATTACCTCGGAGTGAATTTTTTGAGAAAACAAAAAAATTTTTTTTCTTCTCATTCTATCCAGAAATAGCTGGTGTTTTGATTTCCGCCCTTTTCTCGCTACGCACGCGACGATTTCTGAGAATATTTTTAGCGCATGTATCCACCAACCACTTGTTGGCTGACCTTAGCAGAGGTCGAACGAATTCGTTTGGGACACCTTTCGTCGCTAATTGAATTAATTTTCAATTTTCTTTTCTTTTTCAGAATTAACACAAATTAAATATGTCGTCAGTTAAGGATACCCTCCTGTCCCAGGTGGCCCAGACCCTGCCATCTTCCGGCAACAAGATCACCATCGTCGGCATTGGCCAAGTCGGCATGGCCTGCGCCTTCAGTATCCTCGCCCAGAATGTGTCCAACGAAATCTGCCTGATTGACGTGTGCGAGAACAAGTTGATCGGAGAAATGATGGATTTGCAGCACGGCTCAAACTTCTTGAAGAACCCAAAAATCACCGCCAGTGTTGATTTCGCCGCCTCAGCTGGATCCCGCTTGTGCATCGTCACCGCCGGTGTCCGCCAGAAGGAGGGCGAGACCCGCCTGTCGTTGGTGCAGCGCAACACCGACATCCTGAAGAACATCATTCCAAAGCTGATCGAGCAGAGCCCAGACACCATCTTGATGATGGTCTCGAACCCAGTTGATATCATGACCTACGTCGCCTGGAAGCTGTCTGGCTTGCCAAAGAACCGCGTCATCGGCAGTGGCACCAACTTGGATTCGTCCCGTTTCCGTTTCTTGATGTCGCAGCGTCTGAATGTCGCTCCAACCTCTTGCCACGGCTGGATCATCGGCGAGCACGGAGACAGCAGTGTGCCAGTGTGGTCCGGCGTGAACATTGCCGGTGTCCGATTGAGGGAGTTGAACCCCAACATTGGCACAGCTCAGGACCCCGAGAAGTGGAACGAGTTGCACGCACAGGTCGTTGACAGTGCGTACGAGGTTATCAGACTGAAGGGATACACTTCCTGGGCCATCGGCTTGAGCGTTGCCTCGCTCACCTCAGCTATCTTGAAGAACTACAGCACTGTTGTTGCTGTGTCCACTTCGGTCAAGGTGAGTCTGACTTACAAACCCTTTTTTTCGGCACAAATCTAAGGCTTCTTCCCTTTCAGGGTGAACATGGAATCGACAAAGATGTGTTCCTATCCTTGCCATGCATTCTCAACTCGAACGGCGTCACATCGATTGTCAAGCAGATCTTGACCCAGACTGAGGTTGAGCAATTGCAGAAGTCCGCCAACCTGATGGACGAAGTACAAGCCGGTCTTGTCTTTTAAACCTCTAACTTAAGAAACTTACATAAGTATTTGATGTCTATCTTTATTTTATTTCGTTTTCTGTTACGAGTCTTATGTTAATTTTAGTTTTGTGATCAAGCATTTAAAAAAATTACTTATTTTTTTTTTCTCATAAACCAAATATAATTTTTTGTTCCTCACAAATCTTTGTTTGTTTTTATTTGAGTTCTTTTTTCATTTTATTAAGAGAGTACAAACAGAGAGAATATTTAACAAATTGTGAACGTCGCAATGAATACTATAAGTCAACCGAAACTACCTCATTAGCAAAAAGGATTGGCTGGAAAAGTAAAAAGAGAACAATTGAATAGTTAATGGATGAAGAATGCATGCACAGCGGGCAATTGTAGTAAAAAAAATAAACTTTGTAGCTAATTTTCTAAACATAGAGAAGAATAGATAAACTTTAAATTAGTGAATATGTGAGAATTATTAAAATTTTATGTGCACTTTACGTAAGCAGTCGATATTGCACACCTACATGTCTTAATCTTTCTGCCATTTGCAAAACACAAAATACTTGTAAAATGTTTGTGTTTTCAAAATTAAATTAAATAAAAATAAAGTGAATATATTTCTGCAATTTGAAGTTTGTGTGGACTATTTAAAAACAGGAATGAAAAAAAAAATTGTTAAATTTTGAAGAACTTGTCCTTGAAAATGAATGCAGCACGTGTTGAGTTCACAATGTTGTTCAATTACCCAATTGATGGCAAACGAAAAGCGTGATTTTATTTGTTCTTGACCCAGGTTTGGCTTTCTAAAATTGTTTTTATTTAAATTTTTTTGATGACACATGGTAATTTTGAGTGATCTGACGTCGGCGATGGTAGTTTGTCTAGAAAGGTAATCATTTTCAATGAAGAACTCTGTTGAGCTATTTTTTGCTTTGTAATTGTCTGACTTTTTGTTTATGTTGTCGGTTTTATTTGCCGGGTCACTCACAAATTGACGAATGAAAGGATATATGCACACGTATGTATTGACAGTTTTTTATTTTTTGATTGATTCATTAAATTTGGAATTTGGGAATAAAAATAGAACTTGATTGCAATTTATTCAAATTTTATCGCCCTCTTCGAAAAAATTGTTAAAAGAAAAAAATGGAGTTCGATCTTAAATGAACTAATGAGAGAAATGATGAACATTTTTATTTTTTTTTTTAAATTCCCAAAATACTTCTCTGATTCAGCATCAGTAGGAGGATCTCCACTGCGGATCCCTTAATCTAATCGATGTTTGGGGATCCCAATTCAATGAGCCAATATGATGTTCTGGAGGAGCTTGAGCCTAAAAACATACTTGGCATAGTACTTGTCTGGGTTCCCATTCAAGTAGCTGATGTTTTTGTGAATATTTTTATACCTGTGCTCGTCCAGCATCGTCTTCACACAGAACGGAGGAATAGAGTGATCCTCAAACTCCGGTCGGAGACCTGTTTTGTATCTGAGACTGCCTTTTGCCAGGGTCTTCAAAGGATCCGAGAGAACCTTGTGCTCTGCTAAAGAATGTGCTTCGCCTCAACCAGGTTGGTTGACGGTGTAATATCCCACCGACCAAATTCGTTGCCCACATCCATTTAATTGTGGGAACCAAATTTGGTTGGGCCTAGTCTTAGCCTAAGTGCATCTAATTTTCAAAATTAAAAACAAAAAAAAAAAAAACACTTGGTTTGGACGCGACTGCGGCCTGTCAATCTGCAAGTTTCGAAGATAGTAGCATGCCTCAATCTGGGTCGTGAACAGCTCGTCGAGGGTGTTGATTAAACTCGGATATGTCTCATTGAGCATGGCTTCTTTGACCACATTCCTCGATGTCAAGAACAACTTTTCTAAACCTGCAGCAGTCTCGATTCATCATTTGCCATCGCAGCAGCTCCTCCAAATTTCGCATTCAACTGCAACGCCACGAACACCTTAACGTCCAATATGTAGTACTTGATCTTTGGATCGTAACGCGAATCTATGCCCTTTTCGTTTTCGAGGTTGTAGTCCTTCACCGTGGCATCTTTTGGTTGGAAAACTGAATAGGTTTTCTGTAAAAGTTTATTCTGATAGTCCTTAATGAACTTTTTCAAGTTCCTGTGAGTCCTGACCTGGTTGCTCTGAACGCTGAATGATGCTGTATGACAGATTCTTGTTGTACGATTCAATCTTAATGATCCTTTAGCTCCTTCTCGATAGGAGCACGAATGGACTTCTTGAATTAAGCAAAAATTCGGTTCGAGTAGAAGACTTTAAATCCATATAATATTTATTCTACTGCAGTACAAGCAGGAAGCGAGAAAAGAATTCCAATATAATCGTGGTGGATTTCGCCCAGGACAGTCATCAACTGTACAACGCCGAAAAGAACGACGTCTTCGTAGAAGGATACTTAATCTCGAAACTCATATCGAGATTGGTTATGGCCGGCGTAAATTGCGGTTATTTTCAAACGACTTAAAGATTTCTTTCATCCAAGTAAAATAATATAAAAAAAAAAATCTGCATATTTTTCTAGTGAACCTGCGGCAAATTACGATGAAAATGTTGAACCCTAAGTTTTCACCTCAAAATTTTAGTTTGCGTAAGAATGTTGTTTAACAAGAGATCTTTATCGTGCAAAAAAGTCGAATCTTGGACGTGTGACAATTCAATTCGACGCATATCGCAGTCTCTTCCAGATTTCCTCAAAAGATAGTTATTAAAAAAAAATACGAGAGATTATTTAGAATTCAATTGAAAAGTCAAGCTTGCCATTGCTATAAATACCAATTCCGAAATCGTAATTCCACAAAAAAAACCGCATCGAACATGGACGTCAAATTAACTTTATTTTTAACCTTTTTGACTGTTTCCTTTAGCTCCTGCATTTTGCGCAGTCTACCCGTGGACGTCATTCAATTCTTTAACCTGAAGATGTTGAACAGTTCGTTGCAATCTGGCTGGAGTCATTTCTGTAAGTCTGCTCAGTCAATTCAGTTTCCATTAGATTCGTGAATATCCTTCTTCTCCAGGCAACGCTGATGTTGATGAAGGAGTCTTGTCCTTGTTCCCAGAATACAGCCCGTCCAGCGTCAAGATCCTCGTTAAAAACGAGTTCAACCACACCGTGAGTTTCTCTGCAAAGGATCTCTCACAACTTTCTTCGTTCGGATTCGACACTGGAAAGCGAACCGTGTTGTTCATCAGTGGATTTTCCGACGACAGGCCGAGTCTGGAGTATTTGCAACAAAAGTTGGCTCACCTCAACGTCATTGTCGTGGACCTCGGCGTGAATATTGCTCACCTTTACAACACGGTGAAGCGGAGTGTTGAGATAAATGGATTCCTGGTAGCCAAGGTGCTCGGGGAGCTCAAGGCAGCAGGTTTGTGCATGAGGAGCATAGTCGTGGTCGGGCACTCAGTTGGTGCCAACGTGGCCGCGCTTGGAGCTGAGATATATGCAGGCGAATTAAGTGGAAAAAAATTGCCCCTTCTCATAGCCCTCGATCCGGCTCTTATGTGCTCTGAGGATGACTTTCACGTTGCTCCCTCCGTTTGCAACAAGGTGGTTGTGGTCCACGGCGAGAATTCGCTGCTAAGTGAAGGCAAAAGCGTTGGCAACGTGGACATCTACCTGAATGGCGATGATGGGCGTCATCAGCCTGGATGTTCCAGCAGCATGTGCAGCCACAATTACCCTCTTAAGCTATTTATACACGTGCTCACTGAAGGGAAAGACGTCGCAGCCGTAAAATGCCGCGATTGGGGAGCCTTCAGGAGGGGAAAATGCAACTTCAACGATTCGCTGAAGCTGGGATTGGACTACGACAGGCGGCACAGTGGGAAGTATTTCACAATTACAGAGGAACTCCCACTGCTCGACAGAGAACCTGTCCTTGAGAGGGACGTTGAGCTGCTGGACACGGAGGTCGAGCTTGTTCCCATTCTTGTGGACGAGTACTCAAACATCAACCCAGTGATTTTGAAATAAATAAAAAAAGTGGCTTAACACTACATTACTACTTTTATTTCTAAACCTAGCTTTGTTCTGAAGTGTCGGGCGTGGTTTTTTTCGAAGGTCGTTTTTTGAATCGTAAGCCTTCCTCCTCCAGGCCATAAGGCTGGCTCGGTTGTGTGATGCAGTAGTACCTACCAGTGGTTGCATTTCCAAAGTCAAAGTCCAACGACACTACGGACGAGTAGTCGCATTTCCCGCGACGGAATCCGGCCCACGACTCGCATTTCACCGCCGTGATTGAGGTCTTCTCAGTGACTGCGTCGAGGAACAGCAGGAAAGGATAAACATGACTGCACAGCTTTGTGGTGCATCCTGGTTGGTATTTGAGTCCGTACCCGTTCGGGTAGATGTCGAGGGTGCCCAGCGCCTCGGACATGCTGAAAATATCGTTCTCTCCGTGAATAACCACGACCTGATCGCATACATTCGCGTTTACGTGCATATCCTCAGGCTGACACATCAGCGCCGGATCGATTGCGATCAATGTCGACACCTTTTTGCCGCCTTCCTCTTGGCTATGAAGACTGGCGCCAAGCGCAGCGATATTCGCCCCCACGGAGTGCCCGATCAAAGTCACATCTGACTGATTGACGCCGTTCACAGCCAAGCTCGATATGAGCTTCGAGATAAAGTACCCTTCCACGAAGACGTTGTGCTTCACGGCGTTGTACAGCTGCAAAATGTCCTGAGCGAAGTCCACCACGATTATGTTGTAGTCCTTCCTCGCCTCCTGCATGTACTGCAAGTTTCCACGGATGTTGTAAATATGGTCCGAGTGGAAGGCATTCACGTAAATAATTGTTTTCCGAGCCGGATCCAGTCCGAATTCAGTGATCTTCGAAACGTATTTGATCGGCAGTGAGATCGTCTCATTATTCGCGGTGATGAGGTGAATGCTACTGTCCGAGGGACTACTTCCTGGAAAGATTGCAATCACACCTTCGTCTATCTCAGCGTCACCTTAAATTGAAAGGATCTGTAAAAAAAGGGTTTTACAATTACTTGTTGACTTACAAAAATTTTTCCAGCCCAGAGGCAACGTTGACTTGAGCGTCTTCACGTTGTAGGCTTGAATGTATTCAACTGTGGCAGGAGTATCATCTGCAGAAGATGCGATGCCAAGAAGAATCACTAGAAAAAGATTGGTGTGTCCGAATTTTGTCATCTTGAAGACTAACTTTTGTGCGTGCTTACAGTGGAAGATATACGTTTTATAAGAAGTGTGTCGGTGCTTAAAATTGGGTGGAAGCACGTTCGTTAAGCGTTCGACATCGGAAGCGTGAATTGGTAAATGCAGAATTTGAACTTCCGTGTGAATTTTTTTTTCTTGTGTAATGCTGCATTCATTTCCATATTTTGATAAGAAATCTTTTTTCTTGAAAAAGTTCGTGATCGAACATGTGATAAGATTCTTATTTGACTAAAAAGCAACCCCATTAAACATTTTGTGATGTCAAAACTCTTTTATATCGAATTGTACTAATCGTGTACGACTTTCTAAATTGATAATATGAATTATAAACTATTCTAGATCTGAGGTCTAACTCTATAAAGTTTCTGTGATAATAACACCCTAAACATCTATAAAGTTTCTGTGATAATAACACCCTAAATTATAACAATGTCTTCCGCCATGAATTTGTTTAAAAGTCCAGACGAAAAAGACAATTATGAAAGCAAATATCTTGATCGTAAAAATGCGGCGTCGCGCCTACGAGTATACAAACAATTTTTGCAACTTTTTGATCGCAAAGTGCGCAAATTTCAAATTCGTACTCTTGACGAGTTAGAAAATAGCCACATAAATTAAGAGGATTATTTACTAGGCTATCAACAACTAAATTTGGTAGCCTGCTGCGCTTTATGGGCAGCCATATTGAAAAAATAGAAGGAGTTTGGGCTTGTAACCTTTGCTTACTTTTTGGATACCACTGATCCTTCTCAGCTTGCAGTACATCTCGATCATCTCATTAACAGTGTTTGTTTGTAGGCAATAAGCGATGTTTTTCTATAACTTCAAAATTTAAATAAACTCTCAGCTTTTAAATACCCAATTTTTTTGATTGACTGCTTAAAAACATAGTCCGCCTCTAGGCGATCAAAAAACCATTTACGATCAAAAAAAAAGTTCAAAAGCTTTTATACTACCAACAGGTTTCTCAATTACTGCAGGTAGAGATAAACTTCGGATCATTAGCTGAATCGCAGCTCGGACAAGAGTTTTTAATCGTTTTCAGCTCACCTGCTACCGTCGGACATTAACAGGTAGCTCCAACGTCAAGCTGAGATCAGAGAGGAGTGTAATTCAGTCTTTCGATAGTTTCACCAGCGGTCGGTTGTGCTCCAAATTTACGGTCCGCGAAAGTGAAACATACATTCAAATCGATACATTTTTCATAGAAAGATAATTAAAATACATTTGTTAAAATGACAGAAGATCATTCTGTCGAAAGTACACAATGATTTGATCGAAAAAGGAATATTTCCACATTTTTTTTGTGATCAGTGAGTGTGGTTTTTGGGAATTTATTCATCGAGCGTGTCGACAAAAAAAAAAGAAAAACACAATATAATACATTCATAGTGCATTCGAGGAAACAGAATATCCGCGGGAGTTTTTCTCTGAAGGAGGAGTACATAATGGGGTGCTAATAAAGTGAGTTTTGTGAATGAGCAAAAGTGGAATATTAATTGCAATATTACAAAGAAAAGGAACACTTTTTCCGCACACAACTAAATACCACAGAGTGTGCTCTCTCTTCGGTAAAAGAGCACAACGTGGTTGCATTGCGCTTTTGATGGATGGATTTTGTATCACAACATTTGTTGCTGGGCGTTTGTGTATCTTTGAGGTTTTTTTGTTTTCGCAGAAAATCGTGTGTGTGCGTGAATTAAATTCATACGTGTGGAAAATCTTGCTTGTTTTTGCTTCTTCCATCTACATCTATAGATCAAAATGAAATCAATTGAAACTACAACTGACACCCACATCAAAGAATCAAGAATCCATCAACCGTAACATCAGCTGACAACTGTGTGCAACGTCAGTAGTGTCATTGTGATGATGTGGACAATACCGACGATTCTCTTTCTCTTAGTTTCGTATTGCACACAGCACAGTTTGAGTGGGGGCTGAATGCATCACAGATGGATGCCACTTCCAGCTTTGTGAAAGAGTCGGAATGGCTGATTTTTTTTGTTATTTTGTCTTCATTATTTTTTTTTTTTTGGGAAATCCCACGCGGCCTTGGGATCGCTGATGATGTGAAATCAAAGTCCGAAAGACACAAAAACCAACGTTTCTTCCTCATTTCAGTTGCTGCTCTGCGTTGAGATTGAGTTGTGTAATGAGCGGCATTTTCGATTTCCTTCTCCTCCTTCTTTGCGACGGTATCAATATTGAGAAAGTTATTTTTAGATTTAACTTTACTTTTTTTTTTTTTGAAAGGAATACCAATCCGAAACAGGAACTTTCGAATTTTGTTCATATTAGATAACCAACTTCTCGTTGACACTGCAGGGAAGTGATGATTTTGGAGAAACGTCAAGACGCCAACATAAATAAATATTCTCTTCCCTCCAATCATGTCTCCCCATTGAAGTTTTGTTTGAAAAGAATTCGCGGGATAAACACGCGTCTGTCGACGAAAAAAATATGTCGCCAGCGGACAACATTTGCCATGAATATTTACATTTTTTGAGTAAACAGGTTTTTCTTGAGAATATTCAAGACATTCCTCATTTTTTCGTCTGAGTCTAGATTTGTAGCTTTTGTGCAATCACTGTTTTTCTGCATTTTCGTCTGGTGATTTGGGGAAGAACCTGTCGGGTAAAAAAGAAATATACCACATAAATTTAAGGCAATCAGAATTTTTTGACGGTCATGTATTTCCCCTGAGTTTTCGGGCTTACAGAATAGCCTTCAAATTCCAAATGTGTTTTTAGCTCTTAGTGATTTTGACTTGCTTTTAAAATATCAGCTTACGTCGGACACATGTTTTTATACGTAACAGACTTCTTGTAGACAACGTCATTGATCGTGCCCAGGTGTGCAAAAACAGGGGTGTTTTCAACTGATTGTGCGATCTGCGTAAGCTTCAACATTTTTTTTTGTTTAATAGATTAAACATATCGCGCCCTAAACGAAAAATTATCGTAAACGACATTGTAAGTATGAATGAGTTAAGATGCAGTTCGATAATTCATTCGATTGCGCGTCTTTCTGCATGATTTTTCAATAACACATGCCAGTTATCAGAGAAAACAAAATTGATCGTAAGCAACATTTTTCTTTTTATCAATTTAGACAAAAAAAAAATGAAAGCGTCTCTTGTGAAATTTTAATTTTGTCGCATGCAATAATTTGACGGTTTTTATGTTCATGAAATTTCAGGATATTTGTATTTTAGTAGGATAAGTATACAGTCATCCTCCGTTTTGCGCGGTCTCGTTTTACGCGGTTTCATCTTTGCGCGACTTTTACCGAAAAAACGTTTTTTCTTCAAAAAATCATGGCTCAAGGCAAGGGATGAGTGTATAAGCTTTCAAACTGCGTTTAATTTTTTCTGCCATTTCGAAGATTTCCGAGGAAAATTGATTATGTTCTAGATTTTACCTGTCCCATTATTACTTGGAGCTTCTGTAAGTGAAATGTCTTTTTACCATTTTCAAAGTCATAAATTACTTAAAATGAATTTCCCCTCATCCTATGACACTTTGAACTTAACAGTCAAATACTACCTTCGAATATTTTTGCAAACAGTTTTCAATTAGCACTTAAACTGAAGGAAACTAATTTAAAACTTGCCTTAATATTGCATTAAGATTATTTATTACACCTTTTAACAGTGAATAAATATTATCATAGTTTATCGCATGAGACCTCTAAATCTAAGTGTTGCTTAAAACAAAACTCATCTGCAAAAATAAATTCCATAATTAACTTCTGATTCACATGCAAATCCGGCGCCAGTAAACAATTTGCAATCCTTGGCTCATACTTTAAAATTAAGTCTCTCAAAATGATTTTGAAGTATCATTTGCAAAATTAATTAGAAATTCATAGAATCTTTTCGTGCACGTCGTATTTTTTAGCTGTCTCAGCAAGATTTTTAATCCGCTTAGGCCAGACTCAACAACATACCTCGAATTTTGTCTGCGCAATTGTGTGTTTACCAAGTGTTTAACGCCTCTCCTAAGACACCATTTATCATAACCAGAAATTTCACCGACAATTAAAACAATATGGAGGAACATCATTTGCTGAATCTATTAATCTTTCGTGTGTTTGTAGAAGACCTTACGTCACACCAGCTTTGCGTGTACCCGGTATATTTAAAAAAAAAAAAGAGCTGATGTGTGGCTCAGCAACTGTGTAAATCCCTGGTGTTAGAGAAAAGACCTCAACGTTGGAGGTTATTCCAGTTGCCGAGTAATCAGGCGATAAATGCTTTTGGCAACAAGAGCGGTCTGGGGAAATTGGCAGAGATGCTTCATTGTGGCAAATTTTGATTCATCGAATTTCGAGATCTTCACCACGGTGACTAAGTACTGGAGTGAAAGGAAACAGTTTTGGAACATCATGAATAAGACTAAAAAGAAAAGTTTGTTAACACCTGTGATGTCACAACAGGTGCATGGAGTTTCCTTATTAACACTAAGTAACATTTTAATTAGTTTGTTTAACATTTCTGTGCTTGTACAAACATTATTAGAGAATATCGTCATTTTGTTTGAAGACGATAGAAAAACTTTTACTTCGCAGACAAATCAGACCAAATTAAAATTTATGTAAATTTTATGAAACAACTTTTACTCTCTGCTTCTTAGCAAATCCACCCGCATAAACACAAAAAATCAAGAAACTTGATCGCTTTTTGGGCAGCAATAAATCGCCGGTTATATTGTTCGATTAAGCCGAAAATAACTTTTTTTTTGAGAACTGGATTTCGCTTCAGATCATAACGAAATACAAAGAAGATGTCGTTAAATCATTTACTTAGGTGATGGCGCCAATGACGACGGTTGACACTCATAATGAAATTTGCTTTAGACTGCTCTTTGAATACAGATTAATTTAACACCACCACAAATGGTCATCTCAAACTCTCTCTCTCGAACTAATTAGGATACTAATTAGCCAGTCGTTATATGTGCACCTCTTGACAGAGTTAAATTGATTAAAATGACACTCCAACTCATCACGAACATTGTAGCAGTCTTTCATTTCATGCATAGAGGTGTTCGAACCCTGCACGAACTCAGCAATGGTTCATTGCTTTCATAATACTAATTACCTCTAAATGATACTTGTAAATATCTTACAAAACTACATGCAAAATCTCACAAAAAAAACTTTTTTTTTTGCTGAAAAACCCTCCATCAAATATCAATTACCAAAAATAAAACGTTGAGCTCTAATGAAACTCAACACTAAATAGCTCACATCCCGGACGTTGTCGCCAACCTCATTTAGATATTGCATGTGTACAAAAACAAAAAAATGTTTAACTAAATGTCTTAATCAACATTTTTGACTGTTGCCGACAATTTAGTTAACAACGGCGAGTTCACCAGAGTGTGCTTGAGAAGCAATTGATTTCGAATGGTTGTCAATTAGTCACGGCGCTCCACAGAGTGGCGCTGTTGCCTAAGCACTCGTTAATGATGACAGAATCCAATAGGAAATTCGATAATTAATCGAAGGAAAGAATTACATTTGTCTTCGTACACACAAACAACAAGTTTAATTGTTTAAAGTACTACCCCCGAAGCGCACGATGCATCAGCCCATTCGGTGTAATTTAAGTCTATTTAATGTTCCGCTGAATTTGTAGGTGTTGTCTTGAAAGCCGCAAGCGATATTAGACAGGCGTTTCTGATTCTGATGACTTACCAGTGGAACGAAGTAGAATTACAGACATTTCTATTTTTTTTTTATGGCGATTCAGTTCGCTAATTGTATGTCTTAAATTGAATTAAATTTCTCGTGATTCAATTGAAGTTTGCAGGAGTGGTTTTAACGAAGGAAACGTGCTACTTGTCAGAATCAACCTGTCTATCATTTTATTTTTTATTTTTATTTGATATATAAAAGCTTGTATCTCATGGAAATGTATACCTCGGAAACAATCTTAAATCTATTTATTCAAACATTATACACAGGAAAATATGCTTAGTATTTTTTAAGGCATTTTTTTTTTGTATATGAATTGTAGTAGATTTTGTTAGTCACAATAAGTTATTTTTTACTATTGATTAGTTTTTGTTTTCAATTAAAAGAAAGAAAATTGACAGATTTTACAAATTAAACTGCCCTCAAAGTACTTTTGGTTATACCTTCTCTTATTAATACCAAAGCTAGGCTTCTATTTATTTATGAACTGGATTAAAGAAGGGGTTATAAGGTCGCAGTACAAGTGGCTCAGTGGCAGTCCCCATTTTCATCAATGTCAATGTCACTATTATACTTCTCTACCAATTGCCTTACATTGTAAACTATTTTCGCTTCTTCGCTTTATTATATATTAGTTTAAGAATGTTGAATAATGAAAACAAATATTAGTCCGTTTTGTTTTATGTGTAGAGCTTACTAAATGTATATATTGAATCGCTATAAAAAAAAAGCCTTAAACAATTATTTAAATTGACGTTTGAATTTTACGAATGCATTCCATAAAGCCTAGGGACTATTCAGAGATGATTTACTTTCAGAGACCTTGAAATCAAATTATTTATTGAGTTTTAATAGTTTAAAGTATTCTTCATAAAGTCAGTCGGTCAAAGCACGAGCTATTGAAAAACAATCTCCACTTATGATGCGCTGATGATTTTTTATTATAAAATCGAATTGGTGGAAAATTGTTAAGATCAAGCCTGCATCGGAGACGTATATAAAAATAAGCATTAACGATTGCTTTACATGGTCTTAACCCTTAATTTAACCCAAAGCAATACTTTGACGCCTTTCTGTTATCTAACAACTTGCAGTGGGCCACGTATGAAGCTTAACGCGAACACAATTTGCAAAATAGAAAACCACAGAGAGCCGTACAGAGAAAAATCGGGCTTTTTGCAAAGATCTGATCAATGCTCCCAGTCTTTAGTTTAATTAACAACAAATGTGGGTTAACGATTTAATTAAATCTAGCTGCAAACATCATTCATCAGGCTTATCTCATTCTGACTCTCTTCACCATCTGAAATTTCGTAAATGAATCACTTTACCAAATTCTTTGTTCAAAATCCTGAATTTCTCTTTCAATGCCTCATCACACGTTTTGGGAAAACCCAAAAAAGATACATAGCGTATTCCAAGTATTTCTTTCAATTACTTCTCTCGTTATACAAGACTGCGCGAGTCCACAAGACAAAAATAAAATAAATGCGATGAGGATAATCCACTTGTTTGCCACTTTAAAAAAAACTCGTTGGACCTCTGGACCAACTTCGGACCGTCAGATACTTAAAAAAGCCGTGCCCGTGCCACGAGTAGCTGAAGATTTATTTTTTTTTTTTCTTCACTTGATTACAGTCGATTAAAAGCCCATTACAATGGGCCAACTGTGGTTATGTAAGACCCCTCCAAAATAAAGCAATACATGGAAAATAACGACAGTAGACCGTTAAACAACGCCACATGATGTTTCATACAGCGGAGATGTATGGCGAATTAAGAAAGACGTCTTGAAATGTTTCAGTGGTTTTCGACTTTTTGTAGTGCCAAAAGAACCGTCGCTAAAGTGTTGCAAGACCGCTAATGATGAGCAACAGCGAATGCGAAGTAGTGAAAGTTGTTGCGGAGTATGGAGTAAGTCCGAGTCATACGTTTAAACAGAAGTGGCTAACATTTTAGGTGCTAATTTGAACGACCTGAACAAAAACATGCAACGCAAATATTGATGAGTGAATCGTTCCTGAAATGAAATCTACTGTAGACAAAAATTGAGACTGCATCATTTCTAAAACAATAATTAGGTTGAATTCTTTAGAGGAGCGATTACATTTCACACCAATTTTTGTCGTCAGTTTTTCTCAGGAAATGAATAAAGGGGCTTAGCATCAGGTAAGTGTGCTTAGGTTCGATTATAGCCCAGGAAAACACGAAGAAACAATTTTCACGACCGTACCTCTGCGAGGGGCTGGCAATCTTCTTAAACCACTTTCCTTACTAAAAGCTTCGTAGTTGCCGCCAATAATGAGTACGTTCTTGTCGCTTGTGTCAAAAATAAAACACACAGCACTGTGATTGCACAGAAAAATATTCTCCGGTCTTCAATAGATGATTGATTAACGAGGAAAATGGAAATCTTAACTTATTTACTTTGAAGTGTTCAAGAGTGCTGCCAACTTTGTGACAAATTGGAGTCACACAGTTGAACATCTCGGAATAACTTATTTCCAGTTTCTTATGGCCGCTTGTCAGCAACACTTATGATAACAATATTTCATTAAAACAGCTTTGATTATGAAGAAGCATCTTCGATTTGAGTAAACAAACGAAGAAAGAATATTCTCAGAAGCCGCAGCTTGACATCTTATGCTTATTTACATCAAGTAAGAACAACACATCAATTTGAACGACCACAACAACCATTTACCACCGCAGTCGTGACTTTATCGTGGACGATCCCAGAGATGCGCCTCAAATTGGCAGCTTGTGACATCGTAAAATTCTTTCAAACCACGATTTATCTTTCCTGTTATTGTTGTTTATTAGATGAAACCCTGGAACGTCGTCTATCGGACTCGGAGTGGCGATTTGCTTCTAAAAAAAATATCCGATCATTTTCGACCGATGGAATTCCGATCAATTACAAGCTTTACATGACTGCAACTTAGTTAATAAATCAGTATTCATTGTTGTTTTGACATCACTAAGCTGTAGTTGTTGTTCTGGCGCTTGCTCATCTGCCGAACTGATATTATTCAGCGATAGAAACCTCCTTCTCCCGCCCCGGACGAACGGAAGCTTCAAGATTTATTACCAGACTTTTGAGATATTGAAAAATTTGCAGTAACTACGTCGTATTTTATTAATTTTTACTACAACTATTAGTGAAAAGGAGAAAATTGAAATTAATTTTCTGTTGTAGCGGTAGCTGACGATGCACGACTTCAATCAGAGAAAATATTGTGATATGGCTCCTGTTGTAGGCAGGTGATAATTAAATGTGTAAAAAGGTTTTTCGATTCGATTTAACTCGGTCTAATTAGTTTTATAATCAATTCGCAGACTGTTGGTCTTTGCAAAGTGTGAGATAAAGTTTAGAAAAACGGCACTACGTACATTTTTATTGGTGTCACTGGGCTAGAAATGTTTATTACTTCGACTTGTGCTTTACTGTTTTGCTGTAAAATTAGTTAAGGACTACTGTTTCAATTTTCGAAATTCGTTCGTTACGTTGCTTCTAATCCTATTTCTAGATTTTTCAGTTTTTTTGTTTTATTCGCGTGTGTAGTCACATTTGATGCATCACTCTGATCAATGTCATTATTAGAGCAGTTAAAACAAATACTAATCGTGGTTATAAATTCTTTATTATTTAATTCGTCTTTATGAAGCCACAAAGGGTTTCATGAGTTTGCTTACTAAGCTCCTGTGTGCAATGCTCGCAAGAAAAGGAGCGGCAATAGGTTTGAATATGCATTTTTAAGAGTCATTTAACATTTTTTTCGTTTTTGCATCTATCTTCCTTATTAATGCTCTCTAAGATTTCTTATCTTGCAATATTTTTGTTTACATAATGAATATACGAAACATACATAATATGTTTGGATCAGAAATGAAACCATTCTCGCTACCGTATCTATTGAAATAAATATCTTAAATGTCAATCGACTTTTGGTTCACACGCAGCTGACAATTTGTTCGTGCCAAAAATCCGTTATTAAGAGAATAAATCAAAATTAATATTTCGCACAACAATAAACTAACAAAAGAAAAATCATCATATATTAATTAACTCTTTTTTTCCTTCTTTTTCAGATTAATTCAAGCTTTACAGCATACATTTTGATCTGACCCATAATCAAAATGAGTGGAATACAATTCGATCCATAAAATAATCACAAACAAGTCAAGTGTCCATAAATTTTGTGTTTTGTGTTTTATTTTATTTATTTTGTTTTTGTTGCATTTATGCGGGTCTTTTTTATCGATTTAAATAAATAAACAAGTGCGCCACCGAAATGAATGCAGAAGATACAAAATCATTGTGAATCCCGTGCATGATACCGACAAAAAGAAACGCAAATAAAAAAAAAAGAAAAGAATAATGAAAATAATGGCCACACCACTGGATTAGTGGATAACGTGTGTGAATTTTTAAAACGTTTGCAACCAATTTACGAGAAAGTGTTACCAACAATAAGAAGCAACAGTCATTCACATGTTGGCGACATAATCAATGATAGTCTTGTTTGACGATTCGAATTAGCGGTGTAGCAGAGTTTTGCAGAGTCATTTGTACGAGGCACAAAAATGACAATTTCCTATTCAGGCGAGGTTCCGAATGGAAGCAGTTTTGGCTGTTTTTGGAAAATTCTATGGAAGTAAGTGAAATGCAATTTACTCAACAACAAGCCATTTATACTGAAGAGTTAGATAAAATTTCTTTGTCTTATGACATGACATGATTCATAACAAATCGTTCCGAAAATTGTGTTGGGTATCCTCTTTCAACTCTGACACCAGAGCTGCATGACAATTTGTGGGGCATTTTTTTCGTAATGAATAAATGAGGCTTTGTTTTTGAGATTGAATTTCATTCAAATATCAATAAATTTGCTTGTAAAGAGGAGCTGAGTAGGAATGCGATCTTGGGAGATAAATCAAGCATGTGGAGCGATGGGACATTTACTTCATTCTGTCGACTTTGATATTTCTTAATGATTCTCTGGACGCGAAAAAGTTAAGTTTTGGCACTCAACTGGCTGTAACGCCACCCAATTATTGTTATTATTCACTGATCTGACGTGGTTCTAATTTTCAAACATCTTTAATTTTGCTTTCTGTGCGGAAATTAAAAGGTACACTAAGCGAAGTTGCCTGCGATTTTCCAAACCGTGGCAGTGCACTCTTTACGCTCACTTTCAAAGCAATTAAATTTTCGATTGATAGCAGTCAATCCGATTCATGAACATCGTCATATCCAATTGAATAAAATGGTACACCATCAATTGATTTAAGTAAATCCACAGATCCCAAAGACTTATCTAATCGCAAAACCACCTCTAGCGACACGAAAAAAGTCCAAAGATTTTCAATTTGTTGGTGTCCGCAAAAGCAATATTTACTGAGTGATGATGCCTGAAATCTACCATCATCGAAGCGGGTTTACCTTATAACTCGATTCAGCTAAATCTATTTTTAGACAAATGTTCTCATGGATTTCGATTGAACTCCACAATGTTTACAACGAAACAGTGATTCTCTTTGCTCACTTCACAGACGATAGGAGGAGATATGCATCTGCCAACGTTGTACATAAATCTTAACATTCTACAAACATTTACCCTCGAACCTCTTCCAAAAGCGCCAACAGTCCGCAGAAGCACGCATTCAGATAAAAAGCCCATGACACTACATGAAACTGACTTCATCATTTCGTTTATCTTGTTGCAAAACTCAAATATTTGCATAGCATCACAGCCTGGCAATTGTACATGACACCGCCACACCACGGCAACAGCAGCGCATAGTTCCGCTTCGATACCCGTTTGGCTATGGCTACGGTTCAATAGTCTGGTAAGGCCACTTTGCCAAAGACCCCGGAAGCAAGTTGAACCTCACTAAATGTCAAAACACAAATTTGAAGATATTTGAAATTTTTATAAAAACAACAAATTTTATTCAAAATTTACTCCAAAAGATGATCGACAAGATCTGAACACGTAGGTGCAACTCAAAGCTCATTAGAATGCGACATGCGGCCGAGGATGATTTAGATAAATCAGTAACTGTTGTCGCGTTTTCTTTTAACTAATTAGTTCATTAACTTATAGTGAATGAACTTCAATTAATTAGTAAGCTGTGCTAACACTTTGGCCACCGTCATGAGTGGCATACAAAACTGGAGTTCGAGCGGCAGATCTCGCGTTGTCAACATTGATGTCGCGCTACTGGTTCACCTAGAAATGAAATTGCCTCAATGTGAGGTGTTCATGTGTCTGCCATATTTGCAAGTGAATGAAGTATTTCTATTTTATTTTATTTGTATGCTTTTTTTTTCTCACGTGTGTTGTTTGAAAAAAAAAAATGAGAAAAATCGTTTGATGAATCAATTTCAATTGGAAGAGCTGTTCTGTGTCCGACAAGAGTGTAATTAACACGGCGCGGCGGTACATCGTTGATGTAAGACAATGGAGTGATTAATTTATCTTTTTGTTCTTCTCAGAGGGGAATTAGATAAAAGTTATGCAGTTTAGTTGCATTGTGTGTTGTTTATGGGTGAAGGTGAAAAAGAAACGGAAAGTTTTTGGAAAATTTCCATCGGTTGTAGAAGAGATCTTTGGAGCATAACACATGTGGTATTGTATTTTGTTAATTGCATTGGGTTCTAAAGAAAATTTACTCTTGATCAGTTTTTGTTTACGAAGGGAACATTTTTGAGTAATCGGTTTTTCGTTGTTTGATCTTAAATTTGCTGTTTCATGATTTACTGGTAGCCTCATAAAAAACAATATCAATGATTTTCATCGAAAACTAAGAATTTATTTAGCTTTGAGAACAACATTTGGCAGGGCCTAAGAAAATCATAAACTAAATGGATAGTCAAAGTCTTATCCAAGATAAGAAATACAAAAAATCAGGTTAATGTTTGGTTTATGGAACAGCTACAATTTGTTTTTACACAATTGAAACTTTTGTCGGTTCCTTTTTAATACGTTTACTCCAAACCTCTTTATTTAATTTTTGTCGCATTATCTTTTATTTTTGTTTTCTGTTCGTAATCTTAAATTTTGTTCACGTCTCAAAAAAAGTGACAGTTTGGTGCAGAATATATCGCTCTCCAAAAGATGCCGCGTTTGCGTTTTCTATCTTGAGTCTGTCACATTCATCCGGATCAAACAGAAAAGGCAAATGCGTCATAAAATACGCATGAGCAGTAAGACAAAATAATCAAAACAATTTTGTTTATCCATAGACTTAAGGCATGCATTCTGTGGATTGGAAGAGCAATGAGAGTTAAAGTTCTTTAACCCTTTTAGCATTTTCAAGAGCAGATTATCAAATCTGTGTCATCAGTTACTCAGAAACATTTTACTCACATCCATTGTCATGAAATAGAGGAAATTCAATGTAAAAACAGAAAATGTAGATCATTTCCGCTTAAACGAACAAAATGCCGCTCAGATTGTGACTCAACGTACAATAAGCCTGCATTATCGTCTGTAAACCACATAACAAAATGTGGGTGGTAATGAGACTTGTCCTTTGTGTAACGATCAATTATTTTCCAATTGGACTCGTAGTTGCCTGTAGTGTCCTTTAGCTGCGTCGTTATCGTCACATGACTCGTCATGCCAAAAGATTGACGCCTAATATGCCGTGAATGCGTTAGTATCTGAAATTATTAAACAAAAATCTGTATTGGTGAATATTCAAAGGCATCGCCAAATCAACGGGAAATAAAGCAGCTCCCGCACGTGCTGTTGAATACAAATATGTTCCATTACCTTACATGAGACCTGATAAGAATGAAAGTAAATATTTCGAGAAATATGCGCATGCCCACTCGCACCACCGTCCACCCCCGGATGGGCGTACCAGGAACCAGGTGGAGAGCACCGCATAAGGTAAACGAACCTCATAACGCCGTGTCAAGTGCTCTCCTTCTCTCCTCTCCTCTCTCTCTCCCAAAAAAAAAATCTCGCCTACACCCACCGTCGCTGGTGATTACTCATTCGGCACACGCCAAAAATTACTCGGCCTTTTTTGGGAGCTCTCTGTTTGTGGATACCCCAGTTCCCGACTGGAGTGCGGAACCCCTTTTCGGTTCGCATTGTTTGGAATTGTTTTCACTGACAGAAACTTCATGGGACACAAACTGCGGACCCGCCAGGCCCGTCAATCAGATGTTCTTTGTTTTTGCCAACTTTTCGCTGAGTCTTCTCTTCTGGGGTTCCAAAAACATTTGTTTCTGGCTTCTCGGTTCATTTCTTTTTGGGAGTACACACACACACTGCTGACGGAAGCGGTCATTTAAGGTGACATAATTTCGGTCCGATAAACTTCAAGTTAGAATTGTGTGTGTTTTTTGGGTCAGACGAGTAGAGTGGTGGTGTTCATTTTGGTGTTTTGTGCTTCCCATGAGTTTTTGACAAACAAAACAGACGAGACGCACAACTCAAGGGCGCACGAAAGATAATTTGTGCTTTTTTGCAAGTAACTGCATTCAATTAGACGTAAAATTTGCGAATAAATTACTTTTTTTGGCATGACATAAGAAGGAGGTCTCATAATGGCATAATCAGGGGACAAGACATGTGGGATAATCATCACAGAAATTATGATGCTTTTATTTTTTAGCACACAAGATTTACAACTTTGTGAAGGTCATGAGAACAAAGACTTTGAGTGAGAAATAGTGCTTCTTCATTGAGAAAATTTTAGCGTGGACCTTGGAGAAGAGAAAAAAAAAACTTATGTGCTTCCTAAAAAAAAAATTATAATTTTCTTATTCGGAAGTGATCATGAAACCTTGTTCGTCTCTACCTCCTGAAAATGTTTGCAACCTTTTTCACAACGTCATTCATTTTGCCTTAATCATTTTTTTTTTAATTCTTCACTTTTCACAACAAAGAAGCTATACAATTTCAATGCAGTGGGTAATGTTCCAACCACCAAGTGTCGGTTAAGACTTAATTATTTGTTAAGGCCTTAGCTAATTTAAAATAATCGGCTTCTTAGGATTATTAAGTTAACAATTCGTTTCGATAGTTGAAAAAAAAAATCAAGTTTTAACTTCAAAGCCATTAAGTAGAACTCAGAGTAAACAAATTCTATTGCATTCCGACCTTATGAGCGATTCGTTATCGAAATTGTGGCGCTGTCAAGTTCTTCAGAAGCGACTTAATTACGTGTTTAAACTGAAATTTCAATCAACTGTAACGAATGCAATAGACGTTCATAAAATACGAAACCCGACGGCGAATTCCTGAATTTACATTTTGTCTTATCGTCATCTACCTGACAAAATGTGTAACATTCGAATATCGTGTACTACGAAAACGTTGCGACATATCTTCGACAGGTTAATGATAGTTGTATGATTTAGCTCTGTAGAGGTTAGGTTTTTATTCTCAACTTGGAAAAGTTGGACGCATAATAGCCAAACAAGAAATAATGAAAAACTTATTTCTCGTAGGAGCCAAGCAATTTTAAGAAATAATGAGAAACGCATTTTTACGTACATTCAATTCGAATTGCGTCCAAGATCAAGGTGAATGTGCATTAGTCTCGCAATGTTGCTTACATCTTACATAAGGTAAATTGGAACAGCCAGAATGTGATACAGTCACCGTATTAATTGCTCTCCCTGATGACGGAAAAAATCGAAACACAAAAACTTACGATAGGTGTGTAATTCGTGGTCACAAAGAATTTAGTTTTTAATGAATACGTAAAATGACACAAGTTTTTATGTTTTTTATTCGTGATTGAGTAGATAAATGAAACAACATGAACACACAACATGTTTTTCATTTCTCTATCTTAAAGGGAATAGCTAACACGCTTCGTTATTTGTTTTTGTACAACAAACCTTTATTATTATCTTAAGGTGTTATTTTTCATAGACAATACTCTTTAGCTTTATTTAAATAATACTTGTCAAAACAAAAACATTATGAAAATTTGTGAACTTGCCACTTTCGTTTTGAATGTTCACTTAAACTTGAAATGTTTCGGCGTAGGTCAGCAAAATGTTCTATTTACTTTAAATCAGTCTCAAGTTTTTGAGGTTATATCGTCGTAAAGTTGTGTTTTCGGGTTGGATTTAAAATCAAAGCCAGGTTGGCTTCTTCCCCAGTATAATACATTTTTCTCCATTCATTTAATTAGGTGGCGTAGCAGATCGTTGAGTGCCAGAGCTTAGCCTTTCGTATATTTTCATAACGTTTTTTGGGCTTCGTTTTAAAGAAATAACGAAGTCCTTATAGAATCACTTCGGTGTCCATCAGTCTGTTTGTGCGATTCACAAAAACGCTTATAACTTGAGTCGTCGTTAGTAAAGGGATGAAATTTGGACTGAAAGTGTATCTAGCCTCCTCAAAAATAAGTAATACATTTTTTCGGAATTACTCGGAGATTGAAGGAAACGTTTGTACTAGTACTAAAGCCGGAAAAAACTTTTAATAACTTTTTGAAATGCGCGAAGATGCTAGGCTCTGGCCCTGCATGGGCTGTTACGCCGACTATTTATTTTTTTAAAA
This sequence comes from Syritta pipiens, assembly GCA_905187475.1. Taxonomy (NCBI): domain Eukaryota; kingdom Metazoa; phylum Arthropoda; class Insecta; order Diptera; family Syrphidae; genus Syritta; species Syritta pipiens. Next base: position 935,279 of record LR994574.1, on the reverse strand, counting down.
TGCAAAAATAAAACAGTCTCTGCTACAAAAACGTCAACTCTACATTTATCACGTCAACTCCTCGTGCAAGTTCCTCGAAACAAATAAATCATTGCACACGAATTTACAACTTGCAACATTGTCAGCAATAAATCAGTTTAATCAATTTTCAACAATAAAATTCAACCGAAATGCATTGCACTCAATTCAGACAGACAACTCGCAAGCAACAACACTTATCGAAATCTATCTGCGATCGGCAGACAGTACATCTAATTCGAAACCGATTGCGTACAGGGCCAGGCTTCAATGGTAGTATCTTTGTTTGAAATCGTATCTCATTGCATGTCAAACGCCATAAGGCGTAAACATTGCCCTCCCATCCATGATATTTCTACATCTCATGGCAGTAGAATTAAATAACCAGACATAACATTTTTTGCTATTTAAATAAGTCCAAGCGACATGAAGTCATTGTTCGCAAGCAAATACAATGTTCATTTAAGCCGGTGTTCAGAGGTATTTATCTTTGCAATTAAAGGCGGCACAATTATTTTTTTGGTGAAATCGAAAAGTGACGTCAGGTTGATGTGAATGTTTGAAGAGATTAATAACAGGGTACATTAAAGAAAAAATTTCACTGATGAATTATTTACAGGAATAATTTGTTGTTTATTTTTTAATTTGCGTGTGCTCATCCCATAATCGCATGCGATTTATTTTCTTCGCATAATAAAAATAAGTAAATGATTGGAATAACCTTGAAAGGTTCGCTTCGTGTATGTCTGCAGCGGCGACTATCGTGTAATTGAAAAAAAAGTAACTTTCTCTGTTGTAAAAAAGAAATAAATTAACATTTGCATTATTTCATTACACAAGTGTGTCATAGAAAATTGAATCCAACTTAACTTTGAAAGGGAGAACAACTTAACTTTGAAAGGGAAGCAACTTTGAAAGGAAGAACAGTTTTTTAAGTTCAGGGTGAATTTTCTAGCTTCATGTTATAAAATGTCTGAAACTTTGTATGTGCCTCAAGCCCGTTTCCAAAGTCACAGATTGACCTAAATTTGTACAAAATTTTACTATGGCTTCTGGCAAATTATGTAAAATGTAAAACGAACACGGAGTAACATTGGTTGACGCCTAAAACAACTTTTATCAAATGTTTGAAAGTAGTTTCAGGCACTTTCATTTGGGCTACTCCTGAAAACTTAAGCTCTTTTATCAAATTCAAGGAATAGTCTCCCATAGTTATTATTTAGTAGTTATGGGTCCCGATCGTATCCGCATTGAGAAATATTTTCTGCACGTCTACACGGTGGTACTCAGCAACGAAATAAATATTAAACTTTAATCACACGATGGCAATTACCTTTAATTAGGGTGTGGCTCGTGGAAACCAGTCGAACAATTCTGCCTTCAACCACTCGTTATGACATTTTCTACTTAACAAAATATCAATCAGTAAAATAATTTGTGTATCTGTAAACTTCATGAACTCCTTTTGTTTCTTTTCAGATGGCGCGGCAGTGTGTACAAACTGGTGTGGCGCGAGCTAGTAGCATATTTATGTTTATATTATTCAATTAACTTAGTCTATAGATTCGTACTTAATGATACCCAACAAAAGTGAGTAGGTTTATTTTTAGACCAGAACTCATCGCAAAAGATCAACCACGTGCTAAACAACAACACTGGTCACTCTTAGCAAGTTTAAATATTGTAATTATTGTACTTTGTATCTTTTGGATGGGAGTCTGTCTGTTGCCAGAACGTGTTTTCGTTTATCGCATTTTCTAGTTGTTGCGCACTTGTATAAAAGTCGTTAAAAAGGGAGAAATGAAAACAAGTTCTCGCGATCGAAAACGAGAAACAGAAAATAAGAAAAAAAATAAAATCGAATGACGATCTTGATATTCCAGAATGTTTGCCAAAATCCGATTTTACTTCGGTGAGCAGAGTGAGACGATACCGATGTCCTTTGTGCTCGGTTTCTATGTGAGTCTTGTGGTGAAGCGATGGTGGGAGCAATACAGACTGCTGCCGTGGCCCGACACCCTTGCCCTGTTCATCAGCGCTGCCATTCCAAACTCCAATGGAGGAGTAAGTGTCTCCAATGATTGATTGCAAGCACGTAGCTCATCTTCTCGTTTCAGAACGAAACAGGACGCCTGATGCGGCGGAACATTATGCGGTACATGGTGTTGGCGTATGTCATCACCCTGCAGCGCATATCGCTTCGTGTCAAGAGACGTTTCCCCACCACGCAGCATCTGGTCGATGCTGGGCTCATGCACGAGAGCGAGATGAAAATCTTCGAGACTATGAATGCGAAGAGTCCTATGTCCAAGTACTGGATGCCATTGGTATGGGCGACGAATATTATAAATCGCGCACGCAAGGACGGACTGATCTCATCTGATCATATCGTTCAGACGATTCTGACGGAGCTGTCCGATATTCGGCGAAGGTTGGGCGGTTTAATTGGTTATGACACGGTTTGCGTGCCGTTGGTGTACACTCAGGTGAGATGGAATTTTTGTGGAGGTGTACTGACGTTGGGACATTGCGATCTATCTCGTTTCAGGTGGTCACATTAGTTTTGTACATTTACTTCATCGCGGCTCTGCTGGGGAAGCAAATGCTCCCGGGTATGCCCGACCGGAACGGAAAGCAGGACCCCGATTTGTATTTTCCACTGTTTACGTTTTTACAGGTGAGTTAAAACTTTGCTTGATAGGTTATATAAAAGAGCCAAGGTTGATTGAATACGGGCTAAGCATGAAAGGATCGTCACTCAGATGAAAGGCGAACCACTGACCTCAGACAATTTTACATACCGGTGCGAATGCTGCCATTAAATTTGACCTCCTAGCACCACGACGCTGTGGCTCATCCCAAATACCTGCACCTTTCGTAGGTAGTGACTGAATTAACCGCAGAGATTCCCTAGGTATTTGCGGTTTGCGAGTCAGCAGAAAAAATAAAAATGTAAAATCCCGTCACTCCATCATGAACAGCTGCCAAGCTATGCTGGCCACCCAAACACCACCCGTATTCCGAGTTGCTGCGGTTACGACTGGCACGTTTTCCATTTGCTGCTTACTACAATGCAATAAAAACAAACAAACAAAAACCAAAATTGCTTTCAATTTAATTGTTACGCTGACGAACATTGGTTGACTTGCGGTTTCGAAAAATTCACTACATGCGGATATCTCCACATTCATTCATCGTCTAAATGACGGGGGTCACGGCTCAGCCCTCGAAGACACTAAAGCAAATTGTGTCTAACTAACGCACGTTTGCGTGTGGTTCACACTAGTTCTTAAGTGGTAACATGTGTCGCTCACTCAAGTGAATGAAGTGTCAAAAAAACATCTATTAACACTGGGCACTTGTTTCTTGGCTTTGTTTTCGATTTCACTTAAAGGCGGTGTCCACTTAGGGGGCTTTTTGAGCCAAGTCTGACTCACAGACCGGTTTATCGTAGGGTAACAGCCACCCTGTATTCGAAAGCAGTTTCCAAGTTGCAAATTAGTATATTTAACAGTAAACAATAATGAGTTTATCTAGAAGACACGATTTATTTTTACGGGAGTTATAATTTGTTCATACAAAAGCATCTTTTAAATTTTTATAGTCAGCTCTCTGATAATAGCGCTGTTGCATTAATAGAGGTTATAACACCAAATTTGGTTGTCGGAAAAGGGAATATTACAAATTTTATCGGACTATTACTGCGCCCTACTGATGAATTTCGTGACAATGAGAGTGTAGTGGCTTTTAAGTCAAACGAGCTAATTAAGTTAAAAAAAACTTGGGCGAGGAATAATCTATTTTGTGAATTGGTTGAGTTTGTTTGAGAGAATTAGCTTAAATTCAAAGTAAGTCTTTAGTATAATCAGTATATATTACGCGCAGTTCGAGAAATCCAGAAAATTGTCTCACTTATTTCGATAAACATTACACTTTAAGTGGCAACTGTCGTCTTTTGAACTACTTTACCGATTGAAGATACGCCATTTCCTGGCGTTTGAAAATTTGTGAAGGCGAAAAATGTTCGTTCTACTTTTCAATTTAAGCGTAATATTTATCGAGAAGGGTTATTATTTTGACTTATCTTGTTTTGACTAGTTTTTATAAGACACCGATATCGTGGAATCAAAGGCAGTTGCCTCCAAACATCAACTATCTTTTTTTTTTAAATATTTTCGGTGCTAATGGAAATTAAAATTAAAAGTCACTCTTAGTGTATTCTATTTATTATCATAATTATTCAGACAGAAGAACAAAGCTGAAGAAATATTGAATCCGAAGTCGTGAGTCATATTGCAGACTAGAAAATTAGTAAAACTGTCTGATAAGTTTGTTAAAAAAAATATATACTTTTCTTATGTTCAACAATACCTAATAGGAAATATTCGCACTACTAATAATGATAAAATTTCTAAACTTTCAGTTTGTATTTTACGTCGGGTGGCTAAAAGTTGCCGAGGTGCTAATAAATCCATTCGGCGAAGACGATGATGACATCGAACTAAACTGGCTGATAGACCGGCACATTAAGGTGAGTGACTGATATCGCGAAATTTTTTCACATAACAAGTTTTTTTTTTGGGTTGTCTTGGTGGATGAGATTGGTTAATAAAAGATGCAAAGTGGAATAATCCTGAGACAAAGACTGTCGAGGCTGTTTGTTTCGTAACAAATTTTTGTTTTACTGAATTGAATAGCTCAAATTTCAACAATGAGGACAAACTTGTCCATAGGTCAATCAAATACAGCCAGTCAAGAATTACAGGGATGAATTGGAAGATATTAGTAACAGAAACTCAAGTTTTTCAGTTGCAATTTTCGTGATGTTCGCCATGGACGTAAACGAACTTTTCGAGGATTCAATCGTAGGTTCTTCGTAGAATCTTTTAATGCAATTGAATTTATTTTGCAAAAAAATTCATCAGGAATTATTCTCCGCAAAATGCATTTTCTATTAACAACTCGGATTATGTCAAATTCTCTCTAAGGTTCTTTCGCTATGGCTTTTTTGCTAATTTATAATTTCAATTGTAAATTATGCTTTTATAAATAAATAAATAAATAAATAAATGTCAAATTCTCTTCCCCTTTTCATACTTCTCAAGTCTGTAAAAAACCCTATTCGACTTTCTTCTTTCTGTGTTGATTTTTTTTTTCCTCTTACACAACAACATTGAAAACTAGTTTTTGCTTCTATCCAGTTCCCAGTTCTAACAGACATTCAATATTCTCATTCGTGTTGATTGCGAGGGCATGTGAGTAGGTACCTGAGGACCGGCATACTTAAACAATGCAAGTAGGCCACTGAACCCGCATCAGACCAGTCGTATCGCACTGCACAAATTATTGTAAACGAGAATCAAAGACATGATTGAGTTGACGTCAGTGTAAATGGGGAAGACTCTTGTGGGAGGAGCAAACACGTGTCAGCGGCGCTAAACTTGAATTAAACTTGTGTCGGAGTCAAGTGGTGTTTTCGTTTTTTTTTTTTTAAGGAATTGTGTATATTTTGATGAATCAGAGACTTTTGCCTCTTAGATTGATGCCATGGAAGAGAGATAAGGAAAAGAAAGCAATTAACCCTCAATCGGTTGACAACAAGGACTCGTTTTTAAGTGTGTCACAATCCATCATCCAAAAGTTTTGCTACCCCACTCTGGGTGTCAGTAAGTACTACGAACCAGGAAGTAAAAACTAGCTAAGCCTTGAGCCAGCTTATTTTTTACACTCCAACAAACCGCTGTTATTTCGGCGAGTTAAAAGCCCTCGTTGGTTCCATAAAAAATCATAAACTTTTTATATCTATGAACACAATTATTTGTACGAAACAAATCTCAGCGATCTTCAAGGAAAGATTTCGCAAAATAAAAGTCGTTCGTTCAAAACTCGGAAACCAGTCTTAAAAGCTATTGTTGTCCTCAAGTTCAGACGCATTCAAACAGAAGGCAATTGTTGTTATTGTCCAAGATACGACTGGATGAAAGTTAAAATTTACTCGTCAATTTACGTATGTACATAAACCAGATTTAGTGGCCTTTTCTGGTCGGCTTTTTTGTTTTTGAATTCGCCTCAGTTACGACCTTCTACGATGGTGAATTTTGTAGTAAGTAAATGCAACGAAAAACGTACTCGATTTATGTTTTCGTGGTTTGGGACAGCTTTTGGTTTGTTCTTTCCGTGAGTCGTCACTGGCAACCTGTTTCCTTCGTATTATGAAATCACAACAGCTTTATCATCAATTGGCGTTAAAACAATGCACTTGGACTTAAGTGAAGATAAATAAAATGCAAGTTGATTGTTTATGGACCTGTTTTCGATCAGATGGGATCTTTGGATATTTGAGGGTGAGGTGGAGTGCATACTTTTTTTTAGCCATGACATTTGGTGAGGCAAGTGTGACGATACCTTTGTTCGATTTTCGTCTCGCCCTTCTCATTACTTAAACTTCAGGGGCATCAGGAAATTTTAAGCATGGACCGAGAAGGGTGAACTCGTCATCAGTTCATCAGTGTTGCTTTCGTAAGATGTGATTTTTTTTCAGGCTTTAAAAGTAAACACAGTTTTTGTATTAAAGTGTTGTTTATGGGATTGCAACTTTGATTTGGCTATCAGCTAATCATTTTACATGTCGTTGGTTCAATTTGTGCGTTAATCAAGAAGCAGCCAGTTTTGAACGTCAGCAGAAGTGTTTGCTTTGATTCAGCAATCATTACAATTTCCTATGAAAACGTTTCCAACCAGTTTTCTTTTCCTTATCCTAAGATTTCCCCTTTTATCGTCGGTAAAGGGTAAACTGTCAAACCAACTAAACACTGACGATCTCGTTAGTCTTCGGTTATACCATTTTTAGATTTCAGAACTAAATCGATCAGTTTTAAAGGCGACATCAAAGTAATGCTTATTATGTAAGCTACTATTGAAAGAAGGTTTTAGTCAGAACTTTCCTTCAATTTAAATCGACATCTGCATCACTAAGGTCAACCATATCACTTCTAAAAAAAAAGTGTATTCCGCTCATAGTAATGCGATTGAATTTTGTTGTCTACACAAAACTAGAGCATGTGTAACAAAATTTGGATTGCCGTCTTACAAATGCGATTACAAAAAAACGTGATCACGAATAAGATCGTTTTATTATACAATTATCCAACATATGTATTTTCACTTTTCTCAACCAATTCTCATCGACGACGACCCCGCCGACAGCCAGCCGTTAGATATACAAATAAAACATTCCGAAGTCGAAACAGCTAGACGTGACATAATTAAGATGCAATAAGAATTGAGTGAGGAATAATGTTTGTTTTGAGTTATCGTTTCGTTTGCTGGCGATTTACTTTACAAATGACATGTACTAGTGTAACGTTATGACTCGATAGATGCAGGACAGACATGCGTAGGCCCCACGTGTCTTGGAAAAGTGTCGTATCATTGCCGAAGCGAGCATTGCCAAAAAATCGACTGTATTTGAGTTGGGGCAGTGTACTCTCAAAGTTGAGGTACTTTTTTTCGCTGTTTAGCTTTAACTTATCGATAAAGCGTTGGATGGAAAGTGAAATCAATTGGATTTGGTGAAATTGAAAGCTGGGTTGGGTTTTGTTTGATTTGAATAAGTGAAGCGTTTCACTTGGTGACAAAATTTAAGCTCGATATCCATAAACTGATTTTTTTTTCAGGCCTCCTACATGATCGTTGATGAGATGCATGAAGAACATCCAGAATTGCTACGCGATCAGTACTGGGAGTGCGTTGTGCCAAAGGACTTGCCCTACACAGTTGCATCAGAGCACTACCGACGAAATGAACCGAAGGGATCAGCGGAGAAATATAAAGTGAAGACATCGGATGCGATGTACGCAAACATAATGCCCACTAAACGCACTATTACCGACAATGACGTTTACGCGGATTACGTAAGCAAAGTGCACAAATGTTGCTCTTAAAATTGATTGATTTTTTCTTCCATTTGTTTTTCAGGAAAGCGTTGACACTCCTATGGTTGAGCGTCGTAAAAATAATAATTGGTTGACGCGCCAACTCTCTCGAATGGGTTCTATGAGAAGCCAGTCCACGGCTTATTCATCGGGTGGTACAGCTTTCAATCGTAACCGCCTCAATTCTGTCTACTCCAGCCCAGAGTCAGGACTACCGCTGGCTATTCTGCAACAACAGCAGCAAATGCAACCAAAACCAAGCCTCTACGAGAAGTTTGTCCACCGGAAATCGCTGAGGGCTCAAAAGCAACTGATCAAGCAAAGTAAGAACTAGCCAAAAGTCCTTAAGCACCTCAATCATGATTTTTGTTTCAGATTCTAAGCTGAACATCAATGGTCTCAATGTATCAGTGCCGAAGAATCGTCCCCGCATTCCCACGCCTGACGTGACCAAAGAGGGTGTGGAGAAAGAAAGTAAGCTGGTTTTCACCCCGGCGACGACAACAACGAGCTCGTCGACTCCGAACGTGGCTTCGGGAGTGGCTTTGATGACGTCGCAGTTGGCATCATCACCCGCCGGCTATCCTTATGCCAGTGGGCAAGACGGGCAGGTCCTCGGAACCCTCTTCCTAACTCCGATCAAGGAAATGGACAGCTGCTCCTCCAACAACACTCTTGTGCCCGGCCACCCAGCCACGGCGGCACTCGCTCAAACTGTTCTATCAAAAAATCTGCAGGACGTAAATTTCGGAACTGTCTCCATGACTCCAACAAGTAAGCAATTGAGTTGCTATCCAACTCATGAAATCATCTGATATGTTTCTTTTTTTTTAGGCCTACCGCTTTCCTTCACGGTCACCACCACAACATCTGACACTTTACCAACGAGGACCCTGAACATCGTTCCCATGCCCCAGATCACAGCCAACCAGACTGGATTTGACACAACCGACATGATATCGTCGATACCCGTATCGCTGTCTGTTGAACGCTCCGTGTCAGCGGGAAATGCGTCCGACGCAAACCAGTATCCGTCCAACAGATTCCTCTCCGTGAAGAACGAGAACCACACACCTATCTCTCGAACGAGTAGTTTTAATGAAAGTTTTAGTAAAGACCCCTACATTCTCGAGCGTAAGCTCTCTCAAAGGTCCCTCAACCATCCGATTGAATCTCGAAACAATTCCTCGAACTCGCAACTGGCAGGCACATCCGCCGACAGCACGAACAACAAAAGTAACAATCTCATGCCACCGGCCAAGACCGAAAACTCTGTCTCGGCACCATCCACTCTGACAAAACGAAATCCCGAACCGAAAAGTGGTGAAGTCTACGTATGAGAAGGCTTGAATCTAGAACGAAGATTAGTTTATAAGATAGTTTTTGTGTTTGGTTGTTGTGCTTAATGCTTAGCCGACTGGAGTCTATTCCTTTGAGTTACTACTCCATTGTTTGTAAACATTTTTTTTTACGATTTAATATTCTTATGTGATATTTTAATAACAAAAAGTATGATGGCATGGACAAGTTGTGTTAGGTAAGGTCTGTCAATTAGGTCTGCTTGATTGTAAAAGATTTTTAAATTTTATCTTGAATTATTACGATTTGTTTTTTTTTTTGTGCGATAAATTAGCCATACCTTTCGATTAGTGGTAAGATTTGTAAAATGATGATGTACATTGTAATCTTGTTGTAAAGAAGAAATTCTTTTGTTAGCTATAAGGTTCGTGCTAGACAGCAATAAAATTTTAGAATTGAATTGAGAAATGAAAACCAATTTCTAATTATTTGTCGAATTAGTTTTTAAGTAAAAGATTTCTCTAACATATGCAGTCATTCTTTAGTCAATAGCTTTCAAGAGTTATTGAATTTTGGAATAAAACTTCGTTTTAGGTTTTTTTGCGAAGGCTATTTTGAACTTGTTTTCCCATGAGTACAGAGCGCTCTTGATGGTGCTAACTTACTTTTGTGAATGACTGTAGATTGGCAGTAATGAAGAGCCTGAAGGAAAAATAGGTGACCAATAATGAAAGTTGAAGTAAAGTAAATTAATTTAAATGCTTTTAAATTTTTCATTTATCAAACGAAAAGATTGAGTTCTTGCATCCATTCATTCGTTGCATGCTATTTGATTCACCTTCTCAGCCCTATCTTCCTATCATCGCATCTACTCTATTTCGCCGGTTTCATTGAGATTAAGATACTAGCAAGATCATTTTTAATCTAAAATCAAATACAAAGTTCTTTGAGCCGTTTACGAGATTCGCGTAATTACGACCTCCCTTCTATTTGAAGTAAATAATGCATCGTTTGTCGAAGATAGCAAACCACGTTCGCTGTGGAATTGATGTAACTAATAGAAACTGCTGTGTCACAACTTGCATCAATTATTCTATTTCTTCGCTATCAATATCTATAGATTGCCATTTATCACACAGTCAATTTACATTCATAAAAATATTTTTTTATTTTTAGAATATGCACCCAAAATAAAAATATATTCATGGCGCCTCTACCAGACTGTTTGTCTCGGTTCAAATCAAATAGAAAATTCAATCAAAAAATCAAATTTATTTTAAAATTAATCAACTCAACGGGTTACAGATATACACTTCTACTTCTAAAACGTCACGACAAATGACCTGGTGAACTCTCCTGCACGGCATAGATTGTGTCTATGTGTCTTTTGCAAAATACATCACAGACTTTTATTAAATGAATTTTCAATTCGAATCATTTAGGCGGGAGCCTCACTCATTCAGCAACAAAATGAGTGAGGGTCTTTCTCTAAAGTGGCAAACCCATGCAAAACTATTGATGTCAATTTCGAAACAAGATCGATCTTATTTAAAGCGCCTCAGACACTTGCAGAGCTCTCAGTTTGTGCAAAACTCTGATAAAATTCGGTCGTTTTTTGGATACTCCAATCGTACATGGTGAAGTGTGAAAAGACTGAGTTCAGGGTTTTGTTTTGAAAATTGTTCGGTTCTGTTGCGTCACGGTCACTGGCGTGTGTCCTTCTTTGGATTACGAAGGCTGCTGAAATTTAATTAGAAAAATGTGAGTGGTGTGTAACAATAAAAATGAGTTTGATAATAAGGACCAAAAAGGAAACTTTAATTTATGCAAAAAATTTAAAAAGAAAAGAAAATGGACGTTTGTGGAACAAGTACATCTACAAAAATTTGTGATGATCTCAAAGGCTGCAATTTAGCCAGTGTGCCGAATTTTTTTTTATGTACACTAAAAAGAAAAAAATTATAATTCGTTTGAAATTGAAAATGAACTATTAACCTGGGCTAGTCGAGGACCAGATCGAATCCGGACTGTAGAGCCATTAAAAAAAGAAGAAAGAATAGTTTAGCATGTTCTTGTTTCTAGTGTTTAATTCTGTCGTTGACATGAAAATAAAAGGAGTGAAAATTATAAGAAACTATCTGAAGTTGCCAATAAATTGATTCAGTATGATTACATAATTATCTCTTACTTTCTTGTTAAACAAATAAATTTACGAGTGTCATCTTATCTGACTGCTAAGGGTGATACAAGTTTATTACTAAATTAAGCCGTTCTCTTCAAATAAGTGCCTCAATGTTGGTAAATATTTAACAAGCACGTTAAATCTAGCTCTAACTAGATGTAATTGTGTTTGGTGTGTGTAATTTCAAGAAAAGCCAAAGAAAACGTGTTTTTTAGAACGAACGAGGAGATTTTTGGCTCGAACCCTAGAACATATCAATCAAAACTAAAAGTCCACAATAGTTCCTATAAAAATAAGTCAAACTTTTAACTTCCCTTCTGAAATGTTGATTTACGAACTCAGATTTGTCCTTTTCTCTAAAGTGGATGTTTTGTATTTAATTTTTGTAATAGTCTGGCACCTAGAACCAGTCACAACACGAAATTCGAATTTTTATCAATTCATAAAAAAGAGGCTCCCGGCCCTTCGTGGGCTGTTACGGCACTAATGATGATGATGATGATAAAAAAGATGCAGCGTTGGCCAAAACTAAAGCAACTCGTCCTATTTTTTCACCTTTTGTCCAATCTTTTTTCATAAATTCTGCATGTTTGAAACTAAAAAGATTATAGTCCTCCGTAGAGCGATGTAAAAGAAATTAAACTCAAACGATTTCAACCTCCATTTTCGGCAACTGAACATGGAAATTGAAAAAAAAATAAAAAAAATTAGTACTTATTAAGAAAACCTTATTTTTCACGATAACGATATTAAGAAAAATGATCTAAGAAAAATATTTGAAATAATTGGCTGCGGAATGCAGTTCCAAGCTTCCTTTACCTTTTGGAAAAGCATATTGTTGATTTTACAACTCCGACGTACAATTCTTCCGTCTACAGTCTTCCAAAAACTCTCAATAGGGTTAAGATCCGGAGATTTTAAACAGGCCATTTCATAACATCAATCTATTGTACCCTAAACCAGTCCTTGACTACATTTTCAGAGACATCTCTTCCTTACTATAAGGATGCATGACACTTCCATTTTATGGTCTGAACCGATACAGTATCCAGAGAGGCATTCCCAAGCCAAAAATCCGATAGAAAGAAATTTTCCGACAATAGGACATAAGAAAGAAAAAAAAACGGCATGAAGCAAGCCGAGTTGCTTTAGTTTTGGCCAATACTGTTTATCTTTACCATAAAGACGAGAGAACATTAAGGCCAATAAGGCAAAAAGAACGAAAAACAATTTCAAGTCCAAATGAAAATTGGGGCAAACAATGACGAAAATATTTATTTCGCTAAACAAACTAGATCAGAATAATGCGATCTAAGAGAAAACGTAATCTGAGAAAGAGAAGAATTTCCATTGGGATAAAAACTGCTCTCTTTGTTCTAAAAGTATTGGCGAAGGGTGAGAACTGATATGGAATTTTCTTTTGGGTTCTACAAAAGCCATAAATTTTCTAATAGCATTCAAAGCGAACTTTCTTTAGAACGACTGAACTGTAAAAATCAAAAAAATCAGATCATTTTTTTTTTCTATAAACCTAGAGTTTAATTGACTAAGTCTTATAAGTTAATAATTTTCGCCACTCCCTGATCGTTGTCTTAATTTGGCATCGGCATGTGTTACCTCCGCATTGAGTTCCGCCAATTAAGAAGGCCACATTATTTCTCGTCACCGCGGCAGTCGATCAGAAATGCAAATTGAGCTCCCAATTGACATCTCTGACCCGAGTGCTGACTCCGCCATCGACAGACCGCAGACGGACACACGCACTTGATCTCACACGTTGCTGATGATATCGCGAGCACATCACAAGCGTGACCAATTGAACGTGATTGACGACTTCGATAGAAAATTTCCACCCAAGGATATGTCGGTTGATGAATTCCCATTACTTTGTCATTTGACTGCTTACAGGTCATCCATCGGAGAAGATACTTCGTCGGGGAAGTGCGAAGAGGAGCCCATTGAGCCCGTGAAGACCATTGGGTTCTTCAAATTGTTCCGATTCGCTACGCCATGTGAAGTATTTCTGCTGTTCATTGGTTTCATTATGTCGGGCATTAAGGCTCTGACGTTGCCAGCCGTGGTGATCATTTACAGTGAGTTCACAGCGATGCTGGTAGACCGCACACTGGTGGTGGGAACGAGCTCGAAAACTTACTTCCTGCCGATTTTTGGAGGCGGCAAAACCTTGTGAGTAACCAAGAGACCGCGGTAACTTTGTTCTGAGGCAAGTCTTTCCAGGGCGAACGCGTCGAGGGAAGAGAATAACGAGGAGCTTTACTACGACTCCATCTCGTACGGTGTGCTGCTGACCATCACGTCGATAATCATGCTGATCTCAGGAATATTTTCGGTCGACATCTTTAACCTGATCGCTCTGAAGCAGGTGACACGGATGCGAATGAAGCTTTTCGCGACGATCATGAGGCAGGACATCAGCTGGCACGATACTGTCACGCAACAGAACTTCGCACAAAACATGACCGAGTAAGAAGAATTCTGCTCCATTCTGTAGGTCCACTTCAAAACTTTACTTTCGCAGTGACATTGAGAAAATTCGTGACGGAATATCCGAGAAGGTCGCTCATTTCTTGTATCTGATCATTGGGTTTATAATTACCGTCGCTATATCGTTTGCCTATGGCTGGAAGCTGACCTTGGCCGTCAGTGTTTACATTCCCATCGTGATTGTCATGAATTACTTCGTGACGAAGGTGAGTTCACGGCGCAGAGAAGGCACGAAAGACACAATCTCTTTTTCTTGCAGTATCAAAGCCGGCTCACAACACAGGAACAGGACTCGTACTCCAGCGCAGGAAACCTGGTAGAGGAGATCCTGAGCTCTATTCGGACCGTGGTGTCGTTTGCTGGGGAGAAGAAGGAAGCCGATCGGTATGACAACTTCCTGATTCCTGCACGAAAGGCGAGTCAGAGGAAGGGCGCGTTTTCGGGCTTCAGCGACGGAGTGCTGAAAGGCCTGCTCTTCATATCGTGCTCTGGTGCCTTCTGGTACGGTGTCAACCTCATCCTCGCAGATCGAGATAAGGAAGACAAGGAATACACCCCTGCAATCCTGATGATCGTGAGTGTGGCCGGGCTTAGGGGGTACCTCGACACGAAATGAGCTCGTCCCTTTGCAGGCTTTCTTTGGCATCATCGTTGGCGCTGACAACATCGCGCGTACATCGCCGTTCTTGGAGTCCTTCGCAACGGCGAGGGGTTGCGCGGGGAACATATTCAACATCATCGACTCGAAGTCAAAGATCGATCCAATGTCGACTGATGGAAAGATCCTGAACTACGGCTTGAGGGGGCAGATCGAGTTCCGAGACGTCTTCTTCCGGTATCCCTCGCGACAGGACATTATCGTCCACAGGGGCATAAATTTCAAGGTGCGAGAGGGGCAAACCGTCGCGTTGGTGGGCTCGTCTGGCTGTGGAAAGTCCACGTGCATCCAGCTGCTCCAGAGGTTCTACGATCCGGTTTTTGGGCAAGTGCTTCTGGACGATGTGGACGTTAGGAAGTATAACATCGGCTGGTTGAGATCGAACATCGCCTGCGTCGGCCAGGAGCCAGTCCTGTTTCAGGGCAGCATCAGGGAGAACATAAGCTACGGCAAGGCCGACGCTACGCAGAAGGAGATTGAAGCTGCCGCGAAGTCTGCAGGTGTCCATGACTTCATTGTCAGCCTCCCGGAGGTGAGTACGAAGCTGGACTAAGCTCGTCTTTCAAACTAATCTTCGCTTCTAGAGCTACCACACCATGATTGGAGAGAAGGGTGCTCAGCTTTCGGGTGGGCAGAAGCAGCGCATCGCCATCGCAAGAGCACTCATTCAGAATCCGAAAATTCTCCTGCTCGACGAGGCAACCTCGGCGCTGGACTATCAGTCGGAGAAACTGGTTCAGGAGGCTTTGGATCTCGCGTCTAAGGGCCGCACAACAATTGTCGTCTCCCACCGGCTCTCGGCAATCAAGTCAGCAGAGCGCATCTTCTTCCTCGATCAAGGCAAAGTGGTCGAGGAGGGATCCCACAACGACCTGATGAAGATGAAGGGAATGTACTTCAACATGGTCAATGCCGGTAATCTTCACATTACAGAAGACAGCGACCTCGACGTCGACGAGAAGAGTAAGCAACGCACGTGTGTTAAGTCCCCATTCAAGTGGTTGTCTTTCAGGTAAACCCCTGGGAATCTACGAGAAGTCCTTTGAACTGAACACCAACAACCTGGACAAGAATCAGAAGGAAGTCGTGAACTTTGAGAGCCCTGTGTTCTTCAGTCCGAAGGCTGAGAGCGAGAAGGAGCCCAAGGCTGAGTTCCTGAAGATCTTCTGGCGAATCATAAAGCTGTCACGGCCTGAGTGGTGCTATTTGTTCTTTGGAATCATCGCCGCAACGGCTTACGGCTTTACGTATCCCGCCTTCTCGATTGCCTTTGGTGAGTTTTATGCTGCCCTCTCGCAAAACGACGAGAACGAGGCTCGCGACAGAACGGCGATACTTTCTATCGCCTGCTTGGTCATTGGACTGGTGACGGGTGTGATCTGCTTCCTGCAGACGTATCTCTTCAACCTGGCGGGCGTGTGGTTAACTACGAGGATAAGGTAGGTCTCAATCAGGATCTTCACTAAATTAAGTTGACTTCACGGGTCTTCACAGATCAATGTCGTTCAAGTCGATCATGGTGCAGGAAGTCGGTTGGTTCGACGAGGAGAAGAACAGTGTCGGGGCTTTGTCTGCGCGTTTGGCTGGCGATGCGGCGAATGTTCAAGGTGCGATTGGATTCCCTCTCAGCGGACTGATTCAAGCCTGTTCGAATTTCATATGCAGTGGCACGATCGCCTTTTACTACTCCTGGAAGCTCGCTCTCCTCTGCATAAGCATCTGCCCGTTCATTGTTGGATCTGTTATTTACGAAGCCAGGTAAGCCTGTTCGTTGCTTTCAAAGCCGGAAACAAGGGTTATGTTTTTTTTAGCTCGATGTCAGCTGCGATGATGCGTGAAAAGGAGATCCTCGAAGAAGCGAGTCGTATTGCCACCGAGGCTATCGTGAACGTTCGCACCATTGCTGGTCTGAGGCGAGAAGCCGACATTATTGAGAAGTACAACGAGGAAATCAGAAAAGTCGAGATGATGATCAGGAAGAAGCTCCGGCTCAGAGGCGTCATCAATTCGTCTGGACAGGCTTTTATGTTCTTTGCGTATGCCGTTGCGCTGTGCTACGGCGGCGTGCTGGTGTCTGAAGGGGCGCTCCCATTCCAGGATATTATCAAGTAGGTGAAGCTGTCAAACATCCTTCAATTTCACTCCTCATATAGACTTCTTTTCGACCAGGGTCTCAGAGACACTGCTGTACGGTTCGATGATGTTGGCGCAGTCGCTGGCCTTTGCCCCAGCCTTTACAGCAGCCCTGGTTTCAGCCCATCGTATATTCCAGGTGATCGACCGAAAGCCGAAGATTCAGTCGCTAACGAACAAGTGCAAGAATCTCAGCAAGCTGAATCATGTGGAAGGCATCCACTATAGGGACATTGAGTTCAGGTACCCATCCCGGCCAGAAGTGCAAGTTCTGAATGGAATCAACTTGGAGGTGCTGAGAGGAAAGACCGTCGCTCTGGTGGGACATTCTGGCTGCGGCAAGTCAACGTGTATTCAACTTCTGCAAAGGTACTACGATCCTGACAATGGAAACATCGTAAGCTCGGTTCTCCTCGAGATGTTCGTTGTCTCAAACTCGTTTCTCTTTTAGCACATCAATCAAGACGACATCAAAACCGATCTGTCTCTGGAAGCACTTCGGTCCAAGTTGGGCTTGGTCTCCCAGGAGCCTTCACTATTCGAGCGGACGATAGCAGAGAACATTTCGTACGGCGACAACACCCGCGACGTGTCAATCGCGGAAATTATGGACGCGGCGAAGAATGCAAACGCGCACTCCTTCATCGTCTCCCTTCCAATGGGCTATGACACTCGACTTGGCTCACGGGGGACCCAGTTGTCCGGCGGTCAGAAGCAGAGAATTGCCATCGCCAGAGCTCTGGTGCGAAATCCAAAAGTCCTCCTCCTCGATGAGGCAACATCAGCGTTGGACTTGCAAAGCGAAAAGGTTTGTTGTAAAGGATTTCCGTGTCTTTCCTTCGATACTGATAATCTTTTATTGCAAAAGGTCGTCCAACAAGCACTCGAT
This sequence comes from Syritta pipiens, assembly GCA_905187475.1. NCBI lineage: Eukaryota > Metazoa > Arthropoda > Insecta > Diptera > Syrphidae > Syritta > Syritta pipiens. Next base: position 917,661 of record LR994574.1, on the reverse strand, counting down.
GTGGCGTGTTCTGGTCGGACTTGCATTGTGATTGCCCACCGACTGTCGACAATTCAAAATGCCGATGTTATTTTTGTGCTGCAAAATGGACGTGTGGCCGAGCAGGGCAATCATCATCAACTTATCGCGAGGGATGGACTTTACGCGAGGCTTCACAAGACGCAGCCTAGTTTCGATTAAGTTCAAGGGTGTAATGTGTAATTTCAGTTAGACTGATGTGAATTCTGTCCAGTTTACAGTAATCTTTTTTTTATTTTTATGTGTTAATAAACTTAAGTTCGATAAGTCGAAGAAAGAGTCCTAAAGCTGTTTTTTGTTTTGTTTGTGTTTCATTCTCTCACTTCAATCTAATGTTGTAGATTAAATGAAAGAAAGCAATTAGTTTTATTAATTTTCAGTACTTTACTTAAATAGTGAAGTTTGCAAATCGCTAAGTTTTGAAATTTGCTTGTCACAGTTGTTGCGAGAAAATGTTGCTTGTTCGTTACTTACGGCATTGTGCGAAAATCTACTACAACTTGCAATGATGTTTTTTTCAGTATTGCATTTTATTTATTTTTTCTCCTTTCCTTCACTTTATTGGTAGCAAAAATAGCAATAAGGCGTGCACATTCATATTTGGGTGTAGAGATTTACAATAATATCATTTACAGCTAAAATATCATAACGTATATAATATACTGAGAAAACTATGTCTGTTTAGGTACAACGACTCCAGAAAATAAAATATTTCCAGAAAATAAAACTTTCCCGCGGAAGTTATTGCTACCAAAGTTTGTAACAAACGAAGGAGTATATTTTGAATCGAGTACTTTTTACCATCGAATATTATTGTACACCAAAGCCTCGTTTTGCGTCGATAACTAAAACCAAAAAAACTAAGCATATTGCAAATCCAATTAATTATTCCCATATACAGTACTGGCACGCTAATTTACACATCCCATTACACAAGGTTATAATTAGGTTAAACGAAAACAAAAGATAAAAATCGGACCCCAGAACTTCAGTGTTTACATTTATAGATACTTAATTAATGTATTAAAGGTTTCGGCAAAAGAACTATAGTAATAACAAAAAAGTACAAAATCAATGATTTCGAATCACGCTGCACTATCGTTTACTTAAACCTTACACATCCCCCTTTACACACAAAGTATAAAAAACTGTAGTGATAACAAAACAAAAAAAAAAATTTATATTTTCGAAACACGCTTTACTCTTATCAAAGTACCTCAAAGATATAAGAACATAAAATAATAACGAGTTAAAATTTAAAGCAAATTATGTAAACACTCCTAGTTGGGAGTTTTTGGGTTATTACCGAAGCATATCTTTTATTCACGAAGAACGTAAGGCATTCACACTCTTTCCTTGGTATCTTAGCCCATTCTTGATACTACTCATAGGTCTTAGGGCTTAGATATTTGTGACTACTTGCCCTAAACACAGGCTCACGTAGGCCATTGTGTTGTCATGCATCCGGATTGTTTCCAATGCTCGGACTCGCTGCCTAAATCTGTGTGCCATAATCTTAAGCCTTTCATGCCCGAATTCATTTGACATGAACTATTTTCCAACAACCTTGCACAATATATTAGGCTATTTTGACAAAAATAAACCCTCTTAGAGTGAAATTACGGGAAGAAGATCAAACATTATAGAGAGCTCGGAAATTAAAGAGTTAGCATTCCTCGGTTATAAAGCTTTAAGTACTGTATTTTACTTCCAAAAATCCCCTGTAGGTTTAGGTGCGTAGCGACGCAAACTAAAGAAAATTTATTTTACAACGCGTCTTCGAAATCACGCAAATCGGAACGACACAAACCGAGGCTTTGGTGTACCTTGTTAAAAAAAAAGTTGTAACTTACGGTACCCTAAAAACAAGAATGAATTTGATAGCAGTTCGTGTAGAGTTCATATCACAGACAACCCAATATTGGCTCATTTGTGGTTTATATCGAACAAAATGGGAGAATGTGCTCTGACGATACTCCTCCTTTTATTTAAAAAAAAAAATAGCCAAGGGGATGAAAAATTAGAATGTAAGATAAGTCGATAAAAATTCACGCGAAAGATTACAGAATTTGCATGGTTATAAATAATTAAAAGTGTTTCCTATTTATAAAACATTTTACATGGTCCATTATTTCATAAAAAAAATCGTATTATTAATTGTTATTCTAGGTTGCATAAAAAATAATATTCGATCAAAACAAATTATCTTATAAACACTATATTAAACTTGGAATAAGGCTGATAAACATCGTACTGTTGGGGAAATTTCAACCAGGTCAGATGTTCGTAATCGGAACAAACGAACGAACGATCTTAACTAATACATGATTGCATGGAAGTTAATATTGTCCTTGAGAAGGCATATTGATAGCTGCGTATAACGTCCAGCTTTTTATATCAATACTGTACACCTGGATCTACGTCACAGTTGAATTTATTATCCTCTTATTATTTTGGCTAACCGCAACTTTATTTTAAGAGCGATGAGCATTCCAACAGAATGAATGGTCAAAGATGCAATGACCAGCAAAAACATAAAAAAAAAGACAAGACAAAGTGTACGGAAATGTAATCCCAGTCGATTGTTGTTTTTAGATCCGATTTAATCTTTTTGTTTTATACCGCCCCATGTTGGCCTAACACGTAACAACTTTTTACACTGTTCTCGCCAAATAGGTAATATCTACATACGATAATTTATAAAGTAGTATAACCTATGTACATATATTATAAATTACCAGAACAAGTTTTTTTTTTCTTAAGTTTATTTTAAGCTTTGTTGTAGTGCATTCGAAGTTGGTATGGTAAGAGGTTGAAGAATTTTTAGTTAGTTTAAATCGTGAATGCAAAGCGTTAGCACTTATGACTCGCGGCAAAGTTTTATGTACATTTTGAAAAAAAAAAAAAAACAAAAAAATGGTTAAGAAAAATCTCGTGCAGTCATTGTGTAAAATTGTTGAAGATCGTGTGTAAGTTCACGTGCTGTTTGTAATCATTACTGATCAATTGTGGCGTTTTAAAAACAAGAAAATATGGATAAAAATCTAGAACATTTCAAAGAAATGCATTCTTTATGTAACCTTTTCTATTGATCCAAAACACCTTGTGGAATTCCCAGACCCATTACAGTGCTTAATTTTTTATTTAATCAGTAGAAATATTTTAACATATTGTCTCTGGAATAATAAATTGAAATAAATTTATTTTTGTTAGTTTACCAGTGGAAACGTGTAACCTCACAACAAAAATGCGTGATAGTCAGATCCATTTTTTCAATTCATTCATTTGAATCAATTAAATCTCTCTATACAACCGTGAAAATTTGTTGATGGAGATACTCTTCCTGGGCACTAGCTCAGGTCGTCTATCATGAAGTCTTTTTCAGTCTTCAAAAGGTGGCTGCTGCGGCATCTAACAAGCATCAACAGCAAGCAAGTTTTGTGTTGTGTGCTCAATATAATTTTACGATATTAGCAATAAAGATTTTTGTGTGTTATCTTGGTTTAAAAGAAAATAATAACAATGTAAGTGTGATAATTTCGTACGCAGCCTGCTTTTTGCAAAAAGTTTAATGAGAAGCTGTAGATTTCATTAACGCCTAATCAAATGTTTAGTTGGTGAATTACACTTAAATTTAGATAAGAATCAAAAATCGTCTGGTTTTGAATGAATATTACAGACGGTATATCGACAATCTTAGATTTGTTGTTTCGCGGAGGTTGTATCGTTCGTGTCGAGACTGGCAGATTGCTATCCGCGGATATCTAACTAAAGCCGATTTTTCGTTCGAATTTTCATAAGGATATTCAGACATCAATTCCCCTTTCTAATATGGGAACGCAGTAAGACAAAATCAGATTTAGATTTTTATCAAAAAAGTTACGATACACTTGGATTTGACTAGTATCGACTTTTTTTGGATTTCAAATTTATTTTTATATTCGATTAACCCTTTCGTGACGGCATCTCATTCCATCAACAGGAAAAATATTTGTTGGCGTTTCGCGAAAAACTACGTAACCGATCCCGAATATTCTTTTTGCACTATGAAATGTCTGATGTAGAGCTAGATAAATCAAAATTAAATCTTTGCATGAACTTTAGACAATTTTACTGCAATCGCGCTGCTATTTTTTGAGTTGTCAGCAGATGAAATTTATTTACATGTACAACACTGGGCAGGAAAGGGTTAAGTTCCTTATTTTATGATTGCATCAAAATTAAACAACAGACATTTAGTTTTTAATTTCTGGTTGAAGTTTCATCAAATACGGTTTATAAATTTTTATTTAAAGTACAAAAAGAAAAATTTTACATCAAACTAAAATCATTCAGAATTATTTTGATCTCCTCTATACAAAACATAATTCTAGGTATTTGAGCGTCACTAGTAATTAGACCAGCAAGAAAATTAATTGAATCTTTCGTCAATGACGTGGTCAAACAAAAAAGAAATGTTTAAAATTCCATAAAAAATGTTCAGTGTCCTCAATATCAAGAAGTGTCGATAAAGTAGACTAAAATGGAAAATATCACGGAGAAGTCTGATTGCGGTTGTTAATTAATTTTCGGAATTGCTATTGTTCCCTTAATCAAATTAATCAAATGAAATTAAAAAAAAAAAGCCGATTTTATTCACGAATTTGTTTTTATTGAAAACATGAAAAGTGCTGAGTTAGGATCCATATTTGCTGAGTAATGTTATCGAATTAATAAAAAATGTAAATGCAGATGGTGAGTAGCGCTTTTGTGCTCTCAAAGGAACATCAATAATGTTTTCCACAAAGGTGATGACCTTTAATTTTCAACTGCTGATGCAGTGCACGTCAATACTTAGCGAATATTTTTCTTAATATACAAAATAAATTCATGCAATGCCAATTAAATAAATTGGCTTTTATTACCGATTTCGATGACGAATAGGCAAGGTGAGAGTTAATATTTAACTCATTGTTGTAGGATCTAAAACAAATTAAACGTTTTATTTATCAAGCAATTGGTAGAGGGCCGCCCTTTCTTCCGATTAAATGGCATTTATCACAAAATCCTTTTTGGTCCTTTCAGGAGCTCGAACAGCAAAAGCAACGTGGAAAAAAAGAAGTCAGTCAGTTACCTGAAACTTTTTCGCTATGCGACCGGACTGGACTGGTTTCTCGGGGTGATCTCATTCCTTTTCTGCCTCGTGAAAGCCTTAGTAACTCCTGCCGGCATTGTGATTTACAGTGAAATGGTGGCTATGTTGGTCGACCGCAACCGAGGAGAGGGGACCTCATCGACAACCTTTACTCTGCCTCTGTTTGGCGGCGGTAAAGTGCTGTAAGTGGCACGAAAATGGAGTCAAAGTATTCTTTTTTGACTGACTTTTGTTTGCAGAACGAATGCCACTCACGAGGAAAGTATGTTGGAGCTTCGGAATGACGCGTGGGCCTTTGGAATTCTACTGTCAATAGTCGCAATAGCGTGCTTCATTTCGGGTGCCATCTACGTGGATCTCTTGAATTTGGTTGGACTGCGGATTGTCCTGAAAATGAGGCGTGTTTTTTTCGAAACCACAATCAGGAAGGACATCGGCTGGCATGATGTAGCGACCAATCAGAATTTCGCTGTTCATATGACTGAGTAAGTGGCGGACGAATCAATTTTCGTGGTTATGTTCTCACCTATTTGGCCATTTAGCAACATGGAAAAGGTTCGAGATGGAATCTCTGAGAAAATTGGACACTTCGCCCATCTCCTAATCAGCACGTTGATCACCATCACCATATCTTTCATCTACGGCTGGAAGCTAACTCTGGCCATCTGCGCATACATTCCCATAATCCTGTTTTGCAACTACATTGTGGCCAAGGTAAGACACATTTTATAATGTTGCCTTAAATTGGAAGTACGAAATTCAGTCTCCTGCAGTATCAAAGCAAGCTCACGGCTCGTGAGCAGGAGTCGTACACAAGTGCTGGGAGTATGGTTGAGGAAATCGTCGGCGCAATTCGGACTGTGGTGGCCTTCGAAGGCGAGGGTCTGGAAAGCGATCGGTATGACAAGCTGTTGATTCCTGCTCGAAAAGCCAGCAAGTGGAAAGGAGTGTTTTCGGGCTTCGGAGACGCCGTCACAAAGTCCATGCTCTTCTTCTCGGGAGCAGCTGCATTTTGGTACGGAGTCCATCTAGTTTTAGACGATCGCGACAAGGTGGACCCGGAGTACACTCCTGCTGTCCTCATGATAGTAACTATAACTGCGACCAATGATTGAACGCAAGTGTTATTCTCGCCAGGCTTTCTTCGGTATACTTGTAGGGGCTGACCACATTGCAAGGAGCTCGCCTTTCCTGGACGCCTTCGCCATGGCTATGGGATCGGCTGTTCCAATCTTCGAAGTCATCGATTCAGACACGAAGATTGATCCGATGTCGACGGACGGAAAAATTCTCAACTATGGACTGAAAGGAGATATCGAGTTTAAGGACGTGTTCTTCCGGTATCCCTCCCGGGACGATGTCGTTGTGCTCAGAGGACTGAACCTGAGGGTGATATCTGGACAGACTGTGGCATTAGTTGGGCACTCCGGCTGCGGGAAGTCGACTTGTTTGCAACTCCTGCAAAGATTCTACGATCCAGTTTTTGGAAACGTCATCTTGGACGAGACGGACATACGGAAGTACAACCTTTCTTGGCTAAGACGGAATATTGCCGTTGTTGGCCAAGAACCTGTCCTCTTTCAAGGGACAATAGGTAATTGCTGATGATGGAAAGTGTGATTTGCCCAATCTTTACTATTTTTTTGACAGGTGAGAATATCAGACACGGAAACCCTGAGGCGACTCAGAAGGAGATCGAAGCGGCTGCCAGAGCTGCTGGCGCCCACGACTTCATAAGCGAACTGCCAGATGTGAGTAGTCGAATGCTTTTTGCAGCAAAAAAATTAACTCTCCGCCATTTCCTTCAGAGTTACGAAACTGTGATAAGCGAAAAAGGCATACAACTCTCCGGTGGACAGAAGCAGCGGATCGCCATTGCCCGTGCCTTGATACAAAATCCGAAGATTCTCCTTCTGGATGAAGCAACCTCGGCCCTGGACTACCACTCGGAGAAGATTGTCCAAAAAGCTCTGAACGCCGCCAGTAAAGGTCGTACGACGATTGTCGTTTCCCACCGACTGTCGGCCATCAAAGACGCCGACAGGATTATTTTCATCCACGAGGGAAAAGCCGTCGAGGAAGGATCGCATGACGATTTGATGGAGCTGCGTGGAAAATACTTCGATATGGTGACTGCTCATGAAAACGACGACGAAGACGGCGACGTCAACGAAAAGGATGATTTGCAAAAAGGTGCAGTTCTGGTCTGTCGAGGGGACTGAGATTTAAATTTTTTTCTTTTTTCAGAGAAATCCGATGACATCTCGTTCGAACAGGCGAACAACCACCTAAACCTCAACCTTCTCGACAAACATCGGCTGTCGAATACTTCTGCAATCATAGAAAAAAATTTGGAGAAGAACCTGGCAAAGATCGACGCAGAGAAGCAGCAGACTCAATACATGCGAACTTTTATAAGGATCATTAAGATCGCTAGGGAGGAATGGTGGTTCTTAGTCCTGGCGACTATATGCGCCGCTCTTTACGGCTGCGCCCAGCCGGCATATGCGTTCATATTTGGGGAGTTCTACGCAGCCATGGCAGAGAGCGATCCAAATGAAGTTCTAAGACGGACGTCGTTCCTGTCGATCATGTGCACAGTTGCTGGTTTTGCGGCAGCAGTGGCGTGCTTCATCCAGACGTACCTCTTCAATGCAGCGGGCGTTTGGCTGACGACGAGACTGAGGTTTGGATAAGGTCTCTTTCAAGGCTGGCTTTAGCACGATTTTTTTCTCTATTTAGATCACTTACGTTCAAGGCGATTCTTGCCCAAGAAATCGGCTGGTTCGATGAGGAGCAGAACAGTGTTGGTGCACTGTCGGCGCGTCTGTCGGGAGACGCGGCAAGTGTTCAAGGCGCAATTGGCTATCCTCTGAGCGGTCTTATTCAAGCGATATCGAATTTCGCGTGCTGCGTATCGCTTGCGTTCTACTTCTCCTGGCAGATAGCGATAGCTTGCCTCTGTACAGCGCCCTTCATGGTCGGATCGATTGTTTTCGAGGCGAGGTACGTAGCCACTCTTGTGAACAACTCTTTGACTAATTTTCCTTCCTTCTAGGTTCATGGCCAAGTCAGCCATCTTCGAAAAACGGATTCTCGAAGATACCAGCCGCCTTGCCACCGAGGCTATCGCGAATATTCGAACTGTGGCGGGACTTCGCCGAGAGCCGCAGCTGATAGAAGACTACAACAACGAGGTGGCCAAATACGGCGCTCAGTTAAAGAAACGACTTCGCTGGAGAGGAGTGATTAACTCAAGTGGCTGGGGCATTCTGTACTTTGGATATGCCGTGGCGCTCACGTACGGAAGCATTCTGTGCTCCGAGGGAAAAATTGAGTTCCAAAATATTATCAAGTACAGGAAAACTATCACACCTAATCTATCGAAAGTACTAACAAGTATCTCTTTAGAGTGTCCGAGTCGCTGCTTTACGGTCTCATGATCCTGGCAATGGCCCTTGCATTCACCCCATCGTTTATCTCGGCTCTAATCGCTGGCCACAGACTTTTCCTGATCGTTGACAGAAAACCAAGAATAAAATCACCTCGTGTTATCGATAACAACGTGAAGATCGATCACTCACTGCAGGGCGTGGTTTATCGAGACATTTCCTTCCGATATCCAACGCGTACAGATGTGCAGGTCCTCAACGGACTCAATCTAGGAGTGCTGAAGGGGAAAACTGTGGCATTGGTTGGTGCCTCTGGTTGTGGAAAGTCCACTTGCATTCAACTTCTGTTGAGGTACTACGACCCAGAGCGAGGACAGATTGTAAGATGGCTTCAAGTTGCCAAGTATTTCTTTTGATAGCTTCTTTTAATTTTTCTTTAGAGTTTCGATAGCGAGGACATTCAACGAGATCTTCCCGTGGAAACACTTCGTCGCAGACTTGGACTCGTTTCTCAAGAGCCATCGCTGTTCGAAAAGACGATAGCGGAGAACATCGCGTATGGCGACAATTCAAGGGAAGTCCCAACTACTGAAGTTATCGAATCGGCTAAATTGGCCAATGCTCATTCGTTCATAACAGCGCTGCCCAATGGATACGACACGAAATTAGGAGCACGAGGCACGCAACTCTCCGGAGGTCAGAAGCAAAGAATCGCGATAGCACGAGCGTTAGTGAGAAATCCTCAGGTCTTGCTGCTCGACGAGGCCACATCTGCCTTAGACTTACAAAGTGAAAGGGTAAGAAACAAAGATTCAAATTTAAGGGACGACTTAATTCGCAATACTTGTTTGCAGATTGTTCAATCAGCATTAGATGCAGCGTGTACAGGAAGGACGTGTATTGTTGTCGCTCATCGCTTGACTACGATACAGAATGCCGACTTGATTTGTGTTTTGCAGAACGGACGGATTGCCGAGCAGGGCAATCATGCGCAACTACTGGCTAAAGATGGCATCTACGCAAAGCTGCACAGAAGTCAACCGGTCACCAGCTAGACGATCACCTTTGTTTTATTTGTATTTATGATAGGAATAAAATCGAATTTTATTGTTTTAAGTAAATTCCGTAATGAAGACCGTTTTCTTGAATATTTTATGACACCGTCCCAAAAAATAGCACTTGTATAAGAACAATTTAAGAAATAAACTTGTTAGAACGTGAATGACGGTATTTTTCTTGTCTTGCTTTTTGGAAAATAATTTTGGTTGATGACAAGCACCGGAAGTACACAATTGAAACCGAATAGAGTTGATTGTTCTACTGGCCAACAGGCATCGGAAGGAATTACAAACCTTGCATTTGCTAAATGCCGGACAACTGTCAAACTTAAACTTAAATAATGCTCTCGTCTTTATTGAGTGGATGTGTTAAAAAACAACATTCTTTTAAATTAAGTTATCGAGTGAAATTAAATCGAATCAAAAAATATTGCCCTGTTAGCCTGACCAATTCTAAGTCGGCAGAATTCATGTTTTGCGATATAACCAAAAATTTGTATGTGAAATTGTACTAGAATGAAATCTCAATAAAATCATTTGTTTGATTTGTCATTCAAAGAAGCACACACGTATTCACAGACGCAAAACAAAAACGAAAATGACAAACGCTGTGAAATAAAATCAAGAGGCGAGAGAAGAGGAACTTGAATATCTACATTGGCTTCTTTTCGCTTTTGATCTCCTTGTAACTGATCTCTTATCTTGTTTTGAATTTCATCAGAGGCCATCGGAGGCCAATGCAATTCAGTAATTCAAACTAAGTAAAACAAACTAAGATTGCACTTTTTCTAATACGGTTTAGTCATAATTTATATTTTTAAGGATGATTTTTCTTTACGTATTCATAATTTGTTTATGCGTGTACAGTGGGACGAGTGATGAAAATAATCACATTGTAAGTGAAAGTTATCACACATAGTTTCCTTAGAATTACAATTCTACTGATCTTAAAGTATAATGAAGGAGATGAGGTGGTTCTCTGGATGAAGTCCGTTGGTCCATACCACAACAAAGAGAAGACGCATCCCTATTTTTCGCTGCCATTTTGTGCCGGATCTGTGCGACCTAGGAGTCAACACTATCCGACGTTTAACGAGCAACTTCAGGGTCTAAAACTTCAATACAGTGGTTACGAGACTTACTTTAAAGGTAACAAGGAACAGGGTGTGGCAAAAAAAAGATCAAATATGTATTTCCTTTCAGTAAATGTCTCACCAACAGTCATTTGCATGATCCAGCTAAGAGATGATATGATAAAAGCATTTTCGTTCGCGGTAAGAAACGAGTATTGGTATCAAATGTACATCGATGGGCTGCTTATAGGGGGTGAAGTAGGCGAGCATTCTGAAAGCGATAACAAGTTCTATATTTACACGCACAGAAAGTTCGATATCGGGTACAATGGTAAAAGAATCGTAGAGATTAACATCACAGCGGAGAAAAAACAGCTTCTGGTCACTGATGCTAAAATTCCCTTCACATACGAAATCAATTGGAAGTCGAGTCAAAATAAATTTGAGCGCAGCTTGGATATAAATCCCGTCCAGCGCAAAGTGAGTTAACGATCGAAGTTCTATATTTTGTGTCATTTAAAGGTGTCTTCCATTTTAGTTTCCCATCTTTGAGGACGTTGCTATTGTATTGTCATCTTTTGTAATCGTATTGTTGGTTATTGCCATGATAATTGTGTTAAGACGACACTTGGTAAAGCAAAGGCGAGCCAACGAAATAGATTTTTTTATTAAAACGCTACCGAAATAAATATTTGAATGCCAACTGAGCTGTCATTAGATTGGACCTAATGCGAGAAAATCGTGCAGAATGCACCAATAAATATTTTCCCTTTTACTAAGACACATCTTAAAACATTTGTATGACATATTTTACAGTAAAAAAATACTCAAATTTTTAGAGCTTTTCATTTCATTTATCATTTTTGTCTAACAATAATATTTGTATCTATTTTAGTACTTAGCAGTAATTACAATAACTTCTTAAAAATGAAAAACTTAAAACTAAAAACTAATAAATTTCTTGAGGGATGGGAATCGAGATTCGGGAAATGAGGTTCATGAGCTTGAACTTGTTTTTGTTAAAATACAAAGAGCCCGCAAGATATCATTCTCCAGGTAAAACTAACCAGAATATTTAAGAATCTTTTGAGTTTTCTGTGTTTAAGAAATAGTTTCGGGCAATTTTGACAAATTAAGAAATATCAGAAATTCTAATTTTTCTGATTACGAGATAATTTTTGTTTTTCTATTTCCCAGCAGGCGTCAGCAGTGGTTACGACCACAAATTCTCAATGCTAAACAGCTGTCAAATGTAAAACGTCAACGCCATCAAAAAAATTAACCCTCCGTCTGTCAGTTGACGTGTTTAGAATTTTCATCTTCACCCGCAACCGAGACTAATAAATTTTTTTCCAATTCAGAAATCTATATAATAAAATGCAAAGAACCTGAAACTGCAGTTTTTTTTTAATAATTAAATCCTAGGCGAATTTACGTTTTGAAAAATCCCTGCATAAAACATGATCTTTGCTTACGTATTCGTAATTTGTTTATGCGTGTTCAGTGCGACGAGCGATGAACATAATCACATTGTAAGCGACAAATACTTCGTAAAAATTTTTTGTTTGAAAACTAGAAGAATCAATTTTATTGTACTTAACAGTATAATGACCGGGAGGAGGTAGTCCTTTGGATGAATACCGTCGGTCCATACCACAACCGGCAGGAGACTTATGCCTATTTTTCGCTGCCGTTCTGTTCCGGTGCTAAGCAAAGTATCAGCCACTACCATGAGACGCTTAGTGAAGCACTTCAGGGTGTGGAACTTGAATTCAGTGGCTACGAGATCGACTTTAAAGGTAACGAGGAATATTATGTGGCAAGGTAGAGAGGTCTAGACAAAAAAAGTGTTGTGTCTTTTTCAGTGGATGTCTCGTCAACAGTTATCTGTATGGTCGACCTAACAGATGATAAGGTAAAAGCATTTACGTTTGCCGTGAAAAACGAGTATTGGTATCAAATGTACATCGATGGGCTGCCTATTTGGGGTAAGGTGGGCGAGCGTTCGGAACGCGACAGCAAATACTACATCTACACGCACAAAAAATTCGATATTGGCTACAATGGCAAGCAGATTGTCGATATTAACCTCACAACGGAGAAGAAGGAGCTCCTGGTCACTGGGGCTAAGATTAAATTCTCCTATGAAGTCAATTGGAAGCTGAGTCCGGTGAAATTTGAGAACCGTTTCGATAAGTACCTGGACCCGAATTTCTTCCAGCACAGAGTAAGCCAACAATGCATGTCCGTGCTTGTGTGATCTCATCGTGCCTTCCAATTCTAGATCCACTGGTTCAGCATATTCAATAGCTTCATGATGGTGATATTCTTGGTGGGTCTGGTGTCGATGATTCTCATGAGAACCTTGCGAAAGGACTACGCGCGGTACAGCAAAGACGAGGAAATGGATGACATGGTGTGTATTCTGCCTTTTTTTTTTTTGCAAAAAACTTGTCTGTAAGATAACAGCAGGTGATAATAGGTTAAATTGATAGGTTGTCATAGACGAGTGAATGTATTTTCGGTCTATAAATTCCATGCCCCTGTCTAAACATGACTAGTTTTTTTTTTCCATTAACAAATGCCTGCATTCTAGTTTTCTAGAATTTAAACAAACGACGCGTGTCTGATATAAAAAACATACACTTGAAAAATGTTTCGTTACAGCTGCAGCTGCAGCAAATATTTGCTTTCCTCTGAACCCTAACGAATGGCAGTAAATTGAACAAGTTGTGTCTCGGGGCCGATATTTGTAGAACAGTAGGTTTGGTGGTTGTGCTGTTCTCTCAGACGTGTCAACCAATCGGCGTGATAAGTAAATCACTCATATCATGTTGTGATTTCTTCGCTATTAGTTGAAGATTTTTTTTGTAGAAATGTTTAATTTTGAATTTTAAGCTCACAATCAGATTATCAGAGTTTGTCTTCGACTGTCTTTTGTCCATTTTTACGGTTTGGATACTTCATGACTAACAACCATAACGCAATTATCTGAGTTCTGCTCCCTTAATCGATTCGGATATGTTTGAATTGTTTCTAGGAACGCGACTTGGGTGACGAATACGGATGGAAACAAGTGCACGGCGACGTGTTCCGCACGCCCCAACATGCCTTGCTTTTCTCTGCGATGATTGGTGCTGGATACCAACTGATTTCTGTTGTGTTTTGTGTGATTATATTTGCAATTGTCGGGGAACTGTACACAGAGTGAGTTTATACGTATTATTTACATTCTCTTGACAACCAAATGCTTTTTTTTTTGTTTTCAAAGACGAGGTTCATTGCTGTCAACTGCGATATTCGTCTACGCTGCAACCTCACCGATCAATGGCTGCTTTGGAGGATCTCTGTACGCCCGGCTCGGGGGTCGAATGTGGATAAGGCAAATGCTGGTGTCAGCATTCATGGTGCCGGTCTTCGTCTGTGGAACAGCGTTCTTTATCAACTTTATCGCTATTTACTATCATGCATCGAGAGCAATCCCATTCGGCACGATGGTCGCAGTCACGTGCATCTGCTTCTTTGTTATTCTTCCTCTAACACTCATCGGAACTGTGGTTGGGCGTAACTTGGACGGTCAACCGGACTACCCGTGCCGTGTGAACGCTGTCCCTAGGCCAATTCCGGAGAAGAAATGGTTTATGGAGCCAGCGATTATCATCCTGCTCGGAGGAGTCTTACCCTTTGGTTCAATATTTATCGAAATGTGAGTCAAAAACAAAAACTTCTAATTCGACAAATCAAAGGCGTTTTTTTTTTTTTTCAGGTACTTCATATTCACGTCATTTTGGGCCTATAAAATATACTACGTCTACGGTTTTATGCTGCTGGTTTTCAGCATTCTTACAATCGTCACGGTATGTGTAACGATTGTCTGCACATACTTTCTCTTAAATGCAGAGGATTATCGGTGGCAGTGGACAAGTTTCCTCTCGGCCGCGTCAACGTCAATTTACGTGTATGCGTATTCATTTTATTATTTCTTCTTTAAAACGAAGTAAGTTTGTGGTGTCTTACCTTGCATGTGTGTAATTTAATTGATGATTGATATGACTTGCAGGATGTACGGCCTCTTCCAAACGGCCTTCTATTTTGGATACATGGCTCTGTTCAGTGGAGCACTAGGTCTCATATGCGGCACTGTTGGTTATGCCGGTACCAATATCTTTGTGAGAAAAATCTATTCGAATGTTAAGATTGACTAAATTTCGGTCGATAAGCGCTACAGAAACGAAAGCTATAAAAAGAAAAGTCGATGAGTTTAATTGTGATGACTTCTACTTTTGCTTTATCTTTTCACACACGCAACCACGTTCTAATCCTGACCGGTCCCTGCTTTGTCCGCAAATTTTCTGTATAGCTTTTAAGTATTCTACTAAACGTTTTTGTTTTATTTTTTTTTTTTTATTAAATAAGTTCTTAAAAATTGTTTTGTCAGTTTACAATTTGAAGAACTGTGTGCGTATTTAAAGGATTTGGGCCCTCGCAAGATACACCGTTTTTCTTTTTTTTCTAATTTTTGTACTAGTGACGTCTTCTTAGATCTTAGATACACAACTTTCATCAGAAAATTGAATTCTACCTTTCGTTTAGTTGTTTCATCTCTCCCTTTTGAAAAATTAATATCAGACGTATTTTTTGTGAACGAAATAGAAATTCGGAGAAACCCTGTGGACATTTGTAATAAAATATATAAGAAACATGATACAAAATTACATTATGTATTAATGAATAAAAGATTATGATTAATAAATAATTAGGTTTAATAAAAGTATAGTAAAAATAGACACTGATGAAGAAGTATATGAAGGTTTTATCTTTCTTTTTACTTTTTTATGATCTAATTTGCAGCTTGAAGCTTTAGAGTTGGTTTAGAGTGCTATGGAGCTGGTGTTGCAGAACTATCGATGTAGGAGGGTGGTCTGAAAAGTTTCCGACCGAAAATAGATCATCATCATTAGTGGCGTAACAGCCCACGAAGGGATGGAGTCTAGCCTTTCGTAAAAAATGATACAAGACAAATTTTTCCGTCTCAATTTTTTTTTTTATTTCTCTGCAGTCTTTTTTTCTGCGTAGTATCTTTGTAATGGTATACACTTCTCCCAGCCATGCTCCCATGTCCTTAACCCGTCCAAAAAACTCTTGGCGTTTTTTTTTTCTGCAAAATAATTACTCAATTATGTTCAACAATTGTTCACAAGAAACAAATCGACTCACTCAAACGAAAAACCGCGCGTCCAAGATGGCTGAAACTTCGGTGAGTAACTGTCAAAAGATGCACAGCTAGCATTTACTAGCTTTTATTGACGACTGACGCTATCTTAACGTTACGGCCGGAAACTTTTCAGACAACCCTCGTACTTTAGTTTGTAAATTGTGGTGGCAAATATTCGATATTCTCTGCAAGGAAGACGAACGGAGGAGAAGACATAACCTCGAATTTGATGAGCTGTACAAATGTGTGGATATGGATCGCAGGGCAAAAATCCGTCGACTAAAATGGCTTAGCTATATCGAGTGCACAGACACGAATGCTCCAACTAAAAGGGTCTTCGAATCCGAGCTTGGTTCAACAAGAAGGCGGAAACGCAACCTCCGGTACAGAGACCGGAAAAGGAACCTGTTTCCGGATTGGAAACATTCCTTTTAGAATTGTTCGCTGTGAGTGTAGACTTGAAACAGCATGCCAGGGACCGTCAAATCTTGAATGCCAGTTTTTGCACAGGCACAGACCCCTCAAGAATTGACTACCTGAAAGCACCGGGGTTTAAGCACCGATGGAGAACGATAAATAATTTATCTCAGCGGAACACGTGGTGAATCATGAAAAGCCTTTAAGTCATTCGAAGAACGTTTAACTTTTAATTTTATTTAATTCATGCTCACTTTTTGTTGCAGACCTGCCTTATTTATAACAATTAATCTAGGGCTTAACACAAACTAAGTATTTCAGTGTAACGTATTAATTCATTTGTTCATTTGTGTAACTGCATATAAAGGAATACAAAGACAACTTGTATTTTTGGTAAAGGCTTACAGAAAGGCTACGTGATAAGATTACTTTCTCTGTATGTTGAACGGAGCCACCATTGCCTGGGGGTGAGGCTGCGGTTGGGGTTGCGCCTGCGGCTGATGAGATGGGTGCGGTGGACGCGGCAAATGCGTGTGATGGCCCTGAGGTGGTGCTTGGTGCTGGGGGTGCATATGATGGTGTGGGTGAATGTGGTTAGGCGGAAGTATATGACGCATGGGCGGTGGCATGTTGCGTATGTTGTGCATGTCCGGCGGAGGAGGGCCACGCATGTAGAACTGTGGCGGAGGACCTCCGTGTATGATCTTGTGCGGATGGGGGGGAAGAGAGGACGTCATGTTGGGCGGCGGAACGTTGAACTGATGCGGCATTGCCGGGGGAACTCCAGCTCGGGTGAGCGGAGATGGCGGAAGACGAACAAAACCGGCTGGTCGTATTCCTGGGAAGCCGATTGGGGACTGCCGGGCGGGGACAGCCACCGAGACGAAGCCGCTTGTGAACTTCGGCGACGGGACTTGGGGTGGCGAAATGTGTGGTGACGATTTGGGCGAAGCCGGCCGTTGGGTTGGAGTCTGGCTCTGCCCCTCCACTGGCTTCAGCAGGGGGCTCTCGCGCCTAGTCACCGGCGGAACTTTGTTCAGCTTCGGCGACATGTACTCCCGACTAGGTTCCTTTTTGGAGTTGTTCGCAGTCGGCGATGCCGTGTGCGAGGGCGACTGCGTCACCGGCGCTGGAACTGCGCTGGGCACTGCAGCTGCAGCCGTTGGTGCTCCTGTGGCACCCGCCACCGGTGGAACAGCGTTCGGAGGCATCAGCTTCGGGTTTAGGAGGCGAGGAGGAATCGGATTTTCCATCTGTGAAACATACATGGAATGAACCACTGCGTCGAAGTGGAAGTAGAAGAGCGGCGTCGGTGTGGGCGGCCTGAGGTACACGGGTTGTTGCAGATTCGCTGGCGGTGACCCGGGCGGTGGAGGTGGTGGTGGTAGACTGTCCAGCTCCGGATCGATCTTGAAGTCCTGCTCGGATGCAACTGGATCCTCGTCCGGTTGTGACTCTGGCTTCACCACCTCCATGTCTTTGATCGGCTTCAGGCCGTGCTTCTTCTGCAGCACTTTCAGCTTGCGTCGGATTTTCGTGTCCACTGCCTTGCGGTCCTCCTCTTCACTGTCGCGATTTGGAAAAATCCCGTCTTCAAAGTAGACTTTCTTCTTCGGGGGTTTTCTGAAAAGATCAAAGCTGAGTCGCTCCTAAATTTGAAGACGCTTGTTGTACTTACTCGTCTTCTGCGGCTTTCTTCAGGATTCCCTTCGACGAGCCGTCGGCGTCCTTTCCGAGTCTCAGGACAGCCGATGCTATGTGCCTGTTGCTGACCTCTTCCTTCCACGAGACCGAGGGAATTTTCTTCACCTTCGTCTTCGCCTGCTTCTCCGTGGCGACACTCTCGGTTTTCACCTCAGTCGGACCTTCCTTCTTCTCCTCGACGGCTTTGACCGAAGGCACCTCTAGACTGGGCACAATTTCCAGGACGTTTCCCTTCTGAACCGCCACTCCAGGCGCCTTCGGAAGTTCTTTCAGCACCGACGATGGCTGTGGCTGCGGGTAGGGGTGCTCATCGTAGAAGAAGTTGGAATTGTTCATGGCCGAGCTGATGGTCGGGATGTTCGAGTAGACCTGCTGATCCGAGGTGTTGAGATACTGATTGGCGTAGTTGATTTGATGGTAGTTGGTCGGCTGGCCGCCTGGCTGCGGCGGAAGAGACATGTAGCCATAGGTGCTGTAGTTGTAGCCTCCGTAAGGACTCTGCGCCGCGGGATCCTGGCTGGAGCCGTTCAGGACAATGTTGATGCGGGCGTCCAGGGAGATGCGGTTGTTCGGGTCAGAGTAGTAGTACGACTCTGGGGGGAAGTAGGACGAGCAGGCGCCGCGTTGCATGTCGTAGTGGTACGGCGGGGACAGAGACAGACGCCGCGTCGGGGAAATGCTCCGGCTGCGCGACGAGCTTCGTCGCATCGGCGGTGAGGGCGGTTTGAATGGAAGTGGCGACCGGGAGTACGTTCTGTCGTAGGAGCTGCTTCGCGATCGACGGCGACCTTGCGGACCTGGCGACAGTGAGCGAGACCGGGAGTGAGTCCGGCCTTTCCGGGGAAGTGGGTCGGGTCGGCGCCGCCTGCGCATCGGAGATCGACTGCGGCTGCGGCTACGACGCCTGTGACGGGCTGAAATCAAAGAAAATCGAGTGGTTTTTATTCATTTAAAGGACTTTCATAAATTTGGACTCACCAGCAGGTCCCCGCCTCGGCTGAGGTGAGGAGAAGCGTCCCCTGCGGCGCGGGCTCACCGACAGCGACCGGATCCTCGGGCGAACGAGCCGCGTCCTCGACGTGGACCTGCTGTCACGCCGGCGGTATCTGTCGGTCGATCGGCGGTCGTCGCTGGGCCGTCGGTTTTTCGTGTCGATCATCGGCTTCACGATGGCAACCTCCTTCGCCGGCTTGGCCAAGAGTTTCTCAGTAAAGTCCGCGTCTTCCTCCGACTTGAGCGGCAGAATCACGGCGGTCTTAGAGCCGGGCTTGGCTCTCTTGATCGGAGATATGGTCAGTTTTATAGCTTCGCGATTGGCGTCAAATATTTTTGTTTCCTCCGCCTCGGGTTGTTTCATCTGCTCGGTCGCAGCCTCCTGCAGCGTGGCGACAAACTGCGGCTGCGCTGAGAGATTCTCACAGCTGCTCTTTGTCGAGTCCACACCCGAGTCGGTGGTGGTCGCGTCCTTCGCGTACTTCTGCAGAATCAGGTTCTTCTCCTGCAACAGGAGATTTTCCATCTTCCGCAACTCGTCTACGATTTCGTCTGAGGGGTCGTAGTTGGAGCGCATGCTCTGTATGTTGGCGATGTTCTCCTCGAGCTTTTGGATCTGCTTGAAGTCGCTGGCCACTCGGTTGCTGTGCTTGGCTTTCTTTTTCTTCGACCCGTCTGAGTCGAAGTCGTCGTTGCTGTCTTCGGAGGAGGACGAGGACGACGAACTCGAGCTGGACGACGAGGACGACGACGACGTGGAAATGGTCGACGTGGTGGATGTGGAGGAGCTGTTGCTGTCCTTGTGGTCCGTGGACTCTGACTCGACATGCGAGAGCTCCTCGTCAGGCGGGGTCTTGGCCTTCTTCACCTTGGCCATGTCCACTCCAGTGTCCTCCACGCTGCGGATGAACTGGTCGTACAGATCCTGCATCGCGAAGAGAACTGGTCGACCTGGCTTGTCGTCCTTGAGGGCAGCCAAGGAGACGGTTTTCTTGATTGCTGCGGTTTCTTTTTTGATCTTTGTGGGTGCCGGCGAAGGAGATTTCTCCGCGTTGCGACTGAATTCGTCTTCGTCGTTCTGCCGCTGCGCCGGCGGGCTCGGGTTCACCAGCAGCGGCTTCTCGAATCCATCGTTCAGCTTTGCTGCCTCCGAAATAAGGATCTCCTTCTTCAACTCGCTCACAGGCCTCTTCGCTCCGATCCTTTTTGTCGGTGTGGAACTGTCCTGATTCGTCATGTAGTCCACTTCGGTCTCCCAGTTGTCCATGTAGTCATCCGTGTCTGGGCTGTCGTCTTTTCTCTTCTCTCCTATCTTCGCGGGAAGTTTGGTGGACTGCTCTTCCTCTGGGCTTCCACACTCCAGCTTGTTGCCGAAGGAAAGCCGCTCTATGTTCACTTTCCTGGCCTTGTCTTTGTTTGATTTCGATTTGGGTTTGTCCGTGGAGTCGGTGGCGGTGCCTGTGGTCGCAAGGTCGGGCGGAGGCGTTTTCGCCTTTGGGGAAATTTTCCTTTCCACTTGGGGCGTCCGCGAACGCGATTTTCTCTCAGTCGGGGGATTCTCTGGCCTTTTTGGCTTCTCGTCCAGCTCCTCGGCGAACATGTCGAAAATGTCCGCGGTTTTATTTCGCTTCTCCGACTTGGGGTCGACGTCTTTTTCATTTTCTGGTGACGTACCTTGAGGTTCACCGTCGTCCTTGATCTCTTTTGACTCCGATCTACTTTTGGACTTCTCTCGTCTGCCCGGGGATGGGGATCTGTTGAAGTCTGCTGCCGGTGCACTCTTGGGAGATGGAGATCTGTTCCGGTCCGTCGCTTTGCGCTCTCGCAGAGAAGTGGGAGACTTGCGTGGGATCGAGGGTTTTTCCATCCTCTTCTCTGACGGCGAGCGGCTGGACCTCGGTCTGTCTGACCGTCTGTCGGATGAGTGCTTGGTCTTCTCCTTGGACTCATCGCGGGAGAACGACCTCTTCCGCGATGTGGATCGTCTGCCTTTCGACAGTGGCTTCTCAAAGACAGAATGCTTCTTCAGCCTGTCCGCCGACCGATTGCGAGGGCGGCTGTATTTCTCTTTGGAGAGCGAGCGCGAGTAGCGCAGCTGTGTCCGCTTTTTGTCAGAAGAGTTTCCCACGGACTGCGATCGCGAGCGTCTGGACGGCGCTCTCTCCCCACTTCGGTTCTTCGAGCTGTCGCTGGACTTGTCCCGGGAAGAGAACGGATTCCGCTTTTCGGGCGTGGCGGAGCTTCTGCGTGAACGCGAGCGAGACCTCCTTGGCCCGAGTTTGTTGTGGAACGGATTTCTTTTATCCGACGATTGCCTTGACTTTGATGACTCATCCGAACGCTTCTCCGAGCTGGAAACCTTCTTTTGGGAGACGGTCTTGTCTTGCGACGCCCGTCTGTTCCTTTCCTTGCCCTCAATCGCAGCGAACTTTTCAACTGGGGAGATCGGCGGGGTCGTCCCGGTCTGTGAGTCCTCAGACGCAGAGCGTTTCCGTGAATTTTCGTTCTTCTCATTGCTGGGAGGAGTCTCGGTTGTTGACCTCTCCCACATCTTCTCCGGAGTCTCATCAGTTTTCGAGTCATCGCTTCCTTTCTCCTCCTTCGCCTCCTTGACGACCTCAACATTTATGATCGTCTTCAGCTCGGACTTCCGCCGCAGAGGCGTGTCATTCGAGTTCCGCAGCTTCTGAATCAGGTCCATTGGATTCGGACTGAAGGACTCGTTGCCCGACTCCTTCTTATGTAACTTCTCTGACTTGCTCTTCTTTTTGTGTTTGCGGTGCTTTTTGTGGCCGCTTGTCGGTGGCGCATCTAAAGGCTTCTCGTCGGGGCGTTTCTGCTCGCTGTTCATGTGTTTGTAACTTTTTGGCGGTGTTGAAGATCGACGCCTCGGTGAGTCGTCTTCGTCGTCCCAGTTTTCCTCCTCCTTATCCTTTTTTTCAGTTTTGGCGGACTTCTTCACTGCCTCGGAGTCCGATTCATGGACAGCCTTCTCCTTTTTGGAGGATTTCTTTGAAGACTTGTGGGATTTTGACTTTGCTTTGGGCTTGGAAGCCTTCTTTTTCTTGGACTTCTCGTGTGCCCTTCGCTTTTTTCTTTTCTCCTTCAACTTTTTCTTCTTCTTTGAGACTTTGCGAAGCTTTTTGATTCCCTTCTCGATTCCGACGTTCACCGTGGAAGCGTTGAAGGCGTAGGAAAGGGATGGTTCCGTCTTTGTCCACCTGAAAAGAGATCCAGGAGATGAGGTGCTAGAAAATAAAGTTCGGGATGGATTGTTTACTTGATCAGAGGTTTCTCTCCCTGCGAATGCACGGCAGAGCTCGGGACTCTGTGATTGGGGCTGGCGGAGGAGTGGTCCATGTAGGAGCTGGAAAAGAGAAAAACTTCCTTGAGAACTCCGAACGTCGGATCACCGGCGTGGACTTACTCTCTAAATGGGGCTGGAAAACGGTGTTTCTGTCCAGCACCCATGGGCGTAAAGGGGGCATGTCCGCGGAAGGGAAAACCTCGCATGCCGCCGCGCAACCCACCACGGCCTTCGAACCGCGGCCGGTGCTGTGGCCGCATCGGGCGGAAGTCTCCACGAGGCCGCATGAAGGGTCCCATGTGAGGACCGGAGGGTCGAAACCTCTTGAAAGTGTCGTGGCCGTAAGGGACGGGGTAGCTCACGGGAGTTCTACACCCCCGCTCAGCGCTGCTTCCTCTGCTGCTCTCATGGTCCTCGTCCAGGGCGTTGCTGAGGCTCTTGACGCGTTTTTTCTGTTTTATTTCATCGGAGCGACGTTTTTTCGACGAATCCCTTTCGCTGTTCTCACTCTCTGAGCGATCGAGAGATTTGTCTGAAGGAGGGGAAGACACAATTAGATGCCAACAATTCTCACATTTCAATCAACTAACCTCTCTCCTTGTCCTTGTCCCTCTTCTTCTTCTTCTCGTGTGAATGTCGGCGCTTTTCAACCTTCGACTCCTCAATTTGCTTCTTCCGCTCGGCCTCTTTCTTCTCCCTAATCGCATCCAGTTCCAAGATAGCGCGTACCTTGTCCTCACAAAGAGCCGCCTCCGCTTGAGACGCAGACTTCAGCTCCTCTCGCCTCTTTATCGAGTCAATATCCACCCGAATAAGTGGCGATAGAGGCGCCTTTGGTTTCAATGCCGGACTTGCCGGAGGAGTTTTAACCTCACCCGGCTCTAAGCTGCTGTCGGCATGGTCGTCAAGGAAATTAAAACTTAACTTTGCCACCCCATCCGATGAGACTACAATATCTGACTTGGGCGCATCCGGAATCGTTTCGGACAGCGGCATTTTTACGAGCGCTACAGATTACGATCGTCTATGAATTTCGCTCGCATATGTACGTTTAGTGGACCAACCCAGTTGTTCGGGGGGATAATTGGTTGTGCGAAACTGATTTTCAGAGAATGGAAAAACTTGTTAGCGCAGACGGAAATAATCAATTTAATGAATCGGAAGGGCGGTACATTTTACTTTGCGATATTTTTGGGTATTTTTCACGCGGGTACGGTGTGTGTTTGGTGAAAATCTATTAATTAATTTAATCAAAACACAAATTCTTAAACCCGCACTGCATTAAACAAGAAAAGTTTGACAAGCTGAAAAGAGCAAATGCACTATTTTGGTGAAATGTCAAACATTTTGGGAGATGTGTAAGAGGAAGTGATGCCAAGTTCGCTTTCACCGACGAAGATTTTTTGTTGCTGAAATATACATTTTCAAATTGGCTATTTGCAGAGAGGTCATCCATTTCAAAAAAAATGTTTGTAATGGGATTAGAAAAGCCTTTTCAAGAACATTTTGAGCCAGAAAAATGATAAAAAAAAATTTTGCTTAGTGTGCATGGGAGGCCACAGCCATGCTCGCCTTTAATGAGGACTAGAAATTAGATCGAAACAACGCAGTTCGAAATAGAGATTTTCGTGTATTTTGAATCCGTAATTCGCATGTATTGTTGAAAGAAAAACCAACACAGCTTCGAAACAACGATCATTTTTAAGCCACCCAATTTCGAAACAAGGAAAATCGGAAAAACGGAACTCGAAGCTTTATTGTATTTAGAAAAATATCTAAATTTAAATGCATAATTAGTCTTAATAAGAAAGTGGGTGCCGTGGTTTAATCGTTACTGCGTCGGACAGTTAAGCGAGAGTACCTGGGTTCGAATCCGGCTAGAGAGTCTTAATACTTGAAGGAAAAGCAGAAATAGTAATATTTCTTACATGCTTTAAAGTTTAAAA
Organism: Syritta pipiens; assembly: GCA_905187475.1. Taxonomy (NCBI): domain Eukaryota; kingdom Metazoa; phylum Arthropoda; class Insecta; order Diptera; family Syrphidae; genus Syritta; species Syritta pipiens. The sequence continues at coordinate 893,404 of LR994574.1, read as the reverse complement.
ACGCCATAAGAACAGCCAATCTTCTAAAATTTTATCATAAAATATATTTTGATATCTACTTACAAATTTCCACAGTAAAAAGTTTCAGTTGCTTGCAGGAATTCTCCTTATATCAGCAAAAAAAAAAGATAATTTCTGTACCCCTTGTGTTCTGACCCGGAAAAAGATGTCACCTCTTCTACTACTTTCTTGCACGGAAAAGGAAACTCCAATTTACCCGTTACCAGGGCAAAAGTTGAAAAGATTTCCTCCACTCAACAAGCTTTCTTCGCTTTCGAAATAAAAAAGCAAAAAATAAGCTAACCACAATCATGTCGAAGGAAATTCTTCGGGAACTTTGTACGCGCAAGCTTCTCTGGCAAAGAACCGAATTAATTTTGTATGATTTCAGACAATCAGACGAACAGCAAATGCCGACATTGCAGCCGTCTCCTAAAAGTCAAGAAAAATGCACCTCGTCGAAAGACGAAAGCACCACTTTTTCACCCACGGCCATTCGCCGATCACCCGCACTGCGATCAGAAATTGAATAAGAACAAGTGGAAGAGATACGCTGAGGTGTTTACGAACTTGGTAATCGTCTTCTTGGTCATCTTCTTGCTTCCTTTTAAACGTTTGCATCGGCTTTTCAGCAACAAGAAATCGATGAGTTGCAATGGCTGACTGCACGGTACGAAAATTCGCGGAGAAGCGCTCATTTTTCGCAGGCAAGCTTGCGCCGCTTGTTCGTTAAGTTGCAATTACAGACGGAAAGAATTCAGGACTACTTGCGTAGCCGTGAATGGTTAGTGGGCAAAATATGAATCCTGGGAAAGACATGTTTCACAACTTTTCTCTTTCAGGGAACATTCCACGCAGGCAGTCCTCACCACCGAAGCAATGCCATTCTCCCATTAACGACATTAAGTTAATCTTTAAAATTCATGCGTTTCTAAAGTAAATAAAACATCGCCGGGAGAGCGCTTTATTTTCTCTTGATAGTGTTTATTATTCAACATGGCTCCCGCAAGCCCTCCATTAGCCGCTGTCGCCGTTCAGCTGTTGACTCGTTTTGGGTTCGTTCACATGCGTTCCTGTCCATTAATCAGATTACATTATTGTTACCGACGACCGACAACGGGAGGACGGTCCTTCTGGCTTGCTGTGCAAATGTAAAATTCAGTGCGTGCGAGAAAATATTTGCTTAATGGCATTCCACTCAATTAAAAGCAACCGCATGCGAATTTGTTTGATCGAAATGTGAAATGCAGTCCGGATTCCGGCGTCTGTATCGTAAATGAATACCAATTGATGTGGAGAGTAACTGGAGAGTCAGAAAAAAAAAAGGTTTAAGTGCAATGCTTTGGTGGCACGACGACAACGAGCATTTCAACGAAAAAAAAAAAAAAAAAAAATCACGATGGGCGACAGCAATTGAGACTAAACGTTAACGACATCCTTCAGCGATTAATTGACAGCAAGTCGATGTGGTTACGTTAGAGGTGGGCGTTGAGAGGAGTGTTGTGGGAGATTACAGATTGGCCACAGGTCTTTTAAATGCGGAGGAGTCCTATTGAGTGCTCTTAGGGCCAGACACGTCGAGGAATATTTGTGTGTGTGCTTTTGCTTTTGCTTTGACGTAATCTAGATCATTCATTAAGGGTTGTAAGCAACAAGAAGAGCAGACGAATATTTCGATATTGGAATGGTCTTTATAAGGTGGAGAAATATTTTTTTTTGGAATTCCATTTTCTCTTTTTATGTGGGTTTGAAGCTCCTAGAACCGGAGGGCAGTTAACGTTCGAAAGAACACTAAACTGCGAACTTACGCATACATTTTTCTTGGAAACAAGCCACAGGTCTGGACGATTAAAGGATAAATTGCAACTACGCGTTCGCACGGTCGGCCTTTGACAGACTTTAGCACGCGTTTTCGATTTAACGAGAAAGAATGTCGACGCACTTCAAATCGAAATAGAGCTCGCACATTCAAAAACAAAAAAAGTGGGGAAGCACGGACTTAAAATTTTGGAATGCTAACGAGTAAGATAGTGGGCGACGTGGCTTAGTCGTTAGTGCGTCGGACTGTTAAGCGAGAGTACCCGGGTTCCAATACAGCTCAGGGAAAAAACACCAAAAACAATTTTCACGGCTCAACCTCCAGCGAACGATTGACAATCCTATTGGAGTACTTCTGTCGCGGAAAGCTTTCGCAATTCGCCGTTCGGAACCGCCAATAAACTGTAGGTCCCCTGCACGTGTGTCAAAATTATAACGCGCATAACACAGTGGAGGCGCGAAAAGCTAGGCTCCGCCACTAATGATGATGATGAACGAGTAAGATATCCCGCCTTTAACTTCAAATTAACAAGCGGACTAATTAATATTGATTTCATTTAATTTTTTGAGCATTTTCAAGTGACCGGGGAAAAATTTCAAATTATCGAGAGACGCACTTCAGCGAGAGTCAAATTACCGCGACTTTTCAATTTCTGAACTCTGTCCAAGCAGAAGGTTGTTGCATGTTTAAAGGATTATTGCTTGACTAAGGTATCTTGTAATGATGTGCGGCAATCGTCCAAAAAATTAAGGGGTCACCTATAATTTTTTTTGTCCCACAATCTGTCCTCATCTCCATCTCTGTAGTCATAGACAACTGGATAAAAATAACGAGTATGAAGAGTAAATAGAACAAAAAAATAAAAAATAAAAAATAAAAAACACAGAATAGAAGCTTTCACACATCCAGAAGTTCTAAAAACTCGCAGCGTTGGGAAAAAGAGAGAATCATTTTCATAGGCAGCTTTGCATTGCACTCAAGAAAGCAACTGTGTCGTCCGACAGCTTTGTTGCGAGGAGTAGAAAATAAATGAAGTCTAAAACACAAGAAAAGAAGAATTGCTGCATTCCCCGTCTGTCGTATGAATAAAAGGAAATACATTTTAGAATATTAGATTAAAATGTCTAGACAAAGCCGCGGTGCTCCGATACCTGCAGGTTCTCTAAATGACTTTATTTTCAACTTATTTTGAACAACATTACTATTCCTCCGATCCTCCACACTTAAAAGAATTTGACTTTGAATATATTCAAGCTTTAATACAATGCCGTCCTTTCCATCTTTCATTGAATTTAATTCAAAGATTACATCAAAGCCGCCTTTTGTGTTCTCGCTCCTCGCGACCCAAGCCAAGTTAACGATTCCCAAGAACTTTAAATCCGATCCGATAAAACCGATGCAACTATGAAACCACCAAAGTTTTCAACTACGTAAATGTGAATGACGTAGCCAAGGCTTTGGTATATACATATTCATTCACTACTTCTCGTGGCTTTGACAAATTTTGCGACCACCATTCATTAGACGTCAAAACAATTGAAATATACATTATTTCTTATTTAATCATTTTCTATTTTTCATTCTTTTCAACCTTTCAAACCATTTTCAAAAGGATGTTTTAAGTGTTACATTTGTTAACTTAAAACGCAAATACGAGAACTCGCCAAGCGCCATTCCAGTCAGGCCATTCCAGCGATCTCTACGACTGACTCACTTGACGAGCTGCATGATGCAGCCCGCCTTCCCTGTCCTGAGTAAGAGGGATTTTCTTACTGTTATACTGATATAAGTATTTAATATTAAAGAAACATTTTATCATCTCCATCTCAAGGGTGGGCCATCTGGTGCTTTCTTTTTTAATCATACGTTATTTTGACACTGACAGCTGTTTCCGATACAAATCTGTCAATGTCACGGATTGAAAATCAGTCCATTTACGCTTGAACAATATTGGAAAATACTGAAATCTTCCTTCAAAAGTAAGTCCTGTGTAGCCCAAACAGTATTTTTTTTTTTCAAAGAAGTTTTTGTCGAAATAAACGACTCAGCGTGCCTGCTGTACGGAAGCTTTCAATGACCCTTTTAGATTAATTTTGTGTAAAACCGTGAAGGATTTGCCAACAATCCAGAAACAATTCAAGAACTTAAGACCAATATCATCCAAGCAATCCGTAAGCTTCTAATATTAGGTTGCCAAATATCTTCCTTCTGCCTTTTTGTCTTTTGAATTTTCCGGCTATGTACAAAGCGCTACAGAGCTCGTATCTGGCAATCACAGACAACCTAATATAGACACCCAACTGTACAGCGGCTATTTCCCCTCGTCCATCGATGAATTTGACAGTAATTCACGAATGTAGCTGAAATACAGGAAGCATTTTGATAGTAATTCAGGAAGCACCGAACACTTGCTCATCATTTTCACACACATTTGTTTGATTTGTTGTTCAAAGCTCCCACACGTATTCACAGACGCAAAATGTTATACAAAACGCTGTCAAATAAAATCGAGGGGCAAGAGAAGTAGAAGTTGGGTATCTGTATTGGCTCATTTGTGCTGGCAATACATCATTTGAAAGGTGTTGACATAACCTACAAAACGACGCTATGCACGATTAGTTTGGATACGAGATGTAATTTTGTTAAAATTATTGCGATTTGAAAAAGAAACTTATAGTAGGCCCATTTAAGAAGCATGTGATCATCTTCATCTATTTATTTTTTTTTGCTTAGAAACAATTTTGAAAATGCTAACTTTCTTGTAAAAACACTAATATCAAAAGACTTTACATGTTTTTTTTTTGGTTTTGGGAAAACCGAAACCCATTTAGAATTACTTCGGAGCCCATCTGCCTACCGTCTTGTACAAAATTACTTATGTGCAGTTTCTAAACTATTTTTTCAATGCGAAAGTTTATTCATTCAACAATTCTAAAAAAATCAAGTGGTTTACAAAATTTGATCAAAAACATAGTATGCCTTAATTCGTATAATACATTTTCAAAGTTGTGATTTAGTTTGACTAGGTCTGGATTAGTTTTGTACGGGCTTTACAGCCTTATCACTTTATGGAATAAACAAGTCGTTGGTAATTGATTGTGGTTACATTTTAAGAATCGATATGTTCCTTGAATTTATGTAATTACAGAAAAGCAGCCGGTTATTTTATTTAAACATTTTTCTTTTTTAAAATCTGTGCCGGTTAGGAAAACGAATTTGTGAAATACACAAGACAAGGTTTAGAAAAGAGTGCTAATGAAGTGACAGGATTAAAATGAAAGCGTTTAAGTGTTTCGACAGCACTAAGTAACAGCCCGACAGTCAAATTAATTATTCCCAACCAGTAGTCAATTTCCTCATCTTTTTCAATGCGATAATAATATTTAGAGAAAATCGCCTCAATTCAAAATGCAAATAAAACCTCTGTTACAAGTAACTTCATTAATTTTCCTTTAAAACGTATCCAGGCGAGATTTTGAAGCATCACAGACAATTCCTATTCCACGTATGTGAAACCTATTTTCTCCACCACACCTCCAGTGATGTCCCGTCGTCCATAGGAGTATCTCAATAAATCTTCACTCCTCATCTGAGAACGTAAACTACTCGCACCACCACCCCCGTGCACGACGAACGACACGCTGACGACGACTCTCTGCGAATGTAATGCGAAAGGTCTTAACTTAGACAATAAATTATGTAGCAGTCCCTTCCTCTTGGGGCGGGGTGAGGACCTTCTTGTTGCTTTTGTTCTTGGCTTTCGAACAAAATCCGTGAAACCCCAAATGTGCTCAGAATAATTACATAGGTGTTTGCTTCAATCATTCGGAATTTGTTACCGGTGCAAATATTCTCACCCTTCGTCCTTATTTTTAAAGCAACATCTGGATTCATCAGACAGCAGTAGCCTCTTTAAAATGTGTGCGTTCCTTCTCCTATTGTAAAGTTTTGCCCAAGGAAAATCTTCACCCTCTTCGATGATGACCGTTATTTACGTTGGCACGGTCGGAATACGGCGTACAAAGCCTCAATAGTCCGTCGGAAACTATTGTGTGGGTACAAGACCGTCTGGAGAGCGCGCCTTTCACTCGATGCTCGAAGACGCACAGACGTGGCGTGCTTCTGCTGCTTCTCGTGAACAACAATGAATACATTATGGATGTGTAAATTAAATGCTCAGTTGGTTTTGTATTTTACCCCTTTCCTTGTGGCGCGGGGCCACACCGATAATGGGGCACTTCTGCAAGTGATATTGACGTGAGGAACAATGAGAAATTTTGCTTGATTAGGGTTGGTCTGGCTCTCCTCCGCAATCCCATCGGAGTTTGTCAACCATTATTTAAACACAATTGGACAATCGCAGGTATTTTTGTGGGATCACATCGAGAGCCGATAAATTGAGGAAGGATGTGTGAGGTGGCTGCTTGCCACCTGCATTTGAGATGGATAATAATTAATCAGTGCTTCGCCTTGTTGCTTAAGTAGTAAAGGATATTGAAAATGAAATTAGGATGGCAGGTCCTTCGTGTGCACTGGTTATGTGTATTGATTATTTGTTATTGATTTGAAATCGAGTTGTGGAAGGAAGGAAATGGACTGGATATGGTATTGTCGTAATTACGAGGATTTCAATTACGACGTTAAGGACTCTGCAGACGGAGAGGAGACAGAGCTGTTCGTAATACATAATTAGTGAATGTATTTCTGGGATTTCGATTCTATTAGGAGACATGACGGACCATGTTCAACGAATGACATTAAAACTTGTCCAGAACCTTTGGTGAATGAATTCAATTAACTGAATTACACAATTTTGTTGGAATCGAACGAATTATATTTTTTACTGAAATTTCAAGTAAACTAATCACTAAGGCAGTTTCTCTTTTCTCTGACTCAATCTCGAACCATAAAATTGAAAGTGTTGAATTAATACAGCACTAGACAAAGACAAAGGGATAACTCTCCTTCAGATGGGAGTCAAAGGGATTCAAGTTAAGCTCAGGCTCACATTCATCATATATTTATAAGCCTAAGACCCATCTGAATTATTTCCAACCTAAATATCCCCAAGAACCAGAGTGAGTGACAAAGAATCGATGCCTTGAAATTTGTTTGCGTGTCTCAAAGGCCGGAGATTACATTCGCACACAGCCCTCTCCCTTGCAGATAAACATTTCAGACGTCTTCATGGACGTCCATGGACGTATTTGCTACGGACAAAATGTTTTCAGAAGCTTCTTGTTGTTTGTCCATGGCGTTTGTCCTAATTGAAACAGCAACAACAACAAGAGTAATCCTTCGAGTCAGATGTTAACTTTTTAATGCACATGAAACAAAATATGCATTTGCCTTTATTGACCGTGTTTCTGTCCGGACTATTGCATCGCCCTCGAACAAACACACCCAGCACTCTCTCATCGAATCGAGAGGATCTCAAACGTTTTCATTCCATCTCAATAGCATCCTCTCCTCTGTCGTCGTTGGTCCTTTGAAAGTTTATAACGACTTTCAAGAAACCCAAGTACGATTCACAAAGAAGTAAGGAATGTGCACAAGTGACGAGGCAAAAGCTTCTTGCTGCATGAACATACACGTACACCATGATGTTCCTTTAGTGAACCCGGCTATAAGTCGTCTTCGTCGTCATCTTCGTCGGTTGTCGTCTTCTGTGATAAAGGACCTTTGGTTGCGTTGTGGTGGCACCCATAATGCCGTCAAAGACAACAAGATTAAATACATTCTCTTCAATTTCTTGGACTATTACGCTCGACGAAGGACCGGCGACCGACCGACCGGACTCTTGTCCAAATGCAGATTAAGTTGTTCCCAAGATGTGGGCCTGGGTGGCTTATTTCGCTCCGCTAAGGGACAAAACAAACTTAAAAGTTGATCAAAAGGTAATTAAATTTTACATAAATGTTTGCTGAGGGAAATTTTAATGTTTCCGTAATCGAAAAGTCGCCATAAATCTCTTCATCGGACGACCTACGCTTGAGGCCGCCATTGCCGTAGCTTTTGCTGCTGCCACAATCGCCACTGCCGCCGTCGTTGCCCCTGTCATATATTTATTTATCTGTGTGTGTGTGTGTTATTTCTTTTCTACTTATAATTTCATTTTACAGAAACAATTTCGTAATGCAGTCACGTTTCGGTCCAAAGGGATCTTTGATTCTGTCTACAAAACCAGGAAGAGAAAAAAGCAGCAGCTGGTGGAAGATTCATCGGAATAATGGCTGCTTCGTGAGAAGTGTTGCCAGATAATTAAGAGCCGTTATGTGCTGTTACAATTTACAGTACAATTTTACTGACATTTTGAAAAGAAACATTAAGTTTTCTTTAGTTTTTGTATTTGAAACTCTTTGTATTGTATTGGGCGGTGTTGAGAGCCAGAGCCTAGCTTTTTCGCACCTCCACTGTGTTGTGCGCGTTATTATAATTTTGACACATGTGGAGGGGACCTTTTTGAAACTCTTTACAGACATGATTAAATCAAACCTGATTCGTTCGTCTCCTCCATCTTTATTTCATGAAAACAACTTCAATCTGGCATTTCTGCGCCTTGTCCTGTTTACAAAAAGGGGTCATGCTGCCCCTCTGGAAGAAAGAGGAGAATAATAATAAACTCCAGTGGATTTTCCGAAGACAAGTTCAAAGTTTGACATCAAGTGGACAGACAAGGAAGGACATCATCATTATGCGAGTACAGAGCACGTTCCTGTGAGGAGATTTCCAAGCAGTTACTTAGATTTACAATCAAAACTTTGAGAATTTTGTTATTTTCCTTTTACACAGACAGCCGAGTGTACACACCTCTTTCCGTGAAAGAAAATAAAAAAAACATCATCGCCATGATAACTTCATCGTAACCCAGGAAAATCACAGCCATTCAGCAGTTGAGATGATCATTTGCAAAACCACAGCTCCTTTAGTTCCGGAATTTCTGGAATCACTGGATTTATCACCCGGCTCTCTTGCTCTTCCTGGCTCTCCGGGAGTTTCCGGTGCCTCCTCGGCTCGATAAATCCAACGGTCATAGGATAAATAATGGAATTTAATTAATGAAATGTCTATTGTGCTGTGAATCCCTCTACGAAAGGATCCTAATGGGTGGTGGCTGCTATCTCTGCGTCGATGCGGTGTACACCGTGCCGGAGTAACGTTGTCGTTGTGGATGTCGGTTCTGCCAGCAGACCAGACCGCCTACAGGAATACTGTTTTAATATTTTTCGGCGAGTGCTGGGGACTCGATTCGGGGTCTTTTGCTGTGTCTTCCATTGCCACCACCAGAGACAGAGCCAGAGACAGAACCATTGCCATTGCCATCGCCATCGCTTGGCTCAATTATTATTATTTCGTTCTGTGGTGGCTGATAATGCAGAAAATGCAAATTAATTGCATTTCGTGAATGGAGGTAATCCAACCTGAACACCGGTACGGGTGTGTTGTGCCACACTTTGGTTGCCTGAACGTGGGAATAACTGCACCGCAAGACGGGTTACGAAGGCATCAGGATCGGAGTAAGCCTTTTATCAGCCGGATTCGTTGGAATTTAATTTTTGGTCGAGTTTGATGAATAATTAAATTTTAAATGAATACGGTTAGTGGAAAACTCGTTTTCATTCTGATACCGAATCGACTCGTATAGTGAGGATTGTAGCTGAAAATAAAAATAGAACTTAATTGACTATCGTGGTCAGAATTATTCGTAATGAAAAGGACTTCTCAACTCACACTCTCAACTGATACCATTCTTAACCAATTTGTGAAAAGTAAAATCTCAGAATTGCTCCACCTCCGGTTACTCGTCACGTCATAATCAGAAAAGTCAACTTTTTTTTTTTCTCTCGAGCGATTAACACAGAGCCACCGTGCCAGTGCAGAAAATTAACCCCACGAAATACATCAAATGATTGAGGTTATTTCAATTAGTCCTACTCATGGTGTCCTGAATAGGCTGCCGCAGGCACATCGGACTACTTAGTTCCACACGTCGGACAGAAACTCGCTCGTGCCAGACGTGTAATTAATTCATTACACACCGTGTTCGCGCACAGAGAGCTGGAGCTCTGTAGCGCTGTAGCGCTGGAGTCCTCTTAACAGCCGACGGCGAAACGCAGAATGGAACCAAAGTCAAGTGTAATCCTGTGAAGGCGTCAAAGCGAGTAGGTAACGTGCAAATGTCATTTCATATTTATTAAAAGTTTTAATGAAACGGAAACTTACATGTGTGTGAAACATGGAATATGAATGCTCGCCATTTTGTGTGTGGGCTGTGTAGCGCGCTTATTATGAGATCGTTGGCCCTAATGAGACTTTTCACAATTATGTGTGAAACTATGTGAAATTAATTACACGCAAATCTTTTGGGATGTCCTTTGAGTGCAATAATGCTAAAGGGAGTCTCCCGTAGAGATGCTCGGTAAAATAATGAACAACTGAAGTGAGGTGTGAATCCGGTGATTAGGATAGCATTGTATTGACAATTAATCGAATGAATTTACTTGGCAGGCAGTTTGGCTGAAATGATTTGGGCTTCAATCAGCGATTACACACCCCGGTGCTGATGGGATGTGTTCGATTGATTGTTAGTTTGATAGACGCGTGAGGAGAGGAAAATTGAACTTTCGATGGTTGGGGAATATTTTGATTACATTTGCGGAAGGAACTCGATGTATTGTTGTTCTATAATTAGAGATGTGTATTTGACTTGAACAGAATCATTCAGCTGTGAATATTACACTTTTGGAAAGTAAAAAAAAAAAATAAGACTTGATTGTCCTTCTTTCCTTTCAAGACAGTATTTCCGAACCATATCTCTGTAAATTGTGCAAAGTAGTTTTAAGAAAAATGTTTTAACCACAATTAAGATAAAAAGAAGCCATTTCATGAGTGCGAATTTTATTCAAAGAACAACTGCTGTTGATGTACGTAGGCGGGTTGGTGGACATTTTTTTTTCAGATTTAAAAAAAAATTATAGATTAAGACCAAGACCCATACCCAGCTTTCAGTTAAAAACCCTCTACCTCTACAATTTTCTCGGAATAATTTAAGTTTCTTCGGTCAATGCAACGGATTTTAGATTTAAAATTGTGTTTGTCAAGAACATAAATTGCAGGAAATAAATGCTTTTTTTGAAAACAGCTAGACCAGCAATCCATACAAATCCCTTCATTCAAACCCTAAAATCTATTCTTCAATTTCGATGGCAATAAAAACCTCTGAACATTCGTTGACCTCTGCCACTTACAGATGTAAGCATCAGCAAATCGTCTCACTTACGCATAATTCAATTCAAACCGTGATCCAACAATATCTCAGGGCTAGCCCGGCCCGTCAATTGCTTCATGGCAATTACTTGATAACCACCAGACGGTATCTGAATGCAAATGAACAACAGGGAAACTATATTCCTTACCACTAAAAAAAAAAGAAGCTAACCAACCAACATTCTCATAAAATAAAAAGGCGTACGTTTGAAGACCAACGCTCCGAAGCCAATTCCGCCAGCAGGCGGGTGCAAATCCAACAAACCGCTCCAAGGTATCATGTATTTATGAATAAAAGAGTCATTTCATGTTATAAACTTTATAAATTATTTATCCAATTCAAATTTATTCGCAAACCCTTTCTGCTTCGATATCCTCGATAAGTCTCCGCTCTCGAAGCGAACAAGCCCCTTCGTGTATGCGGCAGTAAACACAAGTGTGTGCGGTGTGGGACTGTGCGGAGGCATAAAAAGGAATGTAAAGCGCTCGATATCGAATCGAAGTCCTTTCGATCAGCTTTAAAGGATTTTATTCGATGTTAGCTAACCCAATGTGGGGCACAGGCATCAAACACACGCCCACACACGGTGCGGTGGTACCAACCACTTTGAACCTTTTTATTTGAATCTCATTATGCTGACGGGTTTTTACTGTATCAAATATATTCTTGGGGTTACCCAAACGAAGGATGTGAGAGGTATTCAAGAAAAAAAGGATGAGAGGAGGGGAGGAAACCAAAATTACGTATGCCACTTTTCCGCTTGATCACATTCAAATATGAAAAATGGGTGTTGTAGCGGGACAAAAGCCTCTGTCCTGTGTCCTGTGAGCGCTGATGAAAAGGAACGTGACAAAGGACGTATTGTGCAGGACTTTGTTGCAAAACATCCTAATAACAACTTCTGGCACAGGGAATCCATCCTAAATCTCTCTGATGAGCTTAACAATTTATTCAGGTCACTTTTTTTTTTTTTTCTTTTTGGAACAGCAACAATATCTTCGAAGAAGGTCGAACAGATGTTCCTTTGATCGGAAATAGAAGGACGACAAATCTATTTCCAAACTGGCTTGGTTATTGCTTCTTTCACTCCTCCTCTCCCGCCACCAGTGGGACACAAGTTTACATCTACTTTTAATATCTCGTGCTGCTTGCGAATTCTACTAAATTTGGATACTTACAACTGTAGGGGTGGGGATAAAAATGCGTCTGCCAAGAAAGCACAATCGAAGCACGACTTGGCTTGGCTCATGTTTCTCCCATCACATGGCATTATACCAATTTTCTGATAGCGGAAGGCAAACGGCAAAAGGCAAAAGGCGAAAGGAGAAGAAGGACCAGAAATCACCCACACGGAGTAGAGTGGAATAAAAATGAAAACTTAGAAGATTTATTAGGATACACTCAAGACGAAGGATGGCTAGAACGGAGTGGGAGTATTTCCTGCATCACATATGTAATGGAAGTCGAAGGATACGTGCCCGATTGATCTTTGATTGTTCTGCTTTGTTCTCAGTTTTGAGTTATGCTTTTCTTTCCCGGTATGTGTGTGTGTAACGGTTGTATTTTGTTTTATTTGGCAAAGGATTCGTGCAGATTAAATTGATTTCTAAATAACAAAAGATTTAATATCGAAACGGACTACAACGGATGCATGTCAATGGGGGGCATCACTCGAATGCGTGGTGGGGAGAATGTTTTTAATATTACCAGATTTATTAGGTCGACAATATATTCGGTTCGCACTAATTTTAGCACAACGAAGGGAACAGATTGGTTCTTGTAACAAATGCGAACACGAAATTGGTTCTTGAAGATGAATTATGATAGATTCGTGCGATCTGTGCCTTAAAAGATAGAGTCTTCAACCTGGCAATGAGTCGGGGGATGAACAAGATTGAAAGAGGTAAAGATGGAGTAATGATGTACATAAATCAATTAATCTTATAAACTAAAAGACTTTTGTGTTTTATATTGTGCACTGACTTTCATTTTTTGATGATATATTTTTACATTTCGTGCGAAAGATGGTCATTTGGGTAATTTTTAAAGAGAGGATGAACTGTGCTTGTATAGTTCTTTCTTCGGATCTTAAAATAGTCTGACAGTTTTCTGCAAGCGCCTAAAGGACACCTCTGGTCATTTATCGAATCATTTCCATAGAAAAATATGGGCGAAGTAAGCCTTACGTTGTGGGCGCCGTGGCTTAGTCGATTAGTGCGTCGGACTGTTAAGCGTGAGTACCCGGGTTCGAATCCAGCTCGGGGAAAAATAAACCTCACAAGCAATTTTCACGGGCCAACCTCTAGTAAACGACTCACAATCCTCTTGGAGTACTTCTGTCACGAAAAGCTTTCGCAATTTGCTGTTCGGAACCGGCAATAAACTGTAGGTCGCCTTCACATGTGTCAAAATTATTACGCACACAACACAGTGGAAGCACGAAAACTAAGGCTCTGGCCCTTCGTGGGTTGTTACGCCGCTAATGATGATGAAGCTTAACATTGACATTGTCGTAGATGTCACGTTAAATTTGTGCCACAAAACATTCGGCCTAAAATTCAATCACCAATTCCGAGAAACAACTTTTGTCCATTGGAACCATTCATTCGTCGATTGTTTACTAAAACAAAACTAAAATCAAGAGCCCTAATCTGGAGACAAAATGGAGCTGCATCAATCTCTTCTGTAAAATGTTGGTTACTATCGCCAAAACAAGAATGTTGCTCATATTTTGCCTTCAAAACTACTGATTTCATTTGACGAGGAAGGAAATGTAGTTCTCTGTGTCAACTTAACAAAAGCTTGAAACTGTTTTAAGTTGTATTTGATTGCTTTTAAATTTCCGTCATAATCTCCCCTTCACTTCCCCTTTTTTGTGCTGTTTGATTATAATGAGGGCCCCTAATCCACAAACATTAAAATTTTCCCTTTTACGCGCTTTCTCCACCACAAAGTCCTTCCTTCGCCATCGGGCTGCAACTACAAAATTAATCACATCTAAGCGATAGTTCCTTTTTTTTTTTTTCATTTAAATACCTTTCATCTCAATGGGCCATTTCCGACAACTTGTTCAACAACTTCAAAGATAAACAATCTCCTCACCTAGTCACTCTTTCTCTCTCTCATATTTCCGTTTATCCTTGTGACTTGCCACAACTTCACTCACATTTTCGTTTTTCAGTTTCCTTTGCTCGGCGTATGCTAGTGACGTGTTGGCTGGCAACTCGTTCGTTCCATTTGGTGCCGGAGTTAAATGCAACGCGTATTTAGGGGTAGTTTGCATACTTCCAGTAAATGGAGGGAGGTAGGGAGCAGCACTGGAGAGTAATGAATGCCAGTGACAGCCATAATGAGATAAAGGAAACTTCATTTTTATCCTCGCCTACAGTATATTTCACCGGGAGTTTTAAACGGGCCAGGATACTTTGTTGTGGAATTGACGAGCTGGAGATTTTCCACTAACGTCTGCATAAGACACCACAAAGTGAGACCGCAGTATTCCAATTAATTCTTATTTCTTTTTGTTTTTGTTTTATGCATCGTAAACTATTCGCGAAGATTGATGGGCAAATTCATGTTGAATCAGAGACGAGGTCAGAACTTCATTGATTTAAATTTTATCCTTTTTCCATTTACACTGAGTTCCGGTCTACAGTTGGAAATAAATGAATCAATCAATTAAAACGCGTGCTGGATCAGCGATTTTATTCACCACTAGTGCAATTCGCATTGGCCTCTTCTTGTGATTGTCCACCGCATCGTCCCTACAAAGACAATCATAATAAATTTCCTCCATGAAATCTCTTTTGGCATATGAATTTGTCTGAGGTTTTCATGGCTGTGCCGGGACTCTGCTGCTGACGGAATGTTCCGGAACGGGTGGTGTCTCTTTACCAGAACACCAACGTTTTTACGTCCGAGAGAGAGTGAATAAAATTTATTAGCAATACGCAGCCGAATAAATCACTTTAATGGGAAGATATCCGCCATAAATACACATAACAATCAAATTTATCAAGTTCTTTGACTAACTGACATTTTTGGCCTACAAAAACAACAACCGAACCGAGGTATACGAAAACGTTACGAGCAATAGTTCTTCTTTTCTAATTCTTGTTTCGGTTATTTTTTTGTCTCTGCAGGGGATGCTCGAATCTCGACAGGGTGTTGTAACGCATGCAATGAACTAGGACGATGAGGTCCTCAGTCATACTTGTTTTGATTTATAGATGGGACCTAGTCGGCAAGTATTAGACTTTTATTGGGTGTATTATGACAACGGTTGGTGTCCTTCTTTCATACATAAATTATTTATTGTTTCAAAGGCTGGGACAATAATGTTAAGTGCTCATGAATAAAGAGCCGTTTACTCTGTCATTTATCTAAGCGGGGAAATATCTTGAGGCGACATCAAAGGACCGTTTATACGTTGTTGGTTGTATTCCGGGCGAATTTAATTATCAATTATTCACGACTCGGTAAAGAATTGCAGATTTTGGCTTAGTTCAGGTAAAAGAAGGAGCAATTTTTATTCAGCAGGTTGAAGATGTGAGAATAGAAATTTTATAAAAGAAAAAAACTACAGCTCAATTTCGATTCCTGTTAAGAATTCCAAACACTTGTGCGATTGAAATTGTTTTGAACTCAAGCGATCTATGAGAAAAGTGAGTTAATGTGGATCACAAAGAAAACAAATGTTTTCGACGAGCACTCAGAGCGTTGAACTTTTTTGGGTTTATTCCCCAGTAGCAGCCAAAAAACTGGGTAAACTTTGTGAACCACTTTTATTCGGTTGTCTTTGTGCAAAATGGCTTTTAAGTTCCTGAGACCAAGGTTGTGAAGTAGTTCGTTTATCGTGAGTGCTGCCTGTAAAGTTTTTTTTTTCTTCAACTAGTCCTTATCACTAGGACATAGAAGCCACACAAATAGAGAGAAATCTTATTACATAGTCTTAGGAGTATTAAGTTGGAGATTGAAACTTTGCGACAAAGTTGAAGTTGGAGGACTAGACCACGAAATTCGTGAATTCGTTTCCTCCAAAAAAAAACCTCAAAGGAAAATGTTTTTGATGGTTTTTAAATTCGACACGCAGTGCATGTCGTCGTTACTGAGTTCAGAGAGGAAGCCATCAACACGATTTACTTTAATTTTGACTGCAAAAAAAAATTGACTCCGATAAGAAACGAAGACGACGAAAACAGTCAAGTTTGTTGGTCCTGCAACATCCTTGTCCAACCATGTCCTCGTTTCTCACAAACTCTCCGTGCGGATAAGTTGTGCATTGTTTTCTGAAACAATGTTTTACGCCCACCAACGAGTATCTGCATTTGACTTAAGCCAACAAGCAAAAGTCGACCGCAAGATAATAATCGCATTCGTTCTGAGCCTGAGATCCCTGCAAGTAGCCACGATGCCCGATGTCCATGTCCTTAGACAACAATCCACCCAAAAAGTAGTCCAATTGTTTCCACACTGTTTCCATTTCTCATTTGCCTTCCTGGCGAAGACAAAAAAGACACAAAAAAAAGGCCAATCCCAACGCAAAACCATTTTCGGCAACACTCTGGGGCTAATAATACTCAAGCTGCTCTACTGCTCCACAAAATCACTTATGCAGATGCATCCTAAGGATCGTCCTTAAACGGCTCGAAAATAATATTTTCCATTCCAAGCTAGTGAACTGTTTTAAGGTTTTTGTGTTGTCTTTTTTTTTGTGCTCTCTGCACGTTGCGGGCTCTGCGGTTTTAGACGCCCCCATTGTGCCCGTCGCCCGTCGCTTTCTGGCTGTGTTTTTAGGTGCAGCTGGGTAAAAGGTCTGTGTTTGTGTATTTTCGGCATTTTTGTGACCCAAGCAGCCAAAAAGTTCAGACAGCCGCTTGTGTTTGTTTGGCGCGACCTATTGCAAGTGTGTGCACTTGATGTGACAGTAAGTGGGCGTCAGTAGGACGTTTGCTTTGGAAAATTAATAAACTGTTTCGTTTTCTTGCTAGCGGTTC
Organism: Syritta pipiens; assembly: GCA_905187475.1. NCBI lineage: Eukaryota > Metazoa > Arthropoda > Insecta > Diptera > Syrphidae > Syritta > Syritta pipiens. Next base: position 876,321 of record LR994574.1, on the reverse strand, counting down.
TAAGGTTAATTATATAAGGGCTTTGGAGGGCAAGGCGGCTAACCTCGAAGTTCGTTTTGTGCTCTTGTACACTGTTTCTTGTAGCAAAACTTTGTTGGGATGTTGGTGGCCAGAACTTGTTCCCCATCTCCTACCTCCAGTGCCAGCGCTTCATTTAAGGTCATAGGGAATGCATTCCCATATCGTTAAACTATAAAAGATGGCAACTATGGCGTGGTGGCATGTTGGAGAGAGGGAAAAAAACTTTGAAATTAAAATGGAAGCTCACATTGACTGTGCGGTAGTTCGGGTGTGTGGCATCCGAAGAACAAACTTTTGCTACAAGGACATCGAAACTTCGCACAGAAACTTCCAGTCACGGACATATGAAATTTTAATGTCAGATATTTTACGTAGCCCCAGAGATGTGAGCTGTGGGGTTGGGCCACACTATCCTCCCTTCCACTATCATCGGTAGCATTTAATCATCATAAAAGGTACTACATACGTATGTGCATGTAAAACATTTACAAATTCACCGAGTGTGACGATATGTGTGTGTGAACTTACAACCTCGCAAATGAACCTTATATCGGGTACCCTTGTAGTTGGTGCAATCCTCAGAGGTATCATAACTTGGGTTAAAAAAAAAAAAAGACGAGTTACGCAGGAGCGAACAAAGAGCGAGCATAAGCAAATTTGATGCTATAAATAATTATGGCGAATGACTGTGGTCGGAGTCAGAGGAATGACGAGTGGACCGAGGCTGCTCGGGATGATGTTACCTCTTGATAGCCGATACGCTGAAATGCCCTGCGTTCAGATTAATTTTAAGGGATGCAAAAGGTCGAAAAATATGCCCATTTAAATTTTCACAGGCTCTAGGGATTTCATTCAGTTATTTATTTCTTTTTTTTTTGCTGCGACAACAGCAGAGTTTTATTGTGGGAAACTGAATTACAATGAAATGCCGTTTGAACGAATATTAATTAAGCGAAATAAATATGCGTAAGGAGCTTGGTTTACTCGGTTTGAGCCGTTTTTTTTATGAACAAAACCGAAGGGAAAACCATGAAGTGCTATTAATAAATGTAAAGAGTGGATAAGAGTGCCTTGAAATGAATTTGTTTTGTTTTCCTGAGAAATGCTTCGAATAAAAGTACAACAATTTGCAGCCGGATTTTTCTGAAATGATGTTCGGATGAATAATGCACTGAGTGTACTCCTCTCTTCTCGTTGTTTTATCGATCGATTTATTTTATTTTAATTGGTTGCTATTCATGCACGGCAAATGCAAAGAATTTCACAAAATAGTTTCCTTAATAATTTAGCAATAAATGAAAATCATGTGTATATTTTGTAAAAGAATGATTCATGATTCCCAGATTCCTTTGAATGCATAAAGCCCATAAATTAATTCAACAAAAACAAAAATACAAAGCCAAAACGTTAATTAATACTTCGCATTGTAAAATATCCCTTTCTCTTTATTTGACGATACTCGGTTGATAATTGAGTTAAGAAAATAGAAAAAAATGAAATAGATTTAATTACTTCCGTAGTGAGCTTCATAGTCTCTTAACTCAACCTCAGTTCGTTTGAACCTGGTGGCCATTGTTACGGTTAAGGATGAATTTATTCGCTATTTTGATTCCACCGAACAATTCGTGGACCACTTAATAAAATGAAAACTTCCTCCTTCAGTGCAGCCAACTCTGACATTCTCAAGGAAAAATTAATGAAATTCATTTCTGGAAGATGACACTGACGACGAGGACCGATGACGATGACTCCTGGGTATGGCAGCGATGACCGCAACTGAATACGTGGCTTTTTTCGTTGGCTGCATTTATTATGCAAATATTTTAGCCGTCACGCGCACTCTTACAGTATGCAAATAGTGTTGGGATAATTTTTAATGGTCGCTTGTCTAACTTGACGGGGGAGATTAATCCAACAATTTATTTGTTCCAGTCCCTTTGATCATCATCGCTGAACAATAGGGTGCAACTAAAGCTATAATGGCTTAATTAAAGCATTTTAAATTTTCTCATATTTAAAGGAAAATCAGTGGGTTTCAACAAACCAATCTCTTTAATATAAAACAATAAAACAATTTCCTTTACGCAAACCAATTTCATAAAAACCCAATCCGGTCTTTGTCGTTAACTTCCTTTTCAAAATTTCATCAATTTTTTCATTTAATCCCGATCAGCTAAGATTGTGCAATATTTAACACATTTTTAATTTGATTGTATTGCCGCGAGCGGACATGTGGACAGAGCCGCCATGCAGGCAGACGTGATTGCCTTTTGTGTCGACGACGTCCTTGCAGGATTCAATGAAAGGCCGGGCTGTTGTCCAAACTTTTTTACGTTCCTCAATTTGATTGTAAGGTCGCATTGTGAGGCAGCGCCGTGTCATCGTGTCCCCGTGCTTCAGCACGTACTCGTCGAGAGTGTGTGTGAAAAAAAAAAAAGTTTCATGTTCCATCATGGTGGAATCAATGTTGTAACTGAAATGAAAAAAGAAGTGCCAAAGGCGGGATGAGAAAATAACCCAGCAAACGATTTAGTTTCGATTGCCACAGAGATCTCATCCGCCCACCTCCCTCTGTCACCATCAAAGTCCAAAAGGTTCACGGAAAACACACCTTTCCCATATAAACAGCACGTCAACCAGACACAAACTTTATGATGCACTCGAAATTGCACCACGCCTTGCTTGTACCCATACCGACCCAATCGAAAGGTGCAACTCGTCGGATTTATTGTCACAGGGTCAAAGACGCCGCTCCGGGACATTAGTCGAAACAATCGAAGCCCCGGATAATTACCCGCACATTTAAACCGCAATTACTACTGTCGGCTTATGTTATTCAATTTCATTAATTATCTGGGGGATGTTTATATTAGCGCCCAACCAGGCCGGCCACCCGGGTGGGCCAACACATAATGCCTTTGTCGGTGCCTGTGCCAATGGCTGTGCATCCGCATGCATATTCGAAAGGCCAGATTCACACAGCCAAGCAGATTAAGTTTAATTAAATTCTGTTTACACTCTACACACTGGGGCGGAGACATAAACACATCGATGACCCGTTTAGGACCGAAAGCAGTTTATTTTCAATTGTCCCGAACTGCAGGTCAAGCGATGTCGCTTTATTACAAATGGCCCTGTTGTCAGTGAAATATTCATTTTGCTCATCAAAAATTCTAACCTCTTATTACGTCGGCACAGAGACACAAAGTCGTTGGCTTCCTCTTTCACGGAGTTCTGCAATTTTCAGAAAGTTATGTTAATTTCTGGCGTCGACCTGACTTAAATTGAAGCTCGTTTCATGCGGCCCTTGTGCTCGAGTAGAAGACTTTTAATTAAGCCGGCATGGCAGAAATTGTCACTGTAATTTAGTGAGGCACTGGCAAACGCCCATGGAAAATATGAAATGAAAAAAAAGAAAAGAAATCAATTTCTCTTTCAAAGGGTTTTTTTTTTTTCATTTTGGGTTATTTTTCAAATTTTTATCTGACAGGTGAAATGACGCTCCACTGAGGGGGGTTTGGGTGTGGGAAGGCTGAGCTGTCACTTGAGTAATCTAAATACTCGGAGCAAAACTTGTTTTGTTTGTTTGTTGCTTTTTAATTAAAAGAAATCATTTGATTAAAACTCAAATAAATTAAATTGAAAACTCAAAAACAACCGCAGGATATTCGCCAAGTTAATGAAGCGAAGTTAGTGTTTTTTTTTTCTACTTTGGCATTGTTTTGACATGAAATGTAATAATAGTTCTAAAACAAAGCACCTACACAAGACTGAGCACTTGTTTTTTCGGCGGAAACGAAAAAAAGGGGCAAAAAACCCATGAAAGAGGACATTCATGATTAACACATTGAAATTTGCTGACAGCGACTAACGACACGTATTCATAAACTAATTTGCTTTTGGCTGAAAATTCGGATGAAAATCGGGGCATGTTCGTGATGTGTTCATTTCATCGTGCTTGAAAAGCGATTCTGATAAGCGTAGTTTTGAATGAATAGTTTAGTGGAAAAATAGCAAAAGACCACGTAGTTTTTATATCTATTGTGAAAAAATATATTATTCGACCTTTGGACCGCAGACATTTATTTGTATGTTCAATTGTTTTTTGTTTTAAATTTAATTTTGAATTGAATTAGCCTACATTCTAAGAATTTTTTATGTACATGTTATAAAAAGTTTAAATCAATCAAAACGTCAATCAGTTTAAAAATTATTTTATTATTTTACTTACACCACTTCTCCTACCTTATCGACGGGCACGGGAGTAAACTCGTTACATGGACAACTTTTGCCATCGAATAATCAACGAGTGAGGATTTTCCTTTCAGAAGGATTTTTCAGCACCTTCGTCCATCACATCCTCAACGCTATTAGCCCCATAATGTTGATACCTTGTACGCTATCAACCATCATCTTAATTACTACCACTTCGAAACTCTTCATCAGTTTTAATCCCAAATATTCATTCCGACCACAACAGTCCCAGAAAACCCATATACTGTCCGATGAGTCCTTCAAAGCCCCATTGACTGTGTGTAGGATTAAGCAGAGTAAACGAAGTGAACAAAGATTGTCACCTCATTGAAGTGAGGAGACAGATTATAAATCTTCTGGTTACTCAAAGACACACGCTTCATCCGCACAAGTTCCATCTGTCGGGAGGTGATCCAACGATAGCTCCTGAATCAATGGACCCTTCACACACACACACATACACACACACACACTCAGACTTGTATCATCGATTGAAGGCATTAAATAAATAAATTCATTTTGTTGAAAGAAGGACTCCATTGTCTGTGCATGAAGGTGATTATCTAGTTTCCTCCGTTCTGTCGTTCTGTTGTGTTGGTCAGTCCGGCCCGGACTCTTATCTCGACCGGTACACAACCTCACCCGTCCGAACAACCCAAGACTCCGGACCCTTTTAAACAAATTCAATCACTTCCCAACAAAGACTTGATATTGTGCCACTCTCCAGCCAGCATCGAAAGCGATATGATGGCCCAGAACAACCTGGAGCGGCAGTGTGGTGGACAGAGTACACCTATCCACCCGCCCTTTATTGCATGCACCATCTCCCGGCATACAAATAACAGCAGACATTCATGCAACACCATTTCGTCCGTTCGTCCGTCCGTCGCTCTTCCATCGCCGCTTTTTGGCCTGGTGACGGAGCGAGTCAAACGGTCTCTGCTCTAAATTCCTTCGGTCCCTTGATGCCCTGCCATGTTACAATGCGACTTGTATACAATGACATATGACAAAATTCGCATGGCGGCATTGTGTGCTCTTCATCGATAATGACACACGGAAGAGTTACTCCGACTCCGTGTATATTGCCAGAGCTGCTGGTGCTGCTATTACTGCTGCTCCTCCTGCTGACGATGATGATGCATCCCTCAAGAGCTTGGTGCACCTCTGCTGCACGCTGCGTCGTATATCGAATTCACAGACAGCTTCCACAGTTTGGTGCATTGTTTATGGAACCTCAGTGGCGGCATCGGCAAAGCTGATGACGTAAATGACGCGTGCAAGCAGATTAATCGGAAATTACAATAAACCGTCGAGTTACGGAGATGAATGCACGCTGTTTTCTGAGTCCCCGATGATGGGTGTTCGGCCAGGGGAGTATTTCAAATTTGGATTATTTATCGAGATTTATCGGATGCGAAAAGTATAAAATAACTGCATGCAGATGCGATGTGCGGTCGCTGTGAACACCTACAGGATTGTAGGTGAATGAGAAACCGGAAAGTGATTTAAATACGAATGAAAGGCGTTATTACGCCGACGTAATTTGGGCGGATTAAGTCTGAATCGTAAATATAAAACGCGTCCAATAATTCAATTTCTGCGTACGAAAATCGTGAAGTAAGCTTTTCAAATTTGGTTATTCGATATTTAAAAGGTGGTGTTTTGATGCAGCGCTACAAAAGCATGTTCATGCTGTGCCGGGTATCACGTGCCAATAATTTTTTTTTTGTTCTTGGAAAGGACTCATTTTGTGCGATTCGTAGAAGAGAAAAGTGAATGCTTTTGAATGTCGGTGATGGCTGATGGGTTTTAACTTTCCAATCAGGTGTTAATTATTTCCTGCGTCATGGAAAAAATCGTAAACCAACGCTGGAATCATTGACAAACGAATTTACTAGCTATTTGTTTTTAAAGCCTACTGCCAAAATTTTTCTTTTTGGTTAAAAATGACTGCAGTAAGTGCTTATTTATTTTATTATAAATTTTTATTTTCTTTCTATTTCTGTTGTAAAATTCGTGTTTTAAATTCATTTTTTAATTTCACTCACTATAAAGCGTGTGCATAGACTTACGTGTCTTACATGTACATGATGTGCAAATTGAATTGAATATATAAATAAATAAATAAATACACTCACTGTACGCATTATAAAAAACACGATCAAGTGTGACTTTTACTCACGCGCCGTGTGTTTCGTTCGATTAGTACTTAAGACTTAAGATAAGTTAAAGAAATAACCAAATTGAAATAGCTAAAGTAATATTTTCTTCACATTTCGAATGAAACTAAACAAAAGAAAATCCTTCCCCATCATGCCAGCCGTGTGAAAATGGCTTTGATGCACTGAAGGGGTGAAATTCTCGCAAGTGAGACTATCGTCAGTTCACCTTTTTCAGCAGCAAATTTATGTAATTTAAATTCGTTAAATTCATTTATAAGTCAAAAAATTAATCGAAAAAAAAATTGTTTTTCTTAATTTTTTTTTAGTGCAATATTTTTTTTTATTTTTCGCCGAGATCTACAAAAAGGTGTTTTCGAAACTTTAAAATTCGAATTTTAATTTTTTTATTTTTTACCAAAATCTCGTAAACTATTAAAACCAAAGTGCTCAAACTAATTTTAACAAAAAGATTACATGAAATTTACATTTTGGTTTTTTTAAACCTTAAGATCAGTGGTGATCAGTGGTTCTTTTTCGACTTTGAAGCTTAATATCTCGAAAACTTAACTTCCAAATAAAAACTTCAAAATGTAAGCTCTATTGATTATTATCATATTATTTTATAAGACCTATTCAACAGATTCCAGTGATTTTTCCTTTTCTAAAAATTTAGTAATAGAGTCGAAGCCCTCTAAGTCGAACGCCTTCTAACTCGAATTTTTTCGCCATATTCTGGCATTCCCTTCAATTTTCCATACAAAATCTTTCGTCTAAGTCGAAAAGCCCTCTAACTCGAACTAATGTTGAGATTCCGTGAAAATTCGTGGGTTTCGACTGTAATTTTTTCTTAGTGTGAATAAAAATCGTACAGAATTTTTGGGTATTTTTGGTATATTACGATGAGATGACCCATACCTCTAGTTTTTTTTTCATATTTTTTGGTCCAATATTTTAAAAAATAAGGTAGAGGATGGTACGCAAGTCAGCTTCTGGCTGTTTCTTGGCTAATATCTTCTTACCAATGAGAGTTAGGTCATTACCATGTTACTTTGATCTAGCTGTAATTTTTCAATGTTTCCAACAATACTCATGTCAAAAAACTGAAAAAAATAAATATGTGTGTTGTTGGTATACAATTTTCTTAAAATTTTAAAGTGTGCAAATACTTTTTTTAGTCACTGTAATTGAGTAAACTTATTTTTGAGAGGCTTTATGAGTTTATAATTTCTTTCAAGTTCTTTAAAAACTCGCTTGTGATCTGCGATGTAATATATTCCTCTTTAAGCTTCTTCATCAAGCATTTTTTCATATAAAAATATTTATTATCCATTAGATCTTACTATACAAATTTAATTTTTTTCTGAAAAGAATTGAATTTAATAGCCTTGATTTTTCTTTTTCAATGAGAAAGCTGCAATTAAGGGTTCATATATTTTCTAATTTTTTCATGCTGTTTAAAAGTAAAGATGACTTATCGCCATCATAATTCACAAACAATTTTTTCCAAACAATTTTGAAACTTTTCCAATGGCTATCCACATGGCAATGCCACCTTGGCTAAGTCGCTGTTACAATTTTGTTTTGTATTTTCTGCCTCAAACGCCGGTGGTTACTGTCAAATACCCAAATTAAAGCAAGCGTTTCAAGTGGAAGTAGTCAACTGGGATCTGTGTATCTGTTGGGAAATATCCTGACACACTTGAGAATAGAAAACTTAGTTTTCTATAGTATTTTGAGCAGAGAATCGAAAGAGGTTTCATTTTTTAGGTTCTACAAAAGTTATACGGAATCATTTTAAGGAATTCCATATGGATCTGTTAGTCTGTATTTCCCGAGTTATAAAGAGGCGCTTCTTAATTATGCGAGTGTTGGGACTCGAGGACTTTACGCAGGAATTGCATAATTTATTCTTGAAAACTAAACTGGGTGATAAAAAATTCAACTGTTTCATTTGTCCTTTGTTTTAAAGTACGTGAATTAACTTACTGTCATATAATTTTTTGGTTAAAAAGAAAAAAACCTCAAATTGATTTTTTTCATTTATTTTTTCTACAACACATACAATTTTTTTTTTATTGAAATCAAATGATTTTTCTACGTGCAACGAATGTTCATATTTTCTTTTCCAAATTAGCTCAATCAAAAACAACCACAATTCCGCATTTCAATGTCGTCAATTGCATCAGCTCCAGAAGCCAAGAGAGGTGTCTCCAAAAAAAGAAAAAAAAATTGCAACGCAACCACAAAAGTCTACCCCGTCATCGCCACCAATCCGAAACACGATTTCTGCTGCTTATGTTGCAAAATATTGCCATAAATTATTATGAACGATCTCGAGCGCCAGGACGACTACGCTTGCTGCAAATCCAAAGATAAGTACGAAAACTGCTGATGTGAATGTCTGCATATCAACCTGGGCACGAAAAGGACGAAAAGAGAGCAAAACAAAAAAAAAAAATGAAAAAATGAAAAAAAAAAGAAACTATAAAGTGGAGATGAACAGTGAGGTGCTACAATTCATAGAAAACAAAATGCACACACACCCCAAAACGAAACGAAACGAAATGAGAAACGATGATGTCGTTGGTTTTCACAACCCCCCCCCCGTTGCTACTACACCTGCGGTTGCCTCGCCTGAGAGAGGGGGTGCGAATTTCTGTTTTCACCTCTGCAAATGGTAACGACCACAACATCATGCAAAAGGGCAGAGTCGTTGTTGCGGGCGAGGGGTGAAAACTCATTTTCACCGGATAAAGGAAAACTTGAAGCACAGTCATCTGGAGGAGCCGAAATAATATAGTTTGCCAGCACATTGTTTTCGTCCTTGGAACTCGAAACATGAACAGAGGCGGGGAGGTCGCCACGAGGATCTGGAATTCCGCAGTGATGGTACTCATTTTTCACCGGGCGTGCTACTTGTCAGGAGAAAGGTCAACGTCGGATGGATGAATGCATAAGACGACGAGATGGCGAACAATAAAACAATATGCGCCGTTGCACCATCACCACCGACGTTTCCATTCTCACCTGGAGATGGTCTTCGGTGTGTACGTTGCGCAGCCAGGGAGTGGAAATTTGGGGGATAAACAGATTAACTATACCAACACCCGCATGGAGGTGAAATAACTTGGAGAGCATATTTATTGCCATGCTTTGTTTGCGTCTCCTCTCCTTGTGCTCGCAGTCTGTGGACGGTGAAAAGCCAACACTCACCCGCTCGGCAGGACCTCGACCGGCGAGCCGAAGTCTCCTGCGTACTTACCCTCAAATCATCGGTATGAATCTGTTTAACGCACCGCGGTTTCGGCGAATGCCAGACCTTTCTCTGGTAATCCATTAGGCCGGCCTCCATGGTTCGACGTAGCCTGCAAGAGAGAGAGAGAGGACGGTGCCATGAAAAATAATGTACTCTCGTTCGCAAGTGGGAAGGAAGTTGTAGTACACTGCATATTTGTGATTTATAGCTGCGACATCCATTACGTGGACTTGTGTTAGGGGCCACCAGAGGTGAGGAGTAATTCATGCAGCCTATTTTGTCGGCTTTTCGCCGCTGCACCGGACCATAGGTCTATTAGCTTTTTCACCTATTCCCCGGACGCTGGCTATGAACTCTATAACCGCGGCCGTGGCTAACTGTGCACCGTCATGAAGCAGTTGAGGTGCTTGCAATCTTTTCTGCATTTGTTTATGAAAAATGTGATTTAAGCTTATTTAATTTCCTGTCCCATGCGGGAAAATTGAATATTTACCTTGCGATAAAAATACAACAAAATGTTTTTAACACGCAGTCCTTAGCTTAAATTTAAAATTGGTTTGTGTCGAATTGAATTGAACGACCTGATTGTTTGCAGTTCTCAATGAATGAGAATGATTTTTTTGCGTCAACCAGCGCAATGAATATGCAAATGATCATATTCAATGCACTCTGCTCGAATTGAATTGTTTCCTCTTCTTTTTTTTTTTTGGAACAACAATTGGACACTTGACATTTGTAGCGAAACACGTTTTCGCATTAACCCTGTTAATGTATTCCAAATTTTCAGGAAGCCAACAGAGTCAACGAAGTCAAAAGGATTGTGACCACCCATCAAGCAGACGGCATCAAAACCAACGTTCAAAATCACAGAGAGACAACTCTAACTCTTCCCTTTTATTAAACAATTGAGAGGACCAACTTGTGCACGCTCAGGCTCACTGCTGTCCGGTTCCGTAATGAAATTTCCCTTTTTGCATTTTCCAAACAATTCACACAATTTCAAAAGCCGTCACTAAATTTTGTGAATTTTGTGAGATTCCCAAATTACTTCCACAGCAACACCTTGAACCCCTAGCGTCAACAAATTTCTGCCAGACACACTCACTCACACATGCGAAAGAAATAACTTTCATGAATATGTAAAAAAGGTTCCACATACGCCACAGTGACCAGAAAGAGTCCACAGAACACACACACAACGCCCATATCGAATTTTTGCACACAAAATGCATTGCCACCCTCCTTCGCTCCACACTTACAGCAGCTGCCAGTCAACCAGTGTGCCTTATTCATGAAGAGCTGACAAGCGTTCTAATACATTTTAATTCAAAATCATTCGAATCCCAGCCAGCTCTGTCTCTCTCTTTCTCTCCCTCGTATGTCATTTAATTTTATTCATTTCAAGGATTCCCCTCGCCAATCCTCCTCACAATTCTGTACACTCCGGTTATTCAGAACACTGGACTGAAATTTTCAAATCGCTTTCGGGTGGAATCGCTCGAAAACAGTCCTTCCACACACACTCACACTCTCACCTACTTGTGCATTTAAATACCGTAATAAATTTCATATTTCCACTAATGTGCTCAACAGCGAACAATAAAATTATAATAAATGGCCTACAGTTTGAATTGGTAGGATGAGGGCAAGCGCCAGCCTTCGCCACCCACTGAGGACCCCAGCACGTTGTTGCATATTGTTCTTTAGTCCTCCGAAGGCTCTGAAGACAGAGATCCTTTGCCATGCTCGTCGGTTTGTGTAATGAAAGCAAAATGACCAGGAAGTTGTTGTTGAATATTTGGCATAACGACGGGGGAGGGGATTTTTGATTGAAGGCTTAGCTGAGACGTTGTGACTGAACAAAGGACTAAGAATGCAATGTTTGTCGTGGTTGGCTCCGGAGCCAAGGCCGACGATGAAATTTAAGTAATGATGGTCGTAATGATAGCAAGCTTGTGGGAGTGCTTCCTGGGTTTTGGGTGGAGCTGATGCTAAGAGGTTGGAAATTTCAAAAAGGCATCCGGTTTCTGCTGTGCATGTAACTGCAGTTCGGTCAAGTTGATTGAAAGAGAAAGTGGTCAGGGCTAAAGGACTCTGTCAACAAAGTGGTCAAAAAAATATGTTTAAGGCTGAGTGGAAATAACTTAGTGAGTTCAGAGTGTGTGAAATGCTTTCAACGTCAGCTTTTCGATGTAAGCGTGAGAGCCTCGTTTTCGAAAGTACATATGGGAAAATGTATTCTTTAGTTACTGAATAATTTAGGAGGAGTTTTGAAAGTTATGTAAATTCCGATTTCAACGACTTGTTATACTCTGTTTAATTCTGGGCTAAGAAAATTTGTAGTACATGTATTAAAATGTGTTAGAGTGTACTCAGGAGTAGAAAGTCGAATCAAATACTGAAGAATTCTGATAATAAACTAAAATATTCAGAAGCAGCTCATCAAAAAAAGAAAGAGAAAGATTCAATTGTAGCAAAAGTGAAAAAAAAATACATATATTCCTTACGAGGACTCATTTTACATGAAGAATATAACAAAGAATATACTACACCATACATAATAGTATTAATTACAATAAGCATTGTCATGCAAGAATACTTAATTTGACCACCATTTTGATTTTTTTTTAATTAAACAGGGAAAAGCGCCTGGAGACAATTTTGAAGGCAAGCTGTACTAAAATAATTTTTTTTCGTCCGATAAATATTCAGCATCTATAGCGTCCTCAATTATCTTTTATTCCAAGATTCGAAAAAAAAAAAAATGTGGAGTGATGAATCAAAATTTAACTTGATGAGTTTCAATGGGAAAGTGTTCATAAAATGCCTTCCCGACAAGGAGCTCGACCTTAGGTACAGCATTACAGCATGGAGGAGGAAATTGGAATTATAGGGTGTACTCTCTTGGTATGGTGTAGGTGCTGTATTAAGTATCCAATGTGGATATAGCAATATGGATAGAATAATTTACAAGGATACACTAAAAGATGCAATTGAGCCGCACTGCTTGGAATGAATGCCCGTTGCGTACATTTTCCCGCACGATAACAATGCTAAGCACACTTCATAGACAGCAAAGAAATGACTTTTTGGGGAAAAAATAATTGTTGTACTTTGGGCAGCGCAAAGTATCCACTTAAAAATCTTGGAAAATTTATGAAAGGACGTGACAAAAAGTTTAAAGCATGTTCCATCGAAAAATGCAACAGCGTTATTCAAAAAAGAAGAGTACATAAGTTTCTTCAAAATGCCAGGCTCTTGTTGATAGCATGACTAGTAAAATTTGTTCTGTTATAACAATAAACGAGTTTCCAACATAATACTATTCATATTCAGAGGCTATTTGTGAAAAGCTAGACTCTGGCCCATCGTGGGCTGCTGCGCCACAATTTTTTTTTCCAAATTTTTTAACATGAATTGTAAAAACTTTTTTTTCTCCTTTTCTTTGGCCAGCTTTAACTTGACTTGTTTTGTTTTTCATGAATTTTAAATATTTTATTCCATTTTTTTGTTAAAAATTTATGAAAATTTTGTTAAAATTAAATTACATTATACTCAACAAATTTTGCTGTGGAAAAATATGAAAACTAACTTTTTATCCAGCTGAAAAAAAAATTTTAACATTTTTTAATATTATAAAATAAAAATATATCCTGAAAAAAAATGGTAGAAATAATCGCTTTTTAAGTGAATACAACACTTCAATCAGAATCAAAAGCACAACTAAGGCTCATTCTTTAAGCTATCGATTGCAACTTAAAATAAGAGATTCGAGCTAATACAAGGAAAATTCCAGCTTATAACATTGAAAGACTAACTAAAGGTTCAATTTGTTTAATACTGGAATATAAAATAATGGAAAACCAATCTGCTTCTGTCATATCCTAAATTTTATTTGTGAATTTAACTTTGAATTGAATTAATTTATGGTAATTGAATTAATTGGAATTGTTCCACTGTGTCTTTTTTGAAAAATTACGGAACTGTATAAGGACGTCCAACTAATTTTTTTCTATTCAAACGCACTCTTAAATTATTTTATTATATTTTCTGACAATGTGAGTTCCAAACGATTTGATTTAAGAAACTCACTAAGAATTTCAATATACATTTTGTCAAATTTTTCGTAAGAGTCTTGGTCTAAAGACTCAGAAATTTTCGTCTTCTCATCTTACCAAACATTTTACCCGACATATTATTTGCACAAGATTCGGTGTTCAAGAAAACGAATAACGCAATGCTTTGGGGCTATCTGGGGAAAATTATGTTTCAAGGAGTCAATGGTTGTCGTGTGCACGAGATGCCTAGATGTGTACTACACCTGCGATGAATTTCAACTCGATGTCTAAAATGTTCTGTATTTTAAATAAACTGCAAATTTACTGAAATTGTTGTATAAGATATTTAAGGGGTATATATAGTATAATACTTAATTGGGTGGCTCCACAGCCGGTCAGAGCCCCGCTTTTCGGGGTAATACAAAGCTATTTTATTTAAGTGGAGCGATAATTCTGCGTCTGTATTTTTCTTATTAAATTAAAAAAGAAAACAAAATTCACTAAATTCAATTTCTAAACAACAACTTCCTTCCGCATTCATTCGCCATTCAATCCCAAGTACTCACCCATAGGTTATAACTTTCCTCAGGGGAGATCCTTTCTGCACAATGTTGACCATCTTTTGTGGCGGAAAGAGTTGAATTTCACTGAGATCGCAAATTTCCTTTTCGGTAAAAGTATCCGAGATTATTTTGTACGCGGTTGCCACATCGACATGGAAGGCAAATCCTTACCACAGGAGTAGAGCAAACAAAAATATTCATTTAATAGCGGTATTTATAGCTCGTTGTATGCGGTGCGGTGGGGTGCGGTACGGTTGTGGTATGGTGGAGAATGCATTGCAGTAACCACACAATGGTTAGTGCTCACGATACTGTTACCCTCATCCTGATTACGGTTTGCTTTGGCTATCGTAATCCCTTTAAGAGTTGCATTACCCGTTGAGGGCCGGTAGTAGTAATAGAAAATAGAAAATATTATTTTAATAATCAAGGATCCTCTCTCATTTACTGACGGATAATGTTCAGTTCATTCTACGAAACGAAACGTTCCACAGACAGACACATAGAGACGGATACGGACACAAAGAACTAGCAACAGTACCGGTCTATAATGATGTCGGCTTATCCGTCTCCGTCTACCCGTTCCAAGTACAAAGTACATTAAAAAGGATTTCTGACGGCACGGCACGGTACACCGGTGCACTGCACGCTGCCATCGTCGTCGTTCAACAACACATGTATCGTAAAGAGCTGTAAGCTCATTTCGAGGATTTGCCGCTTTGATTAAGGATTCATGTTTCGGTTGTTCATTGCGTTTTTTTCACTCACCTTCTTGTTTAATTTTCGCAACGCCATATTCCGGATCATACCAGTTCGATGCTTCAGTGGCTTTAGCATGTGCTCCGCTCTCGTGGCTGTGTATCATCGCTTTGTAGTTCTTTTTTGCCTGTTCCTTGGTCATGTTTGCGTCGGGCTTACCATTCGCAGCTCTGTCTGGTGGCAACGCCTGGAGGAAACCTTCATCTGCGTATGGGGGCACAGTTGTGACCTTCTTCGCGTACAATTCAATGGCAATGGGGTCTCGGGTGCGCTGTGGAAGGAAGGATAATGCAATTGTTCCACATCTTGCGCTACGAGCTCGTGCACTCACCAAGAAGTACTCCCGGTTATAGATGATATCTTCAATTCCAATTTCCAGTGAACTATAAACCAAGTCTCGGAGAGTTTTGATTGTTTTCGGTTTCTCCATGAGCAGGGATCCCACTATGCTAGCCGAGTAAAACTGGTAGATGCAAAATGAAAACAGGAGACTGGTAATGACAATGCACCGACCGGAGAGGAGATTCGTTGAAAAGGATAATCCTGCATGCGATACGTACGGTGTCGTGGGGCGGGCGGGAAGAGAAATGGAAATGACATTAATGGTGGAAAGATGGGCAGTCGATAATCCACAGTTGAATGCACTTAATGGGAAATGGTTTGTTGGATTGATAAAGGATATAATATTTCATTAGCAGATGACGACTTTCATCACATCAAAGTGAACTCCCGTCGAGCCCCACAAATGATGCAGGTGGACATTTTGGGGAGTTTCTGTCCTTCTGTTAGATGGATGTTTGTGTTTACCAGATTGCTCATGGCTTATGCTTTTGGTCGGTTGTCAATTTTGGCTTTGAAGTACAATAAATAGAAAAAAACATGTGGATGTTGTCTTTCTGAATATTGTATCGAGAAAATCTGTTTTCAATTCATTTGTGAGTTTTTTGAAATAGGTAGTGAAGCTTTGAAGAGCTTAAGTTAAAAATAGTTAGTGATAAAAAACAATCATTTAAACTTAATTTTGACTCTGCGAAGGAAAGTTTCTTTTGTGGCGGAATAAAAATGAAATATGCAGTTTTTCATTGAAATTTTTTCCACTTCAAGAATTCCTTTTGTTTCCTTTTATATGACGGAAATTTTACGAAAACAACAACAAAATTTGAAATTGGTTTTACATTTGTTTTCAGACGTGGTCTCTTGTGCATCTTTTGCAAATAAAAGAGAAAATGTAAAAAAAAAAAAAAACTCTTTAAAATTCACTCTAGACTCCGAAGTATTGACTGCTTTGAATAGTCTTTCCTCTTGACTCAATTCTGCTTATGAAAAAGCTCTTATTTGAAAGTAACACATTTCAAAAACGTAACTCACACATGGGGTAGAACCACGTCTCTGTGTTCAAGAACACTGAACTACAAACTCATACCCACCTTGCTGGCAAATCGAACCAATGTAGAACAGCAACGACTCCAGGACCCTCTCAATACCGTCCTTACATAAAATTCTATCTTCTCTCCCGTGCAGGTGATTCCATAAACGACGAACGCATTTTTTGAAAACCCCTCTCACACCGGTCTCAACAGCATTGTCATTATTGTGTGGAAACAGAGTATTCCTCGGACCACTGACTCCGACACCATAATCAATACAATCAATTGCACCGCCGCTGTAATCCGGCGGGACTTGTCCTCTTTTACGGATACCAGCTTTGGTGTTAAGTCTCTCGTTACTCAAAGTTGTTGCATCACCGCCGTCAGCTTCTCCTCCGCCAACGGCAGCTCCCATTCCCACTCCCAATCCGACTCCTTAAATTGAAAGTTTTGATTTATGATTTTCGAACGCATTCCGGTGAACAGGGGCGGAACTTACGAAGAGCACTCTCTCTGAGGAAGCCACGCCGCGCCAAGGGCAATGCATCCTTCTGAGCGAAAGAACTTACTTCAATATCTATTTGTCTTCTCTTCCGTCTCCCGTGGGCGTCCTTTGTGGCACGGTTGTGCTGCTGCTGTTGTTCCTTGTTTTTCTTCTTTCTACCCCCACCAGCCGAAGCTGCATGCTCAGCACTTTTGTTTCGCTGTGCCTCAACGACGACCTCAAGATCGGGTGATTTGTTGCAATCTATAATGGCGCCATACACAAACTCTGAAAACTGAATACCCGAACCTGAATACTCTACCTTCGGTAAAACTGCGCTCCACGATGGTCAACGCACCCAAAAGAACGATGGTTATTGCGCCGCAAATTGCCACCAGCACCCAAACGTCGTTGGTGAAAGGTTGGAGGAACACGATTTGATCCGTCCGAATCGTGCGGGGATGTCGGAATATGAAGCACGGCCTGCCAAAATCCAAAACAAACAGCTTGAGACAACACCATTCCGAATAAGTGACCCGTGGTGTCACTTTGCGTATCCTAATTTAAATAAACACCAACAACAAACACGACACCAGAGTTTGACTAATTTGGGGCCACATCAAGGTTTGCTTAGTCATGCGGGACATCCATCTGCTTCTCACCCCCAGAAACCGACTTGACAAACATGAAATTATTTTTGGTAAACCACTACTTAGCTTTTGTAGCATCTGTGAACACTAATTCTTGCAGCAGCGGTTGACAAATAGCCACAGAACACCGAAACAACCAGTGGCACTGAACGCTGTTGTGAACATAATCTTTTGGAAATCAGCCTCGGCTGGGGTGGAGTTTTGACAATGCCTCACAGCATCTTGGCTTTTTGATATCTGATTTAACGTCATAAAGTGACACAACATGTCATGGGATGCTTTGTATGCATGATAAAGCGCGTGGGCTGCCGTGCATTTCATTTTATTAACGGCAAAATGTGAAATATTTTCCGTCAACGACGAACGAGTTGATGTGTGAAAATACGACAGGTAAATTAATTTCATTTGCTTGATGTATCGTTTGCATTTGTCGGCTTAAAAAAAATGGAATATGCTTTTAGTGGAACTATGATTTTATGCGCAGTTTTTTATAAAAAAGGAAAAGGGAAATTTCCCCAGGCAACTCATTTCAACACCTGGAATGTCCTTGGGCTGCTTTGTGATATCTGACACGACTGTCACTTGTTTGCTATTTTTCAATTTTTGTGTCAACTAACACGAGATCTTCTACATTCTATGTGTTGAACAGATTTAAGGCAAGAAAATGTGATAAATTATTTAATTGAGTTACATGTATTTTCTATAACTCATACATTACTTTCGTCGAGAACATCTTGAAAATTGTTCTGGGAGTAAATGACACTCACTAATTGAAATTCTCAGCATTCGATTGATGTATTTTAAGTATTTTCTGTTTATTTTTTCAAAATATTTGATTCAAATGGCCGACATTTATTGGAAGTTTTTATTTTTGATTAAAAATCAAATGAAATTGGACATGTTGACCCATGAACTGATTGAAAAACTTAAGTGCGCTATTTTTTTTTGTTAAAAAAATTATTTTCGTGTATAACTTATGGCTGCAAATACTAGAAAAATAATTAGAAAAACTTAGTCAACCCAGTAAAAAAAATTCATCATCATCATTAGTGGCGTAACAGCGCACGAAGGGCCAGAGCCTAGCTTTTCGCGCCACCACTGTGTTGTGCGCGTTATAATTTTGACACAAGTGAAGAAAAAAAAATTAGTCAACGTAAATTGGCTTGACTATTCGCTTAAAAATATATGAAGCAGATCATCTACAAAGCTTAAAAGAGTAAAATTGTGATCCATAGTTTAAGAAAGAAGTGTGAATTGAGTTGTATTAGATCTGCTACACTGCGCAGTGTAGGGCTAAGACAAGGCTTCCACATTGAGAGAATATTATATCCAATAGAGTAGACTATTCTATTGAAACGGAATGCAAGCAAAAGCAAATTTATTTTAAGTACACATCTGGAACAATAAACAGATCAATATTTTAATTTTTAAAGTCAACTAAAAATTTAAAAATTAAGAGCTAGAAACTAAAGCCAGAGGCTTTCGGTTAGACCAGATCAATATAAAGGTATTTATAATAATTAAACAGACCATTAAATAAGAAACAGACAAAATGTGTTGGCATGAAAGAAGACTCAAATTATTTAACAAGTCACGCTATTTGATCCTAATCCTTAAAATAGAGTCGTTACCCAGAAAATTGTTTCGATTATCACTCGATTTGGGCGCTTCGTTTTTTTTTTTATTCAAGCATTTTTCCCTGAAAGACAACACAAATTAGTGGCTATCCATAGAAAATGTTTTAAATAATATCGAATTAGATTACAATAAACAATTTCTTCTCAACGAAAAACTTTATAAACTAACTTACATTGACAACAACTCCATATTTAATTGATTAAGTTTAAATTTAATAACACATTTTAATTTATATTCATATTTTGCTTCTGTTGAATGCGAATCAACAATGGAGCTGTTCAGAGCAATTTTTCTATTAAACAAAAATTTAAGAAAATGGATGAAATAATTTACATCCTCCTCTAAAACACACTACGTTTTATTCAAACAGTTGTCATTTAGCGATGTTAATCTTTATCATTCAGAAAAGTTATTGTAAACACAAAAAGTCATAACTCTACCAAATGTTTCGACACGTAAATGCAAGATTTTTCAAAAAGTGGAGTGGATAATCTGAATTTAATTTATTCCATTTTTACTTCCTACTTTATCAGAGTTTGATTGAAAAATGTATTCGCATCACTTCGGCTTTTTTGTTTTCCTCAATAGAAATCTATGTCGTCAAGTAAATCCTTTTTGATAGCACCTCTTAAGAGTAAATCCCAAAAGACGTAGCATCTATTTTTTTCTAAATATTTCACTGAAAAAAAGCCAACGCCGGCAATGTAAAGAAGACTTTCACTTATTTACCACAAAAAAGGTACACAATTTTTTTTTTTGCTCATTTTTTTTTATATCCAACAATCTATCTTGAGATTTTCAATACAAGTACATAAGCTGCACTTAACTTGTAAAATGAAAATTTATATCCCATCTGTATCGAAGGATTTATTCGCAATTAATGTGTCACACACCCCGGTCCATTTGATGTTGTTTCGCTCCCTTACATGGCCTGCTTGGGTGCCTTCCTGCCTGCCTATCAACACTTGTCGAGAATAAACAAGAAAAATGACAATCTAATCGTTAGGCAAGCGAGCACACACGCAAACAATGGTATCATTTTTCATCCGATTGACAGGTAACAATATGCCAAATTAAAACCCCACCACAACATTTACTCACCCACTCAACCGCTGCCATCTCCCGCCTACTCTCACTGACACCGAGACTCACCTGGCAATCCATGTCCTTGTAGTGTAATCAATCACCTTGGCACGTTCTATCCGGAAGAAAATCGGTGATCCACCAATATCGGCCTGACGTCGTACAAGTGCTCCTATCATCCCATCGAATTTGCCATTTTTCAGGTAGCCCCAGGAGGGGGTGCGCGACATGACCAAGCTTTAAAGTAATAATAATTGAAAGCGTCCCGCAGCCGGGCGGTTGTTTGAAAAGAAAGAGACAATTTATAAATGCTTAAGGGTGTTTGTGTGGGCGCTTAAGGCGTGCACAGCATGCAGTGCACACTCGTTGTCGTCGTACACGTTCCACTCACCTGAAATTGAATAAATCCCGGACGTGCGATAGGAGGGCGAAATTGAAACGATTCATCGAATCCAGGTGGGTGTCATACTGCTGTGTCAAGTAATCCTCTAAGCTGTCCGTGTGATTCTTGTTGGTTACCTTCGTGCGGAGAACAGAAAACATTAGTGAAACACAATACACAACTACATGCTGCACAGAACACACATAAAACAAACATCCAAAGTGTAAAATGACAGAATTAAGAATTTAACCCCAGCAGGGAGGGCAACAGACGTATAAATGTCCACCGCACCCGCCCATTTGACACCACCCACCAACTTGGGTATGTGGGGGAGGAAAAGCCAAAGCCAAAGCCAAATTCGAAAGGCACCAAATGGTCTCGGATCTCGGATTGCGGATGCTCGGTTGGATGTTGACAAAATGGCAAATGGGTACCCCCAAGGGAATGTGGCATCTCGTATTTGTCGTCCTCGGATGTAGCAGCAGCACTGGCTCAACCGTATGCTGGCTTGCGGGTATAATTTAGAATTTTAAAGGAGTCAGAAAACAAAGAGTGCAGAAAGAATGTAAATCTTCATTGTCTGACCCTCAGTCGGGGATGACACATGGGAAATCAGATCGTACAAAACCTCCCCCGCCCACCGGGCACACCTAGATACCAAAAACTTTCGATTCCCAACCACTCACCACAATCATGCAGCGGATGCGAGCGTTCTTCATGTCCATTCGACGGATGACTGTGGTCGTTTGGCGGTACCACTTCTGCAGCTGTAGGCCAGATCCTTCGGAGAATTTTCCAATTTTAGTTATGTTTAAACTGCCGCCGTATTGAAGTCCGGGGCTCCTGCGTGCGTGCAAGCAAAGGACGAAAGGTGTTAAATGTTCGTGTAGCCTTTCCTATTAAGTTTTACGAAGGGACATTAAAAATTACTAAGTACACGACCGAAGCAATGTCGTCTATGCTGTTCGATTGTCATCTCATGTTTCGGGCGAACTGAATTTAAACTCAGCCCTGGATTAAATGCAAATGGGAACATTCAAATTAATGTGTGCTCCTTATCATCCCCAGGAAATCAGTAAATGAATCAAGATTGGGTGATAAGGAAAGAGCAGGGATCACACAATTCCTTATTGGAACTTTGTTCATGTGGCTTAAATGAATAAGCAGTTCTTACATGTTGCCTGCATATCTAATCTGTGTCTTCCGTCTTGTGAATAAGGAAGTGAGTTTCAAACAAGTGGAGTTTCCACTGAACGATAAATGTGAACTGATTTTGCTCAATTTTCTCATAAAATTAACTATGATGAATAATGGATACTCTTCATTTGATGAATTTACGAATGTTTAATGTGTAAGGCAGAAATAAAAGTTCTTAAGGAACGACTAAGTTATTTGATTGCGATCAGTTTCTGGGCTAGAAAATGGGAGATAGTTGCAATTTCTCTCAATCATTTTTGCTTCAAAAGATTTAAAGTTATCTTTAAAAAAAGTTCAAACAATTTTTATTTAAGAAAGCGAGTTACAGTGAGCAAAATAAGTCTTAATGCCCTAGAATGGTCTATCTTTATATAATACATTAAAATTATTTGAAAAATGCTGGAATAAATAAAAATGAAATGAAATGAAAAAAAAAAAATGTTGATTACGAAATTTTATAAATTAAACATGAAAAATACTTCACTTTACGAATCAGAAATATAAAAACATAACGCAGTTTTAAAAATAAACGCAGCAAACGTCTTGATTGCTTAAAAAAATATGCAGCAAATTTTAGGTTATGTTTAAATTTTGTAGAAACAAAACAACAAATTTTGTTCGATGTAATAAAGTACAAATAAAAGAGTACTCAACATCATCTTCTTGACCGCTTGTTCCACTAATGGGGTCGCGGGGGCAATGCACGTAGAAGAGATCTCCAGGCAACTCGATCCTCCGCTCCTGATAAAATTTTATTTGGAAAAACCTTTTATTTTAGTTTAAGTATGAAATAAGCAATAATAAATAATGGTATTAAGACTTCTGCTGTTCACTGTATATATTTTTGAAGGTCTCTAAACCACTAAGTCAACGATAATATTGACGAAAACCTAGAATAATTTTACTGCCATTAATTCACTACATTTTCGTACCACTTTTTTTTTTTAAATAAGAACACTGCCAAAAAGTAATGCCAAATCTACTGTCACAAAAAGTTCTTCAGTTCTTCAGAACGAACTTAAGAAATCCTTTGCAGTTTCAACCGCTCGCTCTATTGCTGGCTGAAGTGGATGAAAAGAACATTCTCTCAGCTAATTAAAATAATCACTTGATGCCCTCACTGTCGATGAAATTTCAATTAAAATTAATCGCTCACCAATAGCTCCTCAATCGTTATTGTGTATCCTGTGTGGGGAAAAGAAAGATCGCTTCGCTTAAGTTTTATGGAAATCATACAGAATCTGTACTCAATGCATAAATTAGTTTTCTCCAGTAATTGTTTTCCACATTCTGCAACCCATCGTTCACTAATTCATTGGGCTCCATTCAACAAGTCTCCCATCACAATCATAAAAACTATACCAGCACAAATGTTCCGCAATCAAAACTCACTTCCTTCACAAACTAATCAACTTAAAA
Organism: Syritta pipiens; assembly: GCA_905187475.1. NCBI lineage: Eukaryota > Metazoa > Arthropoda > Insecta > Diptera > Syrphidae > Syritta > Syritta pipiens. Next base: position 853,025 of record LR994574.1, on the reverse strand, counting down.
TCCCAGTAAACGTGGAGTTGAGTGGCAGTGAAGCAGTGGATAAACGAAGGTACTCACCAAACGTCATATAGCATGTAGTAATCCTCCTTTGAATTCTGATCCCCATTGATTCGCTTCGCCAATATTAGCTCAGTATTTATATTGATGTTGATTTTTTCTAGAAACTTCTCAATAAGCAAGTTATCGTGCTCTTTCTGCACGTTGTCGGTGCTATCGGCGACGTTGTTGTCATCGTTGTCATCGGCGTAGTCGCCGTCATTATTGATTTTATTATCCTTCGCCTCGAAGCCACCAGTACGAGGAGTACGAGTGGCTGAAGTAGCTGTAGCTGTGCCAGCCTTTTGCGGCAGCTGGAAATCATTCCCCACATCATCACCATCATCATCTCCTTGCCGATTAAAAGTATAATCCTCAATCAAAAGCCAATGATACGATGAGTTGAAAAGTCCTTTGTTCGAAGCCTGTGTGTGTGATATGAGGACGAGCGGCGCGGCCGATTGTGTATGCAGGATGCACGGATAAAAACAACGATGACGATGACGATGACGACGATGGCAGGGGCGAAGGCAAAGAAGGAAGAAAAGAAAAAGGCGGAAAAACAAACTGATTACATATTTATACTGTTTTCCCCCCGGACCCACCATCCCACGCCCACCAATCTCTCTCTCTATCTGTGCGCGAGTCAACTCCAATCCACTCTTTTCAAGTTGGCGAAAGAAAATGTTTTTCTGTGCTCGCACTCCAAGGATGGGGATGTAGCCTGGATAATTGTGGATTACTGAGTCTTTCTCGACAATTACGGAAATTCAACAACTGATTTTTATCGTACCAATGGATTATGGTAATGGCAGGATGACGCGCTGGTAAGTGAGGTGGGAGGCAAAGTGCTATCAAATTCAACAGTTTTTCATGGGCTTGATATGGGTCAAGCCAAGGGTCCTTGGGAGTTGGTTATGTGCGCGCAGAACAAGGAACAAGTGGGAGCGTTCGCATTTATAATACTAAAATGGGTTTTGCGTGTTTTCTTTTCTTTTGTCTTTTGTTTGCAGTGAGATTGGGGAGAGCTTTAAAAAATTGGACGCATCTTAGAAATCCTAGTGAGTGGTTTAAGGGTTACGCGGAAGACTGCTCAAATGAGGGGAGAGAGGCTGTTGTTAATTTTGTTAAACTTTTTTGTTTCTGGCTGATACGAAACTCTACAATATTTTATTATTTCTAATGCCGGTGAGCAATGATAACTGAGGGCCTTCATATCGCGTCCTAGCCGAAATCATCGGAAGCAACATTTTAAGCAAAAATGAGGTTATGAAGCAGTTCGATAATTTATTCGATTGGGTGTTTTTCTTCATGATTCATCATCATTATAATAATAGAGAATTATAAATAAAAGATAATTCTAAAAATTAAGAATCAATGTTTTTTAGCTAAGGCAAGGAACACAAAAAAAAAAAGCCTCTCCTGAGAAATTTGTATTTTGTCGCTTACGCGCGATATGTAGGAAGTAATTCACGTGCAGATCAAGCAAACTTAAATTCAAGGATTTACTGAAAATTACAAGAGTTATACCTGCTGCTTACAAATATTAGACCAACATCCGTTTACAAATCCTACTCATGGAACTAAGTGTCATGTTAGCAAGTCTTGTTAAATCACCTCTATGTTGATCATTTTTCCTGCTGGATAAAATAAAAACTCTCACAAAATTATCTATTTTGCTAATCGAAATATGATCGTGAAATGGATAGTTTTTTTTCCTTTCAACTTCGACAAGTTCTCATCTAGACCCTCCTGTAAAATTATCTTAAGAGTGTTAATCAGTGGATCTTCGGCCAGCCTTTACAAATGACGACCCTTAGTAAAAATTTTGATAAAATCGAACAAGGTTTTTATTTTCTAATCTGGTTTGCTATATTGTGGACGATTAATTAACAAAACTTATGTTAACAAAACGTATGTTTCTATATTGTAAGATTATGTAGAATCGTTTTAAGGGTATATGAAAGGTGACGTTGTTAAATATCCCCTTTGAAAATCAATGCTAAGTTCAATTAGAATAAAGTTAATGCAATTCAACTGACTTAATTGGTTGAGTTAAATTTACACATGGAAGGATCTAAAAAAGCTAGAGATGGTACTAAAGTCATTTAAAACCTATTTTTAAACTTCCTTTTCCATTTTTCACGGCTCCACCTCCAGTGAACGATTGAAAATCTTCCCGGAGTACTTCTGTCTTCTGTACTTCTGTTCGTAATGTGTCAAATTAGAACGCGCACAACACAGTGGATACGCAAAAAAAGATTTGCTCTGGCCCTGTATTGGCTGTTACACTATTTATTCTAATTACTTTTTTTAAACTTTCTAATAGAAAATTTTATTTCATTAAACAGTGGTGTCCCCCGTAGACACAATACTTTCGGACATTGGTTCTTCTAATTTTTTAATGCTAATTGTGAATCGTTGACTCGTTCATAAAACTAAAAGTTAAATTGTGAAATTGACATTAAAAGACGTGACATTTATCCCGAGATTGTATTTACATCCTACCTCAAAAAACTTTAATAATTCTCAGCCTCACTTTAAATTAACGAAAAAATATATTTTCAACTCAAAATATCGAACATGAACGAAAGAGCATTGAGCTGTCATCGTGACCTGCCACTTTGTGTTGGCAGAACTGTAAAAAGCCAATAAAATGACTGTTCACATTTATTCAGCTGCAGGTACTGCAAAAATTCTCAGAAATTTATTTCAGTAGCCCAATATATCAGTCAATCTCAATTAATTAAAAAAAAAATGTGTGTACAAAATAAAGCCGTAATATCGTCACGTCCCAAAGCAATCGCAATTAATCGGAGTTCCTAAGAAAGCAACGAACTATAATTAATTCTTTTGAAAACAAACGCTTGAAGATGGACTTTCCAGTGAAATTTATATCCCCGTCACTAACGTAAATGCATTTTCAGTCAACAAACTTACCATTTGAATAACTTTCCTACTGGCATCGCCACAAGATAAATCCAAAACTACAACTTGACGTAACACCTCACTGCGAAGGAGTGCTTCAATTGTCGCCTCGGATGCCGTGGAACTGGAGCGCTTTTTATTTGCCGAATTTCCCTTAGTCTCCGCTTGACGATTGTTGATTAATAGATCGATTCGTAAAACTTTAATTAAAACCCCCTTCAGCAAGGACGACGCTGGTTCAGAGCGTCGCCGGTCAGTCGAGGAGGAACTATTGGAATTGTTGCCACCATCGCTTCTGTAACCCCTATAACGTCGATTATCCTTGCTGGTGAATAACGCTCTCAATATTGTCAGCGTGTCAATATTAATCGATGTCCTTGTTTGCTCTCGTAGCCGTCTAGTTTGTGACCCATGCTGGCACATAAGCAAACTTATCCTCGGTATATGCTTGTATTCTACAGCGAGTTCATAAATTAACTGATGTGGCAGCGTTGCTCCTGCAACCGTTTCTAGTCGGCTGACATCACTATTGCGTTGGTTTTTGTAAACAGGACCAAATGGGGGTGGTTGTAATAGCCCCTGAGCGTAATAAGATGCACGATTCGGCTTATCGTCTATTTTATCTGCTTTGAGTGTTGTCAATGCGATTGCGATTCGATTTGGAATTAATGACCAGAGAGTAATTAACACAAGGATACTGGCTGCTCCTTGTACGCTGGTTATGCTGTTGATGCTGCGGATGATGTTTGCCTTAATTATCATTTTTATTGAGAATTTTACTTGACGTTGTGTTGCTGGGATCACGATGGACTTTGTTCAATGGTGATTCTCTTTGAGCAGCTTCAACTTTTTATAGTTTTGCATCTGACATTTGGAAATAAATTACAAGGGTATGCATGACATGAAGGTCGAAGCTGAAAGGACATCGCTTTAAAATTCAGTCACAGTCAAATTTGAATTTTTAAAAACATGTCTACACCGAAAGAATCCATTCGCTTTTAAATCTGAGTTGCAGTCACTTTATTAAAAGCTTTCGATTACATGTTTGAATACAAAGACTATTCGAGTTTGGTTGAGAGAACAAGGAATCGATTACCCAGGATGATTTCTAGGCTTTGATCTTTGTAGAAAGAGGAAAAAAGGAATCCATTACGAGAAATTCGCAAAATATAAATGTGAAATAGGCTGTGTGGACTACTAAGCGTGCATACCAAGGTTCAAGCCGAGGCCGGTTTAATGACTTCTACGTCCTTGTATCTTCTAGAAGCCGTCCAAAAACATTTTTTTTTCTAGAAATCATCCTGAAATTCGCAGTGTAAGGCTGACATATACGGCTCCCACTTAAGGATAAAAATCAAAAATATCCGAGACAATCTGCTTCTTACAAGCCGTTCCGTGGAATGTTATACGATAGTCTTCGATCAATAAAAACTTAAAACCCTAAAAAATCATGTAGATTTTCAATATAAGCGATTTTTTTTTGTTTTCAATACTTTCTACTAGTTCCCCTAAGACAAGTTTTTTGAAAAAAATTAAATCAACTTCGATAACCCATTTTCTCTCAGTGCACATGTCGACCTCGAATTCCTCTACCTAATCGCATAAACACGGAGAGAAAAAAAAAATCAAAAAAATCAATTATCCCATCCGACAGTAATTCTATGCCATAAGATATTTATGGTCCTTGAATATTCAAATGACATTTCTATGACAGCACTCATGTGACCCGCTTCAAACATGCAGAAGAGACGAACCCCAAACGACATGCCATAATCAATTTCATTTCGCACACAGGATAGACCAATTAGGTCCTCTTTAGTTTTCATTTAATCAAGCGATTATATTCCTGTCCCGTATACGAGTGGACGTAGTCGTAGTTGGCCTCTTCATAAAAAAGGCCAAAACTATTCAAATGCATGGAACAACTACAAACTACGAACTAGCTGACGACAACAAGCCCTGAACGATATTTAGAAAAAAGACTTTTGAGTACGGACTAAGGGAATCCTGACACACACACACACACACTGCCAACTGTGTAGTCATTTTTCATTCTGACAGATTGGATTGATGTGTGTAATATCGTATGTAAATTGTGTTATTTTTGCCATGAGTTCGGACAAGACGTGTGTGCGGGCTTGAAGAAATATGTCACATATTTGGGAAAATCATTTTTCATTTTTCTTAAGACTGAAGAGGGCAACTGCTGTGTCTAAGAAAAGCGGACAAGAGGTATTAGACGATTGAGTTGGAGTCGGCTTCTGGTGGTTGTGAATTTGCGATGATACAATCTTTTCTTTGTTTTTTTTTTTTTTTTTGGAGATGTGCGGTGTAGTTGAATTCTTGATGATTGATTTGAAGGTGGTTTCCGTTGTCTATTTTTCAATTTGATTTTCAAACGTTAAGTTCAGACATTTATCTATAAATGATATTGACTGTAAAAATGACAGCAACGATATTCTTTAAACAAACTTTACAATTTAGAGAAAATTCTGAAAATTTATGAATAAAAATGAAATTGAATCTTCGGGGCAATTTTTATTTTATTTCAAAAATTTTCAGAAATTTCTCTAAATTGGCAGCAAGGCAACATTTAATTTTAATTCATAATTTTTAAATTTCCTCAAAAATGTAAGGTTTGCTTAAAAAATCCAATGGCTGTCAAGGGAAGCTCGATCTGTCAATGGCTGAATTTTTGAGGTTTTTGAAAGTCAGTTCGTGTTTGAAGCATCAAATTCTATAAAAAAAATGTAAGCAAAGTGGACTTTGTTCAACCCAGAAGTAGGAAACACCCTTGAAAGGGCAAAATAATGGTCTCAAAGTTGCTGTACACATGATAGCGATAGAAAACTCGTTCTCATTTGCAGACTAGTTAGTAAAAGTAGTCCTCCATTTCCATCCTTTCCACGTCATGCATATATAAATTGCTAAATTATGTGTACCAAGTTTGTTGTACAAATGATTGGGTGTATACTAAAAGCAGTTACGAAAAACAAGCAATAAAGAACTCTACTTGACACATAGAATAAGATATTTCATTGACACCTTATTCCAATAAGAAGTCCTCCTTTTCCCATCTATGTTGCAGAAGTAGTTTCTGCTCCTCCTCTCCATCACGCCACTCGAATACTCTTGAAGACACACACCATAACTTACAACTACACATCCCACAAATAGACGGGAATAAATTTAAAATATTAAACGATAATTGATACGGGGATAAGGATAAGCATTTGTAAATTGAAACCATAACTCCGCAACCCGTTTAATAACTCAGTCACCACTCCGCCTCCAACATGGCCCCCTTTTCATATTTCCTAACGTTGAACACTTCAATCAATTTTATCGACTTGAGATATTCCAACCGACACACACAAACATATACCCCATAAAATGAAGGCTTTTAACGGAATTAAATTCGATGTTATGCCACAATTTGAATAAAAGTCGACGAAAACGAAAATGAGAAAAAAAAACAACGGAGAAAAAAATGAGAAAATCAACGTAAGCAGCATCAACAAGTTGTGTAGCGTGAGGGGTTTGACATTAGAATGTCGACCTGTCGCCTTTAATAGTTCCAGTCGCGGTTTTATAAAAATTGCGAAGAGCCAGCCATCCTTCATTTTTATTTTATCATTTCTCCTAAATGAACCTGGTTCCGTTCGCAAAAATAAATGTCCTCGTTAAAAAGTTGAGCATAAAATAAAATTCTCTCCCCTCGAACCTGAAAATGGGATTAACTGTGAAGGACTCGGCAAGTTATCGACGAACGCACCCCAAAAAAAAACATTGTGTCGAAGTTCGCCATGCGTCAAATTGAACTGGGTTAATTTTCTGCATATTTAAGCGTCATTAATTTCTATGTCTTATTTACACATTAATCAATATTTTAATGGGCGAGCAACTGGATACAGCAAGGAGTCACCCGACCATATTTTTGCGGATGGTGGTCTCCTTTGCTCCCTCCTCTCAATAATGGGCAACTTAATTTTCTAAAAATAGTTTCGGTTGCCACGGTGAGCGCAGGGCGTACAATATAAAACAATCCCAGAAATTGCAGTTCGCTGTCAAAGTCAAGTTTATTGCTGAAGGATGCCCGGGATGCTTGTGCTCGTCCGCGTTTTGTCTTATTTGGACTTCTAGCAGCGCGCAAGCAACCCTATCATGCACTTGAATCGTGCATAACGTATTTCACCAGAGGGTAGCAGCTCCTGTCTCTCCCTCCTGGTGCGGTGTAGCAAGGAGCTCTTTCGGATTATTATCAAATATGAGCTCCTTTGTGCAGAAGAATTAATGACCTTTCCCCGTTACGTATTCGCCATGGCACACCGATGGTAAACCTTCGGAGAACTTCATCATTGTAAGTAAACAGTCGATATGGAAGTAATTGGTAAGAGGTCGTTAGCTCGGATTTGAAGGAGGGGAGATTCCTATCCGTCTGTGTACCTTCAGATGAACGATATTTGCCTTCACTTGAGACCAAAGGGTGAGCTGATAAGAGCTTCGAGTAGTTATAATTGGATTTTGAAATTAATAAACTCTGAATCACATGTAGTTGCGATTTAATTAAAGTCAAACGAACGAGTGTGTATCAGACCTAAGCAACTGAAACTAATCATCGGTCTTTTAAGGGTTTTCCAAAAGACATAAAAACTCCAAACTACACTCAAACTGTAATCGATTTTCGATAGCGAACTTCAAGCCCGCCAAAACCCATCATAAACACCAACAATCACTCATAAAATTTACAACCGTTCCTTATGCTGCCACCGTTATTAGCCGGAGCATATCCGCAAACACTGTGATTCCACCCACCATAAAGCACCACCAGCAACAACAATTTTAAATCTCATTTTCTGTCACATGGATTATTATGATGGACATCCGGGCATTTAAAGTGGATAAACTCCTGCCATCACTATGACCCGAAAAAAATATGGCCAGGCAATTGCCGACGACCGTGGGGAACAAACACAAAGGACTGCCGCCTCCGTGCCGAGCCGTGCCGCCATCCGACCACGAACATCACTCCCCGTCCCACTCGGGGATGGCGGTTAATCTGGTTCCCCTCGATGACAGACTGCTTTGCGGGTTATTTCAAAAATTTATCGCTTTTAAGTTTCCTTAAAATACTGTGAGCGGTCCCGATGTTGATGGGCCGATGGCCCGATAGCGGGGCACATAACGCATGAAGCGTTAATATTTCGTAATAAAAATTACAAACGGCCAAAACGTGCGGAGTATTCCAATTGGGGTATGGCACTTGCCGGCTGTTGGGGTCTTAAACGGGGCCCCGCTGGTTTAACTAGTATCGAACATGACGTACAGGCGTTCTAAAACACATGAGACAGACTTTTACACTTAAAAACCGTCGAACGTCATTTCACCTCGTTGTACGTTCATATATGCGCCTCGAAAAAAGTCAGAAAAACAAAGCCCCTCTTTGGGTAAGGGAATCCTTACACTTTCACATCACGTCGTTGTCCTGGATGGATATGCTTTGACTGTGTATTGAGCTGGATGTGGCGGCAGCAGTGGCGCAGATAAAATAAATTACACGAGTTAAATCATCACCATCAGGACGGTTCGGCGCGACGCGACGCGACCCAGCACTCCACCATAACTTCGCAGCGGCCGCAGGAGACGGGAATGTTAAATGACGTGAGCATCAAAACACAACTACCACCGCCGAGGACACAGACTCATTGCATAATGGCTGCCATGGGGGCGGTTTCGCCTGGCTAAAGGTGTAATGTGCAGGTGAAGTGTCACGGCAAATTGTTTTAACGCAATAAAGAGGCATTCTGTGATTTTTCGGAGGGACTGTTGTTTAAATTTTAATTCCTGCAACCCTTTCTACAACCACCGAGGACGGCACGTAACGACACGGCTTAAACGGTTTTATTTGCCTGATAATTTTTTAAGTTAAATTTCGACTCGAGCATCCAGTGATGCACGAGACTGCTCACGGAGAGTGCTGGGATTCTATTAAAATAATAAAATTACTTCCGCACCGAAAAACTACGAAAAGACAGCGCGAGAGGGGGGCGTTCAAAACAAAGCGCGCTTGGACACAGAGGAGATGAAATAAAAATGCAATCTCGTAAAATACGTTTTCGGTGCATATTTGCCCAGCAGAGCGTACGTAAAATTAAAATTTATGATGTTTCGCATGACGTAAGGCTGGAGTGTGTTCAAGATGATGATGTTTCTTGTGCAACAGGAGGCTTTAAATGTGCACGATCCGCAGGTTTGAAGGACCTTAGAAAACAAGCCACCTAGAGACGGACTTCGTGCAGTTCGACCAAACAACAGCATCCAATATTCAGTGCCTTGGAAGCATGCAATGTCCGTCCTGCATCACTTTCCATTATTTATCCAACACTCACAGTCTTACTCGCAGAGTCATGGGACTGTAAACCATGATGGCCTTCCGCATCGAACAAAGTCATCTTCAAGAATTCCTATCCGCTCCATAAGTTTTATTCAGATACACCCAAAAGGACCGCTCCAGACGCTTCTCAACTGCGAACGTCAAACGCCAACAACTTTATAGTTTTATGGTGAAACTTTTTCACTTATCGTGCACATAAATTGATTTTCTTGATGACAGCACATTTTCAATTTTCGGAGCGGGCGGGACGGATCGGCCCGACCGGGGACCCCGAAGAGTCGGTTGGTTAAAGAGGCTGAACTTTGAAACAAAAGTGGTGCAGGTGTGCATCTGCTCGCTATGATATTTCACTTCATTTATAATAGATGATAAATGAATACACACACGTGCACATCACCCCCACACACACTCGAGCAGGAGAATCCTTCCTAACTCGGAAACTTTGCCTTACCGCATTCTCCCTTTGAGGAAGGAGTGTGTGTGTGTGCAAGAGCCCGCGCACGAACGGGCTACCAGAGATTATGACTGCGAAGGGACATATTACGGAGAGAGCGGAACGCTCGGGCGTTAAACAATGAAAAAATGATGAAAGTATTAATTTTGAATTTTGACATGTTATGGTGCTGGGACTTTTTGATTGATAAGTATATTTAAACAGCTAGGCACGGGTGCTGGTGGTGTTGATTGATTGTGTGGCGATGAGATGGTAAGGGGGGTTCGTTTTTGGTTCAAGTTCAATGCAAGGATAGAAGGCCAATGAAAACAATAAGGATGGTTTTAATTTTATTTTGCGGTCAATGAAAGTGGAAAAGTTTCCTGATAGTCCAGTGGGATAGGTTTGTGTCCTTGGCAACCTTGCGAAAGTTTCTGACGCCACTCTCACTCGCACACTTACTTAATGGTATTTTATGAAACACTTTATGCTCGTTCTTGAGTGTTTAAGTACTTTGTCGTTGGATTACGAAGAACTTTATGAGGTTAGTTGGGCTTTGATTAAAAATTTATGGGGGGTTTTGGAAATTTAATTTAATACTTGACCATGACAATTTTATTTCGTAGTCATTATTTTTTTTTTTCATTTATGACTTCATACTTTTAACTTTCTTATCTCTCTGTCAGAAAACTGCAAGTCAAACTCAATCACAAACATGACAACACTTTGATTTATCAATTTATAAATAGTTCGAAGATCAAATGAATGCGCTTCATTTTAAATTTTTGATGAGAACTATTGCAAACATTACATCAATTTTAACATATTATGATAGAAAGACCATCAAAATATAATGAATATCTTACTGATATTAAGATACGTTTATTTTACTAGGTCGTGGGCACCTTTCCGAACCGAGAATCAATTAATAGGCAAACTTTGTGATCGCCTAAGGGTCTCGACAACTCTCTCAACAAAATATTCAGATTGATGGCAAGACTTTATAACGAACTTTTTAAGTGCGGTTGGTAATATGACCTAATTCTTCAATCGGTAACAAAATCCATATAAATTATTCCAAGTTTTCGTTACTCGACAGGTCTTAAGTCTCTGGGCCATATACCAGTCTTTAGACAGAGAGTGGACCAACAGATCAACTGGCAATGAAAGGAGTTTTTTTTGTTACTTAGAGTGGTGATTACAGAATTATAAACTGTTTTTTTTTCCTCCATTCTTTGTTTATATTTTTTTATTCAAGAGAAGAAAACAGGTGAAGTTAGAGCTGACCAACGAATTAGAAATGGAGAAAAAAGTTTAAAAAAAATCGTGTTACAAAATCTGGAAAAAATGGAGAGTATTATGTTGGAACCTCTTTACTTATTATAACAATCGAAGACAAAAGCGCATATGGTTGTCCGTATGATTGTTTGCCTATAGAAGAAAGAGAGAGAAGACTATATTTACAGTAAAAATGAGGATTTGCTGTCGAAGATGGCGTTACACAGTGAGCTTCGAAGCCAATGAACATGAGAAAATCTAAATTGTTCGCTAACAACGAGCCGTTTGCGAGCTACCCCATAATCGACAAGAAATGCGCAAGCACGATCAGGTTGGGCGAACATTATTGTCGTGTAGGACCTCTTTCTGTTGCGTCGTACACACAACCGTGCGTCTTTATTCTTAAAAAAAAAGGAAAATATCCCTTTGACTCAATTTTTTTCCAAAACTCCCTCTAACTCAAACTAATATTGGTGAAAATTCAAGTTAGAAGGATTCGACTGTACACCATAAAAGCAGTCGTTTCTAATTTTGTGACCATCATCCCACCAATCGTCCAACTTCATTACAACTTTTATGTTGCCTGTGTTTCTTATATTCCACTTAAACTCAGCTTAAAAAAAAAGTGTAAGCCCAAAAATGTTCCATCAAAGATTGCAAAGTTGGGACTGGATTAGCCATCGATCCTCTAGTAGGACAACAAACTGAAGGATACAGCAAAAATAATTAAGGAGTTGTTGATGTTTTCGACATCTAGGCACATGAAGGATCATCTACTGTTACCAGGCTTAAATCTGATTGATAATTTGTGGCAATATTTTGAAATACACGGTGGGCGCCGTGGCTTAATCGTTAGTGCGTCGGACTGTTAAGCAAGAGTACCTGGGTTCGAATCCGGCTCGGGGAAATAACACCAAAAACATTTTTCACGGCCCCACCTCCAGCGAACGATTGACAACCCTCCTGGAGTACATCTGTCATGGAAAGCTTTTGCAATTCGCCGTTCGGAACCGGCATTAAACAGTAGGTCCCCTCCTCATGTGTCAAAATTATAACGCGCACAACACAGTGGAGGCGCTAAGAAGCTAGGCTCTGGCCCTGTATGGCCTGTTACGCCGATTATTTTTTTTTTTTTTTTTTTAATTTTGAAATACACGATCGTAAATGGAGGACTTCAAAAAAAAAATATCGTCGAAATCGATTTTAATGGATGTCGAACTAATTTTAAAAGTTTGTAGAGTCGACAGGATCTTAGTGTTTCAAAACTATTTAAGTGCTATTTTTAGTGTTATTCAACAAAATGATATCAGTCTTAGTGCTAGTCTTGAGTTTTTAAGGTGTACACTTTCTTTTTTTCACTCTAGGAAAATTGATTAATTTTGGTTATCTTCCTGTTAAATTTTTTTTGTTGGGTCAATATCAATTGTAATAGTTTTTTTTTACAACTTTTGGAGAGAACATAAACCTTTTCAAAACTAAAAAAATCCAAAATCGAAGTACTAGAACCTATTTTATGAGTCTTTGAATACTCGAAAGATAGATGTACACTTTCTTTTGACTCTGACTGTATATGGAACAGTTTTCTGTTTGCTACCAGCTTCAAGTGGTAAATTGCGAAACTCTTTTCGTGACAGAAATAATCTTGAAACTTTTGGTCAGGCGCTTGCAAGAGTTGAGGCTGTAAAACTATTCGATATTTTTTCGGGCTCGAGTTCGAAGCTAAGTATGCTAGCTCACTACTCTCTCTTACTAGATTTCAGCTTCTAACTCAATAACGCAGCAGCCACTAAAGTTCTTTGTAGTTTGAATAATGTTTCTTCTTTTCAGATTTGCATATTGTTTGGTATTCACACAAAATACAAATATAAATGTAAACACAAAAAATAAGAGATGTAAAGAAAATGTAACTAATGTCAGCAGGGCATTAAGCCACGACCTAACTACTGTCAAAACCTGTATATAATGTTTACATTTTGAATAAAAAATCGAATTGTAAAAAATACGCCTAGACGCGCTAATTAAACCTTTCTTTGATTTCTTTAATCTGTACAACGTACAATACTTAAAATAATCCTTTTTTTAAAAAAACCTAATTAACACATATAATTCGCTTTCAATGGGACATGAATCCTTTAAAAAGAAATCAAGGCTTAAATTTTGAAAAAAAAAAGAAAATCTATTAAAGAAATTAATATTCGACTCACTCTTGGTGCATAATTCTCATAAAGCGTGTCAGACACAACAGCCGAGTGTTGCTTTACATTTTAAATCACAAACAAAGCACTCACTTATAAAAAAAAAAGGACGACAAACGCTCTTAAATAATTCGCCCTTTGGCTGTGACCGAATTAATTCCACTAACGCCCCCCTCGTCATTAACTCCGTTGTGAAACAAACAGCCAATCAGTAATTTTAACAGCATCCGATCGAATTAAATGACATTACGGGACAGCAATAATCAGAGGGTATTCTGCGCCGCGGGGCTGTTTTGTCAAATTAATTTCAATTGACGTTCGGTAGCTCCTGTCACCGACCGAAAACCGGGAAAGTGTCAAGTGGCAAGTGGCTGCGGATAGGTTTTGTGTTAATGCCGTCGGGAATTTGAATACCAGTCTCGTCATCAATTGGTATGCACTTGGGGCACTTAAACTTAAATTCGCATTAATGCCATGCACAAATGGACGGCTGAGATGATTATTTAATTATTTGACCATCGCGCAGAAGGACGCTCCATTACGCAACGTACCTTCAATATGTCGCCGTCACCGTCATCATCGTCGTCGTTGTCGTTGGTTGCTTCAAATCAAAATGAAAAATGTCGCCTTCATTCGGGAAGTTGCAATTACCATGAGAGCAGACCAGGCCAGGAGGGCAACCCGAGCATCCAGCACAACGGCACAGTGGTCCTTCTCGGAAATTCTCTTTCAAAAGTTGATATAGTGACATTTCATCAGGAACGCAACAGCCTTAGTTGACATTTTCCATCCGTCCGTCGCCTGTTCGTCCTCCGGCTAGGATGTGGACAAGTGAGGAATTAGTTTGAAGCGATTGTGTGTAAGTGTGTTAAAAAATCCAGCTACTATGGTCAAACGAAGTTATTATTATTTTTTCACTCATTTCAGGACGTTCGCCTTCCCCCCTTTTTTTTGTGTGTGTGATGCTTTTGATGGAGATTGAGAGGGAGAGGAAAGGTCCCTTTGGCAGTTGTGCTTGTGCAAAATTCAGGACGGGGAATGGAAAGCGTGCTGTTCGGAAAGGATGTGCACCGCCATCGCCAACATCTACGGCAACGAGAGCGGCTGCCGGCAGCAGGCAGCAGGCAGCCACCGCCGCAGTCGGCAGCAGTAGGAACACCAGCAACGGCTGCACAACAAGTCCCATAATTAAACAGGGAGTCTAGTGTTGAAATTAAAGTTTTAATTACATATGGGAATATTTTTCGTCGTTATTATTTTTCTTGTGTGTATTTGGTCCTTTGCTCCTTGTTGGCGTTCTTATTTCTCTTCCCATTCTACTTTTTTTTTTCCTCTCTTACTTGTTGGAAAATTTAGATTAATGAGGAACAGAGTTGGTCGCTTCTGGGACCAATAAGAGGGGTTCTCGGTTTATTTTCGCCGCTTCCAGGGGTAGCTGTACCGTATACGATGTCATTGTGGGGGATGATTATGAAAAATATCCACTTTGGGATCGCCATCCGTGTGGGGGGGTGTAGCGATGCACAATGATGGAGTAATCGTAATTTTTCTTCGAGATGAAACATTTTAAAGTTATAGTAGATATCAAAAAAGAAAAACGAAGTAGAGTGACAGTGGCAGCGGGAAAACAGTGCAAGAATGTCGGAGATTTTATAGTGGCTGCGGTAAATCTTTCTTTGTGACGTGCAGGGCTTTGACGGTGAAACTAAGTGAGTGGTTAAGGTGACATAGTTGGCAATCGGTTGGTGACCTTTGATAAAGTAATTTTTCATCAAATACTTCGGGGAGCAAAAGATTGCGTGGGGGAAAACTTTCTGTACCCTTTGGGAAACTTTCAGAACGTTGACTTGCAGTGAATAAAGCGAATGGAATTAGTTTCAGCGCGCAATAATTCTAATTTCAGCACGTTGGCATTATATCTTCGATTAAAAGAGCCTTTCAGCAGAAACTCGCTATCATTCATCCATCATTCTTTTGCAGCAACATTAAGTGATTTCCTCTTAAGCTCGTTAATATATAAATTTCAAGATTAAATGCACTTTAGTGGTTACGATAGAATTGGAGAAAGCATTCCTTTCTAAAGAGCTAATGGCAGTAATTTTTGCTTTTGCTTTTTATAAAATGCTTGCGGCCGATGTCGACACTACGGCAGAATATTCTCCATTGAATAATATTTAAAACGTTTTACATTGTCTTCCCCAAAAAAGGGTTTATTAGAATTTCAATGTTGTCCATGTTCCTGGTGATCACACTACCTCTTTATGTCCTCGACGTAAACCAAAACTACATCCTGTGCTGTATCTCATTTTAGGAAAATTCATTTCAGGCTTTTGTGTAAATCTGTCCTCGACCAATCCACGCCCAACCCGAGTTTACCTTTTCGTGTGTGTCTACATGCAGCTTTCTAATTTCTCTTCACATCAAATGAGTTTAATTTTGAACTTCTCAGAGACCGAACTCGAGGGCTGGAGAATAACAACCCCAGAAGCACCGAAGACCGCCAGACTTATTTAAAATACAATTTCATTTACAAAACGCTCGCCCAACCATTGACTGAGGACCCAAAACCCCATGTCCTCTCAAATGACCTATGAACAGTACACACAGTGACACAAAAGTTATTCCCGCTCGTATCCCGACATCGTGCACACACACATCAGGTGAAAGTTGTTAAAACTTTCTATGCCACGTACCGCCCTCCCAAGCTTCCCTAAAATGCATATGAAATCGGAAAGCGAAAAATTAAACTGTAGATCTACCCACCTTTGAAAAAAAAAACGAAAATAAGAGGAAAACTGTTTGTTCAGGGTATACCCAGTTGTTTCTTTTTTTTTTTTTTTTGTGTGTGTTTCTGTGCGGCTGCCGGCTTCCACAGAGTGCCTCTATAACAACATTTCACCTACAGCAAACAGTTTTAGCATAAAACACCTCACGAACGTTTCGTAAAGTTTATTAAACGTTGTCCACATCGAGGTCTGAGAGTCATCTGGAAATTGAAACAAATATTTCTGTCCCTTTCTCTGCAAGGTGAACGTGCGGGGGCAACGACGGAAAAACTACGCCAAGGTAGCCGGGTGTTAATGCACGTCCGTATGTAGGTGAACTATCAAACAAACGCCAAACACGAAACAAGTAATAGAAGGAAACTTTTGTCGTTCGCACTTGCACAAGGATAATTTTTGAAAATTGCTGAAAATTGTATCCGTTTGCTCGTTCAGTGCGCTGTGTTGATGGTGATGGTGGTGGCGGTGGTGGTGGCACAGATGGAACATGGAACTCCCGCGCTGGATGTGCAAGGCTGTGCAAGGTGAGAATTTTCGTTTCGAAATGAAATAAAGAATTCATACGGTCGAGAGGTTAGTTGTGGAATTTTCTCTTTGCAAATGTTTTTCTTTTTTTTCATTTTTAATTCAACTATACACAGAAAACGATCCTTTTGGCTGTCGTTTCATATCGGCTGTTGCCATAAAAGATGTGGGCCATTTCTAGCAATACTCCCAGAAGTGTTTTGTGTCTAGTAAGCATAAAATGTCGGAGACTTTTAGGCTGCAACGACTGCAGTAATATATTAAAATGTAGTACATTTCTTCAATTCTTTTTATGATATTTCAAGTATGGCGCCGGACGGAGGCGTGAAAATGGTTTAAAAATTTAAATCTGAGAGAACATTCAGACACGCGGCTACTTAATGCCAACAGAAGTCCAGTCTTGCAATGTTATTTAACCTTCAGCCGTCCTGCAACTGTTAATTTTTCAATCAGATGCAGTCTTTTTTCTCAAATATTTACTACAAATCTACTACAAATTAAGTGATTTTAGTTTTTGTATGTAATTAGCACTTCTAGTAAAAAAAAATATTTAACTGATCGAATTAATTGAATTGAGATGCAGTAAAAGAAGTAAAACTACAGTCACCTGGGTAAAAATAACCTGAAGGACGGACGAAGGTTAAATCCAAAAACCACGAATCAGAACTACTACAAAACAAATACAAGACTCAATTTTTAGGAGTACTCAGATAAAGATCCGAGACTTGGGTGCTCAGCCAAAGGCACTCTGATCTCTTAGCCGTGTTTGAGAAAGGACAATTCCAGACACGGTACAACCTTTTCATATAAAATTTACCTTAAGGTAGGAGTTTTTACGGACCGATAATGTGGTTCATCCGTCGGATTCTATAATAGGGTAGAACTGGGAATGTGGGAACGTTGCGGATTGTTCCGCTGGATTCTATAATCGGCATGAATACAATGAAAATAAAGCTTGGTAGATTTCGGTGGGCTGGGCTTGATCTAGCTCATAAGAGCGAAGAGAACCCTGCTCTGAAAGTTCGTTGCGATACAATTCATGGTACAAGGCATCAACGCAGACTGCGCTTGGGCTCGAGGGATCGCGTAGATCAGGGCGCCTGGAACTTTTGGGTACGTAACTGGTTGGTGATCGAAATAGGTTCAAGTGCTTGCTGCAGGAGGCCCGGACCGGTAACCGAAAATTGCGCCGATGATGATGATGATGACGAAGAGAACACAAAAGATCTGCATTCATTTGAAAGATCAAATCAAAACCATTTAAGAAAATTTTTGTTCTTCTGAAATGTTGGAATTTTTGTTTAAATCTTTCAGAATAATTTGTAGAGATAAATAAAAAATAGAATTTGTGTGCTTTCGGAATCTTAGAGGGTCAAACAATTTCTTAAATATTTTGCAATGCATTGAAATTTGCTTTTATTTGAAAGCTTTCCATAAGAGATGGCGCTAGGAGTAAACGTCATTTAAAAAGTAAGCTGTGGCTTCTGTTTTTGACTTCTTGTTATAAAATCTTTTCTCTAAAAAATAATAATCTGCGTAAAACACCCCATACAGGGCCAGAGCATAGGTTTTTTTCTAATCTTTTTTCTACATTCTACATATATTTCGTTTTCATTTCATTTCATTTAATTGTATATTTTTCTTGAATATTATTGGTGAATTCCTTTTAAACTTCTAACTGCAGACATTTTTAAGTACCAAAGTAAATATAAAATGAGAATAGTAGTGTAGTGATTGAATCTTAATTATAATATGTTTTACATTTTGCTTTGTACGAATAAGTTACAACTCCCAACACTAATACTTTGCTTTGCGCACCGGTCATTTGCTAGTCCTTAAGAACCGTATTTCGTTTATTCCCACATTCCCATTGCAATAAAATCCAAAGTGCGATAAACCAAAGATCGGAGGGTACATCGCAATAAACACAAGCAACATTTGACTAATGAAAGTAATGAACTCGACGGTGTAACTCGTTTGTGTCGCTCCATCCCGACCTCATGATTCAGTGACTCCTTTGCGCTGAATTTTTCATTCCCGTCTCATTCTTCGTCTTTTATTCGAGGACGAGGACCACCCCGCCGAAGGAAAGACACAATTTCGATGAGTTCGTCCATTCCGTGTCTTCGGTTAAAGCATCCCACCACCGCCACCAACCTCGTCCCGAAAAGTGCACATTTTGTAACGAGAAAACGTATTCCAATTCATGAAACATGCATGCGAGTGCAATGCATTTTCGCCATCTTCCTGCATACATTACACACACACACATACGCCCAGTTGTATCTCTGGTGTTGTGCAGCAGCAGGAGCAGGAGCAGAATAAACAGCGGCAAGGAGCAATATTATCACAGTGTCGTAACCGGATCACGTTCCGCTGGAAATAAATGTTTTCATTGCTGGTATCTATTGTACTTTGCAGGAATTTCCTTCTGCTCCAGCTCGCAGTGGCGTGTCTCCGTTTTGTACCTAGTTCAGTCGGAGTTCGAAGGTTCCGATGTGTGCGGCGTTTGTCCTTTCGCATAGTTGATTTCTTCGACACCGACTGCGATTGCTGCCGTGGAGGAGTCTTCTCTCTCTGGCTCGTCTGTTTACGTGGAGTTATGGGATGCGCCCGTCAAAAGGACAGAATTATTCAGAAAACAACATGAAAGTCTCGGCACTCGGTTCCGGCGCAAATGAACGTGGTGAGAGTGGGGAAATAAGTCTGTGTCCCGTTTAATCAAAAGCGGAATCGATTGGTTTCGAAGATTGAGATTGGAGTCGGTCGGTGGGCGAACGTCAAACTGAAATGAAACTATGGAATCCTTCTTTTCAACTGCAATTGCATGTGGACGAATGAAAGTGTGGGAGAAGAAAGTTTCGATGGGAGCGATAATGAGACATCTGAGTCGTTGCTATTTTTTTTTTGTTGAGGTTAAGCTCTTTGAAAGTTTTGTCGAAGGTAGAAGAAGGTGTCAATTTCACAGCCCTGCTGTGCCAGAGGTGCACAAAAACTAAATGGTCCAGTGAAACTTTGCTCTGTGTGACGAAATTTGTCGGGACAAATGAGCAGGTGAGAAGAATAGGATAAGTAGTCTTACTCAGATTGTTAGTTTTTGTGTCAATTTGGGATCAGTTTCGGTGGAAGAGGGGTCAATGATTATACTTTGAGTTGTTTGGAATGCAAAAAAAGGGCATTAGGGTGCAAGACCCTTTTTGGAAAAAACCTGGAAAACGTTTTTGAAGCCTTGCTTTCGATTTACAACTGAGTACGTTGAATCAAGGCTTGAAATATGTGCTCGAAATGTAAATGCAGTAAAACCTGCTAGTCGGGACACTCTATAATCGGATAATCTCCTAAGCGAACCGCACGTCATGCATTCCTTCACTCTAATTTTCATACAAAGTACGATAAGAATAAAATTCCTAAAATCTCAAGTTTCTTTAACGTGTAATAGAATATGTTGGTGAGCAATATTTTCTTTCTATTCAGCAAATGCAGCGGTAATACGGAGGCCATTTTAATCAACTTGGCAAAATGTCGTATAAATTCAAACGCATCTCACTTCACACACACATCGCATACCTGTCACCGCGGCAGTAAATTGACCACCGTGCCCCTTAAAGAATAATCGCCAAACTCGAGTTAAGATAAAATAAACTTGATTCGGTTTTTACGTCAAAAAAATTTAAAATGATTGTAACAATCTTAAATAATTTCTAAGAAAATTAAA
Source organism: Syritta pipiens (assembly GCA_905187475.1). Lineage (NCBI taxonomy): Eukaryota > Metazoa > Arthropoda > Insecta > Diptera > Syrphidae > Syritta > Syritta pipiens. Next base: position 832,738 of record LR994574.1, on the reverse strand, counting down.
TGATAAATTGCATTCAATTTTTGGTATTTACAAGAGTTTCCAGAAAGATCTTGTGATTCAAACTTTCTTTTTCAAAAACGTTAGGTGGTTATTAATTGTGACCACAGATTTAACGAAAATGATGAACGATTTTGTTTGCAATTTTTTTTTTACGAAAAAGAAAACTCGAAATAGACAAACGAAGCCGTCATGCATGTCCTGTCATTTCCATCCCCTAATCAATGACGTCTAAGTTCAGGTAATTATTTAGAAAGAATTCTTGCAGACAATTGAATTTATTGAATTAGCTCTGTATGCTCACGCGTTCACCGTTGTCAAGGCTATTTACTAATGTGATTAATTTCCAAAATATATGGAATTGATCGACATTGAAGAGAAAGGGTCTGTCGTGCTGGTGCGCACTCATTAGTGTGCTTTCAGAGGATGTCGTTCATTTGGCATTGAATTTGTGAACGGGTCCGGCGGTTCTGTTTGGTATATCTGCGGGTTATATCTCATGGGGGAACACGATAGAGCCAATTATTGGGGGTAAATTAGGCCAGCCGTAGGTGATGGATATTAATCGAGCACGGTGCCCTTTTGCACCGGACAGGTTTAATGTCGTGAGAGTTTCATTGCGTGAATGGATTTTAGAGAACATCAAATCATTGCACAAAATGTTTTTAATGAAATCAAGATATCAATCAAGTTATGGGATATCAATAATCATTTGAACAGGCGATTTTTGTCTGTTCATTGTTGTAGCAAATACATCTTGTCCATTGGTTGTAACGACTATTTACTCGGCATCTCATTTCCTTTTCCTTCGCCACGTACCTCGATGTGGAATGTTGACGAAATTAAAAGAAATTTATGGCAAAACACTTTTGAGTTTGCACAACATGCGAAAGCCTTGAGGCAAGAAGTTGCTTACTCTTGCAACAGAGTTGCCGTAGCGATGACATACTCCTCTCCTGTCCTGTGCGCTTTCTCTCCATGACACCCTACGAAAACTCAATTTGGTTAAGTGAATAAAACGAAACTAAAGTTAGATTTACTCCGCAGCAGAAAGGAATAAATTTTATCGTACTCCAGTAAAGTTGAGCCGACAACCCCAACAATCCGTATGTAAAATTGAATTTAGGTGCCATGTTATCCTCTTCGTTTTTCGGTTTTGCAATAAAAGTTTGGATTAGCTTCCGAGATCATTTTCATCCACGAGTTAGGCACCAAAATAAACTGAAGCCCGTTAAAAGGGGCCGCAAGCGTGTGTCGACTTGACGCCGCTCCCGCTCTGACAAATTTATGGGTAATAATAATTTTCTCTAAATGGGCATGTACCTAGTAATAATTTGTGTGATAAATTCTTTTTTTCTGGTAATTTTTCTATACTCGCAAACATTTCATTTCACTTCATTTTTTTTGTTTGTGCACAACCAAAAAACACATGTACCAACGCCACATGTATCCGCGAACAGAGGAGTTTTTTGTGTCACGCCGAAATAGACTGCGCGCCGGCTAAAAGATCCATGGAATTCGGGTGGAATGAAATAAATCCGTTTTGAAAAATGACAATCAATTCTGTTGCTATTCCTGGCAATAACACAAAAAATACATTTTGTTTAGAGGCGACTGTAAATTTTGAAGTAAATTCGTTTGACGTTGAAGGGTTTCGCAATCCGTGGAATGAAAATGTTATGCCATACGGCATGTGGGTAATAAAGACATTGTTAGGGGGATTAGGTCTGTGTAAAAGTTATTTTTTATATTTTTTTTTACGCAATATTTCGGATTTATGATGTGTGTTAAAATTAATCGTCATATAAATGTCCGATGGTGTGTGGGAATATAGCTCTGTTGTTATTTTATATTTCAATTGTAAACAGGACTTTTTTTTTCGGACAACAAATACTGTCTGTCAAGTGTCTTTCTCTATACATTGGACGGCGCAATACAGCTTTTCGTCCTTCTATATTAAAAAACTCAAAAATCAGTGCTTCCGTGCAGACTAAACTCGCTCCATCAATCCCACTCCAATTAAGCCCCCAAAAAGGAAGTCCACTGCTTTAATGTGTCCTCCTTAAAAGTCCATTCAAAGGACTACAACTCCAATTTTGCTGATCCTTGTCTACCAAATTAACTCAAAAGCGCGTTGAATAACAACAAAAACATCGTCGCCACGTTTGGGCGATGGCGAAGGCGAAAAACAAAATTAAACAAAAATATAAAAGTAACGGAAATCCCCAACAATCGACCAAAAAACTCTGCGAACGTGTCCATCCAAACTTTGCCGCCCACTGCCATAAAATGAATTCCAGCAATCAAGATTACGACACTCATCCGCCATGGCCTGTGACGACAACGACGACGCGGCTTCAGCACCGCTCAAAACACCAGAGTCCTAGTCCTAGTCCTTCCGCCTTTCGCATTCGTGTTAGTTTGTGTGCTGTCCACCACATGGCTTACATTTCCTCACGGACTCCACTCGACACGCCGTGTCGCGCCGCCCCAACCGAAGTCACCCTAGGAGCTAGATTGCGAAATAGAGAGCAGGACACTCCGAAATGACAGTGCTTCCTCCTTTTATTTGCACTTTCCATTTCGTCGACTCAACGCTTTTTGCGTTTACGTTTGTGATTGTCGTTTCGATTTTTATCGTAAAAAGGATATCTCTTCACAGAGAGAGAGAGAGAGGGATTTAATGCAAGCGTGTGGATATACGATGTCAGGCATTTAAATAAAAGTGAAAACCCGAGAAAAGAAAAAAAAAAACGTAAGAGATATACTGAGAGCTACGGCAAAGGATAAATTGCTCCACGGGGACTCGGGTACACTAATCGTCGTCGTTAGAGTCGGTCGGTTGTCCTAGCGTGCGTTCTGTCGTCCGCAAATAGGTCAAAGTCCCTGTTGATCTGATTATTATTAAATTAATGACCCGCTAAGAATTCGGTAAAAGGACATTCGGCGGGTGATGGCTGAGTAGCCGGGTAGTGTCCCTAAGTGGGTTGTTGTTAGCCGTAATTAATTGCTTTGACGAAGTCTCGTCTGAGGACAATGTCGATTGTTTTTGGCCGATTGTTGCTCCTTTTGTTTCGTTTGATTGAGTGCCTGTGTTTACACATTAAATGGTCGCGGTGTGATTACATCGATGACAAAAACGAACGAACGAACGAAAAAAAAAAGGAAACCAACGATGTCGCGCTGGTATTGGGCAATGACAGGCGAGTGATTAAGTTATTTGCGAGGATAATGGTGAGGTTGATTGGTCGGTTGCCTGTGATAGGGGCCTCCACCGCAAAAGGGTCGAAGAGTTGTTAACAGGATTTCAATGGGTCATTCATTAGGCTTTAAGTCTGGCAAATTAAGAAGGAGAAATTTTGTTTTAGATTTTTCACGTTTATCATGTGGCACTTGAATTTTTTTTTGGAAACAAAGAACAAGACGTTGTTGATAGACGAACACAGCAATACAATACTATTTGATTTGGAAAATGATATTACTAATGCATTCCTTATTTTCCGACTGCAACCGATAGCTCATCAGAGAACAAATCATTTCCCATTAATAAAAATTGCTGCACATTTATCTCCTGCAACAACAAACTAACTTCCAACGAAGCCATCCTTTCCAACAGGTTAATGAGGTAAAAGCAATCTGCAAAGAAAGAAAAAAAAAAATTCTCCCCGCTTATCATTGTGGCCCGTTCCGAGTTATACCAAGATGCAATTTTGCGTGATTTATTCTTGCCACAAAGTATGCCATTAGTCCGACCAACTTGTTCCTTAAAACTTGCTATCAAGTCAAAAGAAACTTCGGACTCGGAGAAAAGAGCCATAAAAAGGATACGGATAATGATAATTCAGACAGAGAAATGATTCATTATTGAGTAGTTGCTCAACTAAACGACTTTAAGGGATTCGCTTTTCTTAAAGCCGAAAATATCCGGATGATGTCCTATCTCCGCACACATGCATAGTAGAGGCCGTAAAATGGTCATTAAACATCAAATGCTTGCACTTGGCCAGAATACCCATAAGAACCTTGATACGTGTGCCATGCCGTCGTCGTAGGGCGTCAGACCAAAAACGGATGAGTCTACTTGACGAACGTGTGCTGGCCGGCATTCCGGCTACAGAATGTTTACGTTGAGGTTAATTAATGTAAGAACGAGATCGAGGCCGAGGGTGAGGATAACGACGAGGACGAGGAGAAGAGTTAATTTCAGATCAATGCATGGATAGATGCTTCCTGTGTGCGAACGGGTGGCTGGCTTAGACGAAATAACTCGTGTGTGTGATGAACACTGTTAATGGATGTCAGGATGGTTCCGACGAAGGATACCTAGAAGAATGAAAACGAAAATCTGTGTGTGTTATGAATGCCAGAATTATGGTGTTTGCCGGGACAAATCATGGATGCAAGAATGATGGTGATTTCAATAATTGATCCCTGCCCTTCGTAAAACATGGAGGTGCATCCAATCCCCTTCACCTGAATGAAAAATAAACCAATAAAATTGTGCATGCAGGATTGCCTTTATGAAGGCAGGTCCGCATTCTTCCCGGACGAGTTTGACATGCTTAAACGGAAATGTCATAAGCACACACGCTCCGGGTGGGTCGAAGAGCTAATTAAAATTACAGAAATCGATTTCGATTCCTCATTATGTGCATGACCACAATGGCACACACAAGCACAAAGGTAGTGAACAGCATGTGGTAAAGGAAACTCCTCACATCGGGACACTCAAAGACGCATATTAAATTCATGGAAAAGCTTTGACTTGCAATTCATGCCAAACTTTTTTAATCATCCGCCACGGGGTGTTTAGAGTACGTTTTCGAAAATTCGATTGATGATTGATTTGAGTTGGCGATGAATTCAAAAATGAAAAATCCCAGCTAAAGGTCAGCACCGATGATTTTCACACTCGCCCACTCTCATCGACGCTCGAGTGTGTCCAGAGTTGAGGTTGGAAAGGTCAAGCCACAGAATTCGTTTAAATAAGGGGTTTCTCCCTTTTTTATCCACAATCCTATTCAAAACTGCCAACAAGGACCTTTTCTTCTTTTTAAATTCGGTCAACACTTGCTCACTCGCCCCTGCTTATCATGCAAATCGAATGCCGTTCCTTTTCTTGCGAACGATTCTGTTAGCCTCAATTAACCCATGAGCAATCCCCAACAGGAGGCGTGCATAAGAGTGTATATGCGGCTTTCCACTTAAGATATTTGAGGAATCCTAAGGGGAGACACAATCATACGATAAAATTCCAAACATTCCCATGTGAAGTGCGGGACTTAGTTAAGACCACACTTATACAAAATCAAATAAATTAGAGGGAACATAGGTTTTTCGGTGTTTGTCAGGAATTTCGACAGAATACGAACCTCCGTGTCGAGTCAGAAAGGCAGGAGGCATACACGAAAATACCCAACAAACATACACACACGACCACGAGAATACACAGCCCCCAAAAGAAGGAAGAACAGCAAACAAAAGAATAACGGAAAAACAACCCCTAAGAGAGCTGAATCTCAACAAGTGTGCAATAAATTGTCTGTCAATAATGATTTCGTAATGCGATACACTTGTTACATTTCCACTCAATAAAAATCTACGAGCTGACGGAGGAAGGCACTGTCTCGGGATGAAATAAACGGAAGGGAAACACTTTTGCAGAAAATCAATTCCGGTTAAGATTTACTCACAATACCGCAGAAAAAGAGGAAACGGGGCGGTGAAAACACTTTTGCACAGAGACCGGAGGCTTATATTGAATTTCATACCTAACGCCGGTGCGGGTGGTGCTCGGGGGCTGGCTAAGCGCCCACTCACTCACAGCCGACGCAGCTCGGCACAATAAATGGTTCCGCATAGTTCAACTCGTCTTAGGCACGGAGGGTGAAGCGTAAACAATAAATTCTTGCGTATCAATGAAACTCGAGTTAAGTTAATGGGCCGGACTGGTCTCTAGGACTGGGGCGGGTGGTCAATGAATACGGACGACGGACGACACGCCCGCCTAACTCACTCCATCGCCATCAAATGCACGCCTTTAAACGGAAACGCGCGAGTGTGGTCAATTTGAAAACGTTTTGTATCGCAAGCGATTACTACAGACAAACTAACCCCTTCTGTGGTAAGGACGATTGTCGAAGCAGGGCATTATGCGAGCCTACTGGTGTATCTGGTGTCACTCGGTTTCACTCTCGCCCCACTGTCTTCATCGGAACTCCAAAGCCGTAGTAATGCCGATAATGACAACATCAGTTTCATGGTTTCCTAATACCACTAATTTGATCCGATTACGTCAAACGTTTTGGGATAGTTTTGAGTGACTTTTAACGTCGTCGGTTGCGCCGTCAATTGTCGCTGCAAGGTGGCAGCGGACTAGTGCGGTTTAGTGCTTTTAGCCACTTTGTTCACTCGGTAAAGTGATGGGTGTCGATTTCCCTTTAAACAGCTTAAGTATGACAAGATTGACAGGACGGAAGGCGATGGGATTGGCGTTTAAATGGTTTTCTGTTGCATTATGACCATTTTTGCGGTTTCCTGCGGGATGTGGGATTAAGGGATTGCATACGAACAAGGTTTTAGATGTGATTTGAATTTATTAATTTTGATTTTGCTCTACGACACTCTTTAACTATACAATTTATGATACTGAGATATGATCTATAATTGATCTTGATCCTGGAGTACTTCTGTCACAGAAAGCTTTCGCAATTCGCCGTTCGGAACCGGCAATAAACTGTAGGTCCCCATCACATGTGTCAAATTATAACGCGCACAGTGGAGGCGCGAAAAGGCTAGTCTCTGGCCCTTCGTGGGCTTTTATGCCACTATTGATGATGATGATGATCTATAATTGATCTTACTGCTTTGAGTTTGACAACCTCAAGTAGTTTATAACTCAAATTCAATTAAAACTTACATGAAACTAAAGAACTTGTTGAGCACTTTAAAAGGCAAGAAAAATTCATTATAAACTTACAGCTTAGTCAAAAATTTCTACAATAATAGATTGTTAAATGTCAGTATGAACGTCAGCGAGTTTGACAACACCGACAGGGCTCTGTTCCGATTCCATGCGGCGATCGTCTGCCGGCCTGTCAAATTCCCTCTCGTCTGGTCTTTTTGTCTTTTGAATTTTCCGGCTATGTACAAAGCGCTACAGAGCTCGTATCCAAACTAATCATGCATAGCGTTCACTTCAGTTGAGTCCTGTTGAGTTTAGTTAAGTGAAGTTGTGACTTGTGCAATATAAAATATTTCAATAAAACTGACGACTTTATAATTAATTCTTTTTAAAAATGCACTTAATTTCTACACTGCTAATTTAAAAATATGCATTCGATTTTTTTTACTTTAGTTAGTTTCTTTTTCACAAAATTTATAAAGCCACTTTATTAAATATTTTACATTCACTAAGCGTGTGTTAACGATGTGTTTTACGATTGGAAGACGTTGAGGCGTTCAGGCATTCAGCACACATGCATTGAGTTTCTACTTCAACGAGAAGGTTTGCTTTTCGAAGTCTTTCTCAAAGCGTTGAGCTCTTAAAGGTTAAATCGAGTACCCTTCATATGGGAAATTAAATTGAAAACTATATGTAAAAATTTAAATAAATTCTAACACGGACGATTAACGTTTTCATTCTTGTCTAATTCAATTTTTTTTGTTTCAATTTAATTTTGAGTTTATTGAGTTTCAATAACATGATAAATGACAGTAAATTTTTGAATTTGCGAAAGCTACTATCTGAAATTTAAATAAAATAAATAAAAAAAATTATATTTTATTGTCTCTACTTTGGTATTATTGATTTTGATGAAAAATTTGTATACAAATTTAAAAAGTAAGTTATGTCAATCAAATTTTTGATAAAAAATTATGAAGTTAGGTTTGTCAAATCGATATTGAACAAAATGTATTGTTAAACCTCAACCGTTACCTGGAAATCGTATCCGACTTTGTGAGTCTAAAATGATGGAAAAAAAATTCCACAAAAAGTTGGACCAAGTGAACGATGTCCTTAATTTCACAAGAAAGACAGACTGCCTTGTCTTAAATTTACCGTATTAACAATTCGAGCATTTTACACACAGCTCAGCTAAACAAGGTGGACACGAAAAGAGTTTACTACGTCTATTCAAGTGTCCATAACCCCGAATGTAATGGTAAGCAAAAAAGCTAGACTAATTTCACAGCCTATTGACTGCCTAAAAACGAATGTTCCGTACACAGTCCATGACTTAGTACTCCAAGATAAATAACAAAAAACAACACTTTCCACATTAAAGTATATCTTTATTTTTATAGGCACGTATACTCTCAATGTAACACTTAAATCTTGATTCACGCACATAAACCCGATTAAAGTGGCACGGTCTGTCCCTGGCAGCCATTTGGCCTTCCCTCAATCATCGTCGATGCCCTTCGTCTTGGCCAAACGCACACACATCGCACAAAGACGGAAATTTATGACAAACAGAGATTATAACATAACAATACACGACATAAAATAAAATCACCATCACCATCACCATCACTGCCACCTCCCGCACTCGCACACATAAGGATTAACAAAAGGATAATTTAATGAGGACATCATAATAGAAGCCGAGCGAAACGACTTTAGCAGCGGGGAGGCTCTGCTGCGGAACGCTTGGCTTTATTTTCCGCTTTTCTGTTTTCTTTTTTTTTTTTACAAGCAATTTATTGCCGTGCCACGCTTTTGCGAGCCCAGCGACTCCTGTTGCTGCAAAGAAAGGACATGAAATATGCAAAAGCCACCTCGAACCCGGTGTGTATCTTTATCTCCCAAACGAAAAACTGTTTCACAATGAAAACGCCATTAAATGGCCTAAATCGTCGTCGGCCTGCTTCAAGCCCCGGCCAAACACCAAGCCCGGCAAAGAATACATATTTGCATAATGACCGAAAGTGAGTTTCGGAGTTTCCCAATTGCGGCGAAGCATCCTGTTGCGGAGTACGTAGATCCGGGAAAACCCAGTTCCGGTCGCGACGATAGGACAACAAAATCAGGCGATAGACAAACACGTTTACACAGGCAGGCGACGACACTAAAACAACACAGACGGCAAGCAGACGACGCACAATCAACGCAGACACATAAGCAGGCAACCATATCGCAGGCAAAGGCCTTCTTATCGCGGATCCTGAGGAGGAATATGTACATAATAGTTCATATATATATATCTCTTATCGTGAGATTTTGTTATAGTTTTTTCGGTAGCGTCATTGAAGACGGTTGTGCTTCTTTCCCTTTTCGTTGGGAATAAATATAAAGAAAAACAAAATTCGTTGGTTTTTTATTCCTATACATTTTTTGGTGCCCCCTGTGAGGTTTTTGCAACTGACGACGTTTAATTAAGTATAGTGTTAAGTCTTTGGCGTGGCGTGCACATTGGACAATTTCATTAGGTGTAAATCAGTCCAACGGACAAGTTTATTTTAGAAAAGCAATGTCGGAATTGAATGTTCGTACTAGCGCGGTTACGGCAATTTCGCGGATTGCATCGAAATTAGAGGATGGCGGCCTGGATGAAGTCGACGTGGCTACGAAGCGGATCACATTGGAGAATGTGGAGGCACATTTCGGGAGATTTACGCAGGCACATTTGGCCCTGGTAGGCGGGGCATTGGCTACCGAAATGGAAGCTCACGATTTGCTGTTCGAGATGGTGGAGAACAAGTATACAAAGATAAAGGCACGTATAATGACAGCGATAGATTTGGCAATGCAGGAGGCATCGGACGAAAGTGTGCATACTGCTCAAGGTTACCGGGCTGACATTCAAGACATCCGCTTGGAGAAAATTACCATTCCGGAGTTTTATGGTGAGTTTAGCAAGTGGATCGCATTTCGCGATATGTACGAGGCGATGGTGCACTCTCAAACGCATCTTACGACGGCGGCCAAATACGCACGATTAATGAAGGCACTAAAGGGTACCGCTGCGCAAGTTGTGGCTGGGTTTCTACCCACGGACGAAAACTATGAATCGGCATGGCAGACATTAAAGTCGCGGTACAACAACGACAGGCTAATTGTTTCGGCTCATTTGAATGTCTTTTTAAATATGGCGACAGTGGACAAAGAATCCAACACAGGCTTGCGTCGTTTAATCGATTTAACGAATGAGACGACGCGTTCCTTGGCGGCAATGAAACGACCAGTCGACACGTGGGACGATATTTTAGTGCACATTCTAACGAAGAAGCTGCCGAAGGCTACGGTAATTCATTGGGAAATGCAGCAGAAAGGCACCGAACTCCCTAAGCTTGCGGAGCTATTGGATTTTCTGGAAGGCAGAGCACGTGGACTGGATCATATGGGAAGTGCAGGCGCTGAACCAACTGGACAGCCAGGCAACTTCAACAGCAAACGATCATCATCTATACCGAAGATGCATTTGAGCACAGGCGGATCAAGCCGGCTGACCCGGTCAAATTTGCCAACGGCAGACCGTGGTAATTGCTATTTCTGCAACGGTAGTCACTACATCGGACGTTGCCCTTTGTTAGAGCCTCTGTCACCACGAGAGCGGTTTGGTAAAATTAAAGAGTCAAACTTATGCTATAATTGCTTAACTCCAGGCCATGGAACACGAATTTGCACATCGAAGCGTCGGTGTCAAAACTGTGGAGGAATGCACCATACGGTTTTATGCCGCACCACGACACCAAAACAGGCATCCTCTGGCGATGCACCGACTGAAGCAGGGTGCCCACCGAAATCCCAGACTTCCGCATGACTCGCATCGTCAGATCAGGCTCCGGCCATCGCATCCTTCATATACGATGGCCGAACGACGTTATTGGCTACAGCATCAGTTTTACTACTGGACATCCAAGGCGTTCCTATTACGGTACGTGCACTGTGTGACACAGGCTCGCAGATTACGTTTGTGACGGAACATTGCATCCAACGTTTAAGGCTGAAGAGGCAGAAGTTCGACATGGCTATCGCCACTGCAGGCGACGTACGAGGCCCTAGGACACGAGGAGTAGTGAAATTGCAACTACGATCACGACACGAGGCAGATTTCTCCATATGTATCAACGCATTTGTACTCGGCAGAATTACGGCAGACTTACCTGCTCATCAAATTGATATGGATCAATGGGATCATTTAATAGGCTTACCGCTAGCGGACCCAACGTTCGGTAGTCCAGGCAAGATCGACGTTCTCATCGGGGCGGACGTTTGGAACTTAATAATTAAGGAAGGCTTGGTCAATGGCAAGATAAATCAACCACATGCGCAAAATACCCATTTAGGATGGGTGGTATCCGGTCCAGTGGAAGCAAGGCAGTGCAATTTGGCTCAATGTGCATATGTACGAGGCGATGAATATCTCGAGGAGGCTTTAACACGTTTTTGGCTACTGGAAGAACCTATAACTGAAGTCGATGCAGCGGTACTCGATGAATGCGAGGCGCATTACAACAGCACAGTTCGAAGGCAGGATGACGGTCGATATGTAGTCAACATACCCTTCCTGGCAGGACATCCGAAACTTGGTAACTCACGTCGAACCGTAATGCAGCAGTTTTACCGCAACGAAAGGCGTTTACATTCCAATTCCGATCTGCTGGCGAGGTATATCGGATTTATGCGAGAATACGAGGAGTTAGGACATATGGCGCTGTTTGAAGATAAAGGCGAGGCAGGCGGTGACACTCAATCATATTACATCCCTCACCATGCAGTGACTGCTAAATTCCGAGTTGTTTTTAATGCTTCCGCAAAAACAAGCAATGGTGTGTCACTGAACGACACTCAGCATATAGGCCCAGTGATCCAGGATAAACTGGCGAACATAATTCTACGATTCCGGCTTTATCGCATAGCAATGGTAGCGGACATTGAGAAGATGTTCCGCCAAGTCCTAATTAATCCGGATCAACAAAGGTGGCAACTTATAGTCTGGCGAGAATCTCCCGACGATCCACTGAAGACGTATCGTCTCACCACGGTGACGTATGGCACACGGTCAGGCCCATATCTGGCAGTGCGTACATTGCTGCAATGCGCACGAGACAACTACACTGTTATACCAAACGATGAAGAGGCAGCGGAGGCAAGGCGGAGCATCGAGCAAGATTTCTATGTGGATGACTATCTCTCCAGCGCTCCAACCATAACCGAAGCCATTCGACGGGCAAGGAACGTTACGAAAATTTTGCAGCAAGGTCGCATGCACCTGAGAAAGTGGCGGTCTAACCACCAGGCGGTTATTCAAGGCATCAGCGGTCATAACGATGGTAAGCAACCATTATTAATTAATTCGAAAGAATTGTCCGTTCTAGGTTTGCAATGGGAAAGTGACATAGACACATTGTCATTCAAAATTTCCTTGGACGAAGCACCGAGTAGCACCAAACGCACATGTCTCAGCGATATAGCAAGGCTTTACGACCCGACAGGCCTCCTAGCACCAGTTATCGTGAAAGCAAAAATATTCATGCAAAAGTTATGGCTTGCTGGCATTGGCTGGGATGAAGAAATACCCAATGATCTACATAGCGAATGGCTCTCTTATCGACAAAGTTTGTTCCAGTTGGCAAGGCTATCAATACCACGTCACGTAGGGGTTCATCCGGAACACCTAACTACATTACATGGCTTCTGTGACGCATCTCAATATGCTTATGCAGCAGTAATTTACGTACGAACCATCAACGAGGCGGGCCAGGTGATAGTCCGGTTGCTCGCATCGAAGACGCGGGTGGCACCGGTGAAGACCATCTCCATCCCTAGGCTAGAGCTTTGTGGAGCCCAGCTTTTGGTGACCACAATGAATGCGGTGCGAAAGGCAATAGGCATGGCGCATGTAAGATACTTCCTGTGGACCGATTCCACGATCGTCTTGGCGTGGCTCAGGCAAGTTCCAGTCCGATTCAAGTCATATGTGGCAAACCGAGTGGGTTACATCCAGCAGCATAGTGAACCATCCGCATGGCATCATATCCCAACGGCACATAACCCAGCAGACTGCGCCAGTCGAGGACTTTCACCCGAGCTACTACAGAAGCATACACTTTGGTGGACGGGGCCGAACTTTCTGCAAACGAGTGACCGCTATAGTTCAGCAGGAGATCCTCCTTGTACAACTGAGGATCTAAAGCATTTACAAGAAGAAGAGCGAGCTGCGACTGCAATCGTAGCATACACGGCAATTGGCTTACCAGGCTTGCTAATGACGAGGCGAAGGGACGGTAAAATGTATAACCTCTTAGATCGTACCAACTCACTGAGAAGGCTAAGACGGATAATGGCGCATATCTTGTATTTTCTGGACAAGAGACGTACGGAGCAAGCAGCATTCGAATTAAACATCTGTACTGCAGAACGATTACATCGAGCGATGTTAGCATTATCTCGGTTGGACCAAAGGCAATGGTATCGCAAAGAAATGGAGCGGTGCACTCAGGCAAAACCTATCGCAAGCAATAGTGAGTTGAGTTCCTTGAATCCGTATCTTGACGGGGAACGTATTCTACGAGTAGGCGGCCGAATCAAGAGATCTGCGTTGGACGAAAAGCAGAAGCATCCAATAATTCTATCCAGAAGAGGCAGGCTAGCATACCTGATCATTGCAGAAGTACATCAAGGTACGTTGCATGGTGGTGTACAGCTGATGTTGCAGACAATTAGGCAAACCCATTGGATCATAGGAGGCCGGGCGCTTGTGAAATCCTACATTAACAAATGTGTCACCTGTCGCTTACAACGAGGTACCGTGGCAAGGCAACAGATGGGCGATCTACCTAGATGTCGGGTTACGCGGCATCGACCGTTTCTCATCAGTGGCGTGGACTATTGCGGACCATTTTCGCTTCGCTTAGGGGCCAAGAGGTCGAAAACCATTATAAAGACATACGTGGTCATATTTGTATGTTTATCGATAAAGGCTGTACATGTTGAGTTGGCTGCAGATTTATCCACGGAGGCTTTCTTAAACGCATTTGCTCGATTCATTAGTAGGAGAGGACCCTGTGAGCAGCTCTACTCCGACAACGGGACGAATTTTCATGGAGCGAATCGCAGGCTTAAAGAAGACTTGGCAGCATGGCATAGCGAGCACGTTAAAGAGGAACTGGCGCATCGAGGAACGGCTTGGCACTTCATTCCACCAGCAGCACCACATCAGGGTGGAATATGGGAGGCGGCTGTAAAATCCGTAAAGAGGCATATCGTGCGAGTAATCGGCGAACAGGTAATGACCTACGAACAGTTTAACACGTTGCTTGTTCGTATCGAGGCGTGCTTGAATTCGAGGCCAATGGTGGCTTTGTATGATGATCCGGACGACAGGCTTGCCCTAACACCAGCTGACTTTCTGACTGGAGGTCCTATTATTGCTCTACCAGAACCAACCTACAGGCATCTCCCACTGAATCGCATCAAAGAATGGCAACTAGTTCGTCGGTGGACCGAGGATATATGGCGACGTTGGCATCAAGAATATTTGACAACGCTACAGCAGCGAAACAAATGGCGAAAGGCTGAGGCCAATATCAAAGTCGGAGATATTGTGGTAATTAAAGAGGAGAATTTGCCGCCAACGAAGTGGTGTCTTGGCAGGATCATTAAGGTGCACCCGGGAGAGGATAAGTTAGTTCGGGTAGTGACGACGCACCACTATGATAAACAAACAGGCCGGACGTTTACCAGGCAACGACCAATTCAAAGGATTTGCGTACTTTCTTCGGAAGATAGTTCAGAAACCGATGTTTCAGAGGAGGCCGGGATGTTGCGGAGTACGTAGATCCGGGAAAACCCAGTTCCGGTCGCGACGATAGGACAACAAAATCAGGCGATAGACAAACACGTTTACACAGGCAGGCGACGACACTAAAACAACACAGACGGCAAGCAGACGACGCACAATCAACGCAGACACATAAGCAGGCAACCATATCGCAGGCAAAGGCCTTCTTATCGCGGATCCTGAGGAGGAATATGTACATAATAGTTCATATATATATATCTCTTATCGTGAGATTTTGTTATAGTTTTTTCGGTAGCGTCATTGAAGACGGTTGTGCTTCTTTCCCTTTTCGTTGGGAATAAATATAAAGAAAAACAAAATTCGTTGGTTTTTTATTCCTATACACATCCCTCATTCGCCGTCGTCGTCGCCATCGTCCTTCCGTCCGGTCTCGACTCGGTCTCGTTCAAACGCAGCACTATCCAACGGCAAGTAAACAAAGGGGCCGAGTAAAAAATGATTTTAATAACCTCTACCCCTCAAAGCGGTCGACGGTCGACGAGCCGAGCAACGAGAATAAAACTCGCCACGAAAAACCTCGAAAAGGTTATTAAAATGATTTTCCAGATAACAAAACCCGCCACAAAGATGATGGGAAATATCAAATTATGTCAGCAATTTTCCTGCCTACCATTTATATTCACGCCTTGAGGGTGCATTGTGGATGTTGTGTTGATTCACGGTGTCGAAGCGTAATCAATTTTTGTTTCCGCGATGAAATTCAATGATGACGCTTCGTTGGCTGGGCTTGTTGCTTTTTCTTTTTTTTTTGAAACCCTCGGATATCGAGAACGCCCTAATGAACAGAGGGGGTGCACAAAGTGATTTTTCCTTTGTCGAAGGTTTCCCTCGAGGGCCCATAACGTTTTATGACCTTAGACGAAAAATTGATTCGATTTCAACGCCTGTAAGGGGGGGATGGCGTCAGCTAGTGCAAGGTGGCGGCGCGCGGTGTCTCCGACAGGTGCGTGGCAATAACTTAGATTCCCTTACATGCCTGGTTTTGCATAACAAAGACAAAATGATTACATCTTGTTCTTTTTACAGCAATTCCGTTGCGTTGCGTCGTCCTTTCCGTCTGCCTTTCCTTTGCTCGGTTTTATGTCAGATTCGCTCTCGAATCCCCGAGTTAAAGTGGATTTATTCGTGGTGTAACTGTCAATGCCATTATCCTTTTGGTGTGGTGTTAGGCTCTTAAGTGGCTTTGGGGTTCGCGAGGGATTCAACTGGATGAGTACCTACTCCTTGTACACATTTCATTGTTTGACGAGATGGATTTTTTAGGTTTTTTTCTTTCCTTTTTTGCTCTCCTTTGCTTGTTTTGATGGAATTGTTAGATTTACGCATTTGTGTGCGAGTGCGTGTGTTTATGTTGTTGATGGAAAGCGGAAAAGGTGAACGAAAAATTTAGGAAATCTTACATTGGGTGGGATAATCCTTTAGGAGTGAGTGATTTAGTTTTTTTTTCTTGGTAAGGACATCGCTTAATGCACGGAGACTCTAGAGAACCAACGCGATCTTGTTTGGAGGGCTTTTAGAAAAACATTCTGCTTACGTTATGGATTTGGTTGATAAGGAAGCGGTGAGTAGAAAGTAGCCACGACATCTAGAAAACGAAAACGAAATTTCTACATCGATTTTGCTCATGATTTTGACTTAGATTTTTATAGGATTTAATTGTATGCAGGAAATTCCTAGGCAACGAAATTTTCCCCATCAGACTGATCACCACAGTCTTCACAGTCTTGCATCCAGAAAATTAGATCCAAGCACAATATCATGTGATCCGATACAAGAGTAGCAACATTTATTATTTAGATTGACACACAGACATTCGTCACACACAAAATCTTGGGAATATGCTTTCACACAAAATTAAATTCGTATTGACGAAAACTTAATTTGCTTAGAAACACAATGCAGTGTCGGCGCGTTTGCCGGTATGCGCATCTCCATAACTTTTCAACTTTCACCCAAGCTGCTGGCGTCACCCGCCAGACAGAGCGGGCAGACACACAGAGATCCTTGTGGCGCAACATATTGCAATTGTCCTTTTTCGCCTCAAACCAGTTGACATCTTAATGCACTAAACCCTAAAGCAAACAAGAGGATGCAGTGAGCACCAAACCACCCAAAGACGATGGTGATGCTGGTGATGCTGGTCCAAAGCGTAAACCAGGCCCAGACCAGATTTAAAAAGAAAACACTCAACAGAATATTGCACTTGAGTTGGAGAGAATTATTTATCATGGCAAATGCACCAAAACAGTAGTGTAGAGATGTATCCTGTGGGTGGATAGTGTTAGCGGTGGTGAATACTATTTCTACATTCCTTTTTTTTCATCCTTGACGTACTTTTTTTTTCCTACTCTTCCACTCTCTCGCTCTCCCTCTCTGTCTTTAAGTTGCACTCCTGGGTAATGTTGGTAGAGCTAGCTCGCTGAACGTGACTGCATCTCAAGGATGTATTATTAAATATTCCCCCGACTTCTAGTTCTGTTGTTCCTTCCTTCCTTCTCTGTCTCCGCCTCCTCCTCCTTACATCCACCGCCTACCGCCCACCATCAGCCGCCTTGAAGAATGATACGGATTTTTCTTATCCGCCATGGCTCAGTTGTTTAAATCATTAAATTGTAATATATTCTGAGTGTTTGTTTGTAGCTTATCGTGTGCCATTGTCTCCGGTTTCTTTAGCTCCTCCGGTTTCCTTCCAGGATCCAGGATAGACACATTCTGGTTTCGATGGGTGGTGTGCATTTGTGATGCCAAAGTATTTGTAGGAGCATTGTGACTACAATGAGTTGAAATTGAGTATCTGATTTCAAAAAGGGGTTTCGTATTGAATTTATCCTATCATCTATTTGTATGCATATTGAAGCGGATTTCAATTTGTATTTCATTTGGAAAAGAAGAAGAAGAAGTCGCGTCTGTGGGTAGATGTGGCGGGTGGCTTTGAAATGGCGTCGCTGGTAAGTCGATCGTCGATGGTAGGCAAACAGAAGGAATGAGGATTAATTAAAATTTTGTCGATTTATTTTTGTTTGCCGGAAGACTCGTGCAATTGAGCGATGCAATGGAATCGTTAAACTTGACTAACAGAAATGTAATTCAATTACTGCTGTTGAATGATTGCATTGGTAATTGCTGATGGGTGAGTTTCATTTTTATTAAATCACTGCTCTCACACACGTCGTATCAGACAGTTGTACCAACATTTAAAAGATAAGATTCGATTCGATTTTGAAAAGTGTGTTTAATTCTTGGCGACAAGGAATTCTCAAACAAATATTATAAAAGGTATTTAATGGGTCACTACCTGCAAGCACAAGTCACAACGTTCTTCTACATCCTTGGAACAATTAAAGCAAATACTCGGAAATCGATTCCCGTTTCAATGCATTCAAACCGACAATTCGCCCGGCATTCTTCGCCTATACCGCTGCGTTTCCGTCGAGCCTTTCAAAAATTCAATTTCCTCTTCAAACGAAAACGACGAAGAGATAAAGCACTTCGTAACGGTATAACAATGGCGGAACAGAGCTTCCTATATTCTCCATTATCCTTCCATCAATTGCCAATTGTTTGAGAGTCAATACAGCAGTAGCACACACACAAAAAAACGAAAAAAAAAAAACGAGTCTTTCACTGCTCTCCCCATTATCCATTGTAGGCAAGGCTTTGCCGGCGGCGGTGCCGGTGCCAGTCCCACCAACACGGTACTTGCCACCAACAGTAGCAACACGTTACTTACTTCCTCATCGAATTGAAAACTCTGGAAATGTTTGACACTTTTCCGACAGCAGAAATGACATTCGACGGGATATCACTGCGAATGTGCTAATCAAACCGAGAATGGAAGAGAACTGATGATTGCGAGAGCATGAAAAACGGGACAAAAGGAAACGAACTCGCAGGTGATTCAGGATTCGGTTCAGGACACACGTTTTAGTTTGACAAAAAAACAAAAAACATGGGGAACTCTGCTGGCTTTTTAGTGTTTAGAAACAAACAAAATACAATAATATGGCACACAAAAACATTAAGAAGATGTTCAACAAATTCCAAACTGACATTTCCAATTCCGCTAATGGAACTCAATCGCAATTGCCATAGGAGCTCTCTCCGGAAAGGACCAAATGGATTTTTTAACAAATTGATCGAAAAAAAAGACAACACAGACTTAACAATAAAATGTCAGTGACATCTGTAATGCCACACAGATGACAGTTGGCATTTAGCTCGTGTGCGGGTCCAGTTCACGTTCACGTTTAATTTCACCAAATAGTTCTGCTTTAATGAAGTTCACGGACTCGTCGGCGTCCGCCGCTCCTCGCACGACAAATGTAACTTTTAATGAGACATGAATAAAATCAAATAACGAGCATCATGTGCAACGACTCCATTCACTCATTGCATGATTCTTGCCGCACTTAGTTGTACGTAACAAGACAGTGCTTGGTGGTGGTGGTGGTGGTTGTCCTGTCTCTGGCGTGCGATCTCAAACGTGTCTTTATGCGTATATTGCCACGAGTGTGTGGGTTGGGGGGAGGGATATGCATTGTGTAGTGTCCTGAAATTAATTATGACATTCACAACTGAATGGATCCTCTCGGCAGGGTCTGGTGTGCTAGTGCTACCCTTAACATGGACTGGCATGTGTGTGACTAAACCACAGGCATTCAAGGAGTGTGCTGATGACGCTGATGATGCGACAAAGGCGAAGGATACTTCAGCTGCATAAACTTTCGCAATGGGATTTAGTGTAAAATAATTATTTTGACAAGCGCCCTTGCAACTCCAACGTACTCATGGTGTCCTCTCTCTCTCTGTTGCATCCAAGCAACGACGACGATGACGATGGCGGGCGTGCGAATGGCACTCTCGAGACTCCTCGAGAACTTGTCATATGGCCGAATGTTGGGAAACAGGATTAGAACAACCGACTTTGGCCAGAACCTTAAATTATGTTATGTCAATGTGTTAAGTGACTGATTAAAATGTTGGTTATCCTTACGACTTAGAGGAGGAGAGGAATAAAATTGTAGCCACTTGTAGAGTTCGAGTGCTTGTGGGAAGTTTTGAGGTAAATTTATAATTTACATATTTTTGTCGACCATAAAAAGAAGTAAATTATTCTTCATTTGTTTAGTAAGTTTGCTTTTGGGAAAAGGCAATTTTTTAATTGTTTTACATTTAGTTCTCGGAGTTTATAAGTTCTAGTGGGCAAACTATAGGTTCAATGGATGGAAAAAAATCTGACAATTAGGAATAAATCGTGGGTCATCGAGTGGTTTCTTTTCAAATCATTTTTTGACACTAACAGCTGTGTTGCCGTGTGTCGACGTAATGCCGACGCTTTATATATAATCGCAAAGTGAAACAAGGTCGTTTTTCAAAATTCGACATTATTTTGCTTACATAAAAAGAAAGGCCAAATTTCAAAATTCAGCGTTATTTTGCTTACATAAAGTGGAATAGCGCCAAATTTGGGAATTTTGCTTTATTTGACTCGGCATTGTTTCATTTGCCATTGTGTGTTGGCACCGACAGCTGTTTTCCAATCGGAATCTTGTCTATGATACTGACTCGAACGAGAAAGAAATCAGTCGACTTACACTTGAAAGATGTTAGAAAATATTGGAAACTTATATCCAAAATGAGTGCTGTGTAGCCCAATTAGTGCTTTAAAAAAAAGAGTGTGATTCGAAACACACAACTGAAGTAAAACTTCTTTAGCTGTAGTCAAACTCAATGCATCGAATAGAAATGTAGCTTAAAGCCATGTTTGCAAGAAAAAAAGTTTACCTTCCAATTTCATTTCAACCAGATCGTCAAGCCGTTCCAAATTTTCAAATTCCAAATATTAATAGAGCCGGTTTGAAAACCCATAGGATTCTTTTTTTTTTTTTTTTTTTTTTTTTTTTTTTTTTTTTTTTTTTTTTTTTTATTAAGTATAATAATTTACTTTTATAAAACAATGTTTAATTTATGCAATTTCAAATTTAATTCAATTGATTTACATTTAATTCAGTTAATTCAGTTAATTCAGTTACTACAATCTAATTAATTTTTCAATCAATCAATTTAATTCAGTTAATTCAGTTACTACAATCTAGTTTATTTTTCAATCAATCAATTTACTTAGACACATAAGACACATAATTCATAAATTCGACATTTTTAACAATTCTATACATTTTATTTTGAACCGACGGCGATTTCTTTCCATTTTTAGTTCATTTGGTAATTTGTTAAATAGCTTTAGTCCTTTTATCATCAAAGTGTTCTGACCCTTCGTTGTCCTTGTTGTATCTACTCTATAGTCGTTCACATTTCTTAGTTGGTACGGTTGGGCTTGTCCAACCTCATTGACGTTGCTCGTTAAATAAACTGGAGCGTTACCGGTTCTAATATTAAAAACGGCTAAGAGGGTATTTAGTTGCAGCCGTTGCTTTATGTTTAGCCACTTAAGAGTCTGAAGCATATGTGCTCTTGGTGTCATTCTGTTGCATTTCAGTATTGTCCTCATCCCTTTGTTCTGTAGTTTCTGAAGTCTACTTAAATGTCCATTATTGCAGCATACGTATAAAATAGAGGCGCAGTACTCAAAATGAGGTTTCACTATCGTATTATATATATTCACAGCGGTTATATAGTCCATTTTGTTGCGAATTCTCTTGAAAAATCCTATTTTAGTCCCTATTTTCTTACAGATATAGTCCACATGATTATTGAAATTTAAGTCCTTGTCAATGATAATGCCTAAGTACTTCATATCATTTACCTTTTCAATCATTTGTCCATTCAGTTGGAGGCTATTTTCTGTATTGGAGTTTATTTCCATCCACTTCGTCTTTTGTTCATTAAGTTTAAGTCTGTTCATTTTGAGCCATTTAGTCACCTCGCTTATGTCTTCCACTAGTTTTTTCTTACATTCGTCCTGATTTTTGTCCTCTGCATATATTAAGGTATCGTCGGCGTACAGCACAATCTTACTATATTTTAATATGGTCGGCAAATCATTGATGTACAATGTAAATAGAACCGGACCCAATATTGACCCCTGCGGGACACCCAGGTTTATATCTGTACAACTTGACACGCTATTGTTTACTCTAGTCCGCTGTCTCCTGTTTTGTAAGTACATTTGAAACCATTTTAACTCATTGCCCTTTATGCCATATGCTTCTAACTTTGCTAACATTATATTATTGTCAATTGTTTCGAACGCTCGTTTGAAGTCCAGAAAAATTGCATTTATTTTTGTCCTGTTTTTATTTGTCTTCCACTCATTTATAACATGGTTTACTGTGGTTTCGCAAGAATGGTGTCTCCTAAATCCAGATTGAAAGATTGAAAGGATCTTATACTTGTCAATATAATCCACAAGTTGTTTTTTGACTACAGCTTCGATGATCTTTTCCATTGTCCTCAAAGTATTGATGGGTCTGAACTCTTCGCACTTTATTGTATTTGTAACTTTCTCAATTGGTATAAGTAATGACTCCTTCCACGAATTAGGGAAAATTCCCGAGTCCAGAGATTTATTCACTACTTCTACCAATATTGGGGATAGTTGTGTCCAATTATCTAATACGATTTTAGGCGAAATTCGGTCGTAGTCTGGCTTGTTTTTAATCGACTTGCATATTTCCCGAAGTTCACCCACTGTCACTTTACGAAACTTAAATTTCGTCCTAGTTGGTCTGATGTTATTTATATATTCCACGTTTTCGATTGACTCTTGTATTTCTTTGACGCTCTCTACAAAGTATTTATTAAATTTTTCTGCGATTTCCAAATCATTGTCACATTCCTTATTGTTAAATATCACTTTTTTAATTCCTTTCCTTTTTTGTCTAAGTACAAGATCTTTTATTTGACTCCACATTTCTTTTTGTCCATTAGCATTATTTATCTTTCGTTTTATGTAATTATTTTTAGCTTCAGTTACTTTTGTATTGTATTTGTTTCTCAGATCCCTATATTCCGTCCAATTTTGGTTATTATTAGTGAGTTTTGCAATCTGATACATTTTAATTTTTGTGTTTTTCAACAGTCTTAGTTCACTGTTGAACCATTTTGTCGAATTTTTCGATTTAACTCTTTTCACCACACAGAATTTGCTAATCGTATCCTTAAGGGTTCTATCAATAATTTCTGCATTGGCATGTACATCTATAGTCTCCTCATATTCCAGTTTCCTAACCATTAATTGCTGTGTAAACTCTTCCTTTTTGTACTTGAATACTATTCTCTCTCGATCGTCCACCTGTTGTATGTTATGTGCATTTAATCTGATCTCTATCGTTTCGTGGTCCGATATTTTCTCGGTTTCCCTAGTCTGTGCATTCAGGTTAATCATGTTTGTAACTACATAGTCCACAAGTGTTCGTGATGTGTTGGTAATTCTAGTATGTTCTTGTACCATTTGCCTTAAACCATTGTCATTGAAGAATCGCTCCAGCTCCAGTTTATATTTGACTTCATTACACCAGTTTATGTTAAAGTCTCCAGCTATAATTATGTTATCGCTTCTGTCAATGATCTCTTCAATATTGTCCTTGATAAAGTTATAAAAAGTTTTATCATAGTAGCTGGGTGATCTGTATAGTCCTATCAGTACTAAGTTCAAATTTCCATTCTTTATATCACAGACTAGTAGCCAAGTCTCCCAATCAATTGCCTTTTTAGTTACTTTGTTTATAGTCCAATTATCTTTGACGTATATTGTTACTCCACCCGTTCTTTTAGAGTTTGACAAACACGAATGACTATAATAACCAGATAAACATATTTCTTCATCTGCAAAATCCGCAGTTAAATGAGTTTCTGACAGAATAATAAAGTCCGGTTTGTTTTTATCCGCTAAAATTTCTAGCTGTTCAAAGTTATTAGAGAGTCCTTGTATATTTGCGTAGAAACCTGTTACAATAGTTGGTTGCTAGTATCCCAGCTTGTCTTTCTTAGTTTCGAGTTTTCTTAAATATACTGGGCAGTTTCTGTCTAAAGTAGAATGATTGTCGTCTAGTCCTAGGTTTAGTTTCTCATTACTTTTTTTGCAGTTTATACACTTAATTGTTTGTTCGTTCTTACATTCCTTTGTATTATGGTTCTCAAGGCACGCATACCACTTCACTCTTGCAGTCTATTGCTTTGTGGTTAAAACCTTTGCATTTAAAACACCTCATTACGTCTATACCGTCAAAAACTTTGCACTGTTCCCATCCGATATTAATTTTGCCTCTTTTAATTACTTCAATAAATGATTTATTATCCAAAGATATTATAGCATTATAGTTTTTAATACCATTTTTCATAGTTTCATACATTTTTATAAGTTTTAATTCACTATTTTCTAACATATTATTTTGTTTTTTCAGTTTGTCTACAATATCCTCTTCTCTATTTAAAATTTTCATATTCACTATGGTTACTCTAGGATTGACTTTAGGCGGTATTTTAACTTCATAGTTCTCGCCAATTTCTTTTTCTATTGCATTTTTTATTTTATTTCTTTCTTCATCGTTTATACTCTCCACAATTAATACTCCATTTGACTTACTTTCAATATTTGCTATTTTAAGATTTTTCGGGTCGACACTTTTATCCAGGTCCTCTTTAGTCTTAAAACTCTTTTGTTTTTGTTTTGGTTTTACGATAAGTGGCAGCTCCGTTCTAAGCTTTGGCATCACTTTTTCATTATTCACTTTTTTGACAGATTCCGCATATGACATTTGAACTTCAGTAGTGGTTTGTTTACTGTTCATAACTTTCTTAAATTCGGTGCAAATAATGTTATTGCTGTTTTTTATTTCGGTATACATTTTACCACTTTCCTCAGTAAAATTTTTTGTTGCCTTACACAATTTTGAGACCTCGTTCATGCTTTTTTCGCACACCTCCTGGGCGATTTTCATTTCCTCCAGTCTTTTCTCGTACCGTACTTCGATTGCCCGTAACAAGTCCTTTATTTCATTTTCACTCTTCGCTAGTGAGTTCTCGAATTCCTCCTTATAGACCTTCAGGAAGTCGGAGTTCTTGTTGACACTCTGCTGCATATCCTTTACAACAAGATCCAGATTTTGCACATATGTCATGCAGTCATCACATATAAATCGAATCCAATTTTGTTTTCCCAACATTCCGCCGCTGTACTGATCTATACCAGAACATTTTGCTGTAGAGTGGAATACCTTGTTACATACCCCCTCACAGCTTATTCCTGTCTCTCCACGTATCTTAAAAGTGCACTTGGCGCACTCAGCCATCTCTACTTGTTAAATGCGGTTATAGCAAAAAACAGAAAACTAGCACTTCCAATTTTATAATTTTTACCAAGAATTATCATTTACCAATTGAATTATTATTAGAGCAACACGTCTACACTCGTTGAAATCTAACTTTCTAATTCTAACTCTTGAGCGGCTGAACCGTTTTCAATGAAATTTGGAATATAAATGTTTCCCGATGTAGCCCATCCGTTAAATACTTAAGAGTATAACAGTTAGGAAACCTCTCTTACTCAGAACAGGGAAAGCGGGCTGCACCATGCAGCTCGTCAAGTGAGGCAGTCGTCGAGAGTTAAGATCGCTGGGCGGACCTGACTGGAAGTCAACTGGTGATATCAACAGTCCGCCTCGAAGCTACGATTTGACCGCTTTGGACTTTTTTTTAGGGCAAACAGTGAACGACTGATATTATGCCAACAATCCGGAAACAGTACAAATATGTAAAGCAAATATCATCCAAGAAATCCGTGAACTGCAGCCCTAAACCATCAACAAGGTCTTGGAAAATTAGAGTGACAGAAAGGGTTACTGCGAAGGGTTACTGAGGCAACGACTTGAATGGCGCAGTGTTGCGTAGTTAATAGGAATGTTTGCTTTTACTGATAAAGCCATGAAACATGGAATTTTATTCATTTTATTGCATTTAAAAAAAAAAACATAACCTGCATCTCTCAGTTGTTAAGAACTTCGTTTTCTTAGAAGAGATGCAATGAAATGTTTGTCATTAGACTTTGAAATCAAACACAAATAAAAGGTTTTCAAATAAAACATGAAAAAGGTGAGCCATTAAATATAACTACATACAAAAACCATATAAATATTTACTTCATATGTAGTACAAGTGGTATCTGTTAAGCAGAAAAAAAAAAAACAGAAAGAATTTGCATCTGTTGAACAGAGTTTTATCCTCATGGTTCTTGCAAAAAATCGTCGAACAAGTGGAAAAGAGTACAAAAGCCAAAAAAAAAAAAGAATAACTCGCATTTTGTACCCTGACCATCCTTTAAGCCCGGCTATTGGCGATGTTTGTGTATAACTTTGCGATATGCAAATTGTTGATTTCCACCCCACCACTCGACTCAAAGTAAACAAGAAAGTTTTTAATAAAGCCCACAAAAATCGCAAAAGCAGAGTGGGCGGAAACTCAGTCTTCGATGGTGGTGGTGGTGAATCGAGGCTGTATGCCGACACCGGTATTTGTTACAGGTTATGCATTCCGTTATTGTGTTTCAAGGGTTTTTTCCCTCCCAGAGTTTTTCCTCCTATTTTTGTTTGTGTATGCATTTCTCTGTATGTGTACTTTCAGTAGACGGGAA
Organism: Syritta pipiens; assembly: GCA_905187475.1. Taxonomy (NCBI): domain Eukaryota; kingdom Metazoa; phylum Arthropoda; class Insecta; order Diptera; family Syrphidae; genus Syritta; species Syritta pipiens. The sequence continues at coordinate 806,344 of LR994574.1, read as the reverse complement.
AACAGAAAAAAAAATCGAGGAAATCGAGAAGGATTCCAAAGCACACACAATGCACACGTAGTGCCTCTCAAGAGCTGAGATATTGGAAATATGCAATGTTTCCAAGTGATGATATCGATGTCTTCTCCAACAGAAGAAGAAATATTTGAAAAAAAAAAAAATTGAGAATCTCAAGAGCCAACAGAGTTTCCATACAAAAACAAAGACCCTCAACTTTTCGACGAAACCATCTGAAAAAAAATGAAAATTTGTATGAAACGACTCTCAATTTTGAATGGAGAATACAGTAGTGATATCAATCAATGAAAGATATTCCTTTATTAAAAATAAATCTCAATATCACCGCACAGATAAATCCGAAAGTCAACACTGCTGCAAAGGTTACAGATTCGGATTATTTACACCGACACCGACGACGAGATGGTGATGCCATCTTTGATCTCTGCCAACCATAAAACTCTCATATACACTTGGATTAAATTAAACGACACCAAACAGCCTCAAAGATGCTCTTATGTGAGGGTCTTGACGCGAAGCAAGAGGCTAAATTTGCTCACTTTTCCAGAAATAAACACTTCTGCATCCTTTGCCCTCTTTAGCACTTTCAGGTTATTCTTGAGAGCACTTTAGTTCTGTTTACTGGAGGCACGACAACGTAGGTGGAAGCCTGTCGAGTGTGCTTCTGGCTTAAAAAGAAAATCATGTTTGCTCACAGAATTATGAGGGCCCTTGGAAACGTTTTCGTTCGTTCGTTTTCTTATTTTTTCGACTGGGGAGGTAATGAGCCGTTTGCTGCCCGGTGAGAAATCGTTTTGAAACAAGTGTAGCATTTAAAAATGGCATTTATGCGGATGGAATGTGTTTCATTGAAAAGGATACTCAGAATGGGGTTTCGAAAAGAAATAGGTGAAGAGTGCGTGTGCATGAATTTATTTCCGTCTCCGAGTGGTTCTTAAATTAATATTCAATGGTCTTATGGGACAATGTGGGATTGCAATTACCTTGAACGTACTTTAGAAATATGATGAAGGAATTTTTCATAGGTGGTAGGTCAGAAGAAGCAAGTCTCCAACGTGAGTCTCTTTAAAAATGTGATGAAAGAATTTCAAATAAGTGGTAGGGATCTGGGACAAAGAGAAAGTCTCCAAGAAAAACCTTTCATTCTTCGATTTTATTAGATTCATACCCTTTAAGTTTTGACAACGAAGTTAATGATGCATAATCGCCTTAATTATGTGCTGCATAAGATCCATTGAAGGTTTTTTTTAAGCAACTTCTTCTTTTCCAGTAAAAGGACTGAAGAACCTTCAGCTATCTCATACCTTTTCAAACTTTAATTGGTTTCAAATGTAACTACCGACTCCACTCAGGACACAGTAACTACCTCACTGTTAGTGCCTATTAGTTCAGCCAATGCGGATGCCCCTTAAAATTGGCTCGTTTACCATGCCCTTCCATTTTTTTCGGTTTTCTCACAACCGTAGACAATTGATTTGTGCTTTCGTTTTTTATCTCATTTCTTGGTCCGGTGCTTTCAAGAAAAAAAAAAAATAATAAAAACTCACAGAATACAGAGGTCGTTAGGTAACAACAGTGCCTCTAACTAAACCCCCTCTCCCAGCGCACTCTAAACCATTTAATGCCATAGCATGAACGCTGACGTCGAGTCCACGTCCACGTCTAAAAAGAGCGCCAGTGGAAAAGACTAACAAACCCTAAATTGGAATATTACTCCAATTTTCACTTATTCTGTATAATGTTCTACCATCCGACTCCATTATGAACTTGAATACGTTCTAAGAAATTGCGAGGACGGAACGAAGAAGAATAAGAAAGGGAATCCGCGTATACTATCCACTGGCATCCGACCTAAAACGAGTATCTTCTCTATCCGTGCTACCGTCCACAATGACTTGTTTTCTTCTCATTCGTCCTCCGCTGTTTTATCACAATAACGGTATGCGGTATTTTTGCCAGCCGCTATTTTGTTAGAGAAAGGAAAAAGCACTAGTGGAAAAAAAAGAAGAAAATACTACGAAAAGCAACGACGAGAAAGTAGCAAGCAACACAAGAAAGTAAAAAAAAAAAAAAATTAAAAACATCGTTGAAGGATTCTTATTTCATCTGTTTCGGAGGGGTATACATTTCCTTCCTTATTTTCCATTACGACCCATCACAAAGGATAACAATGATATCCAAAGAAGGACGACGACGCTGACGAAAAACTCGCGCACACAATTCACTCATTTTACTATTTCTTCGGCGTTTTTCAGGACTAAGGAAACAACTCCAGCGATAGAGCCATCAGCTGCTCTCCACTGCATGTCTTGGAAAAGTTTTTGGTGGTTCTGTCTACGGCTCTCGTCTGGTGTAAGGATGAAAGCATTTCTTTGTGCTTCTGTGGGACCGGCAGGACTCTATCTCATGTGGTTGCATGTACATAGGTGCCTCTACTATATACAGAAGCAGTCCCAGCGTGGTTTGGGAACAACCATTATGGAACTGTTTATTTTCCAGAATTTTTTTTCAGCTCACGAGCAGGGGGCGTTATGCATTCTTTATGGAGACTATGGGAAGTGCAGCTCGAAAGAGGAAAGTTTGGCTAAAAAAAGGACGTCGAATTTGAATATAATGATTGATTGACTTTTCTTTAAAGAAGGATAATAAAATTCATTGAGTAGAAATGTGAATTTACCATTTCTTTTCATCGTTCTGGATGCGATATTGGTAAGAGAATGAAGCAGAGCAAAATAATTCAAAAGTTATAGAGTTGAGTGGTCTCTTTTACGTTTGCCAGGTAATTTTGAATCCATATCACGATTTATTGTCCCTTTTGAGCATTTGAGCTCTTTAAAGACGTTTTTGGGCATCCATCCATGCCATCCGCATTATTTAAGTAATGACCTAATTTCCTCACGTTCGCTGTTCCCCATTTAAATTAGCCGCCGGCCCTTCACACAAACACGCACACCCCACTAATCTCGCGCATAATCCCGGCTCTGCCTTCCGCCCACGTGTTGTGATAACAAAACTCAATAAAACTAAATTTTCCGGCGCCTTTTCCATGGCCAAATAAATATGTATCTCACTACCCGGCGCTGATTCTTTTCCTTTAAAATCGGCAGCGTCATTGTCTGGGCAGCTCCGAATTGGGAAATGTCGAAGGGGCCCACGGCTCACGGCCCACCCAAAACGACAGCAGGCAATCATTTCCGGGAAATGAAAAATTAACAAAGCACGTAAATAAGCCAAAATAATTTTTCGTAATTAACCAAAATGAGGGTTGCGAAAAATTAAATCATTACGGGAATTCCAATCAACCCACCACCGACACCAAAAAAGCCACCACCAAGCTCCACGGTCGAAAAGGCATCGCCATCTCATTCTCTCTCATGCGACCCGCAATCAAACACTGCTGGCTCGAAGTCATATCACGCCTCGTCGCCTCATTCATTTAAATACACGAAGGCAAAGGCTACATGAGCGTTAGCGCATAGAATGATTATCCTGAGCTCAGCACAAAATCTCCACCAACGTGGAGCGAATACCTCGCTTTCCGCTTACCCTTTATTAACACATTAAGAGCCGCCACCAGGCACCAAGTACCACCACGTCTACCACGGGTGAAGAATTAAGGCACCCTCTTCAAAAACACACCAAAAAGGAGAGGTTGTAAACTTGTACAGAAAAAAAAAACTCCCAAAAAAAAGAAGAGAAATTAAAAAAAAAAAAAAAAAACACTCCAAAATCAACAAAAAGCCGCCCCAACATGCAGATACACATAATGAGTGGGGGGGAGTGCTTAAGTTCATTTATATGGTAATTCGGTGAACACTCTGAATACTAATGGCACCCGCGCGTTACGAATTATTCCGACTGAATCCCGTGAAAACAAGTGTTTCCGAGGTCTTTGCTTCTTCGGCATTACTGATCCTAATTTTTATCTGATGAGCTTGATGAGCCATCGCTGGGTGGCACTGGGTGGCTCTCACTTTAATCTGCCGAGTGACGAAGGCTTAATTCTTGCGTGCGCATTAATACGCCACCCACAGCGTTGTAAACGAATTTGTAGAACGCGATCTGCGTGCATTAAAAAAAAAAAAAAGAATTTAAAAACTGTTTCCTTCAAGAAGAGAAAAAAATTCTTAAATTTGCATTCAGAAAATGACGATAAAATTCTTCTACTTCTATTTTTTCAAGGAAGCGCCTACGAGTGATAATAGACGAAATGCTTGGAAGAAAAGACGCCTCTTAAAAATGCTGCTTGTGGGTGGATCCTACTAACTATCCAATACCACAGACCATAGACGAAACTAATTGGGAACAGAGTGGAACCAAGCTATCCAATCTCATAGATCTCAGTGGAACCTAATTTGGAACAGAGTAGAATCAAGCTATCCAATTTCATAGACTACAGTCGAACCTAGGTGGAAACAAACTGGAACTTAACTGTCCAATCTCATAGACCACAGTCGAACTTAGGTGGAAACAGAGTGGAACCTAACTATCCAGTCCCGTAGACCATAATGTAATCTGTTTAATAGTTGCTCTGACTTTGACGAAAAAGAATGTAGCTCAAATTTTTGAAAGCGATCCCTATTCGAATGATGTTCTTAAATTTAATTCCCACTTCGACGATTTCCTTTTCCTCAAACTACCGTCCCACAAATGGATGTTCTTTTGAAACTACTACTGGAAAATTCTCGTGAATTTGTCTTTTCTAGAAGTAAAAACATTTCCATCTTGATTTAAGAAAATAACTAATCCGGAGATCTAAGTAAGTTCTCATGAAAGTTTATTATGTGCCGCCTGTGTGAGCTCAGTTAAGTGCTGAACTAAAAATAAGACCTTTGAATGTTTTCTTAGAATCCCCTTAACAGAGAAACTTGTGCATATGCCAAACTGAGGACTCCGCACTGCTGCACTTGGCATGGTTTCATGCTTCAACCTCTTTACCTCGGTGGAATGCCATGAGCTCTGATTGTAGTGGTCAATAGAAAGAAATTTCTCAAAAATAATTATTCCCCCGCTCGAAGGTGGAAATGAATGAGATTCTCACCTCTGTTACAGCTGCTTAAGGGCAGCGTTAAAATGGTGGTTTTTCAGCGAAATTCTCTGCTTTTTTCAGAACTATAAAACCCGCATTTACCAACGACCAGCTCCAACGCCCCGTTGTACGTGCACATCACCTCGATCATAATTCCCGTCGTAAATTCACTGGAATCTGTTCGTGATTAAAGGAATTCATTAGAACAGATAAAGTCATGGAATTTTCCCCAAAAAACATCCCCATCCCCAATCTATCCACGTCACACAATCGTACTCTGTCAGGCGAGGATAATTTTTATGCCATTGTTCCTGAAATAACCGGTCGGACCGACCGACCCACCAACAGACCAAGCGACCGACCGACCGCCTTTCCCATCTCGTTGTCGTTGCCGTCGTGTTGTTCCTCCCATAAATTCCTCAATAAGGATCCAACTGAGATGGCACATCCCTCCACTCGACAGCAATATGCTTACGACAGAGAACTTTCATCGAACAGCGATGGCACGTAGACGGAAATTGTTTCAAAATGCTATAATTCAGTTCATTAATTTTCAATCCCTGCTTCTGCTGATGCTGGTTTTGATGCCCTTCCCCCCGCCCTTCTCGGCGAGGTGAGAAGGCAAAAGTCAATCGAATTAAGTTCACAGTTCACATCCTGGCCATGATGTGATGATACTCCTGTTGATGGCAATGCTGATCCTTTGGCCAAGTTATGGAATTGTGTATCGTCCCCCCTCTTCCGCACTTCTTTCCGGAATCGCTCGCCTCTATTGTTACACATCAAGAGTTTGATTAAACCATAGACTGGCAGTTTGCCAATGCAGCATTAAACTTTAAACTTAAATTAAATTGGAAGATGGCAAAATTTTGTCAGCAACCACTCAATCATTGCAACGCATTCAAATCCCGTACTACAATGCCGCAGTGTTGAGCGAATAATTTCAATCGAAATGCTTCTTGCATTTAGTTGGTTTGCGCATTGAATTTTTCCATCCAGCAGTGCTTTTCCGGTCCTCACTGACATATGAACGCAAATCGAAGGGAAAACTTTTCAAATTAAGCTCAAGGCAAAGGCATCGTCTCAGCAGCAGCCACGAGGAATGACATCAAATCACCCTTTTTTTTTTTTTTGCCATGACAACACAACAGTAACAATTTCTCGGGGGAAACTTCTTTCCATCGACTCGAAGAAAGATTTCAAGCCAAAAAAAAAAACTTCGTATGGGCCACCCTCCTTTTTGTGAATACAAAATTTGCATTCGCTGCCAAAAACGAGATGATGATAACCGTGCTGCGTGTGCTCTGTGCTGCGTCAATGACTGCGACCGGGGCGAGGAGAAACTTTTGCTCTGTTGATGCAAAACTTAAGCGAGATACGAGCATTTCCTCCGGATTCATTCCAATCAGATCGATTATATTGGAAAGTAATTATGTTAAAAGTTTCTGATCGCGATTTTGGGTCATGGTTTATTCTGAGTCTTGATGCAGGATGATTGAGTTGAAATTGGGAAACATCCTGCGCTTGTTTGGCAGGTCGTGTGAACATGATTTTGAACTCAAATTGTTTTCGAGGAACTAACGCATACAATTTTCTTTTGATTCATGGAAAAATTATTCTTTTTTGACGAGCATGAGAACAGTGTTTAGTTTTAGAAATTCCAAAAAGCATTGAACTTATTTTTGATTTGAACGAAGACTTAGGTAGGTAGGTAGGTAGGTAGGTTGTGCCAAGCACTTAGGCCAGACGAGGCCCATTGTGAACCACACTGCTCCAGAAATCAGTTGCAACTATTAAATAGCTGAGGACACGGCTCATGCTGGTGTTAGCTAGTTCGCCGAGATTATTGAGAAAGTAGTGACAAAGATGCCCCTTTCTACGAAGACTTAAATGGCTGAAAAATAAATATTCCAATGATTTTTCTTTTAAGGCAAATCTAAGCAATATTTTAATTAAATTTCTCAGCGTGGTGCTTCTTAATCGACCACGCGAATTTATCAGTGAAACCTTGCAACAAACCGCTTAAGTAGATTTAATAAAAAGCGCCGAAGAATGCAATCAGTTCTACTTAAATTCTAAATGCAATCCGCACAACATTTTTTTTTCGCAAAGCCACTCTTCTTCATTTCACCAAAAACAAATCGATTTCCCACTACTCAAAGGGTTGTGTTTTTTCAGCTTCTTTCCTGCATTTGCAATCGAGAGATAATGCAAATAAGTAAATGAATTCCAATTTGTCTACACAAATCACCTACCACTGAACTTTCATCTATGCGCACATAGGGTATAACCTTTTCAAACCACTTAGTCAATCATAACCATTTTTCAAAATTTAGTCTGCACTAATATCTTTTTTTTATTAAAAACCCGTGTCATAAATATCGTATCAACAAATAAACCGATTTCAATGAAATTCAGATTATATTTTTATCTCAATTGTTGCTTATAAAAAAAATGATGCGAATTTATTTTCAACATTTTTTCCTGGGACGAAGCTATTGCAGCTACGACTGAACATCGGAAGATTATTTTTTAAGGTGACGCTTGTTGAAGAATATTCTTGAAGGTTTATAATTTAAAGTTGATGCATGTACTTATTTAAGCCCTTTCGTTACCGAATCTAATGTCAGCCACAGGAAAAATATTTCTGTGTGCTTCACAAAAACGAAGCAAACTACTCCGAATATTTTTTTGCCATAAACGATGTCTGATGCAGAATTAAATTAATCGAAAGTTGGTGTTAGCATGAACTTATTGTGCCTTCACTTTGTTGTTCCAAGTGGAAACGCAATTTTATGTTTTTATTTTAATTTAATTAATTTTGCGAGTGACAATTTTATATCTTTCCTTCCTTGTGGGTTATTCGCAACAAAAATATAAAATTGTAACTCCCGAAAATAAACAAATAAAAATAAAAATATGCGGCGGTTACCCCATATGACGCTTGCACTAAGAATCAATTCCAAAACCAATTCTCCTGTCGTATCCGAACTCTTCCTTCTTCATTTTCAGAGGCGAGACCTCTTTACGTTAATTACGCCACCTAGCCGTTAACTCTACAAACTTAGGACAATGTTACTGCAATTGCGCTAATATTTTTTGATCTGTCTGGACATGAAAGGATTAAATAAGATTTTTTTTTTCTCTAAAACCTGTTTGAAGGAAATAAAAAATTTATATTTAGATGGATAGATAGATTTATTTTCTTCAAAGTTTAACAAACAATGTTGGTCTAGCTGCTCCAAATTTGAAGATCATTAATTTTCAGACTCCATTTGCACTACAGTAGGGTGCGGCATTAATTTACCACCAACACTTTAGTTTTTTGTTTGCCGCCTTTAGTCTCGATAATCGCAAAGGTAATTTTCAGTGGTATTTTTCAGTGTTTCGTTTTTTTTTTTTTCAACAGCAGCAGCTTTTCAATGTAATTGACTTTGCAGCAAAGAGTTTCAATAAGAGCCGCTTCTCTTCCCACCATTCCCATGCAACTGGCTCTAGCATTTTTTTCCCTTTCATCCGTCGACAAAGAAACCCGAACAAAAAAGGTCCTTTTGATGCAAAAAGAAAAAAAGGACGAAAAATGCAATTTAATAGAATTGCATCTCCCAGCTTGTTTTTACCATCTTATTTACATACATTACTACTATCTCTCTTTCTACTTCACCCACACACACTCCACTCTCCGTCTCTCTCACTCTTTCAAGCCACTCAGGACTTTTTGGTTTTGCAAAGCGGTAACCTTTGCATTTTGTCTTATCAAACCGGCGAGTAGTAGTAATCCTCCGGCAAAACCAACCCATCCATCCAATCGCTCATCTTCTAAACATGAATTTGCGAACGTAGCTATGGCCTGCCATGAGTTATCCTTATGATATATTGAAATTTAATAGAAAGAATCCTTTGGCACAGAAATGTAAGGAGATCAAAAAACAGCAGAACCATAAAGGAAGATGCTGCCATGAAGCACTCACTATCTTAACCATCTTCGTTGTGTTTGTGAAAGTTCCTAGAGTATTTTATAAAATATCTCTCCTTCTTGTGATGCAGTCACGTTCAAGGAAATGTTGAAACGAAAAAAAAAAAAAAAAAACTATCAGTATAACTTGTAGACCGTTGTCGGTCTTTGGGAGAATGGGAGACGCGTGCATTTACTTTTATAAATAATTTTCTTATCCTTCGGCTGGGTTCTGTTCTTGCCACTGCTGTCGTTTGCGGCAGCATGTCGGCCATGGTTTGCTAGTCAAGCGTCATATTAAGGAATACGGTTTCAACGATGACAACACCAATAACGAAAACGAAAATGATGACATAGATGGCAAAGGGTCGAGAATGTGCAGGAAAATATGATGTAGACGGAAATTAACAGCCTAATAAAGTTGTTTACCTGAATGACCTCTTTAGCGTAATATGCGAGAAGCAGGGAGGGATTTAATATATCCAAAAAGGGCGGATTTGCCTTATCCGTCACGTTGCATGAACGTTAAAGAAACAAGGAGCTATGTAAGGAGCTAATGGTTCAAGTAATGAAGTTGGGTTAACATCCTTCGGAATAGTTTTCCATATGAGAATGAATGTGTTGTTTTCTTTCTTAAACATATAACGAGGGAAGGAAGAACATGCATGTTGAAAAATTGATTTAAATCTAGCACTTTTTGAACAGATTATCACTCAAAAAATCGCGAGTTCATATTTTAACAATCACGACCAGACTGACAGACATTAAACCAGCATTCGTAAAGTCAATGACACTCAACTATCCACCCAATCAAACGCCAAAAAAGGGCTCAACTCTCGTCCACTTCAACTCAATTGCAATCGTCTGAAAAATTTCAGTTGCATTCCACATTCGGCACTAAAATTTCATTCCATTCAAAAAACTACAACAACAAAATAATCTAGCATAAATCAAAACACATTTCAAAACATGTCCACTCTAGTGGAATCAAATGCACACATCCACCGGCAAGTGTTCAAGTGCAACCAACTCTAGAGCTATAAATTTATAACAACCACGGCGTGTGCATGCAAATGACTCAAGGACCCTTCAAGCCCGACCAATTATCAACTGGAAAATAAAGTTTAGACCTGTGAAATGCAGCCGTCACTAATCCGCACCGCAGTTCGTGTGAAAAAAAAGAGTAAATATCCAACATGATAATTTTGTAAAAAAGTATTTAAATAATGACTTTCATTTTTCGCAGTAAATTACCATCCATTACGTTGCGATGGCAAGGACGAGGGCGAGGACGATGGCAACCACATGAACTTGATGTGTGCAGGATGGCTTTGCGCTGATAAATTTTAGGCGAGCCTCTCCGCACATCCGAATCGAACTAATGCTTTTAAGTCGGGGGTGCTTTTGTACGCAGTCAACAGACAGAGGAACGAGCAACGACGAACAGCCGACAACCGACAACCACTCATCCCTTTAATCACGCTACCATTCTCATCTCATTTGGCATTCCTTCGCGCCAACTTTTAGATGGAACGAACACCTTCCCTTAAGTGTGCGTGTGTCTGTGCTCTAATGTTTCTTCGTCATCTCTTCATTTGAAGGCACTTTTTTCTGCCTCCCCCATTCGTAACCATTCACCGAATTTTACACCACCTAATACCCTAAATGGAACCGGAAGGAGACGAAGAAATACAGAGAGAGAGAGAGAAAAAAAAAACAACCGAAGAACGGAAAACTGAAAACTCCTTTAACTCCCCCACTCGAAACGATAAGTATCTTTTTCTTACACGGATACATATCTCAATTTATGTGTTACGTGACCTCATATTCATACAGGATTTTGATCCCTGTAAGTGTTGGGAAATTTCAAAAGCTTCCCGAAGAAAACAACATACTCGTCGTCTTCGTGTGTGTACTTTTGGTAAGCGAGGGCGAGGCGTAAGGCCCAAGACCCTTTAAAGGAAAACACTTAAAGTCGATGAAGCCTTTCTGGCTGTCGTGTCTCTGGGGGACCTGATACCGCTCCAGAGAACCATGACATTTCTCAAATGTGTAACATGTGTGTACCCAGGTCCACCCAAGACGGGTTCGGGGTTGTCGCCCCGCCACTCCGCCCGATTTACTGCTGCGAAAATGAGTATAACATGGATCATAAATAAAAATGTGACAAAGCGCGACATAAAAAGCTGAAAAACGAAAAATTTATTGCCATTTTTCGGTAAGGAGGATTGTAAGCGTGTTTTGATAACACTACCGTACGTAACCTTAGCAAAAAGCACCACACACACAGCACCGGAGCAGGGCTCGGTGAGAAAAAGGATCACACGAGGGTCATGTGCGTTGTGTTCTAGCTGTTTACTTGGCATCCAGCCTTTCTGTCGTCTGACATGAAGTCGAGAGATGAAAAATAAAAGGAAAAACTTTTTTCTCCAGAATTTCCCCGTCTTTCCGTTTTCGAAATAAAGAAGAACGCGTTAAACTGCAAACGACTCGTCACGCCGGCATATAATTTCCATTGCTCGAGCGCAAAAGCGCAAAAAAAAAAAAAAACAGAAAAAAAAAGAAAACAACTTTTGAAACGCACGTAAACGTATGACCGCGCCCGAAAATTTATAGCAGAGCGTTAATTTAAACTGACACACGTAGGCGAGCAGCGTTAAGGGAGAACTCAAACTCAGCTCCTAGAGCGAGGACGATTGGGACGCGTTCCTCTCGTACATGTTCCTCCACATACGACGATGGTGGCGATATAACCTGCGATTGGATTAACTTAAAATTCATGACCTAACAAAAAATGTTCGTGAAATTTTAATTTATTTCCATCTGCCTCGTTTATTAGATTATGAAACCGGGACGGTCTTTCACAAAGCGAAGGTATGACGGTGAAGGATGTCACACAGAATTGAATATTGCACTCGGTAGCTTCGGTAACTGGCACTTAATTTGGGATCTTGCAAAGCCACCGGAAGTTGAATTATGGTTATTTTTAGAAATAGTTATTATTTTAATGGTTTATTTTGTTTGGGGAAGGAACGATTATTATATGCTGAAAAGAAACAAATACAGATGCCTTTCGATAATTCGAATTTCAAGGGACAAGGAAAAAAATTCGAATTACAGACGATTTCGAATTTCGGGGGTTTCAGGAAAAAAGTATTGCTCACTTTTGTCACTTGTTCTTAAAGAAGAAAAGTACTTCGACTTCGATTTATAGAGGTAAACAAGCCATCATTTTCGAATTATAGAAGCATGCATGTTATTTTGCATAAAAATAAGTAATTCTTCGATTTACAGAGGGTTTTTCGGGGGACTATAAAAATGCTTCTATTTACAGAGGTTTTCGAATTATAGTGATTCGAATTATCGAGAGTTTACTGTACATGTTTTAAGCCATGATATTCATTCTTCTTTGAACGGGAATTATTTGTGGAACGTTTTTTGGCAGAGCTGTAAAGAAAACAAATTATAACAATTATAACAAATGTAACAAATTATATTTGAAATCACTTGTAAGTGCTAGAAAGTACTTTTAAACTGCCAACATGTTTGGTTAGATATTGCAATTTATTTTTATATTTTCAATCAATTTACGAAACATTTTTAAATCATCAAATATTTTTATACACATTTTTCTCTCGGTTCGTTTGCAAAATGCACTATTTACTGTTTTTAGTAAATTGATAAAGATGACCACTGTAAGGGTGTCATGATTTTTACCTCAGAGAAAACAAAACACCTAGAGAGGTCCAAAAAATTGTCAATCATGAATTGAAGAAGTCGATCAATAATAAACTATGCTGGACACTTTTTTTAAACGACTGCAAACAATGTGATTCCAATTTGATCCTGTAGTGAAAATAATACTTTAAAAAACATCACAATAATTTTGCTACTTGATAACATATCACGCCCTAGCCGCCAAATTATCGAGAGCAACATTTGAAAAAAAAAAAAAGGAATTAATTCTAGAATTTAGTTTATTAGATATAAGATTGCTCATCTTTTTCCATCGTTGGTTTTTTTTTTAATAAAGCATTTTACTTAAAAACAACAGAGAAAACAAAATTTATCTTAAGCGACATTTACATTTTTCAGCTCAGACAAAAAACAAAAGAAAAGGCTCTCCTGTGATATTTTCATTTTATAGCTTACAATAATTTGGGCGCAATAATTTAATCGGTCGTAGGGAAAAGCCTTCCACACCCAGAAAATTTGTCAGAAATTGCTTCTTCTTATGATCAGTAGCCCACAGCCCACATCACAGAAACTAAATTCTTGAAAATGTTTAAAAAAAAATATGTCCATTCCTTCTGGACTTAAAAACAAGTCGTGTGCTTCTCAAAGTCTAGAAGCCAGAAAATAATTTTCTAAACTTTAGAAAATACACTCTCAATAAAGAAAACTGTAAACTAGTTTTTACGACTAATAGGTAATTTGAGAACAATTGCATTTTCCTCACTTCATGCTCAGAATATAAAATTCATTTCAGTTAGGATGCAACACATGAACACATTTAGCTTTTAAGCTTTCATCACCACCCACAAAAATAAATCTTGATTACGATACAATAAGGAATTTTTTTAAAGAAACATGTTATACTGCGTGCCTAATAAAGTGCACATTCCTTGACAAGGTACTTTTGCTTGGTGTCCTGATTCCGTGTCATGCCATTAGGTTTATCCTGCTCTCTCGAAACACTTCTTCCCCACACTTATTTGCCACATGCTCGCATTTCATGTCACCATCAAACTTTTACACAACTATGCGCCAACGTGTACGAAATACAAAAAGGAGACAGCGGGAAACGTACTACAGCAAAGCATTTGCACATTCCGTACATATCCGCTGCAATCCGAAATTACCCCATGTGCAGCCTTCCGGCGATGAAAGGACGAAGGGACACAGGAAAGGGACGACTGTGTTGCACACTTTCATGTGAGGAAATTTCTTGGTCGCAGGAGAAATTTTTGGCGAAAAATTTTAAAAATTCACGCGTGTGCGGGTAATTTGAATTCAATGTGAATAGAAATTGATTTCCTTTTTTGATGGCAGAGCCATCACCAGATGGGTTCTGCTTTGTGTGTGTTCGTAGAGATTGATGGGTTACTCAATCACCGGAAAAAAAGCCACCCACACGTACATACGCTGAAAATGTTTTATTAAAAAACAATTCTTACTTGTCTGTTGGGTAATCAGCGTCGGTTTTATTATCCCTGACGGAATTATCGCATCGTTGACGCATCACTCAAAACACTCGGTTCCCAGCGGAGGCCTTTGAATATCACGGGAGTGAGTCCGATGGTCCTTTGAGCGTCAGAATACACAAAAAGTTTCTCAATTAAACGTTTGAGTTCTGACTGCTTTCAAAAACAACCAGTTTTCGTTTTTGTGTTCTTAATCGTTAACCTATCCTCGTTAGATCTTTAAAGCGAAATTTTGTGACTATTTCAGCAACAATGAGAGAACTTGACACGATTCGCTGCACCATTTCGCCATCACACAATGTCTGTAAGGAGGGCATTAGGGTCTCAATTGTGTTCCAGAAAGGGTGCCCTTCCGCTCAATTGCTTGCATTCCGGATAAGATCGCGGAGTTTGTGCATCTTAGCAAAAACATTGTAATGCATTTAATAAATGTTCTTTGTCTTAAGCTCTGAGTGCAGCGAACACAGCTACATAGACATATGCGCAACAAATTAGTTAAGGGAGTAAAAATTAAAATGTCCCGCAGCCCTTCGCATCGCAACTCTTACACTCAAAGATTTTTCTTAATCACCAGCAGAAGAAGGATGGAAAAATTAATCTTCTTTTTGCCTTTGAACAAATTTTTATATTTTCCCTACTTTTTTAGCCGCTTGCATCCCTTTCGCTCCCTTTGTCCAGCTAAGCGGAAAGCGAAATGTTTCCTTTTATTTCAGGATATTCATTCATTTATGCATGCATAAGGATGAGTTTTTTGAGGAGCACGATTCATCTTCTTTTCCAGCTGCTGCTTCGTCGCCTATAGAAGAATCTGGGGAAGGAGATTGTGAAATGAGGTCCGGCTGCAATTGCACCGTGCAGCTGTGATGCTGTGATGGTGTGATGGTGTGATGGTGGCAGTGCCGGTGACGGTGGCGCGCGGCGGTAAAAGTAATTTCGAAAATCAATTCGGGGGTTGTTGCAATTTTTATGCATGCACTCCGTCTCCGATCACACAGAAAGGACGAGTCTCATTGTTTTCTGTTTATTACTGCGTTTAATTAAAAGGATACGTCGTGCACGCGATGACATATCATATGCAAAGACATAAAGCACGGTTGATTGATTACAATAATGAAAGTGTTTTGTGATACGTCAACGCCGGAACGGAAACTGTAACGGCATCAAAGGGGAGAGAATCCCTTTCAAAATATTGAAACACGGATGAAAAAGTTGCTCCTGGGGGTGGATGGGAGCCGCCGCCGGTTGCATCTACACCCGCCACTCAACGGCGCGGAGCGGCAGCACTGCCGCTCACTGGATGTTTACGGCAAATATTTGCAACGGAAATAGTATTTTATGCAAAGATTTTCAATATTAGTTGTGCAACACTTTCGACGCTTTTTGCTCGACGGGCTGCAGCGTCGAAGTTATTTTCCGCATTTGACGGTGTTTTTATTTATATATGTATTTTTTTTTAGGAATATTGAATGCAAGTGCAAACAGTGGCCAGTCCTGCATATTGGACAGACAACCGAGCCCCGGACGGACCAGCATCAGATGAAAGTAGAGAAAAAGGACATGTGCACACACAGACAACGGGGAGGTGGTGTACATGAGTTGAGCTACTCGAATATTAACACTGCCCGTATGGCAGTGATTGGAAAAAGTGCTTATTTTGTGCTTTGTTGCGATTGCTTTTCATGTTTGTTTTAATTTTGTGCCACTACTTGCTGCTACTGCTCCTCTGATTGAGAGGTCTAGCGCTGGACGAGCTAACAGGGTTTCGGTAAACAGATCCGTGCATATTGCTATGTAAATTGAAATCGCATTAATTCGATTTGCTTTTTCCAATTCACTTTGTGTTCGAATCAACTAAGTTAATATGTTTTTGTGTTTTTGTGTTGTACTATTGACACTTTTTGCTACATTATTTTGCAGCTTTAAAGGCGGTTGGTAGAGTGACTTTAATGGTGCTGATTCGAGAAATCGGTTTCGGGCTTAGAGGCGGTTTCAAAGGACCTTCAAAGAAATATGATGTTCTTTTGTCAATGAAAATTTTTAGGAAAGCAGATCACAGAAATAGTGACAGAATTTCGAAAATACTAGAGGTTTGTCCGGGAACTGACTGAAGATTGAATATATCAGTTTTCATTTGCAATGTTTGTGGGCGCCGTTGACTCAATCGGTTAGTGCGTCGGAAAAAAACACCACAAACATTTTTCACAGACCCACCTCCAGCGAACGAGTGACAATCCTCCTGGAGTACTTCTGTCATAAAAAGCTTTCGCAATTCGCCGTTCGGAGCCGCCATTGAACTGTAGGCCTCCTTCACATGTATCAAAAACTATAAGGCGCACAACAGAGTGGAGCTGGCTCTCAACGGGTAATTTGCAATTTTCAGAAGTTTTTAAAAATTGTCATCAGTACTGATATATTCAATCTGTTTCAAATTAAAGCTATTATATTCAATCTTCAGTCAATTCATTGACAAACCACTAGTATTTTAGAAATTTTATTAATTTTAATAAAAGCAGAAGCTAAAATTTACCATCTGTTACCTGCAACTACATTCTTATGTACCCAGAACTCAACTAGGCCAAATTTACTACCGTCATTCCAAACTTAATCAGTTCAAGTAAACAGTTGAGAATCGAATTTTCCCAAATACACCTCTCCAAGCCAAGAGCTACAGGAACCAGATGTACGGCATCGTTGCAATTAGATAATTTCATTAGTATCTCACACTGGCAGCGACAATTATTCTGAGGATTTCACCATCCGAATGGGCGAAGAAGGCGTAACACCATGAACTCGTCACTGTCTCCATTGGGTCCGGGCTGAAGAGCAAACATCCAGCACCAGCACTGTGTTGCACATTTGCTGAAAACCTCATGCGTCCAGCATCCGCTATGGATGTGTCCACATCCACATCGAGTGACAAATAATAACGCCATTCTGGTTCATGTGTGTCCTGGCCAGCGTCCTACTCTGCATAACAACGAAACCACCGACGATCTGAGCCACCACCACCACCACCATTGGAAGGCATCCCACGTCCACCTCATTGCGTTCCCATTTCCCCCTACAGTGTATGATATCGATCTTAATTGCACAATTAACCTCAAGAGGTGAACGCTTGAGAGTGACTGTGTATGTGTGTATGTATCTATGTCTATACATGTCCCTATGTGGACAAAATGTGTGGGGAGCATTTGTCCTCCATGGCTGTGCTGACGGCAGACAGTTTATGTGTGATAACCGCAGCAGTGCCCAGGTGACATTGTTAGTGGTGTCACTTAACAGAAGTGTGTAGGTATCCTGCATTAGAAAGCTGAAATTTCGTTAAAGTTGTAGGCAATTCTGTTTTAGAAGCTGCAGAAAGATTTTTGTAGCAATGGTTACGACCCCTTTTGCCGGACATTCTCGGGTGGGAAAATTCACAAGAGAGAAGAATGTGCTTAAACTAATTTCTGTGGACGAAGGTGCAACTTTGGTAAGTGATAATGCCGTTCATCATGAATAATGCGTTTGCCAATTGCAGTGGTGCTAAGGCAATTTCACACCTGTTCTGATTGTGGTTACGAATTGAATACAATTTTTTATGGCATGCTATTTTGACCACACTTGAGAACAGTGGCCTAAATGAATACACAGAACTTGCCTGCTTTGTGTTTTCAGTTTTTGCCGCATGGGAAAGGAACGTGCTGTTTAATGTCGATTCTGAAAGGGGAATTAATAAAAATAATGTTTTTTATGGCAAGCAAAACTCTCGGGAAATGGTCAGTTGTAGAATTAAAAGAATACCACAAATAAGTTTTAGAAGTGATGTTCTACGGGTTGGACACAATCAGTCGGTTGGTACACAGTCTCCATATCTGAGACATTGTCCAGTATAAAGACACTTTAAATTGAACGTATATTGCCATAGAATTTTACTAAGCAGAGGAGATACATAATTCAAGTGGCTAATAGAGACAAACTTTTGTTTGCCAATAATCGACTGAATTGATGCAATGTACAAGCGAATTAAGAAACATGTACAGTACGTCCAGAAACTATTCGCTCACCTACCCATTTGCAAGTAAAAATAGACGAAGAACAACTGCAAGAAGTTAAATTCTAGTTTCAAAGCTTCTGTTTGAAAGTTAATAAACTAAAAGCGGGGAAGTCTAAGGCTCTTTCGCTCTGGCTTTTTAAATAATTCATAATTTTAGTTGTAAATTATGCTTTCATAATTAAATAAAAGATTCACACCTGACTACAAATTGTACAATTCAATTGACAATCGTGCTTGACGACTGCAACTCAATGTGAACGCTAGAACTACAAATCGGCAGAGTTTTAGTAAGAAAATTCGATATTTTTGTCTCGATTAAACGATTTGCAGTTGAGTGTGAACGCCGTCGTCCAACTTCAGAGTGTTTTTCATATTTGTTTGTAATCTCAATGGCTGAGCATCTCAGCGAAGGGAAAAAAAGTCGCTAAGCAGTGAAAAATTATTTTGGCTGGAGTTTTTTGAACTGAAGTTGTCAAGCATGTAAATGTGAACGCTAAGGCAAATTGTACGATTTGTAGTCTAGTGTGAACCCCGCTAAACTCATGACTAAAATCGTAGACTCAGAAAAGCAATAAATATGAAAAAAAAGCTATGGTTTCGTTAAAAAAAATCAGACGTATCCCCCGCAGTTCAAAATATTGCTCATGTACTGACTCTGGCACTTCGTTCGAAGTGACTCTATATCTTGAAAGCATCTTTCGTCATCACTTTAGTTGGAAAAAAAATCTCAGAGTAGCCCAAGTATGACATTTGCTCATATATTTTGAAGAATTTCCTTCAATCAAACATCATTTCCTTTTTCGGCATTTTTTGGTTCAAATTCAAGTGTAAATTCATATACCGTTTCCGTTTCCGAATACCGTTTCGAACACTGTTTTGTCTTTTGCAGAAAAATCATAAGAAGTTACCATGTCGTGCCTTGCCAACCAGCTGATGTGCAGACTGGCTGACGTTCCGTTCTCTGGCTGCAACAAAATCACCATCATTGGAGCCGGTCACGTGGGTATGGCCTGCGCCATTTGTATTCTAGCCAAGGGGATATCAACGGAACTCTGCCTGATTGACACGGATGAGAACAAGGTGTACGGGGAGATTCTAGACCTCCAGCACGGTACCGCCTTCACGCCCAACGCAAAGATCACAGGTGGGACTCAACTGGCGATGTCGTGTTGCACGCGGCTGTACATCATCACTGCAGGCGTCGCCGTGGACCCAGACGGCGGAACAATGGAGTCTCTTATAGCGCCTAATACGGAAATCATGAAAGGAATCATCCCCCAAATAGTCAGAATCAGTCCTCGTTGCATCATCCTAGTTGTGACCAGTCCAGTTGACATCATGACACATCTGGCGTGGCAGTTGTCTGGTCTGCCCCGACACCGGGTGTTAGGGAGTGGCACCTCGGTGGATTCGGCCCGCTTTCGTTTCTTGGTTGGGCAGCGCTTAAAAGTGGGCCCCGCCAATTGTGACGCATGTATTATAGGCGAACATGGTGATAGCAGCGTGCCGGTTTGGTCTTCGGTCAACGTGTCAGGAGTCGCGCTGAGGGATCTCGATGAGTGCATCGGAGTGGTTGAAGACTGCGAGGGTTGGCACAATGTCCACAACGAGGTTATTGAAGCTCCAAATATGGTACTTAAAATGAAGGGTTACACCAACTGGGCCATTGGACTGAGTTGTGCCGCTATTGCTGAAGCCATCATTGGAAACACTGGCGCTGTTTTGCCCGTGTCCACTGGTATCAAGGTATGCAGATGTGATTTTATAAATTTTTTGGTTGACTTGGGTGATCTGTGGTTTCAGGGGATGTATGGCATTGATCACGATGTTTTTCTATCGATGCCGTGTTCTTTGAATGCAAATGGCATCACATCTGTGGTGAAATTAACTTTAACTCCATTCGAGGTCGAACAACTTCAGAAATCTGCCGAAGTTTTAGCCAAAATTCAAGGTAACTCGGCGGCCGAAGAAAGGCGCAGAACGAGTGCTATTTCTTAATAATGTACGTCCTGTGCGCATGGTACTTCGATTATGATTTCAAAATTTATAGTGAATTGATTTTTATTTGATAATAAACTTTAAGAAGCAATCTCGAGGGTTTTGCAAACATTTTTAAGTAGAAGGTTCAAATGGCGGTGGGCCACTTTTTTCAGTGGCTTGTAATATTGAAAAGCAAATAAATTTGGCTTCGAATTATACGAGTAAAAAGGTCATCATTTTCGAATTAGAGAGGTTTTCTGTTGTTTTGCACAGAAAAAGTTTGATTCAAGGAAGGGGCCACATTGCTCAGGTTTTCATCGGTTTACAGAGGTTTTTTTCAGGAGACTGTGAGAATACTTCTAATTACAGATGTTTTTAAAGTATGGAGGTTTGAATTCTAGATAGAATTATAGTTCGAATAATCTGCATACAGGGCCATAGCATAGTTTTTTTTCGCAAAACTAGACAAACCATATTATAAGGGTTAAAAAAAGGCATAAAAGAATTTCCCGAATAAATAAGAAAAAATTCGTCGATGGGAAAACGAGACATTGGAATGACTTGAAAAAGAAACGCTAGCTGTACAATTATTGTTTGTGTATTTTTCTTCTTGATGTTCAATTTGAGACTGTACACGATCAAACTGATTACGATCATAGAAAATTCATTGCTCAAGAAAATCGAATCTAAAATTTTTACAACTAACTATTAGCGTAGACAAATTCAAATGTTGTATGGTTTGAGTTCCAGTTTTTTTTGCTTTCTTTTTCAATTTAAGACACGTTGGATGCCATGGGGGTCACCGATGACCGGCACTGACATGTGTTCGTAAATGGCTTACCATTCAATGTGTTGACACGCCTTTTTTAAGGCTAAAATTCAGTAATAGAAGATTGGCTTCTGTCAGCTTCAAGCCTGCTTGGATTACAACCATTAATCAGCACGAAAAACATCATAAAAACCATGAACTGTATCAGAATTTGATCCTTTTAGTTTATTTCTCTACAATAAACAATCGTAATCGTACCAGAAAAAAAACTGATGCACCCTCCAATTTATTTGTAATTAATTCACTTGCAACTGGACAAACCACAAAGGTCGTCGCATTTAGATCTGTCGGTAAATGGAAAAGCTGAGATCTTGTTATTGATTGAATCATATTTTTCTCTTCTTTTGTTGATCGAAAAAAGGTTGTCCAGATCATTTTTACGGGATGCACTCCCAATTAATTATATTTCTTTATTATTCTATTACAATTTTAGAGATAATTCTATTTTTTTTTTTTTGAAACAGAAATAAGTTTCGTTTCTGGGTCGCGGGGAAAAATATTTCATTTTCAATCAACAATCTATCCGAGGTCTCAATCGAAAACCACAAAACTTTTCCCACAATTCATAAATTATTTGCAAAGTTGTGCTGATTGGACTCGACGCATTTATGAACACACGAAAAAACCGACGCAATGTTAAGACATTCCTCTTTGATACAAAGGTCGATACGTAGGTCTAAAAATATTGATAAACGAATAAACTCACAGGATAACTCAAAAAAATTATGCATTTAATATTCTATTTGCAGATAAACACGAAAAATCTTCTTAATATCGATACAAGGCATTGATCTCCTATTTTTGCTGAACATCTGCCGACGGTTTCAAAGGATCAGACACCAACCGACAAATGTAAATGTTTTGATAACTTTCTGTCATCCTTCCTTTGTGGGCTGCTCGGATGTTTTATCCACATCGGACGAGATAAAAATAAACATTGCCGTGTTTACATGTGCTCCGCGCCGCACCGCTCCACGCCGCCCTGACGAAGATGTTTACCCCCCTCTAGGGCGAGAGTAGTGCGTACGAATATGTGTTTGTCATCGTTCCTTACGGCCAATATTAGCATAAGGTAATCCTAACAAATTATGGAAATGAGGCTGTGGGGTATATGTTGGGAATTACGCCTATTTCATTCACAATTTAAGGTTCGCAATAAAATGACGATGAAAACATTTCCAGGACACCACCCTTCAGCGGGGGGTTGGCGTTCCATACCGCCCCCATCGTTTACCAAAACAGTTCTTTTCGGCCCATCCGCCAGCTGCCGACCTCAAACCAAGTGAAATTCACTCAAAGCCTCGTCGTCGTCGTCGTCCTTTGAAGTTGGAAAAACTTTTCCCACACATAAATTGTCGGGTTCTTTTGTGTGTCGTAAGGCGCGCGGCGCATATTGCGGCGGAATATAATATTAATGGATTTATTATCCTGTCCCTGACTGCCACTCGGGCGGCGATGTTCCATTGTATGACATGTTGTATGCGCGTGTGTGTGTGTCAATAATCGAGTATGTTGTTCGGTCTGACGCCAGACGGGGAATTCATTTTGCTGCGGGGGCGAGTGATGTGTTAAAGATCAGCTTTTATGGGAAAGCTGAGAGGATACAAGTGGCGGGTGCGAATACACACACACATATAGACCTAAGTGGGGGTTGTTTTACTCATGCCACCAGTTTTATTGAAAAGACTTCATCTGGAATGTGATGGGTTACAATAATTGCTGTGATTTCGCTTGTCGATCCCGGGGTGCTATGCATAGTCAATTAAAAGTGAACATTCCACTCGATTGTTATTTATGAAGTTTTTCTCTTCTTTTCATGTCCTTTTTTGCGTTGTTTTTGTTGTTTTTGCTTATCCAACCAGCTCGATGTAATAATGTGGCGTGGAATTAGTGGTCCTTTATGAAGAGAAATGGGCTTGCGTTAATTACTGATTGTTAGTGTGGTAAGGACAATGAGAGGGGATGCGTTGAAGTACTTTGCTGTGCATTAAATTTTTTTTGCTGCGAATGAAATGAACTGTGACTGAACTCAGATGTGTATGAAGGTCATTCTGAATGAGTCGAGAGGATTTCACGACCACCAAAGGCGACAGACTGTTCATTTACTTTTTTTACGAACGATTTTCTTACTCTGATGTTATGAGTTTCTGTTTTAGGTACATTCACTCATGGAAAAGAGGATTGACACAAATGCGATAATTTAAATTAAAAGTCTTTAGTATTGAAGCGATGATGATTATGTTTAAGATTTTCCTGAGAGACCAAGGAGGTATTTTTTTTTTTGTTTTTTTGCTATTCTTTAAAAAATTATTAAACAAAACTTTATTGTTTTACTCTTGAAAGAAGTGAAATATAAATTTTATAGTTTTAATACCGAAAACACTTGCTTGAGAAAAGAGTATCTATGCCAATAGTTTTTTCCATGTGTGTATATTTTCAAAATTAAAACCCAAGATAGTTAATTCATCGGCTAAGGAGTTAAATTCCTACTTTTAGCTCTACAAAACTTCGATCTTTCTTAAGTTAATTTAACGAGGATGTACTAATTCTCAAAATAACTAAATTAATTTACAGCCCTTCACACAAAGTATTCAAAATTTAAAACATACAACCGACAAAAAAAAGACTAAACTTACATAATTTGAAAAAATCTAGAAATAATAACTCAAAGATTACGCCAATCTAAAAAAAAAGCAGCTCCTTTCGGAACTCTCTCAGTCCAATAGATTGAATTTTTTCAGCGGAGGTGTAAAAAAAAATGACCCATCAGAAAATACTTCAAAGCTTACTGTCTTAGAAATATAAAGTAGCCCAAAGTTCAAATGCAAATATTTTATGACATATCGTTTAGCCCAAAATAATTTCGAAAGCAAGTCACATCTAATAAAATGTTTGAAAGAAATACCGTCGCATATGACCTTCACTCGTCCGGACCTCTTCATAATGGTTTTCCTTTAAAAACCATCAAATCAACACCAATCAGGACCTCATTTCTCAAAATCCTTAAGAGTGTTTAATTAAAATGGCTGGCACTGCTTTAAGCAAAACAAATTCCGACAACTTGTCCAAGCGCATTTCAACAATTTCCAAAGTAAACGCTCAACAAAAAAGAAAAAAGAAACTAAACAAAGACAAGGACACCAGAAAAACGGCTGTCACACAAAACAGCACTCCACGAGAAAGAAAGTTCCTTTTCAATAACAGTCCATCATCATCGGCGTCGGCGGCTCAGGCCGAACTGAAGGCTCCATTAACGCAAAATTAAAATATTTACTTGTCATCTTACCGCTAGATCATTCCACACTTTCCACCACAGCCGTACGATAGAGCCGAGGACGAAGCAACAGCACTTTACACCCCATCAGCGATTCACGCTCACCCTCACCACCAGCGCCCGGCCCGCCAGTGAAAAGTTGATTTAGCGCGGAAAGATGAACTCAGATTTATATCTCGGTTTTCACTCTCTCTCGCGCGCTGGCTGCCGACTCGACTCGGTGCCATTAAATTTACAATTTCCACCTCGATTTCGCAGGATAATAGTTCAGCATCATCCAGACGCAGGACCATCGTCGGCGCCGCAGCAGCCGCTGAATCAACGGGAAAATCTATTTAAAACCGCCCTTCCCGCCCTGCCACGGGCCCGGCCATAATTCAATAAGTTCCAAAGTTTAAGTGGAAGATAATGCAAACTGACAAAATTATGATGATGTTATTTACAACAAGTAGGCGCGGATACTCGGATACTAGTGGAAGGTGGATGGTGGGAGGAATGGGAATAGGAATAAAAAAAAAACAGGAATGAGAGCGTAAAAAGTCCTTTAGTGGGTTTTTATGCTCGCTTAATGCTCTTTTGACTGCTGCCGGAGCACCATGAGTGCCACCGCCAAAGCCACCACCTTGCAGGCCCGGCTACCCGCCAGCAGGGCAGCCTGTCCTTCGGCTGGAGTGGTGCCAAAAACTTTTTCCTTAGGCTTTTCCAGGAGTGACTTTACACTGGAATGACAAGGCGGCCGAGGAATGGGCTGGGCGGCCAAATCAGGAGCGACATTAGGTATGCTGCACGGCACGAGCTGCTCAGCTCAGTGTCCTCGTATTGAATGTATATTTTGTGGATACACTTAAGCGAATGAATATTTGTACTCGCGTCCGCTTGTGTGGAGCTGCCTTACCGCTGGTAAAATTTAAATACCCTTGTTTTTGGCAACCCTCGCCATTGCCGTCGGAACGGGAGGCATTCGGGAAAATTGTTTTGAAATCACCGTATTTACATTTATTGAGTTGGTAGGCATGCAGGCGTTCGCATTTAGTGTGTGAGAGCTAGTTGTTGGTATTGGTGCTTCACATTTTTACATCACTTTTGTGTTTTATTCCTCGAAGGAGGGCTATTAAAAAGAGATCTCTGTTCCCTCTAAGTAGGTGTTCGTTGCCAAGACGGAAAGAAAATGTGTTTTCTTTTTTTTTTCAGCTTTCTGTGAAATTTCGATCAAAGGTTGTTACATCGGTGACGGTAAAGATGTTGCTGCGGCAGGTTCTTGGCAGGATCTGAATGCCATGGGAAAGTTTTTCAATTTATGCCAACTGAAGGAGGGGAGTGATGATTTAAACATTTCAATGGGCTTTTGTTATGAATTGGTACATGCTAATGACAGGAAGGCTGCAAGTGTTGTTTGGAAGTTTCAAAACTGTTTCAATGTACAAATCAATCAGGCTCAATGTCGCACAAAAGGAATTCCGAGAATATGTGTTTGAGAATTGAGTTTGACATTCAATTTTTGACAGCACAAGGTTTGATTGTGAGAAGAATCAACATGGAGGACTTTGGATTTCATTCCGAGTTTTGATGAATCAGAACTTTCATACATATTCTTCTAATGGCATTTCAATTGTTGAGTTCTTGAAAAAAAAATTGGGCCTTCGATGTTTATAATAAGACATTTCTTTTTTTATTATTTGAGCTGTAATTTTAAAAGTCAAAAGCAGACTAAGCACACATGTAAAACAAGTTCAGTATTGCTCCAGAACTTCTCTTACGTTCTTGACTTGGTTATATAAGCCAAAGGCTAGACGGAATGTATTAAAAACCCTGACGTGGTTTTCACTCTCCAATAAATAATTTGATGATAAATATAAATTAATTGATTTCTGCCCCTATTCTGGTCGTGATGTAGTCATAACTCAAAAATATCAGTGAGGGGAAAATTGTGAAGATAAGCCATTTTGATTTTTTTTTGGTGTGAATAGCTAATGACCTGCTCAGTTGCAGATCATGATTTTGACAGTTTTGGGTTAGAATACGAAAACCTCTCAAGTTGTGAACTCCTCACACTCTAGTGAGGTTGCTGTGACATATGAGGGATCACTGAGGTGTGGCAGAGTAGGGCTATTAGATTCGTTTTCGACGCTATAAAACTGCCCCTTCATAAGATTGCAAACTTTGTGGTTTGTGACATCTTTTATTAATGTTTTAGTTTAATAAAAATCTCTAAGTTGGAGCCATAGAAAACTATTTTAACTGTGATTAACAGTAACAGTTCCCTGTTTTTCTGAACAACAAAATTTACTTCTGGCATGAAATTCTCACGGCTACTTTTTTGTGGATGTAATGAAAGCTAGCAGAGCTCCAATAATTTCCTTTTCTACACAACTATTACGCGGAAAAGGGCTTCATCGTTGAAGATGTTTTCTCGATGAAATTGAAAATTATCTTTAAATTGAAAATTACCTTAAAAAATTATCTTTCAAAGTTTAAATCCACATTAAGGAAGCTCCAACTTAAGATCTAAACCATTACATTTGCAAAAGCAATAGGCGAATTCTTAAAGTTGATGAGTTCTAATCCTTTTTAAAAAGATTTTCAAACCTTTTAGATTTGTTTTAGCTAAGCTCAGATTTAATTTTATTTTACCACATAATTTTATAATATGTTTTATGCCAGTGGTAGCCAAACAGTATTCGATTTGTCGAAGACATTTACTTTTTCTGCTATCCTCTTTCAAACAATGCTCATATCAAAAATGTAAAAAAAAATGTTTTTCGAATTAAATTCTTCTTCGCTAATGTATAACTTTGTCAAAACAAAAATAAAGCGCACAACACAGTGGGGGCGCGAGGAAGCTAGGCTCTGGCCCTGTATGCTGTTACGCCTACTATTTTTTTTTTTCTTTGGGCAAGTGAAATACATTTGTAGAAATTTCATTTCTTAATTCAAACTTGCTTAAGAGTTACCAAGCTTAATGACAAAAATTTTTATAATCAAGGTCCCACCGTTACTCTTGGAACGAAACTCTAATTCCAACAGAATTGTTGGTATTTTTTTCCAAGTCAGAACAATGGGTAGCCCGCGAAATCAATTTTAACGAAAAGTCGACCACATAGCCTCCAAGTTTGGCCACCCCTGTTTTATAAAATCAGTCAATATTGCATGGTAATTTAATCTATCTGATTGACATCTGGGTGTTTCTTTATAAATACAAATTTAAAAAATATTGGTTTAACATCAGAACTGTTAATTTAATATTTGGTTTCTGTAGAGAGCCCTCTACGTTCCCCAAATTTCATTCAAAACTCAGCAAATCATCATCGGCATTGAAAATTGTTCAACAGCAATTACTGGCTGCATAAACATGTCATGCCCGTCAGAAGCAATAAATAATTAAAACGATTGCTAGGTTATAATTGCTCCGCCCAATTGCCATGCTAATTGGTTAACTAGCACAATTTTCACCCGTCCACTAGCAACCGGCGAAATTAAGTCTGCGTTTACGTTACAAGGCGACAATTACATTTTAACAACTTTACGCTGTTCAATGAATGGACAGCGACACGCAAACAATGCAATGGACTTTTTTTTTAGAGTATTGTAGTCAAATCCCGATTTTGTTTTTATTGTCACAGCACAAGGACTAACATCTGAAATTAGTGACAGATAAAAATCCTTTGTAGTGACAGGATATTCTTTGCCATTATCGGTGTCTGAGAGTGCAAGCTGCAGCTGCTGTCGATTCATTGAACGTGAACTGAATTTAGAAAAATTAAATTTCAATTTCGTGCAAGAACTACATACACTTCCTTGGCGGCAGTTTTATTGCACCCCGTCGATACACAGGAAAATCCGTTTCATCTCCTGTTCTACTCTGCGACCATTTACCTTCTGAATCCTTTAAGTACCATGCCCACCAGGGAGAATGGCCGAAAATATTCTCTCCGAATAGAGCAAAGAGAGGTCCTTTTCGTAGATCTTCGCCTGGCGTGGGCTCAGCGTCCGCTTCATACACCCGTACAGTGTGGAGAACATCACACGTATATACACACGTGCAGGAAAGTGTGGAAGGTATTAGAAAACGTTTTACAACAATCGTTCCAGTTTATCCCTGGGATCAGAGGAAAAGAACGAATACGTGTGGATACAAAAACGATTTTTCACCACTTTCGCTGTCGCTGTCCTAGGGTGCCTGGTGTGAATGTGTGAGTGCTGTGTGCCGGGGAGCACCTTCACCTTGTAGCATAATTAATTGACAATATGTGCGATGTACCGAATGTAGGTGGCGCTTTTTTGTGCGGCACAAGAGCTTTCCTGCTGGTGGTGGAATGTAGGAGTGGGGGAGTGGCATTTCCTTGCTTTTCGTTTCGTTATGTTGTGTGTCCTCACAGGAGTGGCTTGTAGGATGCATTTTTTGGGCGATTGCAAAGCAATTTAGGTTGCTGACTTTTCGGTTTCGGGCGAGAAATAAGAGAATGACAATGCAGCAATATTCCACCTTTGTTGTGTTACGCCATAACCGTGTGGTTTCTTAGAGGATTTTTTTTTATGTGAAGCTTTTAACTAATTGTACATTTGGCTTGTAAGATTTAGGGGAGGAGTTTTTTTTTTTTCTGTGTTACAGGAAATTGTCAACATGCAACCGTGAGGTGCACTTGAGGCCAAAAGCATGCAATCACGCAAGGACTTTTTGTTCGCATGGATGGGTGAGGGATTTTTATTGGATTGATGGTTGTATCGAGATCGACGATTTAGAGGGAGTTAAAAAAGTCTTGAGTCACCGGAAACTTTTCATTTTATCAATTTTTTCTAAGAGGTAGCAGTATTTGGATGAAGTAG
This sequence comes from Syritta pipiens, assembly GCA_905187475.1. Lineage (NCBI taxonomy): Eukaryota > Metazoa > Arthropoda > Insecta > Diptera > Syrphidae > Syritta > Syritta pipiens. The sequence continues at coordinate 777,195 of LR994574.1, read as the reverse complement.
CAAGTCGAAGGCTTACTCAAATTTAAAATATCTCAGACATCTAAGACTCCTTTTAATAAATGAAGTATTCTTTTTGTAAATTCAAATAACTTGTAAGAAATATATTTTTCAGACAAAAACCCATTCCGTTTATGTTTTATTTAAAAAAAAAAGCAATATTTACTCCCTAAACGAAATTTCTCTTTTTAAAACTGAAAATTGAATCTGCAACGAAAAATAAATGAATGGTATGACTTATTGTCTTTGTATATGACGATGTAAATCGATCGCGAACAAACTAATTGATCCAACAAAAAGAGGTTTACCCAATCAAGACCTTGATTTTCAAAGGAAAACAGTTTATTTACCTCTAAAATGCAAGGATTAAACCTGCCTTCTTTTCCTATTTGAAGACCATTAGCAAATCAGTTTTGTGTTTACACAATACGCTTTGCATTGTTCAATATGCAACCCATATAGAGCGTATTTAGGCATAAAAGAATTAATAGTTTTGAATTTCCCTGTTTGAAACCTGTGACGCTTCTTAAAATCAATCTGCCTTACATTTAATTGATTCATTTTTTGTATGCCAATTTATTCATAATTTATTTTTCTCTTCTAACAGCTGCTTTAAAATTTACTTTTACATCTGCATAAGGAAATGAAATTGTTTAGGGCTTTTATTTCTTTCCGATAACGATATTCAACCACAGCTTATCCAACAGTTGACATTCAAAATCTATACTAAAACCTAAAGATCTTTTCAATTTCCTCTATTTACCTTCGGCGACTTACATTTCTTGTTTTCAGAACTTTAGGGCTTATTTATAGTCTTAAAAACTCGCGACAAAGATTTGACTATTTCATATTTTAGTTTGTTTCATATTTGCATTCTATTCTTAGTTAAAAAGTGTTCTGGAAAGAGCCATCCAGCTTTCTTTCACGATCAAGTATGTGATCCTGCTAAAACTGGAAAAATGTAAAAATCACCTTTTGGCCTACTGATTCAATGGGGTGACCTTTGGCCAGGTGCCCTTTTTACTCTCTGACGACTCTAAATTTAAAGCACTCTAAAAACAAGGAATACGCAATCTTTCGTGGGCTGTATGTTTCGTCAGAAGTAGAGGAGAAATGGCAATGATGCAAGCAAAATGAATTCCGCACGTAGCTGACTTCTATGTGTACTAAAGTACTAAAAATCTTGCTACAATAAAAATTATTCTGTAATTGAATGGCCAACTTACAGCTCGCTTTTTATTTCCAAAACGTAATAATTTATTTTACAAAAAAAACTTGTAAATTTTTCACTGTAACTTTAAAAAACAAACACTCTTCCTCCAGATTTCGACTGTTTTTCACAAATACTCGATTTTGTCATCAAAAGACATGTAACCGTGTAAATCTGAAAGAAAAAATTCGCAACAAACCTTTTAAGGAGAAAAACTAAACACAAACTTCAATTAGCATATTAAATATATATTTTCATGTATATATAATTTATTTTATTTAAGATACTTTTCCTTTGTATTCTTCCTGTTTAAATAATTTACAATTTAATAGTTCATTTATTTGAATTCACTTTCGCAACATTTTCTTCATTTTAGGTTTTTTTTTCTTCTTATTGTTACATAAATTTATTATATATCCTCTTGGTAGACCATATAAATATTCTGTTTAAGTCATGAACGTTTTTTTTTTATTTTTTACATTTAATTTTTGTGTATAACTTTTCTTTGTTCCATATAATATTTGGATAATACTTAAAAAAAGAAAATTTAAACAAGTTTTTCTTTTCTTGTTTCTCATTATATTACAAACTTAACAGGAACATTTGATTAATTTTGAAAACAAAAGATAGCTTGTTACCATGCTCTCACTTTTTCCTATTCATTTGAATTCATTTAACGTAATTTATTTATTCAGGCAACGTTATAAGGTCTAATCATATTTACAAGTATATTTATGTAATTGTCCATCATATTACTTAAAATTTAACTTTACAGCATTTCCTATATTTCTCCTTAAACACATTTTTTTTTTTTTCTAAAACAATTTTTGTTGTTAATTTTTATATGTAGCATTTCTTTTTTTATATTTTATGCACTACCACATTATTGAACTCATATTTCACGCTTAAAATTAATTTATTACTCTCCTTGTTTTTATTGTTTTGGCATCTGGATTCCGACTTAAGCTTTTTGATGAATGAATGGGTTAATGGAAGAAAGGAATTCTGAGCTGATAAATATTTGATAGCAAATTTATCTGGATGACTATGAAATTAATTTCCGTATCATTACGGATTTCGATTCGTTTGGTGGCATTACAGCTGCAGCTTGCCATGCAACTCTGTATTCATTGCTCAAAGAATAAAAGTCAACACAGACAGCCGATTGCCATTGCCGCACCCTGGTTATATTTATTATGATTTCCTTAACATTTATTTTTTTCGGCTTCTGTTTTTATTTCAGTTGTGGCGGTGAATGTAAATTTGCTTCCATTTACGTGTGGATGCGTTTTCACGAACATGACTTTTATAGAGATGTGATAAAGGCGGCTGGGGGTGGGTGATCGAAAAGCTATAAAATTTATTCTAGAGTCGTTTGCATAATGTTCACATGTGTGAATGGATGATGTTCATGTGGGTTGAAGAGATACGCGAACATTGTAGTCGAACAAGGCGGGCGGCTGACCATTCTTGTAGTGCAACGACACAGACGATATTAATCAGATGTTGTGTTTAATTGTCGTAAATAGATTTTACATCGTAAACGACATGTGAATTTTTTAGCATGTCACGCACCGGATGTGAATCGACTGAAAAGAGGGGGAGTTTTTTGTGCGTCGACGAGATAATGAATGGCTACTGAGCAAATCGGAAAATAAAAAGACTAGATATGGTTGTTGATATGTTTGGAGTGTGATATGTCTGAGAAAATGGATGTTATTCGACTGATGACCTGTTGAAAAGCATGTAATGTAAGTCATGACTCTTATTCTGCTGACACAATCTGTGTGTACACAATTCATCCTTTTCTCTGTCGCCTTGCATTTTTCCAAGCGACTGCTAAGAGCCCATAATTCAACATCATCTGTGCTGCCGCTTAAAAAATGATATCCAATTAAAAATAACACAACACCTGAAGTTACCTTCACCAAAAAAATAAAGTAATGTGCTTATCGTCAACCAACCAGTTGGCCATATTCGAAAAAAAAAAAAAAAAATCACCCCTGGAAAGCATCCAATTAACAGCACGAGGGTTTTCGGGTGGGTCGAAAACAAAAAGGAACCAAAGCACTTATTCGCGTTTGACAATGTACAGTCCTCAGGAATTTCACTGCTGTCCACTTGCCGCTCTGTCCCGATGGGAAAGTAAAATTTCAACACAACACACACATCTACACATAGATAATGGAAAACTTCCACTAGACAAAGTGAAAAGTTCCTCTTCGTGGCATTTTTTCCTTTTTTTTTTGTTTTGAAACATTTTTATGCAAATTTAGCCATGGGCCAGAAATTGGAAAATGTTCATGAACAAAAAAACAAGTTTGCCTGCCAGAGTCATGCATTTGACCATAAGTATTTTAACCCAGTTCTGTGCCATCCCAAGCTGTATAATATTCTAGTAATTATTTTATTTTTGTTGTTAATATGATGCACAATCGTAACAGCTATGTATGTAGGTAGATTTCCTTTTTTTTTTTTTACAAATTTTCGTTTATATTCGTTTTATTTTTTAGGCAATATTCCGATGAAAGCTAAGCTTCGCTCCAAAGTATAGATTCTCTCTTGTTCTTTTCTTAACGCTTGTATTATTATCTGTTGTAAGTTCTAATATAAAATCTATGAGCAAAGGTAGTTTATTCTCTTAATTGAATATTCGAGAGCTGTTGTTTTGTAAAAATAAATAAATTTAAGAAACTTAATTACATTGAGTCGTGTGCGGTGACTTAATCTTATAAGTACTTCCGAATCGAAAGTGGAATCAGCACCAGAATGCAGAGGTTACTCTGTAGAAATGATTTCTCGTATAGCACTGATGAACCTGAAAAAAAAAATAGAAGTAGGCGTGTGTTTTAATCATCAACTCATTCAAAAACAAAATTGATTTTTTATTTCACGTCCCAGCTTAAAAAAAAACAGAGTAACTCAACTGCCCAAACGGATTATTGCTGTTAATTTGCGAAAACCCCTTAAAAGCTGCCACTCGAATTCGTTATCCTATTTCATCGTTAGAAGTCACGTTTCGGGACTCATGAAAAATGTACATTCCCCCGAAAAAAGCAACACACACACTTGGACATTCCATCACTTTAAAGTACTCACCTTTCGAGGAATGTCCGTACTCCTTAGGTGGATTCTCTGTATAGAACATGCTCTTCCCTATCGCCAGTGACCCTTTTCGATCCATCGACCCACCGCCAGATGTCGACGACGATAAGCTTGAGCCAGATGTCATTGATCCACCACTACCTCCGGCGCCACTTTGGCTGCCCAGTAAATCCGATTTCATCGGAAACACCTCCGGTTGTATCACTTTCGTTGTCTCGTTTCGCAGAGGGATGATATTGTCTGCCAGGCGAAGGAAAAAACAAAAAACGAGGTCACAAACGTAGATTAATGACGTATCAATAAGTTATAAATAAAACGAAACAAAAGTCCAAAAGTAAGTCTACATGAGATGAAATTCGTCGGGTCTAAACCAAAAAACAAAAAAGCAGAAAACCGAAAAAACCAATACCGAAAAACAAAAAAAAAAATTGAAATGTGTCAATTTTTCGATCAAGTTTCAAATAAATTGATTTCTCGAAAGTGAGATTATCCTTGCAGTGCCTGGATGGACATATCCCATTCGACCGCAATCAATTTTCATCAATAAAGACATGCTCAGACCTTATTGTTGTTGTCCAACCCGAAGCAGAACCGTTCGAGGGGATACAGAAATCAGAAAAACAATATACCTTTTATCCCTTCGAACAAAAAAAGCCGATTTGGTATCCCAAAATCCTTGACAATGAAGAAATTAAGGAACGGAATTGATTGAGGGATGATCAACCAGTTATTGGCCAAACAAATGACGGCAAAAGGCACTCCAGACTTCGTATGTCTGTATCTATGGAATCGTATGGTATGTATCGTCTGCAGGATGGTCCTTGTTCGTCATCCCTCACTCTTGGCCCGGACCGACCGAATTAAGTTTAATTTTCCGGAAAAACATATGACGGAAGGATGTTTTTAGGATTTACCTCCTTATTATTGTGTGAGTGAACACTAATCCACCCACTTCGGGACACTTGTAAGCGTACAGCGTAGATGGACAGCATTCTGGTCCACTAGAAGTGGACGGACTGCACTGGACAGCAGCAATTGACAAAAAAAAGGTCAGAAGCCTTCCTCTAATGGGTTGCCTTGCCTTTCGGCCCCCCACTCTTATTTTACGATTTGTCTAAGGATTCATACTCTCCGGCTCGGTTGGTCTGCCCCATTGCGGTTCCTGTGGCGGAGGGAACTTTGCGGCGGGGCAAGGTGTAGTGCTACATTCATTTTATCCTTCATGAAAGGATTACACCGTACCAAAGAAAATTCCTTCCAACTCCAACTCCGACTCCAAGTCCAAGACCAAGACCAAGTAAAACTATTTCATTTTACGGAACGATGCGATTTGTGTCTCCACCGTTCGAGGTTTCAGACACACACACATAGGTCCTTGTATATATCCTTACTCAGGGGTAGTGGTAAAAATCACAATTTTTCTACTCGTGTAAATGTGTGCTTATGTGCAAGTGGTCTGTGTTGGAAAAAAACCTCCACCAGTTGGCTATTAACTTACTCTCTTTTGGCTCAGCAACTGCATGTGTTACTTGCTTCGACGGCGACGATGGCAGCGGGATCTCTGAAATTACACACACGTAAAGGACAGGATATATTAAATTACAATTTTGCTCATATTTCTGGTGGGTACATAGGGAAGGATATTTTACTTTCATAATTCCTTAAAAATGCGGTTTAAATGGGGAGAAAAATGGGTGAGTAAAATAAAAATTAAAACGAAACAAATGTGCTGAGAGCTTAAGGAATTACTCTCAAAAGGGACATGAGTAATGGCGTCGTGTTGGGTGTGAGGGGAGCGAGAGGGATAGCAAAACACATGACAGGGACTTTAATCGATGGATTAAAAGTAAATTTTTAAGCATCCTATATAGGGTGTGAACACGTAGTGGATTTATAATAGAAATAGGTATTTGTTTGAATTTTTTTACATCAATTTTAAAATTGATAAAGTTTAACTCAAGGTAAGAAATTACTTTTTTTAATTTAAAAGAGTTTTTAATTATGATTTTAATTGACAGTATATCCATCAAATCGTCTGGAAGGTAATTTCCTAGAGTATAGTAACTCTTGGAATAGTTCATTTTTCAATAGCTTCGGTGAAGAGGACTGAATTTCCAGATATGAAATGCAAACTAATTTTTGGAAAACAAAAAACGAACTCACCCTGTTCTCGAACAAAAATTAATTTAATTTCGTTTTAAAGGTCATTACTTTTTCTTCAATTCAATTAAAAGCACCTTCGTTTTCTTAGTCTTTCTACAAAGGAAGCATTCTTTCAAATCAAATGATTGACCACTTACGCAACACCATTGAAGTGGTTGCACAAATAAGTTGAAAGGGAGTTTTTCTACCGCACGCAACGCTCTAAGCCTTCACCATTTTTTTTGTTGGAAAACTTATTCCAGTCATGCGGAAGAATTTTATACTTCATTCGATATTAGTTTGCAAACATCTGTTCAAATATTTTACCTGCCTTTGCATACATTAGGCAGGTAGAGTCATGAGGACGACATTTCAGCAAATATTTACGCTTGTCCCACGCTTGTCTTGTCCAACATCTGTGTGACTTTGACTGTGAAAACTTTTGCATGAGCACGCACCAGTAGAAGTCACAAAACAGAGGCCGGAACAAAAAAAAAAGAAAAAAAAGATTGATAAGCGTTTGTCGGAGTGAAACTTTTGAAAATTCAATTGGAAAACTTAGTCGTGCAGGAAATCCACCACTAAGGACATCCGCACGTCACGACTAGAATCATCTGGCCGAGAAGTATTATCAAATGAACTGCAAATTCAAGAGCAAATTCTTCTAAAAGACACCCGCTCAATGGAACGGATGCGAGGACAATTTAAAGACAGACTAACGCTGCCAGTCTGGCCAGCAATCGGAATTTCCCTTCATCATCAATATTTCGAAAAGTTCCACCACTTCAGGGGTGGTATTTCGGAAGCCTTTCGACCAACGACCAACGACAAACTTTGAAAACTTTCACTCTATCCGGATTCCGTTTTTCAATCCGTCGATAGTCAGATTTTTACGGAGATGAATGCAAGAAGCAGGAAAGCAATAAACTTAAGACGCTTGCTGGTCGACTGCGCTGACCTCGCCACCCACACAGTCACCGATGCCTGCGGTAAGGAGGAATAAAGGCTTAAGGCTTGTTGCAAAGCTCCTTGCCGTTGCACTATAGATTTTGACGGATTGCACGTTCAATAAAAAAAGAAAGAAAGAAAGGAATAAAACAAACACGAAGGTGAGCAGAGGAAATGAAAATGGAAAATAAATCCACGAGAAAGGAGTTCCTTGAACTGAACTCCGAAGCTACGGGGGTAGGAAAATCATCCGCGCTGAGATGTCGGAGCTCTCCTGAAGTGGCAAAGAGATAAGACAGTGTATTGGAGGGCGGAGGCAGGACCGGGTCTTGAAAGCAAAAGGGATTTGTGTTTCATCGGGATAAATTTGAACTTCATAACATTTGCATTCTCTTTACTGTTCACTCTGCAGAGAGTACTACATACTTACCGTACACTCGTATTGATCCTTCTGTTTCCCCCAGCGAATTCTTCGAAATGCATCGATAGTTGCCAAAGTCTCCATATTGTAAATTTCTTATCGTTAGTTTCATGTGTGCTCTGGAAAAAGGAAAGGCAAACGGTAAGAAGAATAAACGGATATTAAGAAACACAGTCCCAATTGGGGAGTCGAGCAGAATCCTTGATAGCAACAGCAGCAGTACATGGGAGGAGTCCTTTGTTTTTTTCTTTTCTGTGGAACTTTGCTATTCACGCGGTGAACTGGTAGCAGTGCTCCAAAGAAGTGATGTTATTTCCTTCCAATGTGGTAACAGGACTTTTGGGAATATCGAAGAATTTCGATTGGCTGATTATCGATGAGTTGGGAGACAGCAGGGAATTCTTTTCTTGTACTCATTTGTTATTCTACAAATAATGCTCGAAGCCAGTCAGGGGAATCTAAATGGGCGGGTGGTATGGTGCCATTAGGGCTGCATATTCTTCGGTAGGAAACACATTTAGTAATAAGTTTTATTTTTTTTTCTTTTTCGCACATTACAAGTCATAATTGTGCAGTGTTCTCAGTGCAGATTGGCTTTCTAGGTGTCAAAACCTTTTTTTTTCCAAAATTTGTAATCAAAGTTGATAACACACGATTGATAAAGTTTGAACATACATTTTATTACTTTTGATAGCAATAAGAAACTATTATTTCAAATTAAGCTACACACCGTAAAACAAATTTCATGAAAGTCGGTTCTGTAATTCCGAAGATTGTTCCGGCCAAACTTTGTGACACGAAATTTACAAATGTAGGGAGTTCTGCTTAGTACTTCTTTAATTCATCGAGAAAACATGAAAATGTTTACAACTTGTGCACCAAGACATATCGATTTGAATTTTAAATGTTTGGTTTTGAGTGTAGTGCACTTTTTGTAAATCTTGTTTGAGAGTCAATTAAGATTTCCTGAAAATCTTTCCAAAAATGTGATGTGGAATCCATCTTGCTGCTGGAGTTTACTTTTATAAGTCTTCTATTTATTTATTTTTTACTAACGACATATTAAAATATATTATTAATGACAAAATTTCATGAGCACTAGCAGCAATAAGTCTTTTAATCTTGTCTAGATTATTGAAAATGCTGTCTAGTTCAAATTGATTTAAGAATATAAATTTGAAAACAGTAAAATCCAGAGAGAGTGAATAAAATAGTATTTGGCTTCGTTGAATTAATTTGCAGTGCTTTAATTTTTCTTTTACTGCTTCGTAATTGAATAATATTTTCTTTTTTCTATTTTTTAATTTTACAGAGGTTATTGAAAAATCTAAATAGCACGTGTTTTCAATTGGTTGAAGATTCGGTTTTTTTTTTTTTGTTTTCTTTTTGTATTCGGTGAATAAAAAATAACTCTTTTTGGAATTAAAGATCACAGATCGTAAGCTTTAAAAGGATAAACAACGTCTTCGAATACAAATACTTGCACAAGAACTTACGTTGAAAACTAAGCATGTTCATGTTTCTCCAGAAGACGTCTGAAAATCTGAACAGCCCTTTCGAAAATGGAACATTTGCGTATTATTTACAGACGGTATTACACATTTTCTTAACATTTTCTTATATTATATAATCTATCTGGTTATTTCAGAGTAATAAATCCGAACTTTGCCATTTCCCAACCTGATCAAGGCTCATCACTATTCCATTTTTGCCCACAGTCAGCCCGAAGGATTACAGCCATCACAGTGCTTACCTGTATGAGTTCTCCGTGTAATCCGTCTTGTACTTCTTACTTGGAAGAACCATCACCGAGTTGTATACCCAGTAAATGATAGCTCTGAAACGAATAATCGAAATTTAAGGACTTCACTTTCGCATATTTAATTCTCTTTACAAAATTCAATTCAAAGACACACAGAATATAAGACATGGACCATAACTGAAGAGGGCTTGGATGGAATAAAACACAATAGAAAAAAAAAAAAAAAACTAAGCTCACTTAGGATGTGCTTCCGTATGACAGTCTATAGTAACATCAGTGCCAGCTGGTGCCCCAACAAGTTGATTCGGTACCCATATCATCGGTGAGACTGAAAGACAGAATACAGAATATTGTTAGAAAAAAATCCCCCCTCCAACTTGGAAGGACAAAGACAAAATATAAATTTAAATAAAACTGTCGTCATTTCCTTCGTCACACTAGTGCTAGAGATTACTTTTACCTTTCTCTGGAATAAACGTGTTACGAATTGCTAACGAGACACGATGAGTACGAGTACAACGACAACGTACGCCTGTGACGAAGACGATGCTGCTCACTATTACATACAAGCATGTTTGTTGGCTAATACCATACCGTCATCGTCATAGACAATTCCAGGCAATAGATGTCATATGCATGAACATTTGTCAGCAGCAAATTTTAAATTCACTTCACTGACGAAGGACAATGATCAGAAAGAGGAGAAACAGAAACGAAAAAACGAACGAACGAAAAAAAGAAGAAGCACCAAAACGAAAAGGAAACTGAGCACTTTTTGGAAACTTACATTCAACATCCAAGATAATCCTTTTGGACACAGATGGAGGAACACCATTTGTTGCTATACATAGATACGCTCCCATCTCGTTCCGGCTAACTTTGGTTAGTGGCAAGACCTCACCGTCGTAAACCAGAACTGCGACGAGACCGTTGTTTGTGTACGATGATGGGGATGATATTTTTTTTTTTTGTTTTTTTGTATTTTTGAAGGGATTAGTCAGACCGTGAGGATGTCAACCACCCACCCATCGACCAACGAGCAGCAAACCATAGTGCAAAGCCCGTCCACAGGTCCAGGACAGGTCAAAATATTATGGCGTGAGTACCGAAAAAAAAAGATAAATAACATTTTTCTCTCGTTAGTGAATAGACAGACGGTACAGGTTGTGTAATAAAATAAATATCCTCCTCGACGACCGTTTGTGTGTGGGGCAGGACGAAAGTGTCCTTCAGTCTAGCTTTATTTACTTTGTTCCGCAAAGTGTGAGCGTGGTGCAGCATATACGACAGCGAACGGGCCAAATATGACATTTGAGAAGGACCTTATTTATTATTACACAACCAGCAACGAGTGAAAAAGATCGCATACCTTTACCTTTCTTCTTCTTTTCGACAGCAATCTCCTCACCATCCTCGCGTCGCCAGATGATTTTTGGCGCTGGAAAGCCATCCGCCCGGCACGTCATATTGATATTTTGATTTTCTCGAACTGCCACCGAGGATGGTGTGCTCTCGATGTCCAGGATATTCGGAGGAACTATATGTTTGTGTGTGTGTGTGTGTGTGACGTTGTGTAATGAGTTAAATTAGAAATATTCAAATATCAAAATTAACTCACCGACAACCTGAAGGTACCCAACCTGGCTAATCATAGGATTTGTGTTCACCTGACACATATAATACCCTCGATCGTCCTGATGCGCTTGGTTCACGTGTAACAGCCATGTGTTGGCATTGTCGTATGTTATGCTATAGCGAGGTATTCGGGATATGACATGTCGGTGAATTGTTAAAATCATTTGTCTGTCAATGTGAATCCATGCCACCTGCAAATGAGACATACAATTGACATTACATTAGTGAGTACGAGAAAAAAATAGATTCTTATACTTTGTTGAAAAATTGTTGGTTTAAGATTTATAAAAAAGTGTAGGCGCATCTTGAAATATGGCCTGATGGACAAATTTTCACTTCTTATTTGTAGTGTTGTTTAATATTAATATACTCTCGATAAATCGAACCTCTGTAATTCGAAAACCTCTGTGAATAAAAGCCTTCTCACAGTCCCCTGAAAAATCATAGAAAACTGATGCAATTTGGTCCCCTCGTTAATTCGAATTTATTTTTGTGTAAAACAGCATGAAAATCTCTATAATTCGAAAATGATGGCTTGTTTACCTCTATAATTCGACGTCAAGCTTGCTTCTTTTTTTTATAACCTTTCGTTGAAATGGAGTGAGCAATATTTTTTTTCTGAAACCTCCGTAATTTTAAAGCCTCTGTTATTCGAAGTATTTTTCTGATCCAATGAAAATCGAATTCTCGAGAGTTTTCTGTACTAATTGAAACAAGCAAGAACCCAAGCCTTTATTTTGTTTGTTTAAGGCAAAGAAAAGTATAGTTTTTAAGTCAGCAACAAACACGGAATTAAAAATTAGAACTAAAAGTATGGTACTGTAGCAGGAACTGAATTCAAATACTCAGTAGGCTTCAAATTCAAACATTCTTTCAAGAATTAGACGAAATATTGTAAGCGACTACCGGGTTAAAAGTTAAGAGTATTTTCAAGTATGTATGATTCATTCGATTGTGATTCTTTAAAGTGGCCAGACGTTGGTTAATAAACTGTGAAAAGTAAATTTGTGTTTTATTTTTAAAATAACGAGTGTTACAGTACTGACTTTTTTGTGTCGAATTTTTTTATAACTTTTGTCTTTCGATATTAATTAAATAATTTTACCCATTTTTTAGTCTCTATTTGTTCAACGTTATTTTGTAGATTATGTTCACTGATGGTCTTCCAATTTTGACATCAGCTTAGGTTAGAGTGGTTCGCTGGGGTAACAGAGCCCCAGCCACACTTAGGCCAGACTAGGCCCATTGTGATAATCAGCTTTAATCAGCAACTTTAATTTATGCGAAGGCACTTTCAAAAAACAAAAAAAAACTACGTTCAACTTTTATCTACCACCATGATAACAAAAAGGGACAGATTGGAAATTTTTCGTCTGTTCTAATCCTTGCGTTGAGTGCTACCTTCACGTTCAGATAAGAGCAAACCTCATTTTTAATCAATTCATAGGGCAAGAGCAAACGCTAAACACGAATAACTGATACAAGCAATCTAAACCTTTTTCACCGAAATTACATGCAGATATTGGATTACTAATTATTTGGTTATTCAAAACGATTTCCCGCAGCACGAAACCAATATTCAAAATTCCGAATTCCAAATTTCAAATGTTCCCGTACAAACCAATTTGAGCCCATTTCAAAACTAAACTTTAATCCCCACTAGAGCCTCTTCACTTCAGCAATCCCAAACTTTATAGATATTCCACACATGCCTGGCGCTACTCCGGGAGACAACAATCAGCAGGGGAGCCCATTTAATATCCCCTGACAGCCAAAAAATCATCTGAATCTTTTATAATGTGTACATTATATTGTCATGTAATGGACATGTCCTGACACTGGTCACATATACACACGTGTACATGCCATGCCGTTCGGCTATCGTACCCAGAGGACATGGTTGGGAATATTGAAAATTCGAAAAGTCGAAGAGCGTTCAATTGTGCCACAAAAACACACACATACACATACACAGGCGTGCGTGCGCCGTCAATGGTCCTAACACCGTCCGTCGAGCCACTTGACAGAGGCCATCGCTGCCAGTTTGCACCCTAAGTGGAGTTGTATGGTACACTACTCCATTAGCATAGTTGGCAAACTACAAACATAATAAATGGTCGAACGGCACGCCATGGCGGCGAGCTCAACACAAGTATTGACAGTTTTGCCGAAAAACTTTTCCAATTTGCTTAGTAATGTGGAATTACACTGGAAATGGAGTTTTTCTCTCTTGTGGCCAATGGAGGTTAGTAGAGGCATAGCTGGGAAATTGCTAATCAAGCAACAAACTCTGGGTGATTAATTTTATATGTCCGGGTTTGAGGTGCAAATTTTAATTGAAACCATTCCTGGAAGATTTTACTAAAAAAAAATGTTGACTTTGGTGGCTGGATAGACGAACGGATAACACAAGCTGAATGTTTTACATGGGAGTCCTTGTAAATTACAAGTTGTAATATTATTAGACACGTGTTGATAAAGTTTAAGTGCGATGTCCCTAATGCTTTTGTATAAAATTGAAATAAAATCGACGATTTTTTTATGGAAAAATGATAGTAATGAATTTTTCACCCATTCAACATTTTTCTTAATCTGTAAAATCAGATTACTGTTAAACAAACTGTCAGACTGAGAACCGTTAGTTGTCAGTAATTGCAAATTATTGCATTCAAGTTCTTCTAGAATTATGTAAAAGGACGGAATTATGTAAAAGGACGTGATTCTTGATCACAAAAGAACACTAAAAATTTCGGTGATGTTGATTAAATCAATAAATAGTCAAAATAAAAAGAAAAAAGAAATTATAGTTTATGTCGAATTTTCACGGAACATCAAAATTAGCTCGAGCTAGAGGGAGTTCGACTTAAAGAATGGTTTTTGTATGGAGAATTTGGAAATGGTGTGCCAAAATATGGCGAAAAAATTCGAGTTAGAGGAAAATTCGACGTAGAGGAAGTTCGACTTTAGGGACTCGACTCTATAACCGAAGAATTACTGTATCTCTGAAAATGTGTACTAATAACAGTTTTAAATTCTGTATAACTTTTAATTAATTTTAGCTTACATTTAACAACTGAGCCGTTCAAAGCGCACATCGCAGGTTTGGCATGTTAACCAATTGTCGGGTCCACTTTTGACAAAGTGCCACACTTGTGACTGGAAAAGCGTGTCTTAATTTTGAAAATAAATTTAAGCTTGATTGTTCGTACGACGGTCGGGTCTGGGCATACTGTCTAGCCACTGCATACAGCAATTACACTTGACTTGGGACTTATATCCTTCCTTTTTAACTTTGCTTGAGTGTTCGTGTTTTAAATCGTTATTTTGTTCTTTTTTTAATTCGTTAATTTGTTCAATTGTTAATTCGTTCACTTGCTACTTCGTTCTTTCGTTAATTTATTACTTTTAACATTTTTATTGTTTTAAATAAAATTTGTTTATCTTAAAACGCGCGTTTTTTTCCTTTTTTCCTTTTTCCCTTTTCTTTGCTTGTTCAACGATTGCTGTGGTCCACGGACAGCACATTATGCAGCAAGTCCTCCGTTTCTAAACTTATTTTCATTTGCTTAGCTGCCTATTCAGCGTCTGCTGCTGTCTTTCGACAGCACAAACGCGGCAGAGAGTGAAGCAAAGCGGCGATTTTATCCGGGAAGTCACGACTTGCCTGTGACCTCCACGCCCTAACAGAGTCTCAACCTACATTTGACGCCAAACATGTTGGCTAAGTTATCCTGCAATTGGCTATCAACTCGGGCATCATCATATACTACGTTTTATTTATTTATTTATTTATTTATTTATTTCGTCTTTTAAGTTTACTATTCAAATAGTTATCGATAATGGTGTTAATCTTTATCATTTAGGAAAGTTATTGTTAATATATAAAGTTATGACTGTACCAAGTGCTTTGACACTTAAATCAAAAAGTGAAGTTAATCAATCTGCGGACTAAGCGGCTCAATTAATGCATAAAATTAAAAGTATTTTATAATGAAGAAACGAAATATTCTTCAGAGACTCTTTTGTCGAATTTTTTCTTGACCAACTTTACTGACCATGAGCTGTGAATTGTCAAACTTTTTTCTTTTGATTGGCAACAATACCGCAGGTGTGCAAAATTTACGCCATCACCTCTAACTATGCATTTTAATAGGACGACAACAGACTCATACTTCTTGACCGTTTCCAGCACTCCCTCTCAGTCACAAGGATCGTTTTTTACACTAAATGAAATCAATGCATCCCTGGAAAAAATATCTTCGGAATCTTCGGAACGGATGAACATTTAAAAGTTTGAAAACGTAGTCCCATAGACAACTGTCCTCTCGAATTGTTTTATTATCAAGTCACGTTTTTCGTGAGCTCACCCCATCTCTCCGTTCACCTGATTTATATCCTGACTTTAAAACTCTTTTATAAGTGCACTCACTAACTTGCATTCTTATTTAAATACTGATCGCGTTGTTAGAAGTTTAATTTATCGCCCACCCACCTTGTACGTTCCAAGATGTTCCACAACACAGGGCAAATTGGCGTCTCGTCCGACAGCAACTGTTACGTTTGGAATGGGTTGAGCAAAACGTGGTTCATCCATCATCACTGAAACGAAACAAGGAAAAGGAATAAGTATTTCGTTTCATAATAAAGTAATATTGTGTTCATCAACTGAGCCCTAGCTCCCGAGGCGGAGAGTGACGGGAATATTTCGTGCATAATTTAGCATAAAATTTAATTAAGGTCTAGAAAGTCTTAACATGGTTCATTTGAATCGCAGAAGGGTGAATTGTGTAACCAAAAAAGGATAAGGTGGGACTAAATTGAATTCACTTGGCAAAGAGTTAGCAAAGTTAAATTGATTCAAACCAAACTATCAGATTGGCCTGTAGCGGCACGCCCTTCAGTTGTTTGATGTTGATGTTGTCTCCGTCTCGGTCTCTGTCTCCTGGAGTGAAGTGTGAACGTTTCGTGCTTGGTATTTAAATTTAATTATATTTAAGTTGATTAAAATTAGGTGGGAATAACGAAAATAATAGCTTGTGGTGGTGGAATGGAATTAGTGGGACGCTTGTCCGATTAATTGTAATTAATAAATCGATAGAACACAGAATTTTGCAAAGCAAACTAAAGGCAATTTAATTACAAACATCCTTGTCTCTGAATCAGAGAAAACATCAATTCGATTTACGGAGGGACGAATGGAACAAAAAATTATCTCGCAAAGAGCTTTTTCCCATCTCGACTATTATTCGGCGATTTTTGTTCATTTCTTCTTGCAGTGCATCCATATTCACTTTACGGAAGTAATAGTCCTTAATGCACCTCCTCGTGCCGTCAGCCTTCAAGCTGCTTTTTCAGAGCACTGATTTTCAATAGCGGCTACGATAGTTTCACTGATTCGGAGATGCTTGTTAGATTGGCCGGGTACTCTCCTTCTCTCGCTCGCGTCTTCAGAGCAAAAGTTCCGACCGCCAAGGATACGTGCGGAGCATTCCTTCCTGCCTCCATGCGAAATGGTGGTGTCCATTAAGATAGCGGCAACAAATAGCTCGATTTGGATTTCGGCCAAAAGGAAAACAACAAAAAAAAAAAGAAAACTGAACTAAAAAACTTGTTTGCCATCGTCCCATGGTCCCACGGTGCCATCGTCCCATCGTCCCATCGTCCCATCGTCCCATCGTCTTTTTATTCTTTCTGCTGCTTCCAACATCGGCCATCAGAGCCGAAGGGGAGATTTGTAGGCACTTTGCTGAGGCAGTGTGGTGGCACTGCTGGTGGCTACATTGTGAGAAACTTGTGTAAATTAAGTGCAGAAATAAAGTGGCCCGATTTGGTCTTCGGGAGTGCTCGGTCGTTCGGTGTATGCGAGTGTGAGCGGGTAGTTAGAAGCCTTGTTGAACATTTGGGCACATATTATCTTCGTTGGTAGACCATAAATAAAGGTTCTCACAGGATGCTCGCGCTCGGTCCTTCGTCGGTCGACTGTGGGCTGGCTGAATGAAAATGAACATGAATCTAAGATAAAAGATTTTTTTTTTTGTTTTCTTTTTTTGGAGGGCGTTGTTATTTTTTTTATTCCATTTCAATTCGTTTTTCCACAATTTAAGGAGTCGATGAACAAATTTCCTCTCGGACTTGTGAGTGCTGAGGTGACTTATGTGGCTGTGGCCCAGAAATTAGGTCGATTCTCTGAATGTGAAGCGGCAGGGGGTTGGCCATGTCAGACAAATGGAAGATAACTTGTGAAGGTTATGGGTTTTGTGTGTGGCTTAATGCCCCACTTTATTATACTTATTGAATTTTATGTGCCAGCAGCCGAGGGCGGGTTTTCCCTTAAGGTCAAAGACACTTATGTGTGTGCTGTGTGGTCGTGTCAAATTTAGATTATGTTTAAAGCGACCATATGGCTTGAGGCTGTGTTAAGCACTTTATTCCTGTGGTAGTGTTGTTTTTCTGCTCGTAAATGATCAATAATGAATTCTGTTTAATGCAGGTGATAAGTGAGTGAAGGCAACCGACAGCAAGACGTTTAGTTAATAGTAACATAGGTGTGAATAGGTTGAATAAATCTCAAAATCTGCTCCTCTCATAACCGAATAAGTTTCTCAATGTTGTCACTGTGATAAGATTTCGAAACCATAAACATGTTTACTTCAAAGCATTAAATTTTGGCAGGTTTGTTTTCTAACCATGTAAAATCATCAGACAATTGAGCCGTTTAAAGCACACACCGATTAGCACGCATTAATAAAACAAAAATTTGAGGAATGCGAAGAAATAATATACCAAGTATTTTGACACTTAAATCCAAAATCAATCTGTGGACTGAGCGGCCCAATTTTTTTTCCAGCTTTCATTCCATTCGTAAATATTTTTAAACAATTACACTGAATTTTCAATTTGCTTGTTGTTAGTGTTGGCTCAATTAACATTTTTTCAGCTCGACAAATGTTCCATTTTAATTGATTTAAGGCTTGCAATGCACTGTATAACAAGTATCAAATGTCTGCTATTTCTTTCATTCACACTTGCCGTGACGGTGAAGCACATTTCTTAGATCCACCACAAATTTTGGTCTCTGCAAAACATACATCGGTGTAGTAAGTAAAAGAAATCCCGCACTCCCAAAAGAATTCAATGGAGAAATGTTAAGTGCTTGGTATTATACGGCACGGTACTTTGATAAGGATCTCCTCGGAGGATTCACTCGAAAAAATGTGTGTGTGTGGCTGAATGTTTTTTTTTTTAAGTCGACGAACATTTTTTATGAAACAAAAAAAAAAAGTCTGAACGAAAAGGCGAAAAGAGAAAGAGAGAGAGATCCAGACACCCAAACTTCAACTGCTGTCGGAACAGCCCCTTCAATCCTTCAGCTCCGCAGGATAACACCAGCTCCCTCACTTTTATATTTATTACATGTATAAATTCCTAAAAACATGTATATCAGCGAAAGTAGATTGAAGTATAAATATTTAATTGTTCGGCACCAGGATGGATACGGCGAGTGTTGTACGAGTGAGTGTATTAAAAGAACAACCATAGACAGAGGGGGCACCCATATATCCCGAACCGAATTAAGATGCTAGCTTAGCTCAGAGGGATGGGAGAGCAGCTGGCAGTAATTCAGACGCAAAGATAACGATAATAGATAAATAGATATAGATAGATGCCGACCGTAGATACATTGGGGATAAGTAGACAGCTAGATAGCAAAAGTCAATTTGTACTAAAATGGATGATTCCCGGAGAACATAAAAAAAAAACAAATTCACCGCATCTCCGTCAGTTTATCCTTTCGCCGGCAGAAGTCGGTGGTTCGTCGAAGTTGCTTAAATAATAAATATCAACACTGTGACGTAATTATGCTGACGTAGCAATGACGAAAGGAAAAGCTCGTATGCTCCCCAAACTGCAAGGTCAGTTTGACAGATTTATGTCGGCTGTCAGAGAATCCGAATGACAAGCAAGCAACAGCAAAAAGGATTTGCATTGACGAGTGACGAGTCACGTGAATTAATTCACGAAAATGTACTCAAAATGTCAAATACTTACCTTTGAGTACCGATACAACTCGAACAAGGCGAGCAGCAGCTTAAGGACACCGATGCCTTCGAAAACAATCCACTTTATTCCGCCATATCGTCATCGTCATCGTCATCGTCGTCTTCCGTGAAGGATATTAGATTACAAATGTCTGAATCGTGCCTAACTCCCAATGCCCACGTCTGCCCATCACAACAACTGTCCCCTGCAGCAGAATGAAATGATGGACTTGAGTGGGCCGACTTGAGAAGATGTGCTGCCTGTTGGTCAGTGTTGGTTGTTGTGAGCAGCCATATGGATGAGAATATTCACTGGGGAGACACAGCACACTGGTGTAGTTCAGTGGAATCCAGCCAACACACAAAAGGATATAAATTTATTGTTATTTATCTTAGTTTCTCTCCTGTGATGAGGATATTAAGGATAATGAGTTATGTCAGAAACAAATGCTAGGCACACTGGTGCGGCATGACCAAGTGGGAAAGAGTGATGACCGGTGGATTGTTGCTTTAATCTAAATGAGGCAGAGGACTTCTGGACGCACGGAGGTAGTTGATGAGGATGTATGCATCTCGAATAAATAATAAAAATCTTCACAATTCCGTAAGTGGTTGTGATGCATGTGCGTGAAGATGCAAAAAGCCACCTACACTATTGTGCAAAAGTATGCGTCGGAATACGGAGAAATTCACTTTTAAATGGTTTTTATCAAAATATTGTTTGTAAGACAACTTTACCGCAGATAAAAGGCTTCCCCTATGAAAATGGTAGTGAAGCAGATGTTGGTCGCAGTAGGCGTTTGAGTTTTTCGAATTACGTTGGTACAAGGAACATCCTTTTTTTTATTCAATCCGTTGCAAATTAGTACAAATAAAACTTCCTGCGAAGCCCAGAGTTTTCTGCAACAGATTACGCTTCTGATTTTAATTATTGAAAGTGTGTTTAATATATTGTGCAACGAATAGAACTTTTCCCTGAACGATTCAAAAATTAGAGAATGTTTGTTTCGTCAAAACGTAAAGCAAAAATGTCAAGTGAAGTCATAATGTAAAAAATGAATTGCTAGTACTAAAAATATTGCTAATAATAAACATTCTGTAAATGAACAGCCACTTGAACACCCGCTTTTTATTTATTTCCACAGTAATTTTAATTTTACAAAAACTTTTGTAAATTTTTCAATGTTTATGATCTTCACTTTGTTTATAATGTCCTTTGGTTATCTCAGCCTAGACTCGCCTAGTTGGGCAGCTTCGGAGACACAGAAAATTTACTAATCCTACACTGCGCTATTTTTTTTTTACTAAAAAAATATTCACTTGTATATAATTTATGGCTGAAAATACCAGAAAAACAATAATAAAAAAAACACCATTAGTCTACAAAAATTGGCATGATTATTCCCTTCAAAATATATTTAGCAGATCATCTACAAAGCTTAAGAGAGTAAAATTGTGATCCATAGTTTGTGAAAAAAGTTTAAATTGAGTTGTATTAGATCTGCTACACTGCGCCAATTTAATAAATGCGTTAGTTACTTAAGTCGAATTCAAAAACAAACAAAAAAATTCAAAAATTGAGAGAGAACTGCTATGAAGACTGTCAAAATTTATTTAATTTTGTTTATCATTTGACGATTATTGTTTAGTTTCAAAATTTTTTGTGAATTAAATTAAAGAAGTTTTAGCCGAAGCTGGCGCGGTAGAATGAATGTCTTAAGAAAACCAAGCCGCTGCTTGCTTCAATTACGGTCCTTTTCTAAATCCACGAAACGGATAACAGGGTCGGGTGGAGCATGCGGTGATTATTCATGAGTAGACTTTATAATTGGTTGGGTTTGATTGGTCCTCTCTGCAGAATCCATGGACGATGGTCCGATAAAAGAAAGACTTTTAGTTCCAGTAGCGGAGAATCCGACAGTTGGAACAAATAAAGTTACAGTTATTGGTGCTGGAGCGGTTGGCGTGGCATGTGCGTTTGGTCTGCTAGCGCGGAATGTTACAAATGAAGTCTGCCTTGTGAACAGAACCTTAAAAAAAGCCCAAGCCGAGGTGTCGGATATGCAACACGGTTCCCCGTACATTAACGATGCGAGAATTACTGCAAGTGATGAGTATTCCGCAACAGCGAACTCTGTGGTTGGCATTATTACGGTTGGAGTACCGTTTAAGAAAGGTACGGTTAATCGTCTGAGTGTGATGAAGCCTAACACAGAACTCATTAAGACCATAGTCCCGAAATTCATGAAATATAGTCCGGATAGTACCTTGGTGATCATTACAAATCCAGTTGATGTCATGACTTATGTGGCCTGGAAGGTTTCTGGTTTGCCCAAAAACCGAGTTATTGGCACTGGAGCTTCGCTCGATTCGTCGCGTTTTCAGTTTATTCTGTCCGAGCTTTTGGGCGTTCCACCATCAGCTTGTGATGGATATGTTATTGGTGAGCATGGCGCGAGTTGCGTGCCAGTTTGGTCTGGAGTCACTGTTGCTGGTGTGCGGTTACGGGATATAGACCCACAGATTGGAATCCGAAAGGACAAGGAAGGATTCCACAAAGTCCATAGACGTGTTATAACTGCTGGAGCAAAAGTAATGAAGGGAAAGGGCAACACATGCTGGGGTATTGCTCTGAATTGCACAGCAATCACAAGAGCCATCATAGAAAACACGAGCGAGGTTATATCAGTTTCCACATCTGTGAAGGTACGTCTTGAATGATTTACAAAGACCTTGTTATGGATTGTCTTAATTGTTTCTATGTTTCTTTAGGGCTTGTATGATTTTGATAAGGACATCTTCTTGTCGCTACCATGCACCATCAATGCAAATGGAGTGACTGCCGTAATTAAAGTAAACTTGACCGAGTTGGAGCTGACACAGCTTAGAAAATCGGCAGACATTTTGTATAAGTTACAGCTTAAGACGAACGTTTGACTTTACCAAGATTTGTATATGTGAACTTTTTACTTAATAATAAAAGCAACTGTTTAAGGCAATCCTCGTAAGAAATTGTTAACCAATCCTTTTTTTTTGAAAGATTCATTTCTCTCTTCAAAAAGGTTGAAAAATGGAGAAAATCCTTGTCCTTCAATGGAAGTAAAAAATACTTTGGAATTCAATTTCACAAATCTAGTTTTGGGGTCCCTATATCCCGGTCTAGGAGTTCCCCATGGGTGCTGCTCAGCAATTTTTGAAGCACACAATTTCTATGTAGAGACAGCTACTTTAAGCCGAACGAGAAAAAATTAAAAGAGCAAGAGACTGTCAAAATGAATTTCATTTTAATTATCGTTTGACGAGTCTTCAGCTTAGTATTGTTTTTAGATTTGTTTTGCGTTAGTTAAAGAAGTTACTGTCCACGCTAACCTGACGGGATGAACGTATTGAGGAGATCACGCCCCCGCTTTCTTGCGTCATGGTGCTCTTCCACATTCACTAAACGGATGGCAGGATCAGGCGGAGCATGCGGTGACTATTCATGCAAAGCCTTTATAATTGGTTTGGTTTAATTGATCCTCCTCTGCAGAAAACTTGGACAAACGTCTGATGAAAGACAGGTTTATAGCTCGAATAGCAGAAGATCCGAAAGTTGGACCAAATAAAGTTACAGTTGTTGGTATTGGATCTGTGGGCATGGCGTATACGTTTGGTGTGTTAGCGAAACATATTACGACTGAAGTCTGCATTGTGGACAGTAACATAAAAAAAGCCAAAGCTGTGAAGTGGGATCTGCAACACGGTTCTTTGCATATGCACGATGCCCAAATTACTACTAGTGATGAATATTCTGCAACAGCTGATTCTCAGGTGTATGTTATTACAGCTGGAGTACCCAGGATAGCTGGAGCCACGCGTTTGGATATGGTTTTGCCCAACACAAAGCTCATTGAGACCATAGTCCCAGAGTGTGTAAAATATAGTCCGAATTGTATAATAGTAATAGTTAGTAATCCAGTTGACGTTTTGACTTATGTGGCCTGGAAGACTTCTGGACTTCCGCTAAACCGTATTATTGGCACTGGAGCTTCGCTTGATACGTCGCGTTTTCGATTCTTTCTATCAAAAATGTTTGGTCTTCCACCATCAGCCTGTAATGGGTGTGTTATTGGTGAGCACGGCGAGAGCAGCGTGATAGCTTGGTCTGGAGTCACTGTTGCCGGGGTACCCCTGCGGAGCATAGATCCAAATATTGGAATCAAAGAAGACAAGGAAGGATTCCACAAACTCGGTGAACGCGTTGTAAAAGCTGCCGCTGAGGTAGTTAAGGGAATGGGCTACACAGCCTACGGCGTTGCCTTAAACTCGATGGAAATCACAAGAGCCATCATAGAAAATACGAGCGAGGTAATACCTGTTTCTACATCTGTGAAGGTAAGACTTGAAAAATTTATATGGACCTCGCAATAATTGTCTTATGTACCTATAGGGCTTGTATGATTTTGATAAGGACATATTCTTATCGGTACCATGCACCCTCAATGCCAATGGCGCCGTTGCAGCAATCGAGATGGAGCTGACCGAGCTGGAGCTGGAACAGTTGAAAAGATCGGCAGACATTTTGTATAAGACGCAGCTGAAGACTGGATATTGACATGTGTGGCGTTAACTAGGGCTCTTGATTTTACCCGGGAGATACCCTGGTATCATAGTTTCGGCATCTAATATTAAGACTTGCAAACAGTCAATTCTTCCTTCTTTCGTTTCTAAGTAAAATCATGCCTCACGGTGAAAATGGCCGAGCCTAAAAATATTTCTTATTTTACCAAATAACCCATAAAAACAATGATCTCAAATTTTTTGTGAAATTAATTAGGAATGCAGTAATTTAATTTTTTGTATTTATTTGTATCCGTATTTCTGTTTTTATGGATTGTTTACTAAAATAAATATTTTTTAGGATAGACCTTTTTTACTGTGAGCCTTAGTGACCATATATGTGAGTTTTCAATCATTCATTTCTACGCCAACATTCTTATGAGGGGACGTTCGATTCTGTTTGATTATTTTCCATTTTTCAATGCTTAATGCGGGCTCGATCCGTTCTATACGATAATGAACCTGTGAACGCATGCACGCACGCCTTCGTCTGAAGAAGTTTCCATCCAAAAGCAGCATTAGGAAAGGCTCTACCAAGGCTGGGCTAGGCTTTAATTTAACTATCAGATGCTCACTTACAAGTGTACTCATTATAAATTGAAATTTGTTCAAAACGAGGCGAGTTGATGCCAAGCCTTACCACTTAATCCAAAAATGCTTGCAACACACACGAATCGGCCTAATAAATAATTTCCTGATGCACAGAGCGCCACTTTTGGTCGCACGGTTTAGTCGGTCGTAAATTATTATTCATAACGTTTTGGCTGACCGTGCGCTTACGTCCAACGCTGGACCACCGAACCAATAACTCACAGGAAAAGCGAATCCAACTGGAAGTCAATTAAAATAACAAATGAGCGAGGCTACCGGGATAAGATTAAAAGTCATCCCCTTGTGCCAAATGGACTTATTTAACCACCCCCGCCCTACCACACACACACATGGCCAGAGCACGGCAATTCCGAAAAGTGATTACCTTTCCTAATCGAATGCAAACATATTTGTTACCATTTTGAAAATATATACATTTTTAACATACACGAGACGAGACCTTCTCCTATTACCCGACTTGGATGGTGTGCTCCACACTCACACACACACGACGCGCAGATCCGACGCCAAAGGATACCACCGGGTTTGAGTAATGTTATGTACCGTCTGCGGAGGTGAAACAGTAAACTTCTTGACTTTGAATGATGAACGGCACCGATGCCATCCGCTGAAGATATACTTTGGCTTCCTGTACATCGAGTCGGCGTGGTACTTTGTGTGAGTTAAGTGAATGAATGAATGAACACATCCTGAATTGAATAATTCAAACGTTAGCTTTGTCCTGTTCGCCCGTCACCCACTCACTCGGCGTGTACAAGACTTTAATCCACTTTTATTATTAGTGTACGAGTACGCGAGTGTGTGGTTGATTGAATGATGTAAGGCTAAGGGACGACGAATGCGGAAGGCTGCCGTACCCATTAAATGAAAATTACAAAGCCAAAGGAATCGAGCGGAGGAGCTGTCATGAAATGATGATGGCTGGCGGGGGTGAGAACACAGTGAAAATTAAGCCGAACGCATCGATGGGAAAAATAGGTTTACAGCAACCGCACGCCATGCCGATACATTTACTCTGAGACCGTAATGCAAAGTTACCTAGTCCTCCGACTCTGACTCCGACTCCGATTCCGACTCCTTCAGACGAGAAGACGAAAACATTTTTCTCGTGTCGTTCTTGAAAAGTTCTTAATGGTTGTGCCGCCACATACAGTGAGTACCAGAACGGTGTGTGCGGGTGGCGTGGAAGGTGAGTTTCTTGTTGCTGGAGATTTTCACCGCACAAATGATGAGGGTTTCGACGGTTTCCGTGGCTTTATGCTTCCTTAACTTTCGTATTTGCAGCAATTAGACTGAATAGTCGTTCTCGGCGTTTCGGCATTTTGGCATGGGTCCGGGGGTGAAGGCGGCTTTCATTTTCGGGGTTGCGGTGAACGAATAATTAACGATTTTTTGACAAGAATCCATGCGAGGGTGAGTAGTGGGGAGGGTTAGACTCTAAATAAACGTGACTTTCAGGGCATGGTATCTGTTTGTGAATTTTATTGATAAAATCAAACGCTTTAGGTGGCAGTAGACTTAAACACGAAGTTATTGAAAAAACTTCTTCAAAAGCAGTTTCAAGTCGGTTAAGTTGAATTTTCCTCTCATGTCGTGACATCGAGTAAAACGCACCAATAAATGCTTTCAACTTAACACAGAAACAGAAGTTAGTGGAGGAGAGCAAATAGAAGAGGATTCTGTGATTAATTTTATGTGAAATGGAAAGAAAAATTCATTAATTTACATTTATTCTAAGATAATTGCCAATTGCTGAGTAACAAATTATAGCATTGGAAAAAAAAACAGTCGTTTTCATTAAAGGACTTCGATGGTGTCATTTATTTTTCTGTAATATGTTGTAGATTGTGTTTTCCAGTTGTATAGATTCGATGCCAATTTTTTGCAATACAAACAATGGCTGGTTGGTTTTAATACTAAAAACTAACACCTACTCAAATATTCACAGTTTTTGTTTGATAAGTTGTAGAGAGTACGCGTAAAAATAATCAGTCTGCCCTGCATCCGCCGGCCGATTTTAATTTTCTTAAATGCTCCAACAGTTCGAAATTACAAAAACTCAAAGGATAACACTGTCCTTAATATAGTGACAGAAGAGCTGCTTATTTTAAGATATCGGCGCATGAATTAGACCACGCCAAAGGGGCGGAAATGAGGATTTCCATTTGTAATATTTTAGGTTTCCGGGACGACGTTTAAAAACTGAAGAACAGAAGTTTGCTAAACCGAGCGCTACAAATCGGATCGGATTTTTCTCATGACGCAATATTTTTTTCGCTATTTTTAATTTTTCCTTGCTTTCGAAATTATTGAAATCGAACTCGAATCGAACCATTGTCCTCATGAACTCCGTTGCAATGGTTTTCAGCCCCTGTGCAGCTGACTGGCATGGTGTTACGTCGTAAATAAATTAAAGAGAAACTCAGTTGATTATTAATTGTTCTGTTTATTTTGCAAAGAAAAAAACTGAACGAAAATGGGGCTGTGTGTTTGAATGGAAGTGGCGGAAATTATCTCTACAAAAAGGAAAAATGAAAAGAAAAGAAATCGCATTCAGTGTATGGTTCACTGCTGCCAATTTCATGTTCAACACACTACACATGAGTATAGTAAAATTGGTAAAGAATTGAATTTTAAAGAATTTATGTGTGTTTGTTTTCCACCAATAAATGTGCGCATTTAATTAAGTTGTGTATGCCTCTGAAACTTATAAAAAGCGAAGACTTGAACGAAAGAATCACGTGGAGTTTGTAACTTGGAGTTGAGTTTTCGCGACTGTTTCTTTAGGAATAATTGGGTTGCTTTCGCGCCTAGCTTTTTATTCCTTTAAAAGAGAGTCGCTGTTCCATGTTTCTTGTGATTTTACTATTCATTTTAATGTACAAAATTATTTACGGCGATAAAAGGCTGAATGACAGTTTCTAAATTATTCATATAACTTACTCCAAGAAATACTCAGAAATACTTCTTCATCGCACGAAAAACAATACCTTCTTCTAAAAAGAAACAGGTGATGGGTCAATAATTACGACAGTCTGCAACTAGCCAACGTGATTAATTTGATTTTCTTAGTTAAGTACCGGAAATTAAGTTGTTGCTCACAAGCCTGTCAACATTCTTCTACAACACCATCGCCATCGTTTGGAAAGGAAGCAAAAAAAAACTTCTCATCATCCTTATCGTTGGGAAAAAAACACCCGTCACTCTCCCGACGTTGTTTATTTTTCTTAAATGCACATCGACTAACAAGAACACCGAAAAAAAAGGAATTATTTCAATGTCAATAAGCCGAGCATACTTTCGCCCAAAAGGGAAGTCCTTGACCACCGACTAAGTCAACATCCTTTGATAACATCAAAGGGGGAAACATTCCCCAAGGCGGAAGGGCAGACGGAAAAATGTTTCCTGCCACACTCAACTCCTTCCACTCCCAACCAAACCATGTGCGACTTTGGGGGCTATCGACTTGTAGAAATCATTTCGACGACTGTCTAGGGGGTTGCCAGGACTGCCACTTACCGCATTGTGGTGATAGTGATAGTGATAGCGGTATATTTCGGATTTGTTATTGTTATTACAGTCGTCCAGGACCCACCGCAGACGATTCCCGAAGCCTTAACATTATTATTATTATTGCAATTGTGGTTATTAGTGATGGTGATAACCCTTTATTTATTGGAGCCACTTTATTGGTGAAAGTCCTTTGACAGCTTTACGGAGAATTTTTCAAGGCCTCTTCACCCCTTCGCCAGAGAGCGTGATTTATCGCGGCCCGAAACAAGACCTGCTTACGAGTCGAGTATGAGTGCCCCGAGTGCGTTCGAAAATTAATAATCAGTTCATTTCAGGTGAAATGTTTTGTAGCACGCAGGTCGAATGTGGCTCAACATGGCAGCGGAATCAGGATGTGAAAAGCGGATTTGGTGTGTTTGTTTATTCTGACGTATGCTGGCACGAAGTTTACACTGCTCTCGGTTCAGGCGGAGGCAGTGAAGGCTGTTCGTGTTTTGTTTTATGGATTTACGAGTGCTTAGGGCGAAATTAATGAATGAATTTTTTCGGTTTTTGAAGTGAGAGCTGTGCTGTGGGTTGAAAGGTATGTTAATAGCGGATATTGGAAGAGGCACGCAATCGTGAGGGCGGCTGTGATGTTGACTAACTGTCGGCTTAAAGTGTTTGCGCGATAAGGTGTTTACTGACAGGCAGAAGTGGCTAAGCTGCGTGGCGATGGACGGCTCTTCCACCGGAATCAGATGGTCCTAATGACAAAATTATTCGCATCAAATCTGTTGTCATCTTGCTGGGTGAAATGCCCTGTCTGCATTTACATAAAAGTGACCTCAATTTAGCATTGTTTACTTATTCATGAAACGGATACCCATCGGGTCACCTTTGGGTATGCTCTCAAGTCTCGGACATGTATCTGATATAAGCAATTTTCTCAGTACGGCGTTGTGAATATGAATAAGACTGTGGCATTGTTCTTTTTTTTTCTCAGCAAAAATCTCAGTGATAAGGGGATAATGGCTGTCAGGATTTAGGTTTTGCGAGGTTTCTTTTTCGATTCGAAAATAACAAAAAATTTGTATTTGTCTGATCGAAAAATCACAGAAACGCTGACGTATCTACAGATATCTGCACAAAATGAATGAAAAATAAATAAATATAATATTTTTTTTTTTGTTAAAGAATAAAACTCACCATGCGTTACAAGATTTGTCAGGTATATAATGAACATAACCTTTCGGTTGGTGAATCGATGCGGGTAAATATTGAGAGTTATTAATATCAATTTGATCACTGTTAACAGAAACATCGCGACTATCGACCGTCAGATCGCGCTTTTAAAGTCACAATTACGTTGCCACCGAGTGCATTCATTCGCCGGGCGATAAACTTAAATCACTTTTCAGCTCTCGATGCTCCTCTTCTTTCCTTCTGATATTTTAATTTCACTTGATTTATTAATTCAACGATTTTCATTGATGGGTAATTCACTACTGTGGGTCACACTGTTGTTGCTTAATATTTCATATAAATCACTGACGTGTTGTTGTTGCGCGACGTGTGAGTGGGCATGACCTCCACCCTATGCTCATCAGATATTACCGGCGCATACATCCCCGGCTCGACTGTCAATGATCTCTGGTGGGGATGTTTTTATTATTTCGCATTTTTCAAAAATCCAACCAAAACAGAAAAAAAAAGAGAACACATACAATCCGTGATTTATGGATGAGAACGAGGCATCAACTTCCTGGATGACTTGTTAGCCGTCGCGTCATATTTGGTCCTGTCGATGAGTGTGTATGGGAATATAATTAAATGCATTTTTAAATTTTATTTTTGTTTGATGTACGGGTATATACTGGGCCGCGGAACAAATGTTGGTTTACTATGAATTGTGAACTCTATTACGAGCGAGACTTTTGATTTTTCGTTTAAATCATTCGGGATGTGGGAAATATTTTTTTACTTCATTCGCAACTCAACAAAAACCTGTCCGTCCTTGCCCGGTGTGAAATAATTTATGAAAAATCATCGTCATCAACATCACCATCATCATCACCGCCATCAGCGAGAGGATGTAGCTGACGGCAAAAGCGGGCGAGCGAAGGCCCCAAAAACTATCTTTCATTTCGTGAGTTTGCTTTTTTTTATTGAATGAATTATTTGGCATCCTCTGCTGGATCTTTAAAGGTTTTTTTTTTCTCACAGTCCTCCGCGAGAGGGCAGGTAAATCACATTTTCATTTGTAATGTTCGACTGTTAGTAATTTCGCTTTGTCAGTGATTCCGAAAAAGGGACGAGAACATCCACAATCGTGGAAAAAAGGACAAGCAAAGGAAATGAGAAATGCATGTACTCGCCACCTGCACGGAGCAAAAAGTAGGGACAGAGAGCAGCAGTCTTTTCCCATATGATTTGATTCCGGGACTCTGAAGGATAACCGGGGAGGGATAAAAAAGAAATAAACATTTTGGTATGAACCCGGGTGAGGTTGGTTGAAATTTTAAGTTACGACTCCACAGCGAAGCCTTTGAAATATGGTCCTTTCACCGGGTGATTGAGGCAAAACGTACATACAATGATCTCTTCGAGCAATTTACTTTTACAGATGCGTTGGAGGTGGGACAAAGAGTGATTGCATGTGTCTACTTGTGAGGGATTAAGTTCCTTCTCAATGAGGTACACGTTCCGACATCTTAATGTTTTATGTGCCATTAAGGTGTGCTCCCGTGTGTGTATACGTGTGTGTTCCAGTGCCAAATATCAGATGGTGATGATACACAGGAAGAAAAAAGGGCCATCCTTCAGCAACGATTTCAGAGAATGAAGAGGAAGTGCATTGAAATGCGAAAATGCTGAGGAAGTGAATTTAAAACTCGGTGAATTATTTTTTCCATTTCTCGTTTTTTTATTCGGAAACCGACCAACGGTTGCAAACAGCTTTTGTTCTCTCCATTTCACACCTTTCCTTTCAAAAAAGTCCAAAAAAGTGTTATAATGGATTTAAGCATTGCAGCATTTATGTGAGGTAGTAAGGAAGCATATTATTTTATTTTAATAAATAAAATTACAGAAATATTTAACACTTTTGCTTCACAATTGATTTTTTACACAAAAATGCGTGTCATATTTTCATGAACACCAATAACTTTTTTGTTTCTTTATAATTGAATTTGGGATTTGACAACAATCAATTGTTTTTAGAAGTGAATTCTAAAAATTCTATAATTTCTTTGGAACGAAACTGTGAAAATGGCGCAGTCGTTCAAATAAGAATAAACAGCTGCAGCAAACTACAAATCAATTTCCATGGCTAAGGGTTCTACAAGAAATAGATTAACAAATAGTTCAAAAGATAAAAAATTATAGCCACGAAAAAGTTCCAATTATGTAAATTTGCGAAAGCCACTGTCAGAACTTAAGATCGATTGCATATTACACCCAAAACAAACCCTTTTTGTAATCCGAAAATCTCAATTTCGTAGTTTTCTTGTTGCGAACGAATACTTTTCAAACTCATTTTCATTTCACTTCATCAGATATCACAGTCCAAATCATTTCATTACAACTCTACACGTCGTCTCAGTGTAAAACAAAATGAAAAGTAACAAATTTTCGGGAAAATTTGTTTACAAATACTTTCTAATCCCAGTTCACCAGAATTAAATTTGAATAAACCGTTTGTGAAGACTCACCATGAACAATTAGAGAAAAACATAGCCAACAAAAAAAAGAAACAACGAAAACAAATTATGCAAACCATCCACAGGGAGTATCTAAACAAATAAAACTTGTTAAATATCCTGAAGCCCTCAAAATCCGCAAAACTCTCCCACCCTCATAAGCACTAAGCAGATCTGTTGTTTCTAGTCTCGGCGAGCAGCATATCCAAACTTTTGCGCATTTTATCGAAATAAAGCTAAGAGGAGGGAAAATATATAAATAAAGGATTCCCCAGGGAAGCGCTGGGCTTTCCAAATCTTAGGGGAAACATAAAACCAACGATGCCGGAGCTACCCCAACATAGTGTGTGAGTGAACAACAGCACACCAGTTAAAGTAACGATAATGTAGGTTGTTCCATTTCATTTTTATAAATATTTAATATTTCCCATTATCCTTTTGAAACGTCCTAGGTCCACAAAGGAGGAAGACAAAGCGAGAGAGTGAGATTGAGAGCTCAAAAGAACGAATCACCAACAAAGAAAAAGTGACTCGTTTCAAACAACAAAGTCCACGTCCTTCAGTCTTCTCAAAGGACTTCCGGTGGAAGAACAAAAAAAATGGACCAACACGAGTACTTTGTTTTTGAAAAAAAAGTTATTAATTCGCTCTCTTCTCACAGTACAATTGAATTTAAGAGGTGTGAAAATCCACGCCTCTCCGAACAAAACTGACTTTCGAAAATATTCAAATTGTACACTTACCGCAGAATTGAAACATTTCACCAACAAACTTCTCAACCGCACTGTGATTACTTTGCGCTATTAAATTGCATTTCGAAGTTTCCCCCGCAGCAGCGGTAGCGTTTCGTTAAAATTTCCCACAGGGCCGGAGGATGTATGTGGGCGTTACGCCACATCCCGCCCCCACAATAGGACTGCTCAAATGCAGTATTTTTCGGAGACTGAACGCACAGCGATACAAGTCAGTGTGGCTCTGTGGTTTTTTGAAACCACCAGTTTGTCGTGTCTGGGCTTGCCGATTATATCTGCGTCCGTCAGATGTTGTACTGTGTCAGCGATAATTTGTAAACTTTTTAATGATGTAGACTCGTACAATTTGGTGCTGAAGTTATTGCGTTAGTGGGACTGCATGTGTGCACGTTGGGCGCCCAACTTTCATACAACTCTCATGTGCTCTCGGCACTGGAGAGCGGTCCTGGTCGCTACAAGTTGACTGAATTTCATTTTTTTTTTTTATAACTCAAAGTTTAAATTGGCCTAAAGCTCAGTTGAATTGTGTTAGTGAAATTTAGCATTTTGGATTTTTTTTAAAAACTCAGTATGAAGTGGATTTTTTGTGGTGCTTGCTAATCGGATAAAATGAATGGTGTGAGATAATTAGTTCTAATGCGTTCTTTTTATCAAGCTGCACTCAAATAGCGAAAAGGTTTCATGTGCTTCCGAGTAACTTGCGCATTATTTTTTCTTTTTTCAAAATAATCAAATTGAAATGTTTAATTGAGTTCAGTGTACAAATAGATAAGTTGTACCTACAAATTCTATATTCAAATGGTCTTTCAATCGTACAATTAATTTCGTTAAACTTGATATTCCCAACTGTGCAGAAAAATTTACTGATCACGTTAGTAGGAAAACAATGATCAATGCTAATTCTAATGAAGTGGTCCAAAGTAAATTTTTCTTCATGTTCGTCTCTTCCAGATTTTAAATCAGACTCAATAATAAATATAAACTAACTAAAAATACTACTTCGATATTTTTTGAGAAAATTTACTAAGTTCCCTTCTCCAAAGCACACAAACCTCCGCCATGTTGCGAATAAATTGTTATTACCCAGTCTTCCACTGGACACTGGCACGTTCAGTGCCGTACTTATTACACCGTCAACTCATATATAATCCAACTTTGGAGCAGGCCCAACCGCAATGACATCACCAATCACAAGAATTCCATTAACCTAATCTGTCTAGACACAAAAATGGTTTCCATGAGCTTGTACACCCGCCTAAAACAACCCACCACCACAGGAGGTTTGCACACAAATTTTTGAATTTATTGTCGCCCATTAAATATTCAATTTTACAGCACCACATTCAGCCAACGTCCACGGTGCGATATTCTAATTGGAATCGGTTTAAGTCTGCGCCCCGAAAATCCGTTGACAATGATTCCAGCACCGAAACCACGACCGCCCGCCACCACGACCGACATTCGAAAACACAAGTAATTTCGGCCGTAATTTTTCCACTTTCCCAGCCATTTCGTGTAATTGCAGTCAAATTATTGCTTCCGTTTCATGCGTTCTGGCAGGTTACCACGAAACAAAAAAAAAACAAAAAACGAAAAAAGCCAGCAACACTGTTGTTGTTGTTGAATTCAGTCGTCCTAATTACCGTAATCAAGATCCGAGTGCAACATGAGCCACGTTCATGGCACCCGCAACCGTGTTTTGTTTGTTTTTATTGGGCGATTCAACGGGAAAAAGGACATTTATCCGACCACCCGCCATTGTTACTAATCAACCACTTTACCAGGCCATGATCGCCCGAGTAGTTTCCCGAAAGTTATTATGTGGTGATTCTAATCGGATATTCTTGTAATGAATTTACATAAATTAGTTTTAAATTATTCTATTAGTCGGCCGAGGGCCAATCTGCACCCCCAAAAAATCCGCATTCCATCAAAGTCATTGCGACAATTATTGGCCACTTTATTAACTTTGCTGAAAGAGCACTTTGTGTGTGGTCATCACTCGCCAGGACGAGACCCCTGTCCCATCGGAGAGCATTTCTCCAACACTCGAGCAATAATTTTCATATGACGTACACAATAAAAAGGGGTGAAAGCAACAGAGAACGCCTCCGGTATCCCATTAAATACAGTCATCACGCAGTCAACCACCCGGCTGAAAATAAATATTTAGAATGCCCCAAGGATGCCTCCGTTTAAACAGAGAACGAGTGTGCTTTTTATTTTCGCTCCCACTCCTACCCGTCCGCCTTGTTGAGGTTTTTTCGGTCTTGTATCCTTTCGCTTAGACTATTTTCGGTATTGTATTTTGCATTGTTTTGCCCCTTTGGTGGGATTTTTTATTCGTTTGTTTAGTCACACTAGTGCAGTAGTTTGTGTGAGTGAAAGTTTTTACCAAAATGAAAATGATGAACATCGGTTAAAATTTTAAGTTCCTTTGTTCTCTTTTTCTTTTTTCGTTCTTTTTGTGTGCGGGGCGGACCGGAGTTGACCCTTAGGACCATTTCGAGTTTATTATTGTGCACAATAGTGTTGTGCAGACACCGGGTATGGTCGCAATGTGTCCTTTGAATCCTTGTGCTTTTCGTGGTTTTTATTTGAAGTACGGTGCAGACTTGTTTTGTTACGATAAGAGTAACGAACTTTTGCATGAATTGCTTTTTGATATATTGTGTTTGAAAACTGATGAAAAACTTGAGCGATATTAGATTTTTAGTTTCAAGTCAAGAAAATGCGATAAGGAGATTGCATTTATATGGGTTGTAGAATTGCTTTAAATTGTTGACGATAAAATTCGTCCTACAATGCTTGGTAAATTTTTGTTAGATGTAAGAAAACTAGCTTATGGAAAAGCTCTGACTTTCTCAAGGAATTATAAGTATTCACCCGAAAAGATCTTTGATCTTTTAAAATCAGTAAATCCATCCTCATATGCATCGATGATTGTTATAACAAAGCAAAATTTTTATTTTTTTTACGGGAGACACAAAAAGGAACAGAATATACTGCTGATATTGATTTCTCATTCGATTTGAAATTCTTTATGTGTAGCAAATTATATAGTTTTTGTTTAGATCTATATATATTTTCCAATTTTTGTTGCTTGTTCCAGTCAATAGTTATTCACTTTTTTTTTTTAAATTTACATTACATGTGGTGGCGTAACAGCCCATTGAGAGCTAGAACTTAACTTTTTCGCGTCTCCACTGTGATGTGAGCGTTATAATTTTTGACACAAGCGGAGGAGACCTACTGTTTAATGCCGGTTCCGAACAGCGACTTGCGAAAGCTTTTCATGACAGAAGTACTCCAGGAGGATTGTCAGTCGTTCGCTGGAGGTGGGGCCGTGAAAAATGCTTGTGGTGTTTTTGTTTTTCCCGAGCTGGATTCAAACCTGGGTACTCTCGCTCAGTACGACACACTAATCGATCGAGCCAACAGCGACCACAAGTTTAAAGTTAACTAGCAAAAATTTATTAATTGAACTTATTTAAGTTTTTTTTTGAATGAATTTAGTGGTTTTATATTTATCTCTTGCGCAGTAGTGAAAGGCGAAAAATGTATGGACTTTGTTTAACTTAACTTTCACTTTGATCACAGCCTGAAGAATAGTCTTAAAAATTTAATAGCTTTTTAAATTTAAGTATCTGTTTAATATTTCACCAGTGTTTATTTTTTCATCTATGAAGTAACTAAAACTAGTTTTTTTTAGTTAAGGTAACAGTTAAAGAGCTAAGGTTGTTTAAATTCATCAGATTTTGAGACCGAAGCAAGAAAAATATTTTTTTCAGAGCTAATAGTCCTAGCAGCTAAACTCGTTAAATTTAAGATTACCATGTAATTCTCAATTATCTGGTAATAAAAATAATAATAATATTATTTTTCTTTTTTATTCTTTAACTTAAAAAATTGCACCTTCAGCATAATTGTTTTACAAAAAAAAAAAAACAGAAGGTTATGTTAGGAGAGAGAATTTAGTAAGTTGAATATTTTACTTTTGAAGTAGGGAGGGAGGTTTTAATTTTATAGAAATTTTTTTTAACGTGCTTAGGGCTGTTATCATCCCATGTAACATTCCTTAGTTTGGCACCAAGTTAATTTTAGCAAGCTTTTCTCATCTGACTGACTATGGACGTATCTTTTAACACGTATTGAGATCTCTTTTTGTTTTTATTGTCACATCGAATTTAGAGGTTTTTACGCAAAAATAGGAGAGTTTTCGTTAGCAAACTTTGAGTGAATCGTTCAACAGTTTTGTGATGATCACCAAACTAGAACCGAAAAATGAAAGTAAACATCCAGTAAGCAATTAGTTAGGTTTGGGAAGTGTTTCAAAAAAATTTATGAACTATCTTCAAAGTAAATCGATTTTTTTTGTTTTCGTATAATAACCAGCCGTTGAGCTCATGTAGAGTTAGCAATATCACATTAAAAAAAATGGTCGCACACTGCTTTGAAGAAAATGAAAACGTATGTGTGTCGCGTATTAACATTTCAACTGCTGCTCCAATGTTTCATAATCTCATTAATACACATACATAAATGAGTACCTCCAATTTTCATTAATAATGTAACCACATCCTCTATATTTCTGCACCAAAATACTTCTAAGCATTTATAATCGTGCCTGGCTATTTTAATTCGTAATACGCGCAAGTGTCAGTGAATGCATTTGGCGGATCGCAGTTTGATTATTTACAGTACCTTTTCGGACAATCAATCGCACAAGCGTAATTATATTTAAAATAAATCATATCATGTTTAAAATGTAAATAGAATTCGTATTTTGATACAGAACGCTGTTCACATAATCCAATTCAATTCCAATGAATTCTACAACAGCGTGCGGAGCAAATTGTAAATATAATCCAACTGCACTGACATGAAACTCGGCACAGAGCAAATTAACATTTGTAACAGAGAACTGTTTTTTATAACGCACATAAACTCCGATTAAAGCGTGTAATTAATTCGAGCAAATATTTTCGACTTTAACTAAAACCCGCAGTCAGCAGCTAGTAAGTATGCTACAACCAATGATACCAATCGTGTTTAACTCCTCGAAAACAAACAATCAATTCCTGTGTGCATCTAATTAAAGCCCCTTTAGAATCGGAAGTAAGTAATTCCTTTTACTAGTTGCAAGTACAAAACCCCCTGAGCAAATATCGTTTCATCCCTTTGTGAAGGAATTAATAACACTGCAGGAAAACTTGCACCGGAAATCAAACGAATTAATGCAATCAGCTAAAAGCAAAAGCAAAACTTTGTGCAACGGCAACAAGAAGGGTTCAACCCCCGGGCGAAGCCTCCTACCCTACTAGCAACTTTAATCCCTCTTTTGAATAATAGTAGACTGGCACGAGCGCCAGCATCGACAGCACCAACCAACTCGTAACCAGCAGGAGAAATACTTCTCATCCCAGTACACCAGCGATAATTAATCGCAAACTAGGAACTGCATTATCGTCGATATCGTGAGTACTTCTATCTGGCTCTCGTTTTCAATACTTTAGACAAAGTGCAGACTTGTAGCCAGTTATCTGAAGAACGTAAAAGCCGTAAAAATTGTATCCCATTCCTTTGAGCCAGAGGAGTTTATCAAACATGTAAACAAAACAACGATGGGGGTTGCCTTACTAAGCCGAGCGCTAAGTGCTGAGTTGAAAGGGAAACTTTAAGGACAAAGAACAATAAAAGCAAACGTTTCTCCTAAAATTTCAGCCATACTTGAATTATCCTTTTACGGCAATGCCGACTACGAAGAGCATCCCCGATTCATTAAATTTTTAATGACCTTTTAAATATTTTAGAACTGTGCCGAAGAAGAAGACGAAATTTCCCCAACGACGCGGCGCCACAAACAGCAGCAGCACTTCTTAAATTCTTTTCACTCTTCCTTTTTGTTTTCTTTTTCTTTTTTCTTTTTCGGGGTTTATTGCACTTTGCACGTTAATCCTCAGGACATATCGGTTGTAAGAGGGACATTTTGATCCTTTGCACTTGACACTAAATCCCCATTATCACAGCGCCCACGCAACACACCGGCGATAATTACTAACTGCGTTATAATGTAAACAAAATTTCGTAACAAGATTTACACGTTTACGGGCTCTAATCAAATTGAATCCTTAATGCTCTCAAATTAAAAATTTACGGCTGATTTAATTGGAAAGCACACGTCCACTTCCGGCGATACTTCAAAAATAACTGAGCTGCAACACACACATTCCAAGAGCTTATCGGCGACGAGAATTCTCCTAAGGACCGCCGGTCCTGGGGTGGTTGGTGAGTAGCACTTCCAATGCGCAGTATCACTTCCTCGAAGAGCACTCGGATAAATTCTATCCGAACCTCGACCTACCAGAAGCCCACACTGGTGCATTGGAAGACCTTCCCGCAGAGCATCTTTGAGTGGAGGGGAAGAGAGCCGTGCGCTCCCGTGCGAGGCCGGTTTTAGTCGAAAATTCGAACACAGGTCCAGAGTCGGCGCGAGGACAAGAGCACGTGGCTAGGAGAAAATGTTTTTGTTGTCATTGTCCCACGAGGATGTTTTCAGATTTGTGTGGAAAACGCATAAATCTCATTGGCCAAGGAGCCATTTTTGCGCGTTTTACGAGGGTGAAAAACTCTCGAGTGGGGTGGGATGGCTGACGGGTGGATGGATGGATTAGTGACGGGGGATGGGAATGGATTTATACTTAAACGGAATTGGGTATCAGGTGGTTCTGTGTTCACATGCTGACAGGTGGATGGTCACATTTTTATTAACAGGAGACATAATAATAATACAATTTTGTACTTTTACTCAAGGTGCTTACCAGCGTTTGTGTTGTGACTTTGTCAATTTTGTAATGTACTCAAATTTAAAGCGTGTACATTTTTGGAACACATCATCACATTACCAGTAATCATTTCTTCTATGCCATGATGAGCCCTCGTTGTTGACCTCGAAAAATTAATTAATAAGTAATAAAGACAGGTACAAAGGACTGCAAAGACTCTCGGATATTCAAAATATTTTATGCGTTTATTCATATATACAATTACATTTTAACTAGTTGATTTCATTGGTTTCTGGGCTTTCTATTAGCTCTTTTAAAATATGCTTATAAGAATTAGTACTTTGTCATTTACAGTAGCACTAAAAGAATAATGCAGGCACCCTATTTTTCTTTGAAATATCGAAAACATAGTTTAATAAAGCATAATTTTATATAAAAACCTATTGCTTACAGTTCAATAACTTATTTAACTAAAGAACAGAACTGAAAGAAACAAATAGATATTTGTTTAGTTAGTTAAACTAAAAAAAACTCAATTTACATCACAAAATTCAATTAAGTGCAGTTAAAAAAAAATGTACAACAGATCATGTATTGTATTGTATTAATCGGCGTAACAGCCCCTTGAGAGCCAGAGCCTAACTTACAACAGATGATGTAAAACTATAAATTTAAAAAAAAGTCCAACCTTCAGAATAGATTAAAGGTTCGAAAACCCGACTTGCCGTTGAATTAACCAATTCCTTAGACTACTGAGCTAGAATTAAAGTCCATTTCTTTGCAATAGTTTTCAGTAGACCTTCTACGGATCTAAATTTGCGAAAGCCAGAATAAAAACGACGAGACAGATTTCCCCACTTATTTTCGATTGGGTTAAGGGCCGCGAACGTGGTAGCCACGTTTAAAGTTAATTTTCTTTGCCTAGGTGCAAGTCACGATTAGCCCGCGACACATGAATTGCAGCATTGTCCTGTTCATTATCGTTTCATGTTCAGCCAAAACTACTGACATCAGAGTAATACAGTTTTCTGACTTCATTTAGACAGACATTTTGCATATTGGAGTCCTACAACGTTGGCTAAAATCAACCATTAAAAGTCCATCATATTTCAAAGCAAAATAGGTTGTCTTTAATTGAATTTTGCTGGGTAGATTTGATAATAAACTGCTCGTAAAAACATTTCAGATAATGTAATTGAATCAAAGCTCATGCTAAATTCTAACATAAGAAAATTACATTTAATTCCTTTCTTCGTAAGTCCACAAACTATTATACGTTACGTTTTATTGAAAAAAAAAACTAAGGCTGTGAAATTCAATCCCATCCTTAATACACTTTAATTAGGAACTATGCATCGCAATGAATCGAAAAAGTAGTAGTCTACATCTACTACATCTTTTGAGTCTGTGAAAGTGACTGAAGAGTAAGTCGTTTGTTTAAAATGTTTTAAGTTTAGGTAAAACTAATAAAAATTCTGCCTCTATTCTCATGATTTCCGAATTTAAATACAATTTGGTTCACTGGGTAATTTGTTTTACCTGAATTGCGAAAGTCATCAACGTTCAGCAGATGACATCGTGTTTTATTTTCTTGATGAAAAACCAACTTATCATCATAAATGTTGATGGTAGTGTAAGCGAATTTAATATTTTGATTATGGAAATTAATTATTTTTGTTCCCAACTACGACTTCAATATTGAATTCATCATTCTTTTTAAGTGTATGATTGTACCATTTCTTTGGCCTAGTTTTAGATTTAAAGGCAGTTTAATAAAATACCTTAGAATTTTGTAGCATTCGTTAAAATCACTTTGATATACTCTCTATTCGTTTAAACCAACAGCATTAATTCACATTCATTGAATTCCTTTCAATTTCAACTATTTTATTGAAACTCCAACTATTTCAGTTAGATTTGCTTCCAAAACTATCCTACACGTGTCATTTCGAGTCTGTCCATTCGATGCAAGTCGGAAACATAAATATTTTCGAAATTGAACACACGTAAGACACTTGGACAGCGATATAAATATATCAACTGTAAATTCATCATTACTCTAACATTCAATGCCCGTTCATCACAGGTTAAATAGAATTACAATTTTAATCCTTTAAGTCGCTCTAATCTTGAAGCGTTATACACACAATGGACATTTATTGTTGATCCTCCAACTACTTTGATGTAAATATGTGTAGATGTTCCAAGAAACCATCATCACACATCATAAGCGCACGATACTTGACTTAACTGTCCTTGCTATGCTGCTTAGAGACAATTTGTATCCAAACGAACTAAACTGAGTGGGACTTACGATATCCAATCACATAAGAATTCCATATCACTCCAGCAATTCCAGAAAGAATTCTATACTCGTTGTTCTCGAAA
Source organism: Syritta pipiens (assembly GCA_905187475.1). NCBI lineage: Eukaryota > Metazoa > Arthropoda > Insecta > Diptera > Syrphidae > Syritta > Syritta pipiens. The sequence continues at coordinate 735,607 of LR994574.1, read as the reverse complement.
AACTCTTTTCCCTTGACGACATTCCATTCTCCTTACCGTTGATTTGAATGTCCATTTTTCTGCAACAGATAAGATCTTTGAGTGTTCCGTAAAAAGGTGCATAAGAATACGTAGATGCCTTAAAAAGCAATGCAAATTTTCCCGACAGAAATGTGCGACTATCCAAGACTATTCATGAGACACTAAAAGTATTTCACCACCAAATTCCAAGCAAACATTCTCTTTTCATACTTTCAACCAAAAATAAGGACATTATGCAAATAGCTGCCAGTCTTAAAAATTAAATCCTTTTTAGTTATTTTCCTTCTCACGCCCTCGGAACAACACCACTCGACAGGAAAAAAAATTCTGGTTCACCGTGATCACCGCTTGATATCAGACAAATTTATCCAACTGACAAACATCTCGAACCGCAACTATTCTCGAGCTGGATGTCCTGGTTTGAATTTTAGTTTGAACTCTCCTGGAACTAGCAATTGCGGTCGGTATCTTGGTAAGATGCCGCACTCATATCCTCCTGCTGACAGAATTATTTCTATTGGTGCAATTTCATTTTGCGAGCAATGAAGGCAAAGTTACTGCAGTGGTCCACCGAACTAAACACCGTCGAACTTCCTTCACACACAAACGAAATCCCTTCCCGATGTATGTTAACCCAATAAATTTCCAATTAAAATTACCTCATCCCTCTAACAGGGATTTTTTAATTAAAATGACAAGGACATTCAGATTCGTGACTAATTAAATCAATTCGGTACACAAAAAGCGGTTTTGCTTGGTAGTTCATTGTTCGAGTCCACCGAACATCTCGATATCTATCGTCTACAAAAGGACTCGTGCTGTGTGCCACCAGGGATTCGTTGTACACCTTGACGATGGAGTGATTAATTATCGTATAATTGGAATCCCTCACGTTCGAATGTCAAAGACTCCGCCAAAGCCATACCCACACATACACACTTAAAAAAGAACAAAAAAAAAACTTGAATCGCAATTCCGTGTGCAGTTAAATGAAGCGAGACGGTGAGAAAAGGACACAAAAGAGACGGCTTAGGTTTTGTACGGCCAGGCAAAAACCGCAAAATTGCTCCGTTTGCTCGTAATCAATTAAACTGTCCATTAAGAGTAGTTTTCATGGCCGATCCAATTTGCTTAACATTTGTCCTTGTTTGTGTATGTGTGTGTGTGTGTGTGGGTAGCTAGAAGTGAATGAGGTGGAACCTTAAGACTTGGATGCCAAGTACATGTTACTTGCTTATCCACCTCACACACACACATTTCACACAGAGTTGTTAAAGTGTGAAGAAGGGTTTCCGAATGGCACACGGCTCGTAAGCATCCTTCCGTATCCAATTTGTTTTTGCGCCTTCTTCGAGTGTCGAGAATTAAAGTGGAATCGAAGGCGAAGCATTTTTGAGCTGGCAACCAACTTTACTTAGTTTTAATTGATATTTACTGATGGCAGTCTTTGTTTCGCAATACTTTGCGACTTGAATTGTAATGAAGTCGAAGAGCGTGGATTTTCTTAAGAATATTTTTAAATCAACAAGTGGATTTATCCGTTGTTAAAATTTGAAATTTGAGAAACAGAAAATACAAACATTGAAAGGGTAGCAATAGAATTTCGAATTCATGCTTCAAAATTTGAATTAAGTTGGTATTAGAATCCAATCTTACTTTTGATCGAGCCGCAAAAGGCTGCGGTAGTTCAATAACGTCGCGGTGTTAAAAATACCTCTCACAGCTTCGAATTAATTGATTCTTGATAAAAATAAGTCACACAGTGATTTTTTGCCGAAATTTTTGTGTGCCACCGTCCAAAATAAAAATCATCTCAATAACTCACTCTCGAAGGTACTCGATCGTCTGAAAGGCTGAACTTTTGGTTATGTAGCTCTCTGCAAACTTAAAGGAAAATTTAGAATTCGGTTGTCTTGTCTGTTTGGACTGAATCAAGGCCCTTTACTTTAAGAAGTTTCAATGTCGGCCAAAACATGATCATGAAATCGAAATGATCATAATAATCCTATTGAGTGCTTAAGGGTCTCACTTATCATTTTTATTTTTCAATTTGGTTAGAATCTGGGGCACTTTCGATCATGCATTAAAATGTTTCAAATATTGCAAATATTAGGACTTCACACGGTGAGCAATCTTAGAAAATTACGTTAAAAAAAAAGGAATGAAATTCGTGATTAACGTAATAACCACATTTTTTTTTTTAAAGTTCTTCACCCACACCAAGATGGCGGCTGTCAATCTTAATACAGTCGACTCTCTCTAAGTCGAAATCCCTCTAAGACGAATTTTTTCGCCATAATTTGGCATCCCCCTTCACAATTTTTCATACAAAAATCATCCTCTAAGTCGAACCCACGCTAATTCCAACTAATTTTGATTTCCCGTGAAAACTCGACTCAGAGGGATTCGACTGTATTTGTAATTCATCATGGCTGATGTTTTGTTACAGTAACTCTATATGAAACATTGAAACATTGCCAGTTTAATCGAGTCATTCAATTTCCTCAATTGAACAATAACAATAGTGATGTCTTATGTGAAATTTTAAAGACTTCTTTCCTGTTTTTTTCTTTTTTTCAAACAAACGTGACACAGACAGTCTATCCAAAAACATGCCCGTCGTCTACTGCAAATGCCCACAGTGACCCCAATAGGATCAGGTGACACCTCAATCCGACACCACAAATTCCAACAAGACATGTTGAGCAAATCTAAAGCTCTCGATTAATAATTCCACACCACATCTGACCTGTCAATGAATATAACAAGCATCACATGCTTGTCCATCCCTGAGCCGGCCGCTTCAAGTGTCACGCACAAGAAAATATCTCTCCTTAGAACGACAACAATTTGAGAGATTAAAATTAACTTCAGACCCAATCCGGATTCATTTTACGTCCCTGAAGATAATTACCCATTTCCTGTAGATTTGACAATTAAAGAGACATCCATACTCTGATTGAAAGCATCTACAGCTGTAGGGATCCTCCTAATGTTTGCCCACTCATGCTCTGAGAATCTCAACTGTGAATTGTTGTATGTTGCCTCAGGTTTCATTAACTACTTCGTGTATCTTTCTCACATTTTTTTGCCGATTCTTGTTTACTTCACTCGCCCGTCTATACAAACCTTTCAACTTCGTTAGCAGAAAACGACGCTTTCATCCCCCGATCGAATGGTGTCGTGTACACACGACGGTGTAAGTGTTGTTCTAATTTCTCTTCTTCTTAGTTGGAGAAAAAAAATTAAATGAATCCTGGCCGGTTGCATGGCGACATTCAAAAACAACGTCGACGACAAGTCCGACAGGGACAAGGGCCACAACCAACCCTTGGTACGTTCTACGTCCGATGGCATTTCTCAACAGCGAGCTAAATGGACAAGAGATTTTTGTTTTTTTGCTTTAGAAATTGTTCTCTTATCCTTTGCATTTGTGGAGAAAGTGCAAGGCACTGACCGTAGCTAAAAATGTGGCCACGTGCTTCGAAATTTTTTTATCTTTTTTTATAAATAAATATCGCGCCCTAACCGGCAAATTATCGGAAAAATTTACAGGAGAGGCTTTTTTTTTGCTTTCATCTGAACTAAATAATATTGATCCTTAGTTTTCTTTGTTCTTTATAACTGGAATGTCTTACTATAAAGCCAATGATGTAGAAAGAACGAGTCGAATAAGCCACCAAACTGCATCAGCAACTCATTTTTACTTAAAATGTCGCCTACGATAATTTGGCGGTTAGGGTACGATATCTCCAACGACAGTTTGAAGATTTTTTTAGCTCTTCTTATCCCATGTTTCTAGATACAGGATGGGCCATCTACTGGTTTCTTAAGTCATGTGTTGACAGTGACAGCTGTTTCCCGATCGTAATGTTCAGTCAGTATCATACCTTCGTGTAATAAAATGAGTCGCTTTAGGCTTGGACAATGTTGGGAAATATTTTCTAAAGTGAGTCCAAACAGTGCGTTTTTTGAAATCGTGTTATCAGCCATCTTGTCGAAGTCAAATGACCGCCTCTGAGCTGCAATTTGACACATTTGGACTTTTTTTTGTGAGGTACCGTGAAAAACCGATGTTATGTCAATAATCAGGAAACTATTCAAGCACTTAAGGCAAATATCATTCATGCCATCTGTGAGCTACAGCCCAAATCATCAATTAAGTCTTGGAAATTTAGAGTGACACAATGCGACACTGTAAAGCTAGCCCAGGCAGCTACATGAATGAAGTTGTGTTGTTGTTGGTAATAAAACCTTAAAACTTTGAAAAAAAAATAATTTTGTTTATTTTATTACATTTTTCAAAAGAAACTTATATTCGGCCCAGCCTGTATATGAATTATGGGTTTTAATTGATAAGATTTTTTTTTCTGGTAAATTGATAATTAAGACTTTAATGAGTAGTGGAAATAGGTACACCCATTCATCAAAAAACAGAAAAAGTGTCAAAACGGAAGGAAATAAATGTGTAGAAAACTTAACCAAAATCTAGTTTATCACTATAGAAGTCACCACATATTGTATGATAAGCACGTTCCATAAAATCTTCCTCAAAGTACATTTCTTTGTCACCACAACCTCAGCACCTCACAAATTCCCTCCGATTTCGAACCGTAAACCTTAACTTGTTTTATCTACCAATCCGCAGCAATCTTTCTGCTCCATTTTCATTATCACTGACAGGAGAACCCCATCGAAGACACCTCCCATAAACATTTGTGAAACTTTCAACCGTGAAAAAGTAACGCAGAAGTACTTCATTGCAACTTTCAGCCAAATCCACATGGAACTTCACATAAAACATAATTTTTTTTTTTGGTTTTTTGGTTTACATGTGCTACAAAGTGTTTTCCAATTTTTATGGTCCCCAGCTGGTGTCATTCAGCTGAAGGGATGAATCACTATGGCACACTGGCACAACGAAACAAAAAAATCAACAACCACCATGCAAAATACAAAATAACGAGAGAGAGTATCAAAATCGAACGGTGTCCTGATGCGGTGGTAGTACGAGTATCTGAAAAATCGCTAGCCCAATACCGATTTGTTCTTTTCGATGGGTAACAAATGTGCTGTTGCTTTGCACCACAACCCATCTTAGGGCTTCCTCCTCTGCCACTCATTCGCTCTTCTCTTCCGCCTACCGCTTGTCGCCCACCACCCATTCTCAGAAGCTAAAAAACATGAAATTTATTTTATGAAAAAAATTTCCATTTTATTATCTTCGAAGGATAACAACAGTAGCAGTGACTGTAGTAGCCGCACAGAGGAGTGCTTGTATCTTTTATCGATGGAAGACATTTGAATCGTTTGAAGCATTATATGTGCATACGTGTCTCGTTTCTGAAAGCATATTGCAGTAAGTGTATACACACACACATACACTTGGAGGGGAATACTGCCTGGCACGTAACCCTCTGTGGAGATGGTCGTAGTCACAAGTAAAAATACACACAAGTTCAATTTTTCTAAACCATCGACGGAGCGCGTGGGTATTGGAAGCCTATAGCATCGAAGTTTGGGAAGAGAGGAACCACTAAAAATGGAGCAGAAAAAAAAATGTTAATGACATTTTCGCTTACTGAATTCTAAATCAAGAATGAAGTAGGAAGCTTAAGGAGCTTCAGAAAATCTGTGCACAGATTACCTTGCAATTATGTTGAACGAAAGTTGACTCAGTAGGTTCTCTGTCATTGGATGTACTCTGATTATGTTCCTGGAAAAATTTGGACTGCATTAGGAGATTCTTAAAGTCGAAAGAAAGAGATTTTGATTTTATTTTTATTTTATTTCAATTAAAAAACTTTTATTTATTTTATGAGTTTTACACTGCGCGAATAATCAAGATTAAGATCCAACGTATTGGACACCTCTTAGACAGTCAATCAAAAATATCGTAAGCCTAAGAAAATAGGCGACTTCTACACCAAATTCAGCGTTATCATCGAAAGTGTAATCATCCTATTCGAATTGTGAAAATTTCCATCAAAATAGACGAAAATTTATGCGCTGGGAGTTAACTTTTTTGTGAGCAGGGCAAACAAGTATCCTCAGTTTTAATAACGCCCTCTATTTTTCTGTTTTTTTTTTAATGCTGCACTCTTTTTGACTGAATCAACAAAAAACTAAAAAAATGCATAACACAATGGTTTCAAAAATGCAAGATTGTCAATCCACCGAAAGGCTTTGGCAACTATGTAAATTGTTTGTCCACATGTAAAATCTCGACAACCTTGCCTTGGAAAATTTTAAAATAATATATCTGCGTAACAGCCCAAACAGGGCCAGAGCATAGCTTGTTCGCAACTTTACAAAAAAATAGATCAAAGATACAAATTCAATGGAAAAACCATCTTTCCATAAAAATAACTCTGCCTACAGGAAGGTAAAGAGCACCCATTATCTTCAAAAATTTAACAAATTTCAGGCGATAATTTTGCCGAATTTCTCTGTAATTGTTAAGATAATTAAGACATTCCTTTCCTTGAGGTCTCTCTGGGCATAAGACAAGCATAACTCCCTGGACAAATCATCATATCGCGATCTCTAGTAAAATTCTAAGTAATCAAAATAAAAAAAAGAACAGCATTTTCCAAGAGAAAATGGGAAACATCCTCGAACAATCTTCTCTATATTCGGCGGATGAAAACTTGCTTTTAAGTAAACCACTTAAATTTCCATAATGCCACAAACTCTCCTCCGCCGCCGCCACCACCGCCGCCGTTCTTATCTCGACCTTCCCCTTATCTTCTAGGTCGCTGTCGTCGGCATCCTCGTCGCAGTCGTTTTACTCGCTTGTCCGCTGAGGTTTACATCTCCGAACGAGCGCCAAACAACCAACCAACAAGATAATACCAAAAAGAACCAACTTTCATAACTTCTCAGACGCTAAAAGTTTTACCATTAAATACGAAAAGTAATGGGAAAATATATTTTAAAAGCGATGCATAAATAAATCACGCTGAAGAGGTCCTGCAAGACGAGCGACGAGACGCAAAGACGGAACCACACACACACACACACACACACACACACACACACACACACACACACACACACACACACACACACACACACACACACACACACACACACACACACACAGGCACACTCAGCTAGAAATATCTGAAGCTGAAGTGGCAGCCCAAAAAGTCACAACACAAAAAAGAACTATCCGACGAGTAGTGCGCCAGTACAGACACTTTCATGTTCTGCCGCACATTGTAAAGCAATACTCTGCTCTCAGCTCCGGCGTGCAGCTGAAGGGTCCACCTATTGAAATATCATAATATAACATTTTAAGTGTTATGAATATTGTGAATACCGAACGGAAGCTCGCTACTATTTGCCATAGTGCCACGTCGAGCAATACTCGAACGTCATGACCAGAGGACCCGGAGAAAGTATTATACTCGCCCGAAAAAAGGGAAGACGCTTCGCATGTGTTTGCTTTTTGCTTTTCTGCTTTTTGCCTTTTAAAACCATTCCAACAGGAGCAGCAATAAAGGAAACGTCCAACTTGGCGTGTAAACAGTGTCAGCTTCAAGGATAACGTCCTCGAAACAGGGAGTGAGAGAGAGGGAGAAGAAGAGAAAAAAAAAATCGCTTTCAAAAATTCAAAGGGTTTCAAGAGCTTTGACGGACGACTGGATGTGAGGACGTATTTAAAAATATCCCGTTACGAGTGTGGCAGAGAAAGGTACACCCAAAGCAGATGTGACCGAGCACCCGAGCACCCCATAAATCCCCGCAAGCCAGAAAACTAATGAAGCTATATTATACATTTAACCACAGAACAGGGATAATAAAATTGTACAAAAGGATAATAATGAAGTCAGCTTTGGATACTCGGCTGCTGCGACGGTGGCTGTCTTAATGTAACCCACCCGTGCTCAAAAACTTCCCTTTTCTATTTCCTCCCGACATGCGAGTGTGCGGGACAGAAAAAAGGAATAACTTAATTTGGAACATTATACATACCGCAAAACCTACCCACCAACGCCAACGTCGCACTGTCGGCCGAAAGCCTTTTCCAAAATAGGATGTCGGCAGCTCAGAAGCAGAACACATGTCCTGTACACAGTTACACACGGGCCCGTCGTTTAGTCGGTCCATTGGGCTGTGTTTCAGCAGCTTTTTATAATGTGTCGGGTCGGTGTTACCCCTTTTTTTTTGCAGTGCTAGCTCAGGTAAAATTTATACACTTAATCATGATAACGTCTTCAGGTCCAATTTTCGGTATGGAACGTTACTTATTCATTTATTCGCCCACATGGGCGGTCGAGGGAGACAGGAAAAAAGCCAAAAGCCGCCGCCAACCAAAGTAAAGGTTTTACATCCGCAAATGCTGTAACTACATTTTGCCTTTGGACTGGAGCCGTCCGTGTGCCGGATCTCCGGTTCACTTTAGGAGATTATCGCCTTCATAAATTTGGCCATTATTTAAGAGAGTGCGATTAATTTGCCCACACTGTTCACATATAATAAATTATCGTTCTTTGTGTTCACGTACCTGTAGTGGCGATCGAGTTAATTGTTTCCCATTTGCAATTGAATGGTAGTTGTGGTGTGTGAATGTAATTGGATGATTATGAAACCATTTCAGACACTAACGAGGCTTGCTCTTATAAAAATTCAAGCACGTAAATATAATTCACTTATCGGATTGTCGAATTTTATTCATTTAAACAATCTGCCTCAAGTATTTATATTTTTACGTCTGTTTCAGAAAGCGGCAAGAAAAACACCTGATCTAGTACAAATCGACAAACTCTCCTCACAACAAATGTTCTTCTTACGTCGTTGCGATTTGCATCGTTTAAAAATTCTCGTGGTTTTAAAGCCGCGTCGGTTTTATTTCAGTTTACATCGTTCACAAAATTAAAATATATGGATATTATGGAATTAAAATAGAGCACTCTTTTAAGAGTATGAATTTGTCTCAAATGTGAATCTCCAAAACTTTACATTATCATCATTAGAATGTTAACTTCCGACAAATAATTTCTATAATGTAAAGTTTCGAAGAAAACTGGAAAGGCGAAGATTTAGTTCCTCCTATTCAATAAAGGGGACACTGCCCGAAACTCAGCTTGAAAGACAGGTTCTTGAAGCAAATGATTTACTCATGGAAAAAGTATTGGCACAGATGTGATTCTGGAAAATAAACGTCGTTAGTTTTAAAGCGACTGTTGCTGCGAAATATATTTTATGAATTCATATTAAATTTGCTTTGCTCTAATACAATTTCGTTAAAATGTCTTTTATGAACTCTACTACATTTCTTTAGCCTGAATTTAATTTTTTTTCTCTTTCTTTGTATACGTTATAATCTTTTTTTTTAAGTTATGTTTTTGATTTTCCTGAGAGATTTTTTTTTTTTTTGCTGGAGGATCGGGTTGCCTGGAGATCTCTTCTGCGTGCACTGCTACCACAACCCCTTTCGTGGAACATGCGGTCAGGGAAAATGATGACGATGAAAAAAAAAAAACTGAAGTTAGAGACGTGGTCATCGTAGAAAGCACAATACCTGAACCGACAGATGACATTTCGGAGAATTCAAGCGACGAAGTCACTTACGCTGCTCTTAACCTTTTTATGTCCAGCGTTGTTTGTGTTCAACATGAACTTCAGCTACTCAGAACTCAAGAAATATTGGCTCAATTAAAACAAAAGCTGTGTTAGGTTCTTACTTAAAACTATTTTAATTCATTTGCTTTAGACAAAAACTGCAAAAAATATTCCAGTAATGTGAACATCTCCAAACATCCAAAACGCCTTGTTTTAATTAGTTCAAACATTTATTCGATTTGCGTCGTATTGCCTAACAATATTGTTGTACAAAAATTAAAAAGTAATTTGTGGACTGCAAAATGTTTTGCCGACATGATGTTCGTATCCTCAGCCAAGAATGAAATAAGACCGTGATATGGCTAGGACTTTAAACAATATGAGTTTCCAATTAAGTTCTAAATTTTGTTACAATAAAGGATTTTTTGCTTATTAGTTCCACAAAAAGAATCGACATTTATTTCCTCTTATTCCCACAAGTCATTGAAAGTTTTTTTTTACTAATTGCAATACCTTTAATGTAAACTCTTAATTTTCTTTAAAGAAAGTAAAATGGAACACTTATTCTCTAGCCTCAGATTTTAATTCATTTAAAAAAATTCAATCTATAATTAATGTTATGTTTATTAAATTTTTACCCTCAATTCCAAAATACCTGCAGCATAGTTGTTCCACTTTAAACGAACCCTTCGTGTGAGATCGAGATTTTGCTTCGATCGATGCCCCACTTTAGAAAAAAAATCCTTTTGTTATTCTTTTTTTATGAAAAAAAAAAAACAAACTTCGTTTCTTCGTTTTTTAGAAGACTATGCAATCTCGCCATTCCACACTTTTAATCCTACATTTCTTTCAAGCAAAGACGTCGGACCTTCTTTAAGCGCGTAAGAAAATTCTCGTGAACATTATTCCAAGATGGAATACATAATGAGAGGGAATGGATACTTTTTGGAAAGAGTTAATTGAAGCAACTGCTGGCACAGCGCAGAACGAAGCACTACTATTCACCATACCGTTGCATTAAGCAAATCAGTTTAAAGATGATATCTATTTTGGGGTAAGGCAACGACAACGATGGCTCGGGTTGTCTTCTGGAGAGAGTTTCACTTTTCCTTGCCACTCAAGGATAACTTTGTGTTAGTCGCGCTGTCGCAAAAAAATATATAATCTAGGGTAGACAGTTTGATATCCGTCCGGTGGTTGAAAGGGAAACAAAAAAAAAAAAAAAAACAAAAAACGGTTATTGGGTTCAAGGACAATAGAGAAGAAGCAAGCTGGCGACAAAATTAATTATTTTTCGTCGGACGTATGCTATTGTCCGCAATATTATCCTCGGTGGTGGCAATTAGGACACTTTAAAGAAGTCCTTCATGGCGCAGGGTGGTCGAAAAAAGAAACGTTGGTAATTAAACTTGACTAACTGGTGAAATATGAGGCAGTAACATGGGATAATTCTTTTTGTGAAGTGAAACTGTCTTTAAAATATGAGACGACAGACGTTGGAACAATGCGAGATTAGAATTTTGGAAAATTTAGACAGTGCTTTTTATTTCAAAAGAGGGAAGACTCAAGTCAAAATGCACTTCCAGGTAATGAAAACGAATTAGAATAACGTATTCAGAGTTTTTTATTTGTTAGATTTTATATCCTTTTATACTCTTTTTTCATGGAACTAATGGTTAAACTTTCAATGCTAACTTTACCCCAACTTTTTCAAGCCGCAAAACCTAACCTTGCGTCTCATTCAAAACTTACATGGCAGAAAAACTTTTGCCAAGTGTTAGTAGTCTATATCTAACACGTGCCTCCAACACGAACGAAATAAGAGAAAACATTTTTATTTGCTTTAGCGAACTAATGCCAAAAGGTCATATGCACAAACGTGAAAAATGACGAGAGAGCTTCTACACGATGAATTACGCTTCAAAGATAAACGATGCAAAGTATACCCCATTTGCCACACCACTTCCATCATTCCCATCGCGTAAAAATATCACATCAGCACAGCAGAAGCAGCATCAGTGACTGCAAAAGACGTCGGGGGCTTATAACCTCTTCATCCACTTCATAAAGTGCACTTGAAAGCGGGCGCCCGGTGGTGGTGGGGATGGGCAGGGGTTGAATCCGGCGGCAGTTTAGTGTGGAGGAATGAAAGGTGGAGAAAGCAAAAAAAGAAAAAAAAGAACTCTTTTTCTTTTGCCATCCACGTCACGTTGTTCATAATTTCTCCATGAAACCGTTATGGGTCATATAAACGAACGGCGAGAGCAACTGAAACGAAGCTTCCGAATAGATAAGGTCCTTTGACTGGATACTATCGCAGCGTTACCTGTAGTGGTGTACATACTCACTCAGTTCACCTTCTGTGCCGAACAAGGTGGAGTGTGTATCTTTACATTTGTTATTGAGATACATCGCTCAAGAGGAGGAAGATAGAATTAGTAGAGAGTGATCAATTTCAGTCATGCCAACACACCCACACACCCCTAAAACTCACACGGCTGCGTGACTTCGTGTGCCGGAAATCGCACATAAACCTCTCTAAATGCAATAAAGATAATTCTGTAATAATTCGCAGGAGGTTTCAAGTTTTTCTTGCACTCCTAACTAAACACCTTACTGCTGCTGCTGCTGCTGAGAAGAAGGATTTGTATCCTTTCGCGAATTGCTCACTACATTGGGTTACTTAATTAAAGGTAAATGTTTATGAGAGTCGTACTTAATTACATTCCACCACGCCGTCTATGTACGTTAGGCGGACGTGATTCTGCATGCTAATGTCATACTTTAGGTTAGGAGTGCGATCTCGGTAATGGCAATGCAGAGTCACAACCAGACAGGTGCTCTGCAGATATGCCGGGAATGTGCTCACCGATTCAAGCCGGTTTGAAATTATGACAAAGAGCCGAGCAATCTCTTACCATGAGATTCCGAGAAAAAAGTCCCATCTACTTCTCCGTCTTCAGGATGGAAACGCAATGAATTTGTAAATCTTCTCCTGAAAAACGCTCTTCATATAGTTTCGTCCACGATGAATATTCACTCTTAAACTATCAGAGTAATTATCCGACTGATTAATTCTGTTTTTTTTTTTCTTTAAACCGTCTCTTGATTTTATGATTGGAGTGTGTACAAGACATTTCGAAAATTAGTTTTTATCAAAGTAGGGTGTGGAACAGACTGCTATTCGTTCGTAGCTTTGCATTTAGCAAAACAGATTTTAAGGGCTTTTTATTTGAGACTCAATGAATATTTACGATGGTCGAAGAAAATGCGAAGAAATGAATAAAAATAATAAAGATTAAAACATATCACGCCCTAATCACCAAATTATTTACATTTTAAGCCAAAACGAGTTAACGATGCAATTCGATAATTTATTCGATTACGCATCTTTCTGCTTCATTGTTTTTTTTTATAAAACATTTCAGTTAAAAGTACCAGAGAAACGAAAAGTTATTGTAAACGACGTGTACATTTTTTAGCTCAGATAAAAAGCAAAAAAAAGCCTCTCCTATGAAATGTTCATTTTGTCGCTTACGATAATTTGACGATTAGGACGCGATAAGTGTCAATCTTTATTATTTTCACCACTTCATTTTGCCGGTTGAGGCAGTATATCAGTTTGAACCAACGAAAAATATAAAAATATAATGAAACAAAAATTGATAAAGTCAGAAGTAAAAAAAACGCTCATAAGCAGGATCCACACCTGACTACAAGTTGCACAATTTGCTCGACAACCAAACTTGCCTTAGCGTTCACATTTAACAGGCTAGACAACTTTCGCTCAAAAAACTCTAAACAATTTTTTTTTCTTCGTTCGACGACATTTGTTTCACTCCGCTGCGATGCTCAGCCATCGAGATCACAAATGAAAATTAAAAATAGTTAAAATAGAAGTTGGACGACAAGTGTTCACAGTCAACTAAAAATCATTCGATCGAGGCAAAAAGTTGAAAATATTGAACTTTCTGACTACAAGTCTGCGATCAAGTCTGAGTCTCTGATTTGTAGTTTCGAGCGTTCAAATTGACGATTTGCAGTCATCAAGCACGATTGTCAAGCAATTATTTATTATTAAAATGTACAATTTGTAGCCAGGTGTGAACCCCGCTATACACAAAAAATATCGTCTACATTTCAATTTTATTAATTCTACCACTGTCCCATTATTCACCAGAGGTTAGAGTTTACTGTCATTTGTGCAGCAATTTTTTGTCGGATAGCTTGACATCGTAATTTCAATAAAATATTTGTGTTCTATTTAATTCCAATCTTGCGGATGGAAGAAAAGTCCCCGAAATACCAAACCCATTAAGATTGTACCACGATATCTACTCGCATATAATAATAGGAAATTTCACTGGAAATTTTGTTTTGATAGTTTCATCTTTTAAAGGATTCCAAAAGGAACTTCCTATTATGTATGTTGACATCGGTTTGCTCTGATATTTGTCGCCAAGGAAACTTCACCCGTTTCCGAAAACTTCTTCTTTAAAATTATTTAAACTATTATTCATTCCTTTTATTTCCTTCATTGCAATCAACTTAAATCAGCAAAATTATTATTAATCTCATAATCAATTATTGAAATGAAAAAGAAGCTACGTTGTAAAGAAAAACTAGAAGTGTGTATTTGTATAAATTTACAACAGGAAATTTATAACCTAAATCTGACGAAATAAAAGCTACGAATCGCCATCCAAAGAATTGCCTTTTGTCATTTTTTGTTATAAATTTTTGAAAGAAGGTTGCCCAACTCGGCAACAAAGTAAAACTTTTAATAATATGAAATCACTTGCAGTTAAATCGGCAAATTTACTGAATCGCGTACAATTTTCTATCCCACATTTTTAGTTTCATCAAACAACAGAAACGTGAAAAACACGTCTGTTATTTGTTGTCAAGTAATCTTCCAATAATCATCATCATCTTGACCGCGTGATCCACTAATGGGGTCGCGGGTTTTTCAAATACATTATTTCCAAATATAACCATAATTCCAGCACGGTCCTAATTGCAATGCTTTATGGCGACTCCGTAGCACGTAACTGAAAACCATTAAATCATCCACGTAGGAAACTTCTATACATACCCCACCATTATTGGATATCACGTCACCCCAAAGCTTAATTGAATATTACACATAATCCAATAACACTCACCATTAAGTCTGACACCTCCACGGAACCTACCGTGTAAGTTGTCCTAATCATCTTAATGCTAATTTCCTGCTTCCCCCTACAAAGCAATCAACTCGAATCAATTAGCGCATCCGGGTGTACAATAAATGCAGCGATTGCCATCACCTGTGAAACCATATTTCGGATCCAGATTTCAAATCCTAAATCTGATGAACAGAAGCGAGAATTTATCTCCGTTCTAGGAGAAGGAAATCCTCTTAAAAAGAAAATACCATGTTATATTGCAAAACAATTCCTGAGCTCACTTCAAGTCCAAAGACGAACAACAACGCCATGGAGTTTCCTCTAATTGCACATCATTAAAGATTTAAGGATACTCCACGCTCTGCACAAAGTGGACACAGGAACAGAAGGAGCTCTGAAGTTTCGTTCAACATCCAACATTCAACGAGTCTTCGGGAAAGAGACTCTACTCCCACTCACTTTAAGCTCCCGAGTAACACTGACATCCTTTTCGAAATGCCATTGGAACGTTGTTGGATATTCACTCAATTCAGGTTATCCGGCGGGGAAGAAACGAGAGTTCAGAGCGATTGCGCTCCTTCACCGTAACCGGAATGAGCAGCTGGTAAACTCTCCGAAAATGCATTCCAGCAATTTATGAAGGGTTTCAAGAACAAAGCAATTTATTCTAATTAATTACGTTTTGATTGTGGCCTTTAATTAATGTTTGATTTTTTTGTTCGCCCTTACTACCGAAGGTTAACGGGAGTATTAAGTGGATTTCGTTGTGTGGAAAGTTTTGTTGGTGCAAATATAGGGTCTTGCAACTGAAAAGTATTGGCTAAGTGGTTTTTGAATTCGTGCCGTTTATTGTGTGTGTAGACCGAGAGGATCTTTAAGTTCGTTGGTGTTTTAAGGGTGACAAGTCTAAAAAATAGTTGATGTTCAAAAATTTCCATTAAAAAAAAAGCTAGACACAGACACAAGACACTTTTGATGACGAAATAACCTTTGATGTGTGAACCTACTGTAATGTCTTTACAACGTGTGTTTGTTAAAACACTAATTCGTTTTTTTTAAGATGAACCACATCCTTGAGCAAAAAGTAGAAAGTCAAAGACTGAAAATGCTTTTAAAAATCTGTGTCTTCTCATTTGCAAGACTCACAGACACAATCTCACAATGTACCAATGCCAAGTTCAAAATTAGCTCAAAAAAAAACATTTCTAATGGACTTTGCATTAGCACCAGCAACAGCAGCTCAAGGAGACAGCCCAGTCGTGGCTTTTGCGTGCATTGCGGCCCAGCAGTGCCTCCTTAAATGGCCATTAACAGTGTATCGAGAAGAGACAAATAGTTTAACTTTCTCCTATTTATTCGTATTTGCATACAAATTACGTGAAAGAATGAACAAAGTTTATCGTGTTAATGCTACTGCTATGCAAATACACACACCCGGATGGGTTTCTGCCGTCAGAGGACTGGTTATCCTGCCGAGAGTTGTTGTTGTTTTTAATTGTTAAAAGTTATACGTTCAAAAGTGACGGAGAAGGACAAACTTACTGGGGGTGGAACATGCATGCCTCTCTGCCCGGTGCTGTAGGTTCCGTGGTTGTACGAAATGTTTTTTTCGCCTCCTCTTTTTTTTTGGGAACAATACATATGTGCCCGAAGGAAGATGTTACCCATATACCCAGAGCGGCAGACTTATACATTTTGTGGCGAAGTGGTCTTTTAGCATGGACACTTGTCTGCTGCAAAGTGCCAAGTGGAGATAACGAATATTTAATGAATTCTTTTTGCTTAGGTTTTGGTTGGAAAATTCACTGCACGTTTTTTTGTCAACTGCAGTTCATGTTGGAGTTTTATTCAAAAAAACCAACACTCTTTATGTGATCAAATTTTAAGGGTCACAACAAAGGAGTTTTGCGTCGTACTTGATATCTATTTTGTTCCGCTTTTTTTATCATGTTGTTAATTAAAACAAAACAAAAACATAAACATTTTCAATTCTTAGGAGCTAAATACACTCGTCGTACAAAACCATTTTCATTTTAACTACAACTCTGTACAATTAAATTGTTGTCACATTTAATTTGCAACAGAGATGTGTTGAACAACAAAATCAACAACTCGGCGTCAATCATACGTAAGTCAAGAGTTGCACGCATCAACGAGCGAAATTCAATCAATTCGACGCCAGGCACAATATTTACTTAGCGTCGTGTGTCGTTTGCCATGTGTGTGGATGTGCGCACATCTCAATACCATTCAAACAGCAAAGCATAAAAAAGGTGTTAAATATCAAACAGACGGAATTCTTGATCAAAGTCAATTAAGATTAATGTGTGTTTGTGATTTTTAATTGAAATTCTATTTTTTTCTTGTCAATGAGCATTGCTTCTCTTTTTTTTCCATTTTTAGTCGGAACATTCCTTATGGGGACACCAAACTCAATTATGGAATGAGTGTTAATTAAAATCATGTAATTTAAGTTGAATTTTATTTGTCCACTTCAGCACTTTGGCCTACTTTGTAATTTGAAAATAATTATGTGTACATAAAATTTTTTTATGTTTACAGAAAAAAATTCTATTATATTTTTTGTGGTGCCAATTATATTTTTTTCATTAATTTCAATTTAAAACCAATAAAATAATTAATAAAATTCACAATCTAACATGGTGTATGCTTAAAGATTATTTCACGAATGTCAAAAACTCATTCGCTTAAATCTTCTCTTCTGGAAAGCAGAAACACCTGAAAATACTTACAACTCGAGACAACGACACAAAAACACCCTTCTTTCTTTTACTTTGAAGGGAAAAACATGAAATTCGTCCCATCAGTCTTTTACACACCCACACAAAAGCACGAGAAAAAAAGTTTAAATATTTTGAAAATAAATCAAAAAGATTGCACCACGCTGTCAGTGGCAGCATCAGCACACATTAAAACGCCATAAAACTTTGACACACTGCTTCCACTCTCTCTTTCGAAACATTTCCAACTGGACACAGGCTTTTGCATTAGCTGCATGAACACAAAGTTTTTGAAAGACATTTTTTTTTTTGTTTTCTTTGTGTTTGTTAACGACCCTGTCCTTTTTCTAGTGTCCTTCCTAGGAGCACTATATTAAATGTGAAAAACACAAGAAAACACGAACAAAGTGACATTTAGCATCTTACCTTTTGTAATCTACAAACTCACATCACTTCAGCATATCTAAGACACATATTCTCCTCTTTCGAACCGAAATATGAACTTTGCGTGATGCTAGTTTTTCAAAAGAACAAGAAAAAGACAAAAAAAATGAAAACAAACTGATGTATCCTCATACGAGAAAAGCACCCCACTTGGCAGGATTCCAAAATGCGGGTAAACTACAAGAAGTTAAAGTCGGTAGACAAGTCGGTGTCCACACACATACACACACACAAACAAAGCTTCAAAGGAGAATGAAATTGCATCTAGGACTTTTTCACTTTTGCCAGTTGGCAGAGCGGGGAGCATCTTGTTGTATGGGCTTCGTCGGGCTATAGATGTGTGGGCCTCTTAATTTCAATTAGCTTTTTAATGGAGTTGTAATTAGAAAATAGCTTTATGTGCCATAAAAATTATTGCCAGACCAGGCAAGAATTTTCTTTACGAGGCTTTGAATAACGATGCGGAAATACATACAGTCGTGTTTTTTTTTTCCCCGAATTATTTATGATTGTGTCCATTATCGAAAAGCTTGCTCCTAATGTCTACGAAAAAACAAAAAAAAATATTGCTTGAATAACTAATAAAATTATTTGCATCTCCGGTAGTATAAGACTGGTCAACATCTTAAGGAGGGGACTTTAAAAAAATTTAGCTCACTTTGAAGTAATTTCGAATATTTAGTGGAACATGTGGCCACCAAATGAAGAAGATGTTGATTTTTCTCTTGGGGTTCAGACACTCCATTTCCAGTGAAAATCATTGAAAGTTTATCCCCCAAAAAAACAAACAATGCTGACGGTCGTTGAAAGTAGGTTTCTGCCTCATATTCGCTTGCTATCAAATGGTCCTCATCTCAAATCCATATTCACAGAAATTAATTGGCATAATTGTTATCCATTTTTGATTTACCAAAAACCCAAAGCCAAAGAACAATCTTTTTATAATCCACATGATAAACGACTAATGATTAAAAACGAAAAATTTCACTGCTTTTTCTTGTCAATTTGAATCAAAATTACACAACCATTTCCAGTAACAATTAAGTATTTAAACACATTCGAAATCAAAAGCAATTGAATTGAATTTTTTGATTTTCGGTTGGGAGTTTGAACTCTTAAATGAATCTTTTAGTTGCTTTTTCGACAGAAACTCTGAACATTATGAAGGCAAATGAATGATGTGTGCAATCTGTAAAAAAAAAATAGAATTAGAGAAAATGCATTCAATTATACGAAAAGTGGTCTTGCTAAGGAAACAATTCAGATCTGAAATAAAATCTCCACCTCTCCAATCGAAAACCATATCCAAATTGATCTACTGTGTCTTATAATTAATCTTCTACGATGACATTTTGAATAGTTGGCTCTGGAAAACTTTTATGATTTTGGCGTTTCCAAATAAGCACTAATTTAAAATTTTTTTTAGACCTCAAAATCTTAGGCGTGTTTTTTTTATCCTGACATCTATAACCGTACATAACTCTAACCAGGTGACAATTATCATTCACTGCCATGACTGACAAAAAACGTATTCAGAAAATACAGACATACGCCAATGCAGAGGATGTATACGTGAAGTGCATGACAAAAACCATACTCTCAGGTTTGGCTACTTATTGCTTTGCAATTACTAGCCTTTTTCTAATGCAGCGGCTTGTGGTATCAAGGCAACCATTGGAATGGAATATCATCTTATCATCACTCGGTGGCGCTGCTTTTGCATTCAAGCGATCGTATGATAGAGGGCAGTTGTGTAGAGATGAGTTAGTGGCTGCCCAGAAAAGGGGAACTTAGGACACTTTCCGAGGTTGGTATATCGTATAAGCAACAAATACAAATAGATGATATTATTTTCGCAACAGGTCTTGATCAACCTGAAAAAAGAAAACAAATACAGATTTTACGGAGCTCCTGACAGTTGTCGATTATTGTAAAACACCTCTACACCTATCTGTCGTCCTCACCAGTTCTTCCTACACTTCGGATCCGGGATTTAATTGGAAACACTTTCGAAGCGAGCTTCCAGGTTCCACATTTCGGACATGTTTTGCAAAAATACGTTTTTTTCGACTACATAATAAAATTTATTACCATTTATGATTTTTTTTTCCTTTTACAACTATAATCACTTTGTAGAACTTTTAGAAAGGGTACAATATTGGACTCCGAGATTTGTTGACCTACACTGGAAAAATTTCTGTTGCAGAGTCTTGTATTGATGAAATACTTCAATTTGTCAATTCTTCCGGGATTGGTTAAATAATTCTTCAATTTATTCTCTTCTTGTTTTTCCCCACGTGGACTCGATTGCTTGTAATAATCTTCCTCTCAATTCCCCTATTCCAAGCAGTGGAAACTCGTAACCATCCTCTACTGACCTTCATCTTCTAAAATGCTTGCACCGTCTCTGTGACCTGCGGCTAGCCACGTCGTATGGCACACTCCCATTCTATCGTGAATGATGTTATAAGAAAAAGTGACAGCTCCCAGTATCGACAATAGAATGGGACGCCAATGCCCTCGATAAGTGAATTTTGATAGCAGAAAATGCTGCCCATATTGGAGGACACAAAATCCCATACAGAAAGACGACAATCCAGGCAGCAGAGTCCGTGTTATACAATCCAAGTACAACTGACGCGGTGTAAAATCTTGGTCTGGAACATCGGTGAGTAAGTTTACATCATCCATTTCAAGTCTTACTGAATATCTGTAAGGGAAATTGTGTTTAAATGGCAGTTAAATGTTCAATCAAGTCTTGCCACCACCTTTAACTGAGAAGAAACCTCAAGACTCTGGTACTACACAACTGTCAGAAGTCTTCAAAATCCAAATTCAATATTTTAATTGTGTGAATTCTAAGCTTCGAAAAAATTATGCGACCGAAAATAATTTACAAAAAGCTTAGCTTAAAAAAAACTCAGGGAGACTGAAATGTCAAGACTGCTTGGATACGAAAAGTCAGATCAGCCTCAATGCACTCCTAAAATCCTAAAAATCCAAAAATTGTATATTCTTCTTATCTCAAAGCGTCAAATTATGCAATAATACGAAGATGCAAACAACTTATGCACCCGCTTGAGGAATGCAAATTTGCTTTGCTCAAATTAAAAGCAAACATCAATATTTCACATGAGTCGGGTGCAAAGCATAAAACAGCGAGCATGAGCGTGTTGCCCTCGCTATCAGACGCCAATTACGCTCACCACATATTCACTGAGTGAAATGATGATCACGATGGTAAGCCAAGTCTGTCTGAGCCGGGTGTATGTACAACGAAGGCGACTGAAAAATGTCACTCACTCAGCGAGAAACCTGCAGGTGCATCACCCAAAACCGGCCACCCAATCCGTATACGCCAAGAAGATGGATGTGCCCGAACTGCTGGCGGGTAGAACAGCAAACTGCAAACTGCACGAGTTCATCGTCATTATGCGAAACGTGCCATGAATTATAATGGCAATTCAATCGCCGACTCTGCGCCAGGATATGCGACTATCCAGTCGAAGTACACCTTCATGCATGTCGAAGGAATTTATGAGGATCCCTTCCTTCTAAGAGGTGCATCTCGGTGTTAGATGCCTGGGAATAGTGATTGGGCAAATATTATTTTAGTGCGCAGTTTGGAAGTTGTCGGCAGAGTATAACTTTCCCATGTTGGATTAGGATGCACGTTCCCAATAGCGACGCTGATGGTGCTTCTCATCGTGCTGGCCGCCAAACTAGAACCGACGATAATATTATGCAATTGGGATTAAGGAATTAAGTGAGTTCGTATTAAGTGGCTGAGGGATTTACGTTCTGCCAGATGATGGTGCTTGATAGATGGGAGGCGATAGAAAAGGATTCATCAGCAATCCTTTTCTTTCACCTTTCCATAGGAACTTTTATCGACCATTGTTCTCGTCCAGTGTGCCTCATAAAGAAGAATTTCTGGCAGATAAGTGTATATGGACGTGCCAAAAATTACTACACAGTCATGTTATGGAAGTCAGCGTTAACTGTTTAACTTAACAGTTACAGTAGATTCTCAAATCAAACAAGCATTTTTTGTGGCATATGTAATTTAAATTCGTGAAAGTTCAACAAAAATTAAAAGGTTTTAAGGAATATTTGAACGCTAATTAAATTAACGATAAGTCTTTGCTTTGGTTGAAATTAATCGTTACAGCCAAAGTGTTTGTTCTAAAGAAGTCCTTATTGGTCCGTTCAGATCCAACAGTATTCTGTAGAGACTTTTCTTACACTGGCTCTAAAAAAAACTGCACTTAGACTCTTTACGTCAAATTTTAAAATTTGTTTTCAATTTTACAAAAGAATTTTCTGCGAAACAAATGCTTAAGTGTGAATGCAGTTGAATTGACTCATGCAGACAAATTAAAAAAAATAAAAAATTGTAGATGTGAATCTGTTGTTAGATAAACAAGGAATTATATTTTATCCATTACAAACTTATCTCCTTACTACGATACCCTCATAATTCCTAAGTCCTGCAGTAATTTGCGCAACTCCAACATAACGTCGATTAAAATTAAACGCAAACATTCCTGCAGCTTATGTCTACAATTTATGTGAAGTGTACTTGGTTGTATCTCAAATAAGTTTACAAAGAAACTGAAACTTTGTAAATTCAATTCGAAAAGTTGATTGGGGCAACTTAGTGTAACGAAAGTGGTTACAAAAGTTTTCGTCCTCTTTCTGCGTAAGCACAAGTTAATAAATCTTAATTCGTTGATGAATGGATTTCAATTTGATGTGCAACTTCAACCTTAAGATCAAATTAAATGAATATTTAAGGCAATCGTCACAGTAGCTCAGAATTGAAAACTTTCACTACGATACGATGAGAACTTGCCGGAGCCGAAAATTATTATGAAACTTATAGGAAAAGTTTTAACCCATCCTTATTCTCCCTGCAGTGTCATGTGGTACCAAGAAAGAAAAAACAATTGTAATGTTGTAGAGCATTTTGGATATTCTAAGACTTGTAACAACGTTTCAGTTATGATGCGGTTTGGATTGAAACTAAGACGGTCATTTGAAAAGCTCATTAGCCTTGGCCAGAGTGGTCAGAATTGAGAGCCTTAAGCCATAAAACTTTTAGCTGGAAATTCAAGCTTATCAACTCAATAAAATTCAAGCTTAAGGCAATGATGTGATGAAGAAAGAATACATTTACTCCAAAGAATTCCTTTTTCAAACCCAAAATATGGGTACATTTACAAAGCCTGAGTGGAAATGTTGCAAAGCTGTTTTTATTTTCCTCCAATGACTTGGATGCACCTCCGGCCTTAACGATTAACTCAAAGTCGTCAAACTAAATAGGAGAGCAATAAGTCATAAGACTTCATTTGAAGTTCCTTTGCAAATGCTTCCCCGAAATTTGAATAAAAAATTTCCCAATCTCAACACGGAAACATCTGATGCTATGGAGACAGATATGTATCAGCCAAGCACCACGTATTTATGTTCGTATAATCCAATTAATCCTCCATCTCTAACGAAAAATTTATCTGCCACAGAGAAACTGAAAGGACCCCCCTGCTGAAACAAACTAATCGAATATAAAGTCACACACGACCAACAGTAGTGGCCCAAAAGCATGTGCGCTTAGTTGTCCATTTCGAACGCTGGTCACTGCGGGAGAGGGCAGATGGAGAAAAGCAAAGAGAAGGATTACGAGGACAATAACACATACAAAATCGATTGGCAATTACAATGGAACTAAAAACCCATAAATCCTTGCCGTGTCCTACTTTACATTGTTCTTGCTAAATGTTCCCTTTTAATCCAATTTATTGTTGCGCTTTAGTTTGCATGTCTCCTACATATCTTGGTCGTTCGGATAGCTGGCTGGCTGGCTGGCTGAAATGAAAGGAAGGACCGTAAACGATTCTATTGAGGAGGAAGTATTCAGGAGAACTCATCCCATTGTGGCAGTGTCTGCCTAAGCTCGATATTAAAAATATTCAATTCAATGGATGAGATATAATGCTCAATAGTTTGAGGTCCCCAGGCGACGTTCGAATAATGGTTTGAATAATTATTTTATTATTTAATCACCGATTAATGGGTTACATCGTACACCGAACAATGGATAAACGTTTTATGTGGTTGTGGTTGTGGCAGTAAATGTTCGTGAGTGACAACTAAACGGGAAAAGAAAAGAACAATGTATGTCGTGCTTGGGAAAGGGAATTTGATTTTTTGTTAGCTTTTTAAATGTCTTTGAGTCATGAGGTAGAAATAAAATACAACAATACAACTTGTCTTTTTCATTTACTAATTGAAGATATAATCACTTTTGCAAGCACAAATAATGCCAAAGTAATGCCAATTTTTAAGACCCAATCTACAGAAAAACATTTACTCTATTTTTCACACCACACTCCCCTCGTTTGACGATCAAACAAACTAATTAAGCAAAGCAATTAAACAACACCCTTTCCATTAAATCACACCTTCTTCAACATCCAGGACAGAGGGCAAAGAAAAAAAGTAAAGGACTCCAGCTCTCTGCAATGCAAACTGAACTTGAACGAATTATTTTAGTTCTCTGTCAATCAAGTCTCAGGTTTCCACTCGAATCCCAAAAAGACCTCCGGCAGTCTCCACTCGTCTGGCGATTCACTCCAAATGAAATGTACTGTGCAGTAATTTTGTCGGGGGTTTATAACTTCAGCCATCAAGGGGTTCACTGTGACCCCATTTAATTTTCAATTATCCACCTCTATACAGTGCACATAATTGAATTCCGACCGCCATTCTGCGCCATTCCTCCTTCCTCATCCACTTCTCTCGGTCATAATCTAATGGACTCCAAAACAGAGAAATCAGCATCATAATCATCTTCCGCGTTGCTTCCTTTACGGCGGACCGACTGCAAAATGTTGATCCTTTCCAGCATGGACGGCATCTTACCACACCATGAACGTGTTCATAATTAAATCCTCTCCCCTGTCCTGTCGTCTTCTCCGCCCTTCTTCCTCCTCCCCCCTTTACACCCTAACACTCACAAGAAATTTGCAAAATTAATTGAATATCGATGAACAAGATAATTGAATATTGGTTTCACTCTCTCCGATAGGGTGGCCAAGGGCAAACGAACTACTGAGCCGGGGGCGTAAAAAAAACCGTCTTACCGATGTGAAAGGATTTTAATTCGGACCATGGATCATATCGTTTCAGGTGAGAAAAATGTACGACGAGGGAGTAAAAGGCCACAGACACACCCTCATCGAAAACGAAGACAAAAAAAATAATTGGCCTTCAGTTGGAAGGACGTTAATTTAACACTTGGTAAGCAGGAGATTCGTTTCTGTAAACGAGCAAAAAAAAAATTTTTGGTTAAAAGTAATAAATTATCACGACCCATTGAGTAACAACGCTTGTGTTTGATGTATCTGTTCCCTTATTCGCAGGGGTGACGACGACGACGATGAGGACGAGGATGAGGATGGTGCCGGCGACGTCGAGGTCGAGAGCCCCAAGATGAAGGACGCGTGCTAGGACTGCAGGATAGTGTGTGCGTGTCGGATGATGTCTTTACTCTTTAGTGAAGCTGTACAAGGAGTCGCATCAAGTGCCTGTGTTCGCAAAGATTTATTGAGGCAGTTTACGAAATGAAACCTCATACGATGGTTGTATGAGTTTTGCTCCACTGAAGATGGGACTAACTTATGATTTAGGGAAGATTAATGAAGATGCAATTAACGGCGTACGGATTTGCTGGTTTTTGGTATGATTTTGAGACCTTTGTCTGAAGTGAATTAAATTTAACATTAAAAAAGAAAAAAAAGAATTATATGACGTCGATTCCCTTTCAGTCAAATTTTCACGGGACATCAAAATTAGCTCGATTTAGAGGGAGTCGACTGTATTTTCAAAACACACCACAATTTTAGACCCGCTGCTAGACAATGAAGCCATTAAAAAATTGGTTGAGGCAGCATTTTTGAAGGTAATTGAACAAAAAAAATAAAAAAAAAAGTTGGAATCAAAAAAAATAATTTAATGTTGAAATTAAGATAGACGCATGTCAAAAAGGAAAAAAAAAAGTTGAAGTAAACAACATATTTGATACGTAAGTGTGTCCTGTAAATTAGAAGAATTAGTCGGACTTGTGGTAGGGGATATCAATTCCTTTCATATGGACGCCTGTAGGTCTATTAAATTGAAATTTTTTAAATTTAATAAAAATTTTCAATAGCAGTGACATTTAGTTGACATAAAGGGCAAGTGGAGACATGAAATTTTATTAACTTATCAGCATTTTTAAATTCCAACTTTACTGTAAGAAAAAATTCAAATTCTGGGCGAAGGAAAACAGTCTTTTAGGCATTGCCTTTAATGTTTGATGGAAAGGCAGCGCAAGTTATTCCAATTCAGCAAGGCGGTAATAAGAGTGAATATTTGACTAAGGTCATGATTTCCAGCAGCATAGACAACTTTTTTTGTATTCACTTTTTAACATAATATTCACAACATGAAAGTCTGATACCTCAGTTGACTCTCTTGTCTGCTGCTCAATGCCCAAATCAATTGACTCCGCTTTTTGGAAAATCTAGAATTTAGGTGTCGGAGCACTTCATATAGTCATAAGTTTTCTATTTATAATACGCCAATGATGGAGATTGACGTCAAACACTTTGGCAAGTAGGGCAGGGCGGAGCTAGTTGGTCCACTTTTGACTTGAAGTCTCATAAATATCAACCTAATCAATAATAATTTTTAAGTAGCGTCTAGAAAACAAGGCTTCTAAAGGACATTCAATCTTGTAGTGTTAATGTTAAATCTACCCAAATAGAAATTCAAACCATAATACAACTGTGAGGTTAGGATCAATTGAAAGAATGAATATCTGGGTTCTTTATGTAATTCTAAAAAATTCAAAATATGTAATCACAGAGGAATAATATTGACCCAAATACGCTACGCCAAATACGAGTCCAAATGGCCAACTTATCCCGCTCTAGCCTACGTAATTTATTTCAAAAGGGCAATCTGCATTTTTACACCGCATTCCTCCACATTTTCTGTTACAAAGTTTATCGATTTATGCACTAGACGGCTCAGATGTGTTATATAAATGTTCCTCTTGTCTTTTCTGCCACTGTCAAACTTTATTAAAACTACAAAAAAAAGTCAAAGTGCATAAAATCATCCCTCAATCAGTGTCAAAATTTCCAATTCGTAAAAAACTATCAATAAAGAAGTAATGACATCTCGCCACTTAAGTCTTCGTTATGGTAATCTCAGTCAATGGCTTGTGTAAGCCAAGCCAGAAAACACCATTCTTCTAATTATAAATTTCAAAAGTTTTTCAAAAAACTTTAAGTCACCTCAATGACGACAACAACGACGATGAGGACGACGACGAGGACAAGTTGAAGGAATAGCAGGAAAGAAGATGTCGGATACAAGTTCCACTACGACGCCGCCATCAGTGCTTTCACCTTAGTCACTTAAGTCAACAACTTTCGCGGAGTTCTAACATGTTTTCTTTTCGGTGGCGACGGCGGCGGCGGCGGCAGTGGTGATGGTGTTTGCAAAGGGTTGTAGATGCCATTATCCCTTCCCTCTGAGTTTCGCCGACAGCACTATCGCCGCCCATACTTGGTCCCGCTTTTCTCTTTTATTTCAGTTCTCCTCTCGCACGCCATCCTTCCACAATATGTTGTCAACATAGTGTGGAAGTTGTTATGCGGAGAAATATCATCATCCTCCTGCGTATTTCTCTGCAAAGTTTGTGTATGTGTGTGTGCATTCAGTCGTTCGTCCTGCCCCGCGACGGCACAAGTTTCATCCTTTCTTGCAGTATTTTTGTTGACTCAGTGCCCTTATTATTATAATATACATAATTTTAAAAATAAATCAACAAAATGCACTTTTGCTTCTGACAGAATCAACACATTAAGGACCCATAAACTTTACGTTACATTATGTGCAACGAGTTGCTGCCTAGTGTGCGACGTACGATACGCCCTCTGTCATTGGGCGGCACACAGACTGTGCTGGAAGTTTGAGTGCACTCAGTTCATCCTTTTTACATTAACTGACTAATTCTAAACATTAGCACCACTTACAATTCATTCAGAAGGCTGTCTGGTTCATTATTAAATTATTTCATGCACTCGTACTTTTTCAATTGACTTTTGACACCCACTGTTCGTAAAGTACATAAATATGCTTTCAAAAGTAACACAAAAAAAAATGCAGATAGTGTTGGAAAAAAAAAGTTATTACAAAATTTCCAAAGTTTTCACACTTTTTCTTCTCTGTGTGTCGCCTTCTTATCATTTTTCTTCCTCTCACTAGAAAGGAAATTACATTCACAAAAGAAGCGACGTGAACGAGTATCTGAGTACCTTTTCTTCTTCTTCCTCAGCCATGCCCCGAGGACGAATCCTTAAAGTTTTCACATTTATTTTACTCTTCATTTCTGCAGAGCATTTATTAATTTGAGATGGGTTCTCAAAACAGCAGTGGAGTGTCGCTTCATTGCAGCTGAAGATGAAGTGCGAAAATGGAGTGCCAACTGGGAGGTAAACAAACAGGAGAAGTAAATCCTCGTCACATTATCATAACAGTGATATTGAAAACACAAAAAAAGGAAATAGATTTATAATTTTTCTTTTTCACAAATGACGAAGCGGATTCTATGATCTTTCAAAGTGACGTCGCTAAATTGACAAATAATACAAACGACAGCAGGAGGACGCTCAACATTCGGTCCAATGAAATCCCCCAGGGATGAGAAATGTCCTTTCTCAAAAGTCGCCGGTGGAAGAGAGCTGCACGACACGCAAAACAAACACAAAGTGGAACGGTTCCAGTGACAGTCAAACAGTGAAAACTCACTTGTGCTGCGGTCTGACACCTTAATCTGGAAAATATGACACAAAACGAGTTGAGCTTTTATTTTGCCAGCCCAAGGTGGGACTCGCAACTGCCAGGAGCCGGGTGGGCGGGTTGATGATGTTTGATGGTCTCTTTGGTTTTGTTTCGGCTAAGAGACACACTTCGGAGAGTGTTCTTTTCCTTTTGCTATTTTATATTTGTTTTCCATTTCGCTTTTGAGCAGTCGGGCGAGATGCAATATCAATGGTAGCCTTCGCAATGCTTTTCGAAATGTCATCAAGCGGAAAACTGAAAAGAATACGCCTGTCAAGTTGTTTTCTATTTTCATTTGAGACGAAGACCCTGACCTGAGATTCGGTTGAAGGTCTATGAAAATTTAATAACATTAAAAATTTAATTACCAAACCAAAAGCTTTTTCACTCATCGATGAGAGTCAGATTTGTTTCCAAAAAAGAATGTCAACTATGTAAACTATCTTCACACATTTTACAGAAAGCAGCTTTGCTAAAGTGAAGTGTTTGCAGAACTCAGCTCAACTTGTAACGGATGCAAAGCGAATAAACAGGCAACCTTGAAACGCTTTTAATTAAGAAATCATCTGAGAAATGCTCGCCTTTCAAATGAAGCTAAGTGCATCGGCATACAAATGTATCTACACCTCGCACTCTGGAAAGGCGCACAAATCGAAAATGGAAAAAGTTATGGTTGAAATTGACGTGCATCGAAAGGAGCAACTCAGCCGAAGTCAGAACGAGAAAATGTCCTTCGACACGCACACACAAGGCGAACACACATTCCCGTAATATGTAGCACTCGGTACACATGGAGCCCTTGTCGTCAGCCCGCGTCCCGCGCTGCAAATGAATGCCAGATGGGAATTTCACTTTACACTTAAGGAGCAAAACTGTAAGGGCGGCAGAATGGGCACGCAGGATGACTTCTGGGAAGAAGTTGCCGAGAAAAGTTTCTCATCGTTGTCGTCATCTTCTCTGCTTACAAACTGAATGCAAATTTAATTTTCTGCACTTTAAATTAGATTTTCTGAAAATTAAACGCAATTTACTCTCCCGAAAAAGCCAAAGCTTACTCCGGGAGCGGCATGTGTGGAATCCGTGTACATGTGCTAGACTAGACACGGAGCACACATGACTTGGCTTTGCCCAGGGCACATGAGAGCGTCGCAAAGCAGGGGACAGGGGACATCCCATCATAAAGGACCCCCTGTCGCACCTCCATTTATGCACCACGTATAAATCAGCAGAGAAGCCAAAGGCAGAGCGGCCCAAACCGGGAGCACCTCAGCGCCGTACAACTCCTGCTCGAGGAGGAACATTTGAGCAAGCATAAAATCATAGTTTATGAGTTTTTACGGATTTATGGAACGTTAAGTACTTTTGAAATAGTTTTCATTTAATTATGTAGCTTATGTGTGTTGTTGGTTCAGGGGCGGAGGCGGTGGTGCGTCCTCCACCACAAGAGTCATTGGCGGGGTTGGAAAGGCGCAGCGAGGAATCGGGGCGTAAAACAGAATACGATTGCACGTTATGATTTCTTCGAGTCGAGTTCCATTTAATGCCAACGTCCGCTTGTCATCGCACGACGACGACGTTGGTGATGGCGGCGACGTATATTGCAGTCTCAGCACACACAAGAAGGATATGTGCCCGGTATGCAGTTTCCAGTGAATCTGGGCCAAACAACAGCAAAGAATTAGGAAGGGGTGGAAGGCCAAAGTTTGCGCTATGTGCGGATTAAGAAATGTTGATTTAAGGTCTTGGTAGGAAAATTAAATTAAGATTTATGAGTGAGAGCACTTGTGAAACACAAATATTAATTTGAGAAGTTCCTTCTTCCTTGGATTAAATTTAAGCGGTGTGTGTTGGAATGCAAGTGGCGCTGAATGTAGCAGCCAATGATTGCACGATGTATTCGTCTAATGGAATGTGGATGGTTTAATTATTCAGAGAGAGAGGATACGTGTGTGTATTTTGTAGTCGAATCTTAATTTCAGCGTGGAGATATAAGTTTGTTGTGTTTTGTAAGACTTGTCAATGCTGATTGAACGGGGAGAAGAATTGGTTTGGATGGGTTCCATCAAGCTTCTCTACCAGAATGAACAGGAAATGTGCCACCGAATTCGACCAGTAAGTTTACCAATGGATGAGGTAAAATTATTTGCCGAATCATAGAGTATAATCCAATTTAATTTGCCTAATTAGTATGGTCACCGATGAAACCTCGTCTGTTTAGATTTCGGATTAACTACTTAAGTGCGGTTAACCTTCGACCCAATTATGTTTCCAAGTTGATTCAAGCAACATGTGTATATGTTCTTGATGGAGATAAGTTAATTAATTGGGTCACTTTTAATTGCATCATTGAAGGAAGCAATTAGGAGAGGGGAGATTAAATAAAACTCACCATGCGAATTTTGCCTAGAATAGTTTCCAAAAGAATTCAACAACGATTGGCGGTTCAAGACTTTTTTTATTTTCAGTTTATTTTCATGATAAAACCTTAAACTTAAAATAAAAATTAATTGTAATTAAATTTTTTTCAATAGCTCAGATGGTTTTACAAATAACTGAGAACTCACAAAAAAAATCGAAACAAGCTTTACATAATCACGTTTCTCTGGGTAATCCTTTTTCCACGACTAACTTTTTTTTTAATCCAATTATTTATCCCCAATATTCTGATTTGTCAAAATAAACGCAATTCTTTTATGATAATTTTTTTGAAAGCAACAAAACATGACAGTGACTTCTTCCAAAAAAAGAAAATCTAAGGATGGTTATCGATTCCTTAAAAAGTAAATCTAGGTATGTATTTGAAAAGTTTGAAATAAGTTCGCATGATGGTCATAATGAGTGTCAATCCGAACGTGGTCTTCATCAGCACGTGAATCATAACTATTCTACGAAGGCGGGTGGAAAAAGAAAAGCAGGGTAATTAAAAAGTATTTAGAAGACATGCCACCGACCGATATCGAATCGTAGCTGTTAAGATACCAACCTTCGATAAATCTTCTTCCGTCGCTCCAATTTATCTTCCTTATCTTTGAAAAAATACTTCCGTATACCGCTGAGATAGTTGCGAAAGTACTCCGGCCAGTCAATGGACGCCAAGTTGAATGGCAAAACCTCTCGGTCACCCTGTGTAAGGATGCGATCCAACTCAGCAATGTTGCCATTCGCAAAGCTCCATTCCTTCAGTCCAAACCAGGACATCATGTCAATTACCTTGGCGATTTTTCGGTATGACTTTGTGTATCTGCAAAATATACACACCCAAGCACCCAGAGGGACTACATTACCCGGACACTCACATAAATCACTATCAGCTAGTTCAACTTACATCCTCTTCTGTCCAGTTGCCATAGCAATTAAATCTAAAATATAGCCGGGAATGTTGTGGAGCAGAAACGTTAGAATACGATGCACTGGCTTCGATGGAATTATAATATAGGAGAAGCACCTGAAAAACACAAAACGGATGACAGACTGTGGAATGCGCACACATGTGCCTGGCTGAAAGGTTTCCACTCCCGAAATCTCCCGCTTTTCGACTATGGCGCGCTGGAATCAAAACCTGGACCACCGCACAGCACCGCACCACACTCGTAACTTACATACTCGATCCGAAGCAAGGCAGTCCCCAGTTCCATATGCTTCGGTGCCGATGAGATAGACTCCAACAAATTCAATATGTGGACGCGGTGGAGACAAAGGTTAGCAAACCAAAACTGAAAAAAAAAAAGGAAAATACGAAGAGACCCTCGCTCGCTGCTCACATCCGTGCACTCGTCCCCGTCCGTCTGCTGTGTAAAGAACAACAGGAGAGACATAAATTCTCCGTATTCTTGTGAAGATTTTTTCCCCCTTTGAGCCGTCCATTCGGCTGTTCATAAGGATATATGTGCAGCTGGAGCATCGGTCCCCCCGGACGGATGGACGACAACCACCAGCATTGGCATTGTGTGTCTAGTTCCAGTACGTCGATGTTCCGTGTCCGGGTCTAATGTTCCGACAAAAACGCACACGTGCATGCATTTATGCATGAGTGGTGTGAAAAGGGAAGCCGAAGTGGTGCAGTGCTGAACCCAAACAAACACCAGAAAGAAAAGAACGGAACGGAGGGAAATTTATTGATCCTGCCGGACTTACCATAAAGCCTTGTCAAATGGCTCGTGGAATCCCCTGCGAGCCAAATGCATATACTGACCCCAGGTCAAATTGTTACCATTGAAGATGTAATTGTATACCGGGATCTCTGCTGGCTCGCATTTTCGCATTTGGTACCTTGATCCGGGGAGACGATGAGGAAAAAACCAGGAGACACAAGGGCAGTTGCGTAACGTCGAGAAGAGAGGGAGAAAGTGTTTGGCTAATGAAAATATACGAGATCATATAAAACGGGGGGACGGAGCTAACTAACCTCCTGGCCACATCCCAGGCACTTGCTATGATGGCATTGACACAATAATCCGCCGGGACAAGATTCGCCTTGCAGTCTGCACTTCCATGGATGCAGCGCACGAGTCCCCTCGCCGACCAGGTACACACGCCCGACGGTCCGTACAAATTATCCGTCCACCCCGGCAGCGGCTCCTTGTAGGTTGACATAACTGCAATAGATGACGCCAGCAGAAACGAGTTACGAATCGAGAGACTTATTTATATTTAAAGATAAAAATTACAAAACCCAAGTAGTTGTGGGTTGTGCTTGTGCTGCTGCATCTTGCCTCGAGCTGTGAAATGTAAACTGATATTTGAAAAGTTTTCGGGTGCAATTTACGAGATAATATGCGCTTCTGCTGTTGCAGCACCGCACCGGCCGACTCATGGGAGCAGTGGACCTTAATGAAGAAGTTTTCCAACAATGTCTCCTGCAGATACAAAATTTTCTGGAAGATATGCGCTGACGATGCATATTTGTGGTTGCCGCCTTCGGTCTAATAAATATTCCGCTTACATGCGGGTAGTTCATTCGGAATGTTCTGTAATAATTCAGGGATTTGCAAATATTGCAATTTATCTCAATTACAGTCCTCCTCCGGGGAAAGTGGGAAGTTCGCCTTCAACTTCTCTACGTTTCGA
The DNA here is from genome assembly GCA_905187475.1 of Syritta pipiens. Lineage (NCBI taxonomy): Eukaryota > Metazoa > Arthropoda > Insecta > Diptera > Syrphidae > Syritta > Syritta pipiens. The sequence goes on along the minus strand of LR994574.1, from coordinate 701,703 downwards.
ATGTATTTGCTGGCGAAATTAAAAGCATGACTGAAGTTATTTTTCAGTTTTATCTACGGTCTGTGGCTGGTCCGAGCACTACTCGGTGTTATGAGTGTTATGAAATCGGTCTGTTTCCCGTCGCCCGCACAAACCACGAAATGGACAAGGACTTGTGACTGTGGTGATTGTAAATCACTGCAGACGCAGGATTTTGAAGAGCTGCCTTGCTGTTAGATAGTCAGCCAGGTGCTGCGAAACAAATTTTTGAAAATGTGTACAAAACACAGAAATGAGAAAACTTGAAATCTCTTTCGTAATTGCGGCGAGTTGCTGGAACTCATTTAATTGCAAAAAAATATTTTCGACACTTTTCCCTACTCAAAAATAAAAACAAATTGTTTGTATAGCTAGCAGAAAGGGGATAAATATTCCCTTCCCAGTGGAATCAACTCCGAGTTTCTTGAGCCAATAGTCCTCACAGCTAGGCTCTTACTTTTTGTTATCAGCTTATTTTTAAGTTCTTGGTAAAACATAATAAATAAATAGAGTTTGTTTGTGAAAATTGCAAAATATTTGTGAATGCAGCATGTGAAAGGTGCTCAGAAACTAATTTACGAAAAAAGTCTTAACGAATTCAAAATCCAAACAAACCAATTGGAGGCCGGAATATCCCCGCCGGCAAGAAGTACGCCTGATGATTGACTAAATTCTCGGCGCACTTCTTTGTCATCGTGTACGTATTCGGCATATCTCCAATCAGGCAATGTCGAATCTTCTCCAGAGTTTCATCGTCAAAAACCCGATAAATCTGCAAGTCCCCCCAAAGCCATAAATGTTTACAAAATCGAACCGAAAAACAATTCAATTTACTCACTTGCATAATTTTCTCATAGCCAATTTTGTTGTCATAGACCTGCTCTTTTATAAATTTCCGATTGCAATTACAATACAATGTAGAGATGTGTACAAACGACTGAAATATGGCCAAAAACAAATATCCATACAAATTAAATATTGTATATCCCGAATTTGTCTTTTTTTTTACCTTTAAATGTCGCATTTCCATCACCAAATCAAGAATTTTTTTTGTCCCCAAGACATTTATATCAATTGCATCGCTGAGTTTTTCATTAAATTTCACCGATGCAACTACATTGAATACAATCTAAAATAAGAGAAAAAGACAGTTATAACATATATGAAAGAAAACACCAACAACAAAAACAGAAAAAGAGAAAAAAAAGAAAATCCAATCGAAAGGCAAAAAACACGCACATACATCGGAACATATAAGCAAACATACACTTTACAGTGCAACCTACACAACACACACACACCGTGGGGGTTGTTATCCTTGTCGGATGGATTGCGCCTGCAGATACTGTGCAATAACATTTTCAGGACTAGAGTAATAAAATGTTTATCTGATGTGAAAAAAAAGGAAATGTTTATAATGTTTGTGCGGCTTATTGGGGAATTGAATTGAGTACGCGAAGCGTTGAAACATAACACCCATCAATACTGATATGGGTGAATAAGGATAACCGAAAAAAACATGACTACACAAACAGGTGAGTGGGGTTTTTTTTTTTTTTTTTGTTAAAGTTCAAAGTAGAGCAGCCGTTTCACTATAATTGGAGTGGTTGACAGATTGGCCGAGTGCTCAAAAACAATAAAAGCTTAGAAGTGATTGAAACCTAAACAAATTGATTTAGAAAGTAAATTTATGTTATGCTGAGGGTCCTTGTCAATCAAAAAAATATTTTTTAAGTGTAACTGAACGAGCCTGTGGCATTTTTTTGTATAATATATATCTTTAAAGCAATTATAGTGAATATAAAAATTTAGGAAAACGAGGTCCGTGCGCGATATTTATCACACAATGAATAAGAGTTAGGTTTTGCCTGATAAAAATATTATTATTTGAGCACGTAATCCACTAAAGGGGTCGCGGATTTTATCATTCTTATAAAAAAATTATGACAATGAAATGAATTCATAAATAATACAATTTAGCTCTGGTTACTAGGTCTTTCGACTAGACAAACCTAAAATATTGTCAAATAAAAATTATATTTGGCGAAATAACCTACTCGTTATTAGTTTCCTTTTTATCCTTTTAAACAAAACTACACTAAGAAAATTCCCATTGACTCGAAAGGTGTGAGACCGTGAAAATTGTTTGGTTTATCTCCTGTCTGACAATAACCATGAAGTTATAGCACCCAGTTTTATAATAAAACGCTCACAAAAATATGATATGATGTGATTATGGATGTGGGAATATGAGTGAAACACGAAACTGACGACAATAAATTGCGATAACACTCTACTTAGGTTTACAACCGATATTTTATGTAGTATACCTCAACTTCATTGCACAGCACATCTCTATCGGATGGCATGATAGCCAGGTCAAGTGCACTAAAGTCTGCATGAATCGGCTGCACTTTAGTCAACAATTCGGGTGTCTCTTCACGAATGGGATCGAATATCTGAAAGTAATAAATGGAATTTATTAAAAACTATATAAAATCTATTTTTTATTTTTTGTGCTTTTAAAATAATTTTGAGAATATTCAATAGCACAGCAGTTTGTATTTACTAACTTTTAATCAACTGTTATGACTTACACGAAGAATCTTTTATGAATCGAAAGTAGGTCGTTTGAAAAGACTGTCAATATTTATTTAATGGCCTACCAGAGTAAATACCGACACAACAGCAATAAGTTGAAACAATGGCCATCCGACTTTGTGAGCGTGTCTTCCGCACTCCAAAGAAACTTGCGACGCATTAAAACACAAGGGCCTTCCACCAGGATTTTAGCCTAAGGACGGTCAACGACATACCTTCTGCCGTCAGACTTCTGTTTAGTTTTCTTAGCTGTGAAACTATTCTGTCCTACTTTGAGTGTAAAGTTGACAGACATCGTTATCGCATAAGACCAGTAAAGAATGTAAATTACACTTAAGCAATTAAACTATTTTCAAGTAATTAAGATGAATTTAAAAATTTTTAGCTAACTTCAAATAAATAAATAAGATGAATTTAACCCATTAGAGGTCAAATGAAAAGCAATTTTTTTTTAATTTTCTTTCTTTTTCCATTTGAAAATAGGAATAGAAAAAACACAAAATACAAGATTTGCAAGTATGATTGTACTCGTTTAAGTACAGTGACACCTAATGGATTAATACATAGATTTCAAATGAAATTGATTCTAAGCCCTTTAGCTTTAAAGGGAAAGGCGTGAAGTTCATTGGCAACTTGGCAAAGTTAAAAACAATCTAAATATATCATTGCCACCTATTCACTTAGAAATTTGGAAATCATTACATTGAAAAAGAAAAAAAAAAACTAGTACATGAACACCACCCATCCCTAAAACAAAGCCGTCACCAAGCAACACGTATGCGATTATAAATTCCAAACAACTTTCACTTTGATTGTTTAGTGGGAAAAATTTTATATTCAACATGTGGATAAAGCCCACTACAAGTCGCAGTACATATGTATTTAAAATTCTGTCCGTATTTATTTCTGGCGTTAAAATTAAAGTGAAATATTGTCGATTGAACTCACCGTTTCCTTAAAGAAATTCTCCAGCCGCTGATTGGCATTTAAGTTGTCCTTAGCCCTTATCAGCATGTATATTTTCTTCACGCGAAAAGCTTTTAGAAGTTTCTGAATTAGTACCTTGCCAATAAAGCCTGTCCCTCCGGTTATTAAAATCGTTGAATCACAGAAAAAATCACAAATCGGTGACAAGGAACCGGTGCCATTTCCCTCTTGTCCTTAAAAACCAAAACAAAATCATCCATTAGCCAATTGTTAGCATTTGCAATCAATTAGTTGAAGGAGCTTTCAACAGACAGTGTAATATCTCACCCTCAGTGTGACCCAGAGGAGCTTCCATCCTGATAACAACTGCCGCTCTACGTTACCGCCGTGGTACTAAATCAAAGTAAAACAAATACTCAACGAGGTGTCCGATTGAAGAGTAAATTTCTAAAATAAAAAATAAATGAAAACGATCAATATTGACTTTTTTTTTTAAATTCTAAAAATTTTCCCACACACGGCATGCCATGCCGCGCCGGCCGTACCGCAGGAAGTTCATTCATGATTTCACCGGCTAAATAATTACGTGATAGTATGACGCTACACGGAGGAGTAGAACACGCATTAGGACGATGGTGAAACTTTTAGGCATGCTGCTTAACGAATTGGGGGGAAATTTAAGGAAAGTGGAACTTAAGTTTAAGACGAGAGCTTTCCGGTTCGTGTCGTGGGAATTTCTTTTAGCCTTAAAGAAATGTGGCGCAGTCACAATCCGAAGAAAGTCTACTGTTTCTTTTACGACCGAAAGCTTTAACGGTAAGTGGTTAAGATAGATACTAAGATGATGCTGTTCTTAAGAACTAATCACAATGTGCCCTTCTTCAGGGTTGATGAATTAGATTTCACAGGGTGTGCTCTTAGTTTAGGGTAAATAAAGAGATTATGGCTTAGGAACTCTGGGAACATCAAATAAAACATACGAGACGATTAGTGACAGACTTACATTACGTTATATTGGGTGGAGTAATAGCCCGTTGAGAGCCAGAGTCTAGCTTTTTAGCGCCTCCACTGTATTGTGCGCGTTATAATTTGTGACACATGCGGAGGTTAATGCCGGTTCCGAGCGTCGAATTGCGAAAGCTTTTCATGACAGAAGTAATTCAGAGGGATTGTCAGTCGTTCGCTGGAGGTAGAGCCGTAAAAAATGTATGTGGGGGGGTTTTTTCCGACCCTGATTCGAGCCCGGGTAATCTCGGGTTCGAATCAAGCTCTCTAAAGACAGATAGAATGCAAAATTCCCAATATATACTTCAACACCATGCTTGACGATTGTAAATTTCAGGGATTAAATGTTTAATGTTTGTTACTTCAGCTTTGTAGAGATTTAACTATGAACAGCTTCAGCGACTTGAGTGAAGTATCGTCGATAGATTGACTAGAGTATAAACTTTTGAATATTCGTTTGTGTTATTACTAAAATGGAGTGAGATCTGCTGCCCCATTATTTCAGACTTGTTACCTTAACCACAAATGTTTTCAACTCAATACTTTGATGTGAGCGCTTTGGCTCAGAGTTTCACTACAAAAAAGTTGTAATTGTTGCTTACCTACTTCTATGTATAACTAACTACGTCAACCCTTTAATCTATTTTAATCGTTTTTCTCTCATCTATTTTTATGGTTTTATTAAAAAAAAAAACAAAGTAATCTCACATACTATGTTGTGTACCAATTCAGGCAATGAATTATTAAAAATCGAGCTAATCCTCTAATCGAAGACAAAGTCGCAGTTCCATCCCCACCTTCAGCTTTGCGAGACTTAATATACGGACAACATCCTGAAAGTTAAGTAAATTTCCCTTTTACTGCTCCTATCACATTTCAATATGTGACATCTTTCTTTCTACGCAATTTACCAACTTCAATATTTCCACCTAATCAAAGATTAACCAAAAATGACAACTGTTGCTTATGGAAACACTACAACCCGGTAAACCATAATGGAATCGGATATCAATTGGGACACATTCTCATCCGAATAACGTCGCAAACTTTTCCTAGAGCCTTTGCAAGCCATTCACACGTAATCAATACTAACAGCAATTCTCAATTACTCCATTTCATTTAGATTCACTTATCGTGGGGACTCGTGAAGAACCTCCCCTCTGCAAGCTTGATAACCAACCACTGCCTCAATATCAAAAAACTTTTCCAAAAGTCTTCTATCGCATAGCGATGTGTCTATGTACTTGTGCAGAGTATTATATTCCAGACAACAGGACCTGTAAATAAATACGTGTGTATTCCACCCAAACAGCAGCTTTGTTATAAATTTAATAACAAAACTTTTTTTTTAAATAAAACAAGATATTTGTGTATATGCACGTTAGAGAGATGTGACATTGATAAAATGGAAACTTTCAAATATATTGGCTGATTTGTATTCAAAAAGTGAACTCACTCTCAAGGAAAATGCCAAAAACTTTTTCTTATGCAAAACTCTATGACACAGGACGTTTTTCGGATTTGTATTTATTTCTTAATGCGATAGCCTTCAACAAAGAGACCTGCCAGAAATTGTGTAATAGTTTTTCTCAAGGCAAACAGAGATCTGATTGATTGACTTTCTGCCATTTCGGTAGCTGCTGCTGGTAATGGGCCGCAAAGGCATTTGTCTTTTAGTGGAATATATTTTTGTTTTTTGTTTGGATTGTTTTTGAGGTGTTTCAATTTACACGAGACCCCTCTGACACCTAAGAATTTTAGTTTATTGCTGCCATTACTTCTGAGACCTCATTAGTTTGAAACCAAACGTCGACTGAAATGGTTTTCATTCAATTATTCAAAACTTTTGCTCGTCGGCATCCTACACACGAAACTCAGCGTGTGCATTTTAAATGCCACAATTAAACATCAGAAATGAACGTTTGCACCAGTAAAACACCTCGGGAGGCCCCTCTGCTGTCTTAAGTGTCGAACGACTTAAGGTGGACGGATTGTACAAAAATATATTCATCAACCTTTATCAAAAACTAAATTTAAATACTGGGAGCAAATTTCAACCAAACATCTGTTTTACACCCACTTGAGCGTCAAGGACAACGTCTCCGGAAAAATGGAAAATATTCCTCCACCGTCTTCCTGGAACTACTTCGTTGCTTTTGAAAAATTTAAGTGATAGCTTCCGCTGGAACACCCTATAGTTAATTCAGGAAAAAAGGCTGTCTGTCAACCTATCAATGATTCTAGACTAATGGCTTGGGGAAAAAACGTCAACCTCTCTCCCTCCTAATCTATCAATAAAAGACGACACTTGATGGATGAAGCACTTTGCATTGTGCCACCTTAAAAGGCCCGCAGCACTTTTTAATTGTCTACACGGAGTTTCCCTGAAAGTAATTTTGATTAACAATATAATTCAATATTACCATAAAGCACGGCAATGGCTCTAATCCAAATGGAACCAGTCGATAATGAAGTTGGCCTATGCCAGTAAATGAATAACTTCCATTAAATTAGGGTCTGTGTGCGTGATAAGCAGCCGTCTAGGTCTTTGAAAAGTTTTGAGACTTACTTCTGTAAAGTGTTTGTTTCGCTGTGGGACTATTTCCTGCAACACTTAAAAGAGCACCCCCGGCTGTCATGTCGTTAAGCAGTTTGTGGACTTAATTAAAACCTGGTGAAAGGGTCCTTCTGCTAATCCAAATTGCGTTTTCGAATCGGCTTTGTCAAAGAACCTCTCTGCTTTTCAATAAAACAACTTTTCGTTTTTAAATATTTTATCAAATTAGTCGTAACATATATTTTCAAATGTTGAAGCTCTTAAAAATCCTAAAACTTAAATTTATATGTTTTATTTACAAGAATTATGTACAGCAGTGAAAACCATTTTTGTTCGTTTATTACTAATTTAATTGCAAGGGTTTTGAACATAACATGTAAACGACTTTGTAGTCTTAAATAAATGTCTGTTAATAAGTTATATACATTTAGACCTATCTTTCCACTCGTTCGTTCAGTTCAGATCACACATTTACAGGAAAATCACAGCTCTAGACATAGTTTCGTTTCGTCTCGTTCAACAGAGAGTATTCACTCATTTCCAAGCACGGAACCTTCAGGTCGTCTCTGTTGTTGTTGGTGAAACCGCTGTCGCCGAAAAACAAAGTCCGACGATGCCTCTCGTTGCCACTCTTGACGCGTGACACCTCATTAAGAATGCACGAGCCGTCACACCGGGTCCTGCTGCCCAATTCATTTTCACAGATGCAGGATCCTGCCGCACCTCTGGCCGCGGTAAGCGTATTATTCGTCGTGGCCATTGCGAAATCATTCGCCGACGTCGAGCCCCCTGAGGCGGCCAGAATAGCCACATCGTCCGTGGCTTCTATGACGTTCGGATGTAGGGGCTTGAAGTCGTTTCTCCGCCAGTGGTAGAGGGGCGGTGCGTTGTCGGTCTTGAAACCATTTAAGCTACCGTTGCGGTGTAGCTTACGCGTATCGCTGAAGGTAATCACATTGTAGCCGAGTTGAGTGACACTGTTACCGTTTTTAACACTGCCATTTCTGAAGAGCGACGTCGGATGTGGATGCTGATGGAAACTCGTGTGGTTGTAATGACTCGTGTGGGGATTGAAGACATTATTTCGAATTCGTGTCGACGAGTTACCATATGTCGACCGTATTGAACTGGCTCGCGTGTGTACGGATACGTTGCGGTCTTGGCTATCGATGGTGGTGTGGAATTTACAAAAGCACACGGAAAATCGTTTGTTGAACTCACGCTTGAATTTTTCCTGCAAGTAGAAATGGGTTTATGATGAAACGCTTGTTTGGCAGGACAACATGACATGAATTTGTAACTAGTTATAGCCATAACCTAGTGCGCTTGTTTTCCAGCAAATTAATCTACCTGCCAGCAGGACATGCGTCTGTTGTTAAAATTAAGTTAAGCTTATGTAAGCCACTGTGCTGAGTAACAGGAAATTGCTTTACCCTTCCTGGCCAAAATCAAATATTTATGGAGACCACAAGTCATATAAAACACATTAAAATTTTAAGGTTTCTGTCAGCAGACTACCGAATGAAATAAAGTGCAAGGAGGACACAAAAATGTTATAATTTGTTTAAAACTAGCTAAAGGCTCAAAAATGTATTTCTATTAAATTTAACCAGAACAACAAACGTCTTCGGCTAACGCTTGATAGTTGCTTTAACAAAATTTAGAAAGTCAAATAATAAAAATTTTTCATCACAAGATGGAACCAAATGCTCAGGACAATCTTTCATAGATCTTTAAAGCCTGCACGGAGAAGTCAGGATAACTAAAAAAAATTATCAGAAAGTTGTAAAATACACATACATTAAACGCACAGCTGTCACGGGATCGTGCTGGATGGAGCAGGCCTGCTAAAGGAGGCCTAGGTCTACCCCGGATTGTAGCGCCGCACAAAGAAGAAAACACACATCACAACTTTTTTTTTTTTGCCTTGAGGAAGATGTGGAAACCTAATAGGCAGGTGGAACAGGTCGGTTCTGTTCCAAGTAGCTTGAGACTTTCACCCACTAAAAACACATCTTGATCTCTTCTCCTTGACACCATCCACTCTGGGACCGTTTCACATTACCTCAGAGTTTTACATCAACTCACTGAATGTGTATGAAGTTGCAAATGGCACCACGAGAAGAAGACGGATATAGTAGCGAAGAAAAGAATTCAGTTTATAGAGCTTGTTATGGATTCAACAATGCAGACATAAACCAGGGCTTTCAAAACTGGATAGCAGATTAAGGAAGAAGTATGAGCTCATTAAACATTTTAGGGACTTTCGAGAAAGTGTGTCATAACCTCAAACGTGCCAACGAAGCTCTAGAACTAAGCAAAACAGACTTAACCCTTATTGTGCCAGCGTGACTGTATGGTCGTACTCAAAAGAATTTTAAAATAATGCCATGTTGTCTCGACACAAACAAATCGTTCCATTAAACACAAAAACAGACCATGTCAAACAAATAATTCTAGTACAATTCGGGTTAAGAGTGAAGCAATTACTAGACATGGATCATGCAATTACCTTTAAGTTCGCAGCACAAGAGGCTCGATGACACATTACAGTTTTTTTTAATTGAATTCAAATGGCGATGTCCATTCTTCCAATTTCTTCCAAAACCTTCAAAAAGTCCATTCATTTTTTAAAACCCCTACAACAATTCTTTCTCAAGTTCATCGGCCTAAAATAATGTCTCAATATCAAGATTTAAACTAATGCTCACTTCGTTATCCTTTTCCATCTTAAAGAATACATTCAACTGTTTATTCCCAGGGAAAATGATGCGGTTTTATTACCACTTCTAACGAGGTCAATAGATAAAAATCCATTTAAGTGCCGAATTTTATGTCCTCGCGCCAAATCTCGTAACAACAATTCACAAGTCCCTGACAAGCCACCGCCACCACCACCTACATCACCTGCCAGATATCAAACATTTCCATGTTCTTATCTCATAACATTCTTGGTAATAAATCGAGGCAATTTCAACAGATTCTCTCACTTTCGCACTCATAAATTTACGGTGCTTCTCTGGAAGGACGAGATAAACTGATCGTCCTGCTACCACTGAATTACAACTGACGAAAAAAAAAAAAACTTTTCTAAAAATCCAAAGGCGACAAGAGGTCAAATAGATTCTTTGCGACTTACGTTATAAATTCCGTAGATGAATGGATTGTAACAGCTGTTACTCATTGCCAGCCAATCACAGCAAAACCAAATGATGTTGATGAAATGGTACTCATTTATCTCCGGTATGGTCACATAGAGGATGTTGTAGGACTGCAAGGGAAGCCAGCACATGCCAAACACCACAACCACAATAATCAGCATTTTGATAACCTAGGCACAATTCAAAAAGTTCGCATGAAAAAAAAACTCTCTCATACGCCCACTCTATGCCAGTTTTACGATGCTAACCTTTTTCTTATTTCGCAAAAGTGTTATGTCCCTAGAGTCCTGGGCATTGCCGGGCGCTCGAGTGCCCCAAAGTTTTACGGCCATTTGGATGTACACAAAGCTGATGACGCAAAACGGCACCAAATATTGCACAAACACTAGTGAGTATCGGTAGGTTTGCAGTTGGTCATCCGTGAGGTTGATGTTGGAGCAAAATTGACGTGACACGTTCAAGATAACGTCGTTCTCTGAAATGGAAAGGATACTCGTAAATTATTTATTAAATAAAAAACGTTTTACTCCTCATTTACCTCTTATTCTCTCGTTTAGCGTTTCCACACGAAACGCAATCGCACAGGGAACCGCAAAAGCAATCGCTGTAACCCATATCGCTGCAATAATGATTTTCGATATAAATTTTGTCGGACGTGCTCTACAAAGAAAGGTTAAGAAAAATAAACGTCTTTTTTAATAAAATGTAAATATTTAGACGGGGTGTATGTGCTTAAGAAATTTGCAATAAAAACATTTCGTTTCTTCGACCGAGGACGGGGTAGTAAATATTTTGGATGCTTCATATATTTGGTGTCGTGCAGGATAAGGGAAAAATCAGTACCCCATCTTTCATGGTTTTTTTTTTTTACTTACTGTTACTTTATTCATTTAAAGGACTCGTTTTTTGCATACGAATAATTCAAACTATTCATTGATTAAGGAAAATTTGTTGAAGCTTTTTGTTTTTCGATAACACTTTAAAATCTGACTGGGAAAATTTTCACGGCTTGAAAAAAGAAACATTTTCATTTTAATTGCTTTAAATCGAGTTTATTAAAAGTGATGCTTGCAACTCACATTACCCTGCATCACTGTTAATATATAAGCTTGACTTATTTCGAGTCAAAAATTAATTTACTGCTCATAAAAAAATTCTCTGCTCCATTGCCATTTTCCAATATCTGTCCGTACATGAAGCCAAATTGCAAAAGTATCACTTTTCTCATATCGGATTTATTAATTAATTAATCATCGAAACAGCATAATATTGGTGAAAAGGGACAATCGAAAGTAGTTAAATACGAGAAATAAGTCAGATGTGATAAAAAAAAACTCGCATTAACATCTCATTTATTCTGTAGCTTTCATGATCATAATCCATCACCGTTTTCCCCTCAACAGATCATCTTTCATTTGTAATGAAGACCAACTTCAAAGTTTTTGTTTCAAATTAATCCAATTACAATTTTCAGATTTTTATTGATTGAAACTAGTTTTAAAAATTAAATTCCTCAACAAAATTGCATGCCATCATCGTTTCCTATCGAGACAAGCAATCCTCATCCATTGAAGGCAAATTAACTTTACAACAAAAGGAACATTCTTGTGACATGAGCTGATATTATACGTCATGGTGCCTTAAGGGAATGTTAAACATGTTGCGTGTATTTTGGTGCAAAACACTAATTGGAGATGAAATTTCAGCAACTCAATATGTTTCTGTAAATTAGATAAAACATTTAAGCTGAATGGAATAACATTTGTTTACAATGACTTAGATCAACTTTCCTTCTGAAATCGAATGATTACCCAAAAATAAACTTTCTGCATAGGTGAAAATTTTACGAACATCCGCAAGGTGAGAATCTAATTTTAGAAGCACTCGATTTTGCAATGGACTACATCTAAAGAAGCTCTTGGAACGGTTCAGCTGTATCATTTAAACATTTTCTCAGGAAAAAATATTGTAAACTCAACACACTCTCAACTTTGACATTCTCAACCGATTTTGCAGAGAATTAAACACGAAATCGTCCTGTGCTTTCACGTACAAATGTTTGTACTGGTTTCTTAAAGGATATACATTTTTCTATTTCCATATTTATTTTATTTTTATTATTTTGTGCTTATTACATTTTTTTTTTTGATAATTTAACTCGATTCAGCAAAAATTGAAAGAAGCTTCCTGGTTGATTTATGAGGAATAAGTTCATCCACTTAAAAAATGGAATTAAATTGTATTCGTTTGAAAATAATCCTTTCCAAGGAAATGGGTAATTTAATTTAAGTCTCACACGACCATTGTAAAAATACTTTAAAGGATAAATTTTCTATAAAGAAAAAATACAGGACATAAATAGAACTTCCGGTAAACATGAGGTATCTGTCACATCTAACCTTTGACGTGACAAATGAAGTCTATTTTTAAAATTCTATAATCAACGATCTAAGTCCTCGACCTTTCTTGTACATTGTGATGTGCCAATAAGTTAACTTTATCATATCTATCTTTCATACTGTTTTATTTTTTTCTTTCCATTTTTGTTTTATTAATTTTTTAGTCTTAGCAATTTTATTGTATTGTGTTGTGGTTTTTCGATTGAATTCTTACTAAGCGGGGGCATTTGTATTGCATTGGGCGGGTTTGGTAAATATCAATTGAATATAATTTGTGGCTATGAAAAAGGTCTTGCTATTAAAGTTGTGGCTGATATCCAAGGATACATGTATGTATAATTATGCTGCATTCAAATTCGGGATTTTTATGTAGTTCAAGGACATTTAAAAGGGATCAAGTATCACCCAAAAGCCAGAGAATACAAACAAAGAAAGCTTGCTGCATAAATTACATTTGAATTCGAAAAAATCCAAATTCGGAAACGAAAAGTCAACTCTGCTCGAACTCTGATTGAACTCTCGTCGTGTATAAACACAGCGTTGAGAAAAACGTGCAGATAAGACGTATTTCCACTCGAGTGACTTGATACACGTGAGCGCACTGCTCACGTGTGTAAATTTTAGTGCTAATAAATTCCAAGAATTTGAAAGTAAAATTCTTTAAGTGAAAACAATGCACCTGTGAAAATAAAATCTTTTAAAATCGATGTAAAACCCAAAACCACTCGTAACACAACAATCAATATATTTGAGGAATTGAGCAATCAGTGTACCATTGAGTGATTGTGATTCGAAAGGAAATAAACTTTCGTTTGTTTTCTTTTCACTTCAGTTCATTCAGTCACAATCCCGACTCATCCTGCCGCCGATCCGGTGAGATTTCCCGCCTTTGGGTGTATCACGTAGAGAAAAATGTGAACGTGAGTACACTTTTTGACGTTTTGCCATTTTTTTTTTTGTGTGTTACATTTTTCAACACGGCGCGCTTAATGCGGGAGGAGGAGTACACAGGAGTATGATAGGATCCATTTTTCTCAACCATTTCTTCCGAGTACATACATATTTTGAATTGGTAGAAAGATTTCTTTCAGTGGCGTGCCTTTTAAACTTTTTTTTGGATGTGCTTTTGTCGACATCGAGATTTTAATCAATGTTGACTTTTTCTATTAAAAGAAAACTGAAGAAAACGACTGTACAGATAGGTGTTTTCTACACTGAAATGTAAGAGCCTATGCCGGGAAATGGACGTGAATGAAATATGAAGTTTGAAAAATACTTATCGGTGTGTTGTGGGAATGAAAAACTTTGTGATAACACAGGAAATAAAACATCAACATTTTATTTCAGTCCACTGTTATCATTTGATTCATATTTCTTTAATTGTATTTAGGAAATGTCTTCTAGAACTTTAAGACTTTAATTTTTTTTTTTAAATTTACTTCTACATGTAAGTCGGTAGCACAGTTTTTTTTAAAGTACTAATTAAATATCATGCTGTTTCGTTGTCTTACTACAAAATGTGTTCTACTACAAAATGCTTTTACCAAAGCTGATTTTATAACTTTAGAATTAATAGAATAGAATTAATTCTATTTTTAAACTCGATAGAATTTTCGATCAAATCTTAAATGCAAAACAGAAGTCAGAGAGACTTACTTAAGGGACTGTGTCAAACTCCGTCGTTATAAAATGGTATAAAGACTATTCTTCTTTTATTCTGTAATAGAACTGCGTGTTTGGTTCTGCACCAAGACTCTATTATGTATGCATGCTCCAACGAAAGACACACGCTCCAATCCCCTCGCCCACGCTCCGTGTCTTCAGCAACTGTCTGAATAGTGTATAACTAAATCCTATTAGCATATCCGACCCCGGGGAACAAGCTACATTAATGTGATTAGTTAATGCCACGCCGATCCCACACGGCATGTCCTTCCAACAGTTTCACACAACTTAATTCAATCAACCCAAGTCAATTCCGAATCAAAAGTCAATATCGTGGTCAGAACTTCCTCAACCAACATTTTCCGAATGTTAACGCCACAAAGCAACGCTTCATTCTGTTTGCGAAAACACAAAACTCTCATTTACCCTTTTCGAATTCCATTAGTATATCCTGTGGGTTAGTTCTGAAACCGAATTCAGGGCGCTTGCATGTTATGTATCCAAAAACATCACAACTTCTAATTAATAATACCCGATATCATTCACCAGAACCAGAAACTTTGCGTGCTGCCCAAACTTACCTCAATGGATTGATAATTGCCCGATGTCGATCAATAGCGATTGCGGTCAGCGTGAACACGGATACATTTACGCTGACCGCCTGCACAAAGGGACAGAATGCACACATGAAGTCTGGCAAGGTCCAGCGCTGCAGGAGGGCGGCTTGGAACTGAAAATGAAAAGTATAACCGTTGGGTGATATTCTAAAACAGTACACTATATAATATTTGATATTTTGGGAAATTACAAAATGCAAAGGTCTGTCGCTCTCAGCGAATATTTTGTGCAGCACATTACACGCCGGAAATTAAATCGCCGAGAATGCCGTTTGCGCCAAAAGTAATTTCGATCGATATTTTGTCGGACTGATGCTTCTGTACCGCCAATTTCCTAAATGGCTTTAGCGGCGGTGGCGTCGGCGTCGGCGAAAATGTGTTGTGCTCGCCTTCCTCTGGAGCGATTTAAGTAATAGGGATAACAGGGAGGCCTGTGGAACGGAATGGCGATGATAATAATGGTGGGTGGAGGGCTGGGGTAAGGCTAACAGATTTGGGTTTGAATACATTACACTGTTTTGATGCTCACCTGAAACGGTATGCAAAACATTCCGATGATAACGTCAGCGAATGCCAAATTAGCAATGTACATGTTGGTCACGGTGCGCATTTGCCGGGTGGTGGCCACCACCCAGATTACCAGAGTATTGCCTACAATCGCTATTATGCTTATTCCGCCGTAGAACACTGACAGCAACGCCACTATCTCGGCCGGTGCTGAGTAGAGTTTTTCTGCGAAGCGAAAATTTAATGCAGGTTGTTTCAGCTCAGCATTGTTTTTGGGGGTATCATTGCGGATAAGTAATGAATATTTAGTTGCATTTGGATTTTATGCGGGGCAGGGGATACTAACCATATTCCTCTTCACCCAGAATTTCATCTGATGCAGCGGCATTAACAACAGGATATTCATCCATCGTTTTCGTGGCGGGGCGGCGACTCAAAATTGTACTGGCGGTGCGGTGCGGCTGCGTCCTCTGGCATTAAATTTTACTCAGTGTTGGATTAATCTGTAAATAAACGAGGAAATCCTTCATTATTCATCCTGACAACGTGTAATTCTATTGAAAGTGCAAAGTATTTGCATACGGTATGATTTACCAACAAGCTGTAAGCCAGACTTAGATTCGTATCTCATTTTCAGTGTAATAACAAAGAGAACAGGATATTCTCCCCGTGGGTAAAATTTCATGTGGATTCATTCCACTCCCAACAACTTTGGTGTAGCCTAAACATTTGCTTAACTATTTGTCCTTCCTTATTACTTGAGAAATAGCTTTTTCAGGAGAATACGTGGCCTGAAGAAAATGATTTTAGAAAACTTTTCAAGGGAACGAAATTTCCTTATTCTAAAACACAATTCAAATGAGGTGGAGCCACTGTGTGCCAGCTTAAATATAACCCCCGGCAAGTAATTTTTGTTTTATAGATATGCTCAGGCCACCAACCGCGGGCCATTTAAATTTTTTCGCCCATCTGCGCCATAATATATTCCAAAGCAACAAAATGATACAATTATTTTCCACGAAACGACAATGTTTGTATTGAATGCAACAGACCGAATCACTTTCTCATCCTCCTCCTACAAAGCCTTTTCCGCCAAACAGATTTTAGAAGCTATCACAGAAAATCCTGCGTAAATTCAACAGGACACTTTTCGGTTCTGCACGACCATGAGTGACATTTTAATTTGAAATTTCAAACAGAAAACCAAAATTGGTAGGCTTCGAATGTACTTAACTGGAATTTATATATCGATCTTGTAAGAATGGAAAAAATGTGCGTTCGTTTTTAAGCAGAAAATCTGTGGTAGAGTATTCGTGATAAAACGAATATTGGTGAATATTCCCTGGTGGGATAGCCGTGATTATTTTCCATTTTTCCTTTTCTCCTTCTGTCAACTGATGGAAAGTATTTTTTTTTTATTTACATTGAGTGTCCCTTAAAATAGCACTCGGTTATTTTAGGGCAACCTGAACTGTGTCGTGGATTTTTATTCAGTTCAATGGATAGCGTGAGACTTTTGAATTTGTAAAATTAGTTTCAGGAACACCCACTTTTATGTTTTCTAAAACTCGTCTAAAGCAGGCGCAGAGAAGTGGCATGTACTTGATTTTTGTTCTCCACGACAGAAAGGTTTTTTTTAAGTAAATTAACTCAATCAAATAAAATTCTGTTTTTAATTTTTCCTTCTCTTGATTCATCCGCCCGCATGCAAAGTCCTTAAATAGACTGTTGTGTACTTTTTTCAAAGCCTCTGTAAGCAACATTGGCAGCTAAAAATACGGTCACAAAAAAAAGACTCGTTATTCTTTATTTATTTATGCATTAGCAAGCTCTTATTACAATTAATTGAAAAAGAATTTTTTTTAAATCTCCAACTGGAAGAGCATAAAAGGATGGACATTTAATGAGTTTATGGAACCGAAACGAAGACGAATAGCTGGTTAAGATTTCTTTGGCCTAAGTACAGAAATCTAATAAAGGAACGGAAATCTCATGTAATTACAGTCGAATAAGGCCTCTAAGTCGAGTTTTCACGGCACATCAAAATTAGTTTGAGTTAGAGAATGGTTTTTGTATGAAAAATTGAGAATGGGAATGCCAAAATATGGCAAAAAAAAATTAAGTTGAAGGGAGTCGACTGTAATTGCATTCCGCCATGTATTTCTTAATATAAAATAAACCATTAAAATGTTCGTAGATATTTTAAACTAACACGAATATTTTCCATCACATTACAATCCCAATGACTTGTAAACGGGTGTATACTAACGAGTGACTATTTTTGGTTTTCTCATATTTCATCTCATAATACATCCTTCTGCCCACAACTGAGCAGCATAATTTTACTTAGAATAAGAGCTCATTTCCGGTCTCAATTATGTAAGACATACTCCTCCACCCACATAAACCCTCCTTGGTTTCAGTAACTATATCCCTTACGCTTCACAACTTCATCTCTCTTACATGTGTAATATATAGCCCAGCTTTACGATATGGTTCACAAATATTTGTTCCATTATGATTGCTGGTGCGTCTGTCTTTTAACGTTCGTTTGGGTCTTTTTTTTTTCTCTATTTTTTCCTTCAATCGAATGACCACAGATATATTTTCTTCAGGCTTAATTACACCCGTAATCTATTTGTCTTTATTAATCGTGTCAACAGAGTGTACAATTTCTGAATTGAGTTCATTCTTTTTGTGGGCATAGTCTCATTCAATAACACACTTTATGATGCAAATTATTTATTTTTGAATAAGGTGCTTGTATGTCCTGGATGTGATACTAATAGCACGTTGATAACAGGCTAAATATAGGTTGAGGCTTCGGTGTATCAAATAGGAGAGTACTTAAAGATAACTTCATAATTGCTGTTGAAGGTTTGTTCGAGTTTGGTTATCGAAAAATAACAAAGATGTGACATTCATCCATTTGCCTTTATATGCCCAAAATATCCTCAAATAAGAAACATCGCATATAGCTGCATATGCACACCGAGGAATCAATCATCCGGTTAACGACCCAGGTTTTGAAGTGCTTAACTAAACTCGTAAATTTAAAGAGGAAAATATTTCCTTTAATAAAATAATTATCACTCCTACACACAATCAGACTGATTTTGTCATAATTGCAACAATTAATGTCCCTTAAACCTCACTTAGCTACTATTTAGTAAGAAACTGTACCTACACCTTATTCAAAGAAAAAAACGTCTTTAATGATTCAATTGATACGTTGCCATAATTCTGTAACTACAGTTGACGGGAGATTTATTCTATTTCGAAGAACTTGATCCACCGATGTTGATTACATAAAATTAAACCGGAAGCCTGGAATTCGACCAATTCCAGTCAGAGTCAGAGCTGTAGTCAGGTGTCTGATCAAGGCCACTTACCCAAAAAGACATTTATTAAAAAAATGTTTTTAGCTACTAAATTGTAAAAAAAATATTTTTGAGAATCTTCTTTCCTTCCATTTGCTTAAAGCATAATTTTTAGGTTTTTTTCCACAGCCAAAATCATCCCGCGACCCGTTGAATGGACCCTTAGTGCTTGAAAATTAACGAATGAATGAATGAGAACAAAATCAGACTTTCTGAGAAAGTTTGTTATATTCTTCTGATAATACCTTTAAGTATTTTTCGGTTACTGTGTTTGTCATACTTAGCTCGTAGTTTTTGTTCCATACTGTCCCTTTTCAAAGCAAAACTATTTTAAGCCTCCAAAACAGTCTTTGAAACTCAAGTTCCAAGTACTCATATTGATCGATGCGGCTTTTGTGCTTTGATTGCACCAATCGTTCTACATATTGTGTGTACACAAAAAATTCTGGGTAATGAATGCTCTTCATTTTTCTTCATCCAAACCCACAAGAGACGAAAATTGTTTCTTCATTTTTTTCCTGTCTCCAGTTTGTTTCTGAGTAACGACTGTTTGACAGTTAAGCCATGGAAACCCAAGGCCCAGCAATAATCTAAATAAATGATACTAGGACAAATATAAGGCAACAATAGCCTTCACGCACTTACTTTGTACTCCTCCTCCTCCTACTCTTCCCTGTCTACTTTTCTTGATATTGCCTGCGCAAATTACCTTTGAGAATACCACGGTGGACTTGTTTGTCCACTTGACCATCAATAAAGTTCTAATTACCTACTACAGATCCGCTGTAATGCCACACCATTTGACTTCATCATGTAATTAATTGACGAACGCGGATTACCTTAATTTATACTACCACGTCTTTATGCGGCACAAAATCCACCACCACGCCCAGTCCAAAAATACCAGGTTCTGCGATGTCAGCAAATACGATTTATGGCTTAAGCAACCAAACGTAAGTTTCTAAATCACTGATTTCGATTTGTGATGAAATGGCTTTGGGCTTTTTGGTTAATGAAATTCATAAAATATCTTACAGATTCGAAAGCTGTCTGTGTCTTGGCAGGATGTGTGTGAATTGGCAGATTAAGCGACAAGTGAGACAGCTTCTGAGCGGTTTGAGAGGAGTCCAGTGAGAGGGAACCTATTTTCAAATTCCACCCATCCAAATGTTATAAATTTACAAAGAATAACAACACACGCACGCACGAAAGTCCCCTCCAGTGAACTGAAAAACTCCTCAAATACGCACTCGAGAAAAATGTGTTTTTGTTTTTGTTTAATTTTAATTAAAAATGCCCAATAGCCTGTTGTGTAAACTTGTTATCAATTTTTATTCAACGTTTTAATAGACGCTTTTCTTTAAGAATTCAATGAACATTGAAATCGGTCACAAAGTTTCATTACAGGTGTTCGTTTCGAATCTATTCGTCTATGTCTTTCTATAAATATTGCTGATATCGGAGAACTGACCAAACTTTGACGTCAATTTTTCTTTTATTTTTCATTGAACTTCGTCTTAAAGACAAATCACGTTCATTGCGATGGCGACTAACATTATATAGTTGGCTTGGGCTTAAAGAAATATTTACTTCGAAGGACATGACGCAACTGATTCGTCGCCACTTTTCAGCTATTGGGATTCATAATTAACTTGACTTGATGTTCATAATTAACTTCCACCTCCGCCGTGGAGTGAGTAAAGCCTCTTAAAGAATTCGTCTACCCATCGTCCTTTTCAGATTAGATCCGAACCACCCTTCTAAAGAATAATATTATTAGACATCAAGTGGAATAATGGTAATGGTTAAGGTTGTCAAACGGGAAAATAGTACGGCACTTTCTTCCTACTGTGACCCTCAGGTCGAAAAAATAACAACGTAAACAAATATTTAAGAAAACATATTTTTTTTTTCAATTCGGTCGTAGTCGTAAATGCAATCCAACACGCAAAATTATGGTTTCTAAGAAACTGAGGATATTCTTCAAAAGAGGCAGAACTTGAAAGAACTCATTAATTAAAAAACAATTTCCTTCTTTTGTCCTCTTTTGATTGAAAAAAAATTAGTCTAATATGAAAAATGAAACTTATGTTTTCTTTCAGGTCACAACATTTTTTTCAAATCAAAATTATGAGCTGAACCTTAAGCAATCAGTCACTTAAAAACTCGCTTATATTAACTGGAAAAACAATCAATTTAAGTGATATTAGGGTTCAGAGAAACCCACAACTTGATGGCAGGTGCAATAAATAAAATATCAATAGCTATTAAAAGCTTATCCCGAATACTTTACTCTAAACTCTTCGGTTTGGCGTAAATAACATTAAAGAGATTAAAAGAAAATTTAGGGGACACTGAACTGCTAATCACTTCCGTTAACGAAAACATTATCGAGAGGGTCGAAGTAGCTCGAGGATGTGATTATGACCAAAAGGGACTCCTTGGAATTTAATTAGCTTATCCTTAATAAAATTATCTCTACACAACGCTGCGCGTAAGAGCGTTATGGACTCGACTTGACTCCCTGACTGATGATTAGAAGGCCGGTACGACCGAAGGCAGGGGAATCAGCAACTTGGTAAAAGTTTCCCGTCACCGAAGCCAATATCGTGTTTCGGAAGCGAATTTTTAATTGCGTATCATTACATCGAGGATTGAAGGAATTTCAACAAATGAGATTCAACGTACAAGATTAATTTTCCAATCGCTGTGAAAACTCATTTGCACCGATGAGGTTTCATAGTAAATTAATTTACAAATTTAATCGCAGGAAAATTAAAAATTTATAAAGCGTTATTTACTTTTATCTAACAATTGAGTGGATTTTTTCCGCGTCCAGCAATGTTACGCATTCAATATAATATAATATACACATAGGTATGTTTTTTATTTCAAAAGAACCTTAAAAATAGAAAATACGGCTATGGTATGGTCACAAGAATACATATTGATTTTTAAGCAAACGAAGACGTGTCAATACCACAAGGAATCGTACAATGAACGAACTGGACACGTGTAAATGTTTCTTGTCGCCTGGTAACCTTTAGTCTTTAAGTAAGAAAGTTTGAAAATAAAAAATTTGACCAGAATGAAAAAAAAATGGGTCCTGGGGAAAACAGCGACTAATTTTTTGACTTTTTTTTTACCGAAATCATAAATCTGTTTCACAGAAGAACTGATCGTACCCAGGGTTACCTCATTAAACAAGCTTAAGTAATTTATTCTCCCATGCAAAATTCTGAATGGAAACACAGCAGGGAATATCGTGTGCCTCTTTAATCTGTTTGTTCGAAGCACGTGCTGGATACCACGTACCAAAGAGACCTTTGACAGAACAAAGGGGATATCTATTCACACATACTCAAGCTATGTGACATTGACGACTATCTGTAATGGATTCCATGTTCTGTGTAGCAGAGGGAAATCTCGTCCAAGTTATTTTTTCATCTAAGCGAGACGAATAATTTCACGGTGATGCTTCTTTGGGTTCATATTTCACAGTTTAGGAGCTGATGTTGAGTAGAAACTAATGCATCATCTTTTCATATCGTGCTCTAACCGCCAAATTATCTCGATTCTTTAGCAAAAATGAATTAATGATGCAGTTTCATAGTTTTTTCGATTGCGCGTCTTTCTGCATCATTGGTTTTTTAATAAAGCATTCGAGTTATAAATATCGGAGCAAACAAAATCTTTCGTAAGCGAAATATTTACACGTTTTTTGGCTCAAACAAAAAACAAAAAAACCTTTCTTGTAAAATGTTCATTTCGTCGATAATTTGGCGTTTAGGGTGCGATATTCTTCTAATTCACAAATTGTATCAACTGTTTATATCATATAAAAATTTATTAAAATCATTTGACAAATAATGCCATAAAGTAAGCTCTCATGCAGTGATAATTTTCCATAGCTAGCTGGCTTTTGTCCAGACGCAGACAAACAAGCTTATCATTAACTTTTATCTATGTTATGAAATCAGATACAACTCATGCACACTCAAATCTAGCGAGACAAAAAATAGATAAAAATTCAATAGCAAAATTCAAAAACAATAAACCAATTTCGCTAATTTCACCTCCGCAATGGAAAATAAAAAAATAAAAAAGCATTAAGAGTTAATTACTCTCCCAACGAACAAAATCACCAGACGTTGTAAAAAAAATTTCCGACAATTTCCAAAATAAAAAATTACGTATACGCTAGAGTACCCCAAATTTTTCCTACAATTTCAAAAAAATGAAAAAAAATTACATATACGCTAGAATAACCGAAATTTAAAAATCAATGCGATTCAATTAATTTCAAGTGCGGATATAAATTTTTCGTGACAATTCAATTACTCCGCCAAGCAATTCGAACACACCGTGAAACTCATCGACTGAATTATTAAATGGATAAACATTATCCATTGGTCTATTGAATTCAAAAGATTATGTTCGCAATTTCGAGGAAACGAAATCGAAATTTAACCACAACAAAGAATGTGAAGTGATGTGTATACTTTTATCTGTATTTGTATCTGTGTGTTTATCTATGATTTCCTTAGAAAAGTCACGCGTGAACCGTTTTTCATCATAGTTTATACATAAAGATCAGTGAATTATTCAAAAGTGTGTTTTCATTTAAAAACTGATAGCTTTTCCTTTTCTATGTAAATATTATTTTACACCCTCCCCATTGTCCTTGGCAGCAGAAGTTTTTTTGTTTGTTAAATAAACCAGGTAGCTTAGATAAGGGTTTTTTGGAAAGCAGTCGGCATGAAGATATCGAAAAGATGATATACCCTCGTCAGTTGGTCGAACAAAAAATGTTATCGAAAAGGTTCAGTCAATTAAAGGTTCGCATCACAGCAGAAGGTATTTTTCACATATTTTTTTTTTGTAAAATTTATGTGCTCCAATGATTTCTACATATTGTAGAATCCTGCCAAATGAGGAGGGGTGACAAGATTAGTTTTGAAAGGACAACTCCATGGCAATCATTTGAGTATTTTGAACTTGTGCAAGCGTACTGCCAGCCTCTATCAAGTTGTCACAGACGCTCGGTATGTAAATGCATTAATGTGATGAATAGAATCCTCAGACAGACAGAGAAACTTTCTTTAACTTAAAAAATTTAAGACTACATTTTTAAAAGACGACTAATCCCTTACACATAGTTACTAGTAAAGGTGTAATTTGAATATCTTAATTTCATGAGATAGTAAACTATGTTTCAAAAATAGGGATAATGATTTCTGTGTAGGCCCGCGAATTTTTAGGTGAAACCCTAAGCCTTACGAATAATTAAAATTTATAAATAGAATTCCTTTCAAGATGACTAGCGAAAATTTAACAATTTCGCTTCATAAAGAAAACGCGTAGAAGCCATTATAGATATTTAATGGCAATAAATTGTTCTTGAAATTCGATTTTATCTTAATGGCAGACCACAAATCAAATTGGACTAGTTAGTAAAGCTTACTCGATTTTTTAAAATTTATATATTTTTAGGTATCCTTTTTTCACAAGGCATCCCATTTATATAAATTACTCTCCCTTTCATTTTTAGTCCTAAAATTAATTCCTTAAAAGCAAGTCTATTAGTTTATTAATAAATTCTACATAATTGAAAAATGACAAAATTTTCCAAACTGTCAGAGTTTATTTTTAGAAACCGTGTCCCGAAAATAAGGACAAACCCTCATTACATTTGTGACACTCAACAGACAGTGGATCAATCAAAAGTCTTATTAAAAATGAAATTTACAGAAGGTTTAATTAGTCGATCTTATTACCTCTTCTTCTGCGCTTACATTCGAGATGTGAATTAAAAATAAATGAAAATAAATGTATCCATTTTCCACTGTGTTTTAAGTACAAAAAAACTTTATCAGCAGTAAAAACAAAAATTAGTTTCGCAAAAACCCCGACAGAAGTTTCTTCTGCACGAAATAGCAATTACAGAAGAACAAAATGGATCCGTTAATTTTCTTAAAACAAAATCCTCAACATACACAATTTATAAGAATCCAAGCCAGCATCAACTCGGTTTCCAGAAGCACAAACAAAACAAAAAATAAAAGCGAAACAATACTAATCCCCACCTCACTTCGTTGATCACAACATGAAATTAATTGAGGGTTAAAACGTACATAATTGACTCCATGTCTGCAAAATTATCTCGTGTGTTGACGTCCATACACATATCACTTCAAAGATCAACTCATTAAAACTCCAAGTCAAAGTCACTTATCCTTTCGAAATCCATTTCATCATATGTATGCCGTATGTGGCTAAGTCCAAATCCGAAACTTATCCTTTTCTGCTAATTAAATTTCCCACATACATGCACTTTCTTGTTATGGCGACTAATTTCGCTTTTTTCTTCTCACACACGCTCTTCTCGTTGACGACATGATGTATCAAATCGGCACTTGTTCAACATTTTTCACCAAGGACATGGCCCATTTACTGCCAATCCTCAATCCACAAATTTTTTTATTTTTGCAAAATTCCAATTTCTCGGCACTTAATTAAAAAACACAAAAAATGAAACCTAATTCGCGCTCTGGTTCTTCAAGCAAATAAACTCACGAAAAAATTCACATTTGAAGCACTGATATCCCGCCAAAGGAAAGAAACTCCTTGCGCTAACATTGGTCTTCACTCGGCGAACTCAAGAAACCAACTAAACACTCTGCCAAACTGGCAAGCCAACAAACAAGTGGTTGCCTTCAAGAGCTCGGTATACGGCGAGCATTTTGTGTAGATACTCACATTCGAGGGAAGGAATTTTGCGCCGTCAAATTGCTCCCTGAAGCGCGAAAGTACTCGTCTTCAACTGAGCAAGGAGCAAGGAGTATGGACTTCTCGTCCTGGTCCTCATGCTCGTGCTCCTTGCGAAAATGAGAAAATTTAATGAGTACAACGGAACGCGATGGCTTATCGTTGATAAGCTTTTGGCTTATCTTACACACCTGATTCTTAGAAACAAATTATTGTCGAAAATTATTTACAGGACATGTTTGTCTGCACTCATTATCTGCTACAGAAACAGGCATGTTGAAGTATTTTCCTGTGAACTAGCTCAGTTCTCCCGCCCGCCGAAAAAGAATCCGATAGGTTCCAGATAATAGGATTACTTTATGATGTCGCTGCTCGAGGAAGGGCTTAAATCGAACCGCGCTCGCACAATGGGCTATCGAGTTTTATTATCGTGGCATTTTTAAATGGAAAATAAGGTCGCCCTCGATTTATTTTCAGGAACACAACAAACCCATTTAATGGCTATTGTAGCGTGTGACCAACTTTAATCGAATCCAAATTGCATTAAGGGCGTCAGCGGGTAAAAATTCCAATTTGCCTCAAGTGTATAAGTGACAATGTGTGCCATCATGCGTTGGCCCACAATTTATTTTAATTAAAAATGGAAAACCTATTTTATCGGTGCCAGGATGGTGTAGTCCCATTATTGGTCAGTTTTTCGATTGGGGCACAAATTTACAAGTCATCATTTCTATAGAGAGATGCGCGTCAAATTGTTTCAGTGGTCAATCGGTTGGTCCGAAATGGTTGTGTTTGTGGTTGGAGGCTTTCGAAGCCCCCTCACTTTTTCGAATCTTTAAATTGGATCACAATTTTATGCAGTGTTTTTTTTTTCATCAATCCACATTTACATGTATGTGGCCAAACACAAATGTAACTCAAATGTTAGATATGTATAGCTTTCGGGTATTGTGCTGTACTATTTCCATTGATCCCTGGGTAGGCGGTCTTTTTGGGAAAATCTGAAGGAAATAATTGACAGCAGGGGCAAAAGAAAAATGTTTTTTTAGAGCCTCGCATGGCCTTACTGAACATGCGAATAATTCGAGATATTCACTCGCTCCGGGGAATGCTTTGCCTTTAAAGTATTTTTGTCGCTTTCTTTTTTGATTTCCTTCCTTACAAATACAATGTCAGCTGGAAAAATTTAATTGAATATAAATATCAATGAATTGAGGCAGATTTATTGTGCGCGTGTCGATAAATTACATCCAGTGGTAAGTCGCTAATAATTTAAATAAATAATTGTGAAGCAAGTTACCATTTCCCTACTTTAAGAGACTTAAAGCTGAACACGGAATATAAGACATCACTCAACATGAGGAAAATTAACATATGTAAGCATCAGGTGGATGATATAATTCAATTCAGGACGCTCCGACGTTTCTTAGCAATGATATAATTTAATTCAAAAGCTTCACGTTTTCTTAGCCCATCTCTAGACAAAAGCCGGCAATATCAATCAACTTTTCAAAATAGCATATGCCACAAGTGTCTTCCATCATACTTCTGCTCACAAAAAAAACACACGCTATGTACGTAAAGACAAATTTGATTACCCAAATGAAATTGACGAAATTTTTGAAATGTCTCTGACACACTCACGGCACAGCTACAAATTATTTCAAACGTACTCTCCTACTCAACAAAAAATTCTCCTCTATTATCCGCCACTTTTCCTCTTCTCTAATTCCAATCTCTGGTGAAAACGTTTCCTTCTCACACAACATGGATACACATGTATTTTCTGTTTGCCAAGAAAGATGTTGATTTTCGAAGGTTCATATATTACATCGCATGCTTACTGCTGGCTCAAATTTCCATTCGGCACTCACGAACTCAATCCACGCTGATGCCAATATAATTTCATATGACTTATTGCAACGCCTAACGGAATTATACTAATTCCACAATGATATATGAAATGACAAATTTCTTCAAATTTATGTGCGGATTTTCAGTTGCTTAGGACTTTTGTGAAAACAGTTAGTTCCTAACATTCTCTTGGTTTGTGCTATTTATGTTTCCTGTCAGTTGAAAAATTTGTACAATAAATAAGAAAGTATTATTTTTTATAAGAAAAACTTGCGGACAGAAAATAGTGTTAACGACGCTTTTCGTTCAACCAACAAAATAAAAAAGTACATATGCAAGAAAATGTTTTATATTTTTAATAATATCAAACGCAGAAAAACAAAAGAACCTCTCTCTTCAAAAACGGCGGTTGGAAAACCCAAAAGTAGCAATTCAAATTTGACAGCCCTCCTCTGGGGTGCGTTCGGGCTGTCCCCCTTGATGGGCGCATTCAGTTGACAGCTCGGCCCTTCCTGACGTGGAGTCGTCTCTGACTCCCAAACCAACTTCGTCGTCATCGTCGTCACCAAGCTCCGGCCCCAGCAAACACCACGGCTTCATTTTGTCACTCGTCATCACCGTTGAGAACCTTCGTTGTTGGCGACCAGTTTCTATCCCTCCCAAAACATACCGATCCTGTCGGAGGCACTTTTCAACGATGTACGGTCCTTTGTACTTCGGCTCCAACTTATGGGATTCACCCGTGGGCGAAGGAACACTTTCCACTACTACGAGATCTCCTTCGTTATACGTTGTAGGCTTCTTGTGCTTAGCGTCAAACCTCAATTTCCATCTCTCCTTCTCCTCGTGAATTCTTCGAGATACATCCACGCGTCGTTGCTGCATGTCAACCGGCTCAAGATCGTCCGCCCCGTCCTGAACAGCGTTCAAGAAATGGTTAACACCGATATCCTTCAGCTTGAAATCGAAAATTATTTCGTTCGGACTGTATCCTGTCGTGGAATTCCGCTGTGTATTGATCGACCATTGTAGCTGCCGTAGCCCTAGGTCCCAATCACTCTGATTATCGCTTGATGTTCGAAGATACTGCAGAATGCTTTGGTTGAGTCTTTCAATTTGCCCATTGGCTCTCGGCGTGCGCACGGCGGTTCGTACGTGTCGAATCTCATTATCACAACAAAAGGTTTCGAACTCTTTCGCCGTAAAAGCTGTTCCCCGATCGCTAATTATGACGTCTGGTAACCCAAAATAAGCTGTAAGTTCATTGAGCATTTCGATAACGGGCTTCGCTTTTGTGTCTCTTACCGCTTTGACTATCACGTATTTACTAAACGCGTCGGCAACGCCAATAATATACACCTTACCTCGTCGACTTCGTGGAAATGGACCCAAATGGTCAATGTGAATGGTCCTGAATGGGATTGGAATCACATCGACGACGTGCGTTCTCCCTTCAACCGCTCCTGGCGCCCTTTTGTGATAGCAACACTCGATGCATGCGGATATATACGATTTTACGAAGTTCCGCATTCGCCTGAACCACAAGTTCTCTTGAATCCGCTGCAGAACTTTCTCCACACCGAAATGGCCCATGTCGTCGTGGAAATGTTTTACAATTCGCCACCGCACAGCTGATGGGACGACTAGTTTTAACCTTTCATTCTCTTTCCGGAATAATCGACCGTCCTTTAAACTAAATTGTTGCCGTAGCTGCACGCTGCCAACGTTACCCCCATGTTCCTTTAATGCCTCAACGATAGAAGCCAGTCGTGGATCTTGGTGTTGCATACTGGCAATCCAATCGTCCCGTGAGATGTTGACTCTCATCACAAGAGCAGCAACAGTGTCGGCTTCCTTCGCAACTTCGACAGGCATACGGCTTAGCGCATCAACATGCGCCATTCGATTGGCACTTCGGTGGACCACGGTAAAATCAAATTCCTGCAGACGCAGCCACCATCTAGCTACGCGAGGAATGAGCGAGGACGTTGCCTTAATCGCACTCACAGCAGAGCAGTCCGTGAAAACTGTGAATTTTCTACCCAAAAGATACATGCGGAAGCGTTCCAAACTCTCGACTACTGCAAGCACCTCTAGTTCGTAACTCGAATATTTTGACTCGGCGGGCGTACACGCACGGCTATAGTAGAAAACAGGTTTACGTTCAGCAGATTCACTCACCGCTTGAAATAATATTCCAGCTAGTCCGCACGAGCTGGCGTCTGTGTGCACTTCGTGGATCTTTTGTGGATCGTAAACTTGTAGGATTGGTTCGCTGCACAACATTTCCTTAAGTCTCCTAAATGCTTGCGTCTGCTCAACTTCCCAACAGAACGGAGATTCGATTTTCTCTTTCTTTAACATCGACGTCAGTGGTTTGGCGATAATTGCAAAGTCTTGAACAAATTTTCGAAAATAACTCACCATACCCAAGAACCTTCTCAATTCGGTGACGTTGGTGGGTTGCGGAAAATCGTCGATCGCAATTGTCTTCTCGCGGCCAGGCTTGATTCCATCCTTCGTCAATCGATGCCCCAAGAAAGTTATTTCGGTTGCCAGGAACATGCATTTGCTAATGCGGAGCGTTAGACCAGCGTCTTTCAGCCGCTGTAAGAATTCCTTCAAGCTACTGAGTCCCTCCTCCACACTGCGACTCGGGATAATGATCTCGTCGACGTAGCTGAATGCTCTGCCCTTCATCGGTGCGACGAGTTTGGAGATTGCTTCGTAAAATGTGCTTGGTGCATTCACTAGGCCAAACGGCATCCTATTGAACTCGTAGCGACCCGAGTGTGTGATAAAGGCGGTGTAATGTCGGCAACCTTCGTTGATCGGGATTTGGTAATAGCCCGACATCAGATCTAATACCGTGAAATAACTCTTTCCCGCGGTCATTGAGAGAATTTCTTCCACCGTCGGCATTGGATACGGCTTCTTTAAAGTGATGGCATTTAGCGAGCGGAAATCAACACACATACGGTCCTCTCCTGAGGATTTTTTTACCAGCACGACAGGTGACGAGTAGGCAGACGAACTAGACCGAATCACTTCATGCTTCAGCAATTCTTCGACGACATTGTCAATTACCTCCCTCTTCGCGAAAGGCACACGATACGGTTTTTTTTCTATCGGCGTATCAGATGTGAGCGCAATGTTCATGGTGATTGTGTTGCATAAGCCTAGGCGGTCGAGTGTCTCACCAAAACACACAGAGAACTCATTAATAATTTCATGCAGCTTCTCCTTTCCGTCTGGGGGCAATCCGTCTCCCGTCTTTATTTCCCTTTCGGTAAACTCCTCGAGATGGCAGTTTTTTTTTCCGATGATAAGACGCCGATTCTTTTTGCAAAGAATGTCGTTCCCGAGGAAGAGAGGATACGGCATCAACTCATCTTGAACGACCAAGAAGCAGTGAGCCGCCTCTTCCATTTTGTCTACGTGTATTGGTGCAACAACACAACTGTTTCCACACCACTTTCCTCCGGCGAATCCATTTAATGTGAATGGGTCATGTGGCTGAATTTCCCCTATTTCTCGTGCCAGCGAGTACCGTATGAGTGAACGATCGCTGCCAGGGTCAACGAATGCCTGTACGGTGTGGTCGTTTATCGTCACGACCTTCGTTCGGTTGCTGTGGACATCTTTTTCGTTTGAAATCCTTAAGACGTTGCTTTTTACATTTGACGTTTGACCTCGTTCTGGACAGCTGATTTCTAAATGGGTTGTTCTCCGGCAAATATTGCATCGCGGTTTCTTCTGCGGCTTCGTGCAGTTGAGAGATATGTGTCCGGCTTCGGAGCAGTTATAGCATATGACCGGGGATGTGGACTGTCTGGTTGAGATGGTGGATTGGCTGACTGGTGCGGTGTCTCTTCTTGGCGGGCCGTTGTGTAGGTGTTCGAATTGCGGAGTGTTTTTCCGTGGTTTGTTGGCTAATAGTCCTGTTGGACGATTGGCAAAGAAACGTTCGATTGTGTTACGCATATCGTTTAATTCCGTGAGGTGCGTGGCCGCTAGTGCTGTTTGTATTTCGTTGTGATTGATTCCGCAGCGAATATACTTTATGATAGCTGGATCGCTCAGTCGGTGTTTCTGTCCAAGGGCTCGCATGCGATAAAAGTAGTCGATGACGTTTTCACCCTGCTTGCGTGTGCTTGAAGACATTCTGAAATGGATGTCTGCTTCGTTTTCGTTTTTACCGAAATCTGCTATCAGTCGTCGGGAGAATTCTTGCCAGGAGTGTATTTCGCCTAGCAGTGAATCTGACCACTGCTTCGCCGGGCCTCGCATCTTCGTTTGTGCGACGTAGAGTACGGTTTTTTCGTTCCATGCGTATAGCTGGATGAGGGTATTGATGCGATCGACGTACTGTTCGGCTGTTGGAGAGAGCTCCTCCGACGGATGGTATTCCGGAATGAGATTTTGAATCTCCGTTGCTGTTGTTGAGGGTGGCGTTGGCGTGAAGGTTGACGTTAACGGTGACGACGGACTAGCGTGTGTTGCGTTTTCAGTGGTGGCTGTTGGCGTGAAGGTTGAGGTTAACGGTGACGATGGACTAGCGTGTGTTGCGTTTCCAGTGGTGGCTGTTGGTGACGACGTGGACCTGTCGGAATTCAAAGTGGTTAAAAGAGTGACAAACTGTTGAGTCAAATTCTCCACCGCCCTTGTCAACTGCTGCATGTTTTGATCGGGGCTGTCGGCGTCTTCGTAATTTTTTTCCATGTTTTCCAGTTCGTTTGCGTCGATTTCGTCTGATTCGGAGTGACCCAATATACGTGCCAGCAATTCCGCTTTGCGACCGCGTGTTGGCAAATTGTGCGCTTCTAGTATCGCTTTCAGCTGGCTCACTCGGAGAGTGTCGATCTTGATGGATGGCATTGTTCGGATCGATTTTAAGGGTATATATCGCACTTCTGAACTGTTAACGACGCTTTTCGTTCAACCAACAAAATAAAAAAGTACATATGCAAGAAAATGTTTTATATTTTTAATAATATCAAACGCAGAAAAACAAAAGAACCTCTCTCTTCAAAAACGGCGGTTGGAAAACCCAAAAGTAGCAATTCAAATTTGACAGCCCTCCTCTGGGGTGCGTTCGGGCTGTCCCCCTTGATGGGCGCATTCAGTTGACAATAGAAACAAGTGAAAGGTTTATAACCAATTTTATTGTGCAAGCAAACAATTCGTGCAATTTTTTTTTGAAAACAATTTTCTTTTGAAATCAAATGTAATATAATTTGTAAAGGATCTATCGTTTTTTATCAGCACAATGGGCCAACAAAAAGCCTACGTTTAATCATTAAGACCTTTAATTTTGCATTGAAACATTCCAATCCATATTCTGTTCAGCTTTTGCTTTTGCGTCAGTCATTTTTGATACAAAAAAAAGTATTTTCGAGTAAATCATGGAAGAAATAGTCGTCTTGACTTAAATTCTAATCAATGTAATCCGAAAAATCTAACACTGATCAGTTGCAAATTATAAATTGTTCACTTAAAGAAATCTTAATAAATGCAAATGAATTTCAAATAATCAAAGGCGACAGTCATACAGTCAGACAGACAGACGGACACTGAAGTGATTCTATTCGTTATTCCTTTGGAATGAAACCCTATAAATTCTTCAAAAACTATGTTTAACAAAACCTCAAGGCATCGATTTTCGCCACTAAAAACAATTCTCAAAAATATGAACGCAAAACCATAAATGATACAACTTTGGAGAACAACCGAATAACATCCCCGTAAACTGGGCCTAACTCTACGCAATAATCCAAGAAAAGCGGAAAATAATTTCACGCGGAAACCTATTAAATTGTTACTCCTTATTGCTCTAAATAAGGCATAAGCTGAATCCCATTGCGAACAACATAATTGCCTGTAATGCCAGTAAGTGATTATGAGTTTTAAGTGCTTCCAAAAACGCTGCAGTCAAGTTGTGACAACCGCCATAAAAATCCCACTCCAGCCTTTTCTACACAAACACCATTATTTCGTAATTCTCTTTCGTACAATTACCACGTTGATAAATTAATTCAAATTACACAAATTTTCGTTATCACTTTTAAATGATACCTCCGCACCTTCCTGAATATTAATTTTCTAATGTTGAGATTACCAGACCTTTAATTCGTGACAAAAAAAAACAAAAAGAAAAGAAAACCACCGGAAAAATTGCACCCGGAAGAATTCCCACAAAAGAAAATTTATTCACGACATCAATAGAAAATTTAAGCCCTAAACGAGCAAACAAAAAATCACTTGAGTTCCATGTTTGCAATATTGTGGTGCAAAAAGTTCAAAGGGTGAGATTTTGTCAAGCAGACAAGAACAAGGATACTCCATTGCTCAGAAATGAGGATTGATTTGGTCCTTGGAGTGAACTCACTAGCTGTGTTCGCAAATATCCCTTTCTGACCGACAAGTGACGTGCGTTTAGGCTGGAGAAAGTAAATATTTTCATAGTGCTAATGCCTCATGACAACGAATGGCGAATGGTGGATTGTGAATGGAGAATGGAGGATGTTTTATTCGTCCTTCAAGTGTTGACTCGTTGTAGGGTAAACAAATCGCTGTATTTCACTCATAATAATTCTGATAGGAAACCACAAGAAAAATCTGTTCGATGTATTTGAATACATCCGTCCATCAAACAAAAATTTCACTTGACTTTAAATACTTTTCTTGGAAAAGTAAAAGAAGACGACAAACCACAAGATTGATGGCAGTCGAGACAGTATCAGCACGACATCGACGATGCTTAAAATTAACTGCAGGACTAAGAGGTTAACGAGAGTTCAAGCTCGCCAGACTTCAATAACGCCGCCGAATAAAAGACGCATCATTTCCGACTTGTGACTTTAGAAGGACCCGAAAAGACCGTCCCGTCAGATGTTGTCATTTGCTTTATCAAAAGTTCAACCCCAATCAATAGTCACTGTGGTAGATATTGAATATTTTTGAGTTCATTGTTCACAGATCTTTTTCCGATAACAATGCATGAACAGATATCACGAAGTTCATTGCCCAGTTTACATTGGGTAAAGAAAAATTTACTGAAACGAGAACACAGAAGAATTTCTCATCACCTACTGTGCCATTGAGAGCCATTGTAATTCATAAGTACAACTCGGTAACCCAGTCCAAGGTGTCCCTGAACCTTTAATCCAACCTAGCACAGAATGTCTGCACTTTATTCACCACCCTGAAATGCGAACGCCGCCTTTAAGGAAAGAATACATTCTTGGAGCAGGGAACACCTTTACAGAGAATGAGACGCACTTCACAGACATTTTTTTTACGGCTTTCATTCAATTGAATTGCGAACTAATCGGATATCTAGACATCCTAATAAGCTCCCAGTAAAATGTAAATTTCAAATCTTTATTAAAATCACTAGATGACGGACAAGATTTATTTCAACAACACGCCATAGTTTCCATTTCCTCATCATCGACGTGATTAGGCTCGAAATAATGAGTTTTCTCTCTAATGCCATTACTGAAATCGTTGAGCTAGGTTAATGTCCCCAGGGATGGTTCCAGTGAATAATACAGTTGGCAAGATTGTGAAGACTCGCTTGTAAAAAAAAAAGAATTGATTGGTCAGATAAAGGAAGACGACCGAGTAAATCCTCAAGTAATTAGACCTAATTGGCGAGCTGTTCAACCCACAATACACTTTTCTGAAGAAAGTTTTAGTTCCTCATCATCAGGTTCTAATGAATTTGGAAATTTTAAAAAGAATTCAAGAGAACACAGAGTGGGAATTAGTATGCAAAGAAAAACAACAAAATGTCCTAAATGACCAATTTTCCAGAGAAGAAAGAAGACTGCTCAAACTGACCAGCATTAGTCAGAAAACCTTGAATTTCTTATTTGTGAAAAGAAAATTGTTTTGAAGGAAACTTTACGTATTCACCTTTAATTGGCGGTTTCCAGACCTGGCGATAGAATTTTACAAATATTTGCATTCATCAACTTCATCTTCTCCTTAAAGCTAACAAAGAATTTGAGTATTTAGTCTGTTTTATCTTCGCCAGCTTCTTCTCCACTTTTGACAGATATTTCTTAAACTTTCTAGAAAAAATAAAAACGAGAGATAACCTTTACCATGAAAGTTTAATTCCGCTTGTACATAAGGGATTACCAAACCCCGTGCGGGTATCCTTTTGTAAGCAAAAACTTTTAGAGGTAATTTCTGCTCTGGAGCAGCAGAGTTGTGTTGTGTTCTTATAAATCGTGTGTTTAGGATTAAATTTCTTTCTCTGTTTCCTGGCTTGGAATATGCATACAGGATAAGTTCATCAAGTTGGAAACAATATAATTTATTTGTTGTGGTCATTTACGTAAGTTGGACACGTCTTAGAATTAAAGCTTTGCTTGTCGTGCTCTATTAAACTCCGCAGTTATCTGATACCGCCTTACCTTATGGATCCCACGCAGCATAACAACCGCACCACAAGCACAAGCACTATTACCATCGTTCCTGCATCACCACAATCAGAGTGACAGCAGAACTATAATCATTACCGGCGTCGTGGTCGCCATACCGCCGTCGTAGTTAGGCAAAAACTTCACGAGCACGAGGAAGGTCTGAATTAAAAACCATCCCAGTTACCGTGGTTATTCATTTCCACGTGTATTGAACTGTGTTTGTGGCGCGGGATATTCGAGGTATTTATGGAAGCATACGTGTGTTGTTAAATAACGCCAGGAGATCAGCGACCTTCCTAGTTCCTGAACACTTTTGGCACGTATTGAACTTCGAACGAACCCTGTTGGATGGGGTGTCTAAATATAGAGCGACACACACATGTGTTGCTGTGGTCTGTGGTCACAATAAATACTATTTTTCGTCCTTTTTTGGAATTCAGGTGTGCCAAAAACTGCTCTTTACCCATTTCAACTTTTTCTAGCGTAAAAAATTGATAATTGATCAGAACACTTAGGAAAATGAAGTCCTGTGGCAGATTTCTACGAAAAGAAAACTTGGAACTTTGCTTAAAATGATTTTTGCGATTTGCTGACATCAGAACATATTTTTATGACGCATCACAATGAACGCAGACATATGCATAAATCAATTCATGATATCATTTCAAATGCTTCACACTCTGTAGTGACATCGTAATATGTTAATCTGCAGAAGGACCTTCACAATTCTTCACGTCAACATCTCGACTCCTGCACTTGATTCATGGAAATCAGGCATCGATCTCTTCGCCATACCACCGCATTTCGCCCATTCAATTGGAGAACGTGTCTAAAACATGAACCATTTATGATCCCATCATTAATTTGAAGATTTATTTTCACTCAACAAGTCATTTGAAATGATTCGATGGCTTTTATCGAAAGACTCACCTCACGCTTCTGTCATTTATATCATCCGGTCATCAAAATTACCAGGACATGTTCAAATTTCGGCATGCGTTCGACCGTGGTGGCGAAAAATGTTCGCTTTCATTTATTTGGGAAATGTAAGATAACAATCCGATGACGCTTATTCTTTCGTTCTGATGGATGATTTTCTTTTTTTTTATGCTTTGCTGCTTGACAATTGAATGCTATCGGAATAATTCGGAAATAAATGACAGACTAAAATATTTCTATGTTATTGAGTCAATTTCATCGTTCCGCTTTGAGTTCTTTTCCTTTCGATTGTGGAGTCTCTTATCGAGAAAGGAAGAGAGCGGAAGCTACGTGCTTTCTGGGAAAACGAATAAAGACGAGAGTAACGAGGCATATGTAATGGATCGGAAAACATTTGAAACTTTCTTTCTTAAACCTTTGAAACATTCGTCTTTTATATCGAACTACAGAGTATTTATGAAAATGTTATCTAATGGAAAAAAGGTTTAAAGACTTTGAATTCTGTTCGGCAAAGCTAAGACTAATTAGTTTTTTATTAAATCGCATATCAATACAAAAAGGACAACTTTATTGTTGGAGATTTTTTGTGAATAATCAAATAGATTGTTACAATTGCGGAGGCTTTCAGAATTTAAATTGCAAGCACAAGCAAGTGGGCTTAATTGATTTTTCGACAGCTAAATTTCCAGGAAAGGAAAATTTTAACAACCAGAAAAATCATTTTCAATCAGTGCTCAGCATTCATTAATCTAAGAAGTGGTCTTTTGTTTGCTTATTTCACCCTTTCCCTAATAGCCCGCAGATTTAATGTAGCTATTCTTGTTGAAGACATTACTCGTTGAAAAGCACGGGAAAGGGAATTGTTTTCTAACTTTCTTTTCGGATGCTTCCGCTCTTTTCTCATTCCTTCCCAGAATCCAAGAAAATCCATTGAATTCCGAAATAGTGTTGTATTTTTATTTTCAGCTTTTTATAAATAGACACCTAACCTCCCACAGTTAAATAAATTCGATTCGTGATGAAAAGACTGTTCTTCCATTTTGATGTCATTAACACCAAAGCGACATCTATTAAATTTTCTTACATTTTTCACTGTTCTCTGTCTGTATGTCTTCATCAATCCTTTTTCAATGGATTAAGATTGTTTTATTGTCCTCAGGACTTAATCCAACTGCTCAAAGGACTTTGTTCTTTTCAGATTCACATTTCAAAGAGCATTTTTTCTGCTTCTTTTCACTTTATTCGTATCCCCACCCACGTACTTATGGGCTAATAGCTATGTGCTGCGTTTTTTGCACACACTTTACCCTGCTCCCGGCTGTTAATTGTAATTTAATTCAAGTAGGCAAGCAACTAGAGACAAAAGTAAGAGAACCAAAATTGACATCGAGGGGGAGGAAAGCGATGTTGCTCCTTCGAAATTTGTATTTATAGGACATTAACTTCAATTAGGCTGAAGAAACCCCAAAAAGTTCTCATAATACTCAACAAAGAATCAACGTTTTTGTATGGTGTCAATGGCTTCTGTGTGAAAGAGGCAACCAAAACATTTGTGTACATGAGAATCTAAAGGGGTTGTGGTAAGCAAAACATTAAGTCGGTAACAAGAAATCTTACAAATAAAGACAGTGTTTGAGTTCATAATTAAGTGGAGTTCCTTTTGACCCAATTTGTAATGGAACTCTTATTTAAATTGGAATATGCTTATGCGTTGTACTTTAAGTGGTGAATTGATAAGTAAGAAAACAAGTAGCAGTTGTTCTTTTCGTTTAACTCAATTTACACGAACAAGTTATTAGAATTACTGGAACTAATGGAATCTTTAAATAGGTAACAATCAACCTTTCAAGAGACACTGATTGGTTGTTACTTTTTCTTTTACAGAAGCTTTTCTATCTCATAATACCAAACGTCTACCTTTCCGAAAACGCATCAAATGCGTCAAAACAATTTGATAAAATTTAACAAAACTTTGTATGTTTGGTGGTTAATTGGAAAAACCAAATATTTGTAAACCATTAAACCATTCACCAGAAAAATAAATTGTTCTTAAGAACATGGTTCTGCCTCATTTTTTAAGGTTTTAAATGAAGAAACGTTTTAGTAAATATGCCAGAAAATCAATTTTGGAAACCAAAGATTATTTTAAGTGTACATCTGGATAAAGTACTTTCTTTTCAATTCAGAGAACCTCAATCAATATCACAGGTAAACACATTTACAGCATTAATCTTTGACCCTCACTATAAAAGAAAATTCGTTGGAAACAGAAAACAATTTATCGGTTGCCATTTTCTTATAATGACCTAAGAACCCCCTTTTGGTTTGAATCATGTCAAGGATCCAAAGCCAAACAATTTAAATGGCTCAACTTCTTACAGATAAGGTCCCTGACACACTACACGCATTGACCTTTATTTTATTTATGTTCAGTAATTTCAAGTGTTCTCGTATAGTTTTCCAAAATGAACATTCTGAATTATGTGAAGCATATTTGAATCATGAATATCTTTTTTTTTCCCCACCAATCCCATTTGAAAAGATAAGCCCAAAAGTTAATACACCACAAATTACCTTATTTTCACTCTCTGTGTAATAAATCCTAATCGTATGCACGTGCCTCCTAAATATACAGCTTGGTCATCCTTGTTTTTATTGAAGGAATAAACTTTTCTAATTTGCATATTGATAATTTCCATGAAATGGGGCAATCACTGGCTTTGTCTCCTTAGAGATTTCAGCAGCCCAGAGGCTGGGAATGTGTGATGTGCTAACTTCGAAAGACGCCCCAGAGATATATGAATGAGTTAATTGGATTAGTGGCTCTTAAGCATTGTCCGATAACCGAAAGCAATCAGTGATTAGCAATCTTCTTTAATGGATACCAAATGTGTTAATTTATAATTTGATTAGAAAACTTTTTGAATTAATTAAGTAATAATGTATGTGGCTCCTCTTGTTTAAAGAGAAAATTTACATTTTTTTCGTTTAAGTAGTCATGGGGACAACGTACTCAGAAGGGTTTTGGGCGTGCCTGTTCGAGTGGTTTTATGAGACACATTCAAGTGTTGCGTGAATTGTGTGGTATCATTTTTTAAAGATTTTTCCTTTAAAAAATGTGCCAGACCTTTGACTGAGATCAACGAGAATCCGAAGAAAGAAATGAACAACCATAAGCTGTTCTTATTTAAGAAACATTTTGTGTTACACACAAACGTTTCCCTTAACGAAATCTGCCTTCCCTATTAAATGAATAACATCGCACATGGTACCAAGACCGCAAAAATATCATTTGTAAATACTTCACGGACAATTATCAACCATTCAATGACTACTTCTTTTACTAAGAACCCTCATAATCAATTTCCAAGTACTTTGAAAAAAGAAGCAATCTTTAAACACCTTTGACATTTAAGTACCACCTTAACAACCGCCAAATGAGCGAGTGGGAAATTATGAGAGACGTGATATCTCTGACTAATGAACGTTCTGTACCACAAATTCACAACGTTTCCTCACAATCATTAAAGTCTGCACAAGCACACAGAAACATAAATCTCATTATTCTACACGAACCGTTTTAATTCCGACACATATGTTCACATGATGGGATCACCTACAAGTACATTCATTCCAAGGGCTTAAGAACAACAACTTTAATCGGATAGAACACGTCCTTTCACTTGCCTATTGTTAGTACTGCCTCTTCTTAAATTGATTAAATTTTTACTTCTTACGTGTTCTCTTCTTACATCTTTCTTTGCAAGAAAACCTTCAACTTCTTTACTGTCCTTCAAGAAACAAAAGGCAATGAGCGAAGTGGAGATATTTGAAAACGACCCACCAAAAAGTATTTGAGACATGACCCCAGTCCTTGAGTTAACCCTTCCTCAACACTAACCCTGTTTGCTTTGAATTTTCGTTGGCTTAAGTCGATAAAGTGAAAATGAACGCCTAGTAATTGTGTTTAGGAAAAATGTGTCCAGACAAATTAAAAAAGGTGCCAGCGGACAGTGACAAATTCGTGTGCGAAATTCTCCTCAAACCGTCCTAAGGAAATATTTGCATGCAAAATGAAGCGTGGCTTGGTTTGACGAAAAAAAAAAGTCACAATTATCTCAGATTGTTACTATTTAAAATGTTACACACTAAATGAAAAAAAAAAAAACGAAGGAGGAAATGTTGTAGTGCACGACAACTTGAATCCTTTTTTTTTGTCTTTGGTTGAATAACTAGCAGTATGGCTGTCACTCTTCTGAAACTATACACACAGTTTTGAACACATCAGCACCATGTTGTTGTTAAAAATGACTGCAGTAATACCCATGTCACTGAAAGTAGCCCATTGAAATTATTAACGATGTAACTTAAGAATAACGCAATAGAATGTGAAGTTTCATCAAATAAACACTTTTAAACTGAAGAGAGGTTAAGTTTACAAAAGAAAACATTAAACATAATACACGATCAAAGACTTTTAGAGAATGCTATCAAATTACGGAAATGCGACACATTTTAAGTCTGGTCACGTCGAAAACCAACTGAAAAGTCATGGTAAAGCATTTAACGAATTTAATGGCTTCCTAAAGTTTTCAAGAAAACTCATCAGAATCGTGGAAAAGCACAGTTGATTTAACAGAAGGAAGTTATCTCGAAAATGTTTTTTTTTATGAAAATAATTGAATTACACTTTAAGTTTGAGTGATTTCCGGTAGTAAACTCCGTCTCATTTGGTTGTATTTTTAACAAGAAAAACACGAAAATAGAAAATAATAAGCCATAAATAGAAATCGGATGTGGCGTGACCTAGAAATAATTCCATGCAATTTTTTTCTTGACTAATTCATATGTTTTATTTTAACAATAAACCAAAAGCCACTATAATTGTATGTGACGTGAATTTGGGTTTTTTTTTAGCTATTCGAGTTTGATACCTCCTCACACCGCATCCAATTGGTTGACACGCTCAATGCTTAAAATAACAACAAACTGTCGTCTCCTATCAAGCAGAAATCTTTATGCCTCCTTTTATCGGCGACAGTTTGTTGTTATGTGGAAAAAAAATACTACGGTTTTAGTTTCTTAATCCTTACACGCTCTGAGTAAAACCAAATTTTACGTAATATATTTACAAAAACATAGAACCTAAAGTTACTAAAATTATTTTTTTGTTTATTTTGTTTGTCGTTAATGTACAATGCATATATGTTATCGTATTAAATTTGTTTATTACATCAAGTTTTCCATCTGATTTAATCTTTTTCAGGAGTTTTTAAAAATTTAATCAGTAAGTTAATTGCTTAACAACAGGGATTTAAATTAACTCGCATAAAATTATCGCCCTACTAAGTCACTCAACCCTCGATGTTGTCGACCTGTGCTAAAAATCGATTTTGCGTTAGATGTAATCGTTATTTGTTTTTCGCTTCGGTGAACTTTTGATCATAATTAAATGTCCTATTTAAAAAAACAATTTCTTTTGGACGAAAAAAAAGCGTTTTAGTTTTTGTTTTTCTTTTCATTTCGATTCGTTGTTCAGATAATTGAATTCAGATTGCAAATTTTAATTCAAATATTTTCAAATTCAGCGACAATAACCTCGCAGACGTTCATTTTATATGCTTTGCTGAGTTTTTTTTTTTTTTCTCTCTCTATCCTGTTAGGACTAGAAAAGGAATTGCGGTTCAATGGAGATTTTACGGGGTGTCTCTGTGACACACTTAATGCACAGCTGTCTAAAGGTTGCGTGACGTTTTGTGGTAGATAATTATCCGTCAGATACAGAAAGAAATAAGATA
Source organism: Syritta pipiens (assembly GCA_905187475.1). Classification (NCBI taxonomy): domain Eukaryota; kingdom Metazoa; phylum Arthropoda; class Insecta; order Diptera; family Syrphidae; genus Syritta; species Syritta pipiens. The sequence goes on along the minus strand of LR994574.1, from coordinate 659,072 downwards.
TCATTTCACGTTCGAATCGTCTACTACTCTCAGTCGCGATAAGTTAAGATGTCGCGTTACGCATGCAAGGTCCTATCTCTTCATCGATTCAAAAAAAAGATTTTTTTTTCACATCGTGTGGGTTGAAAACACATCACCCGGCAAAATTTTATGTGACAACGGATGTGATTTTGTTTCTTGGGGAAATTTAACAACTGAATGAGGCTCATTCAATCGGTTTGCAAATACCCGGAAATCAATATATTTTCACAAAAGCAGTTGCGGTTACCGCGAAGAAACCTTTTTTCAACGAACTGCGTAATTTTTGAAAAATTCCTGCTGTGAAAATCGTGAGTATTTTCTTATTTCCCGAAAGTGCGCACTGTTGGGTGAAAATTCTTCGAATGGCTATGAACACAGATAATGACTAAACGGAAGAAAACTGGTTGAAAGGAAGTTTGGAGTCGTATTAATTTAATTTGTACACAGTTCACAAAGTTATGACGTCGAAGATGACGCAGTAATGGAAAATTCTATCAAATTAAAAATCTGAGACTTTTGCATTTCTTATTTTTTTTTTTTTTTTGAATCAATATCAGCCTCATCTCTTAATTTGTTTTATCACGATGACTTTTAACGATTCGATAAATTTTTAGCAGAGCTTTTAAAAATAAAGGGGGCTACTAAAATCTTTGATAGTAATGTAACATCCATTTTAGACCGCCTTAGACGCTTGTGAAATATCAAAAGTTTATCGGACAGGATAGCCTAAAAATTACCAACGATCTAGAGGTAAAAAGAAAATCTAGTAATTTTTTTAAAATTATTTTAAAGGACACAGAGGAAAATTTCCCACAACTATTCTTAATAACACCAAACATGTAGCTGACAACTCTTTGGTCACAAAAAATAACCGCCTAAGTAATTTGTTCACGTTAACAATTAAAGAAAATTTAAACCTTAAGGCACACATGCGGTTTTTTGACTCGGCGATAGCGTGGGGCACCACAAGCACAAGCGGACGATGACGCTCGGTAGATTTGTAACTATTGTATGACGGTGATGTCGCACACTGGGGTCAGTTGTATGGAGAGCATGCTCAAAATGCAAAAATGGACATTTCAAGAGTAACGAAAAAGATTGGAATCGTTAGAAAGAAGACAAAATTCCTCATAAAGTTGTTAAATTTTTAAAGCGCTGGAGGTCACAGTCTTAAAAGGCTAAACGCTCAAGGGTAGGATCTTTTGCAAGAAGTACGGAATGTGTTTTGTTTGTTGGGCATAAAAAACTGGAAAAAATAAATTTCGCACTAATTTAAGCAAAAAAAAAGATATATGTCGGTATTCTATGAATATAAGAGATTAATTTAAAAGTAGTAGCATCAAAATACAATAACAACCTACAACCTCCAACGACTTAAAAGTGTGTAGTCTTCTTTCCAACGATACCATTCTTTCAATGTACAACAATTCTTTCATGACTTGAAATTTCAATTTTGCATTTTGAGCATGCTCTCCATACAACGCACCCCGTCGTGTGATTTATTTCGTCGCGTCAATTACTCACTTATGTGCACCGGGTCAAAGATCTTTTTGAAAACTAGTGTGAAAATCAGGAAGTAGCAAAAATTGGATTGAATAACTAAATTTAATTTTATTATAATTCTTATCATTTTCTTAAATTTCCTTTAAATTTTGTTTAAGACAGTACAGGCATTTCAGACTTTACGACGTAAATACTGAAACAATCTCAATTTTGTTTCAACTCGACTTTTATTTTTAGGACCTACAGAACTGTGTCTTTTCTTGGTTTGTTACTAAATTCTATGTTGTATTTAATAATTTTATGTGTTAATGAATAACCTACACTATTTTTCTAACATGATATTTGACCTAAATGAATTTCTAAATTATTAATGAAGAATTTTCGCAATTTTCTTTTTCGTTATTCAGACAACCGCGCTTAGTTCTCTGTCAATAAAACCAAGAAAACATGTCAATCACTTCGTTAGTCATTCAAAAAGTTTCACGAGTGTTTACATGAAAACTTGTATGTGAATCATGACCTATGATAAAATCACAACTCACTAAGAGGCACAAAGTATTCTCTGCAATATTTATATTAATCCAAAAAGAATAGGAATTTCGCAAGCGACTATTCATTGACTACCCACTTATTATTCGACTGGACATAAACTTGCGTATGTGTCCCTAGAGGTTACGAGTCTTAAGTTAGAAACCGTCACTTCGACAGCAGAGCCTAGAAGGAAATGCTATGAGTTCTCATTTGGATTTGTTGATGAGTCCATTACTGAAATTGAAAATTGAGACTGGTCAGCAGTCTGATGTACCACAGGCAAACATTCTTCACGAAGGTGATTTCGTTTTTCTTTGTTTATTGTTAACTACCCCTTCAGACTGATGACTAAAATTCCAATTATGTGCATGAGAAAAATTGTGTTTATATATTCCAAAATATACATTAACTTCTGTGCCATGGAAGATGAATAAAGAAAACAATTTTCAAAATATGAGCGTACAGAGACGAATTGGATAACATAAAAAATTTTAAGGCTCTTGTCCGTGAAGTTGCTCTGGAAATATAATTACGGTGGTATTCATTATACTTGGGGCTTTTGAAGAAAATACGCTGTGCTCTTTTCGCAGTGAATTTAAGATTCACATAAGTATTTTGACATCGTCAGCGGGTACTTCTGTTCGGCAAAAGGCAGTTTATGGTTAAAGAGATTAACTACGAATCTGAACATAACGAACAAATTTTAATAAAAAAGTAATTTCAGTGAAAAATGTTTGCAACAAACTAGAAGCTGCTGAGTTAGAAAGAAGTAGAGATGTTATATGAGGAACAGATTTACTTTTGTCGTATTTATTTACTGCCTTGATTGATCATCAATTTTGAATAAGTCTGCTAATTGCTTGACGCTTCGGCTGTTTAGTATCAATAATCTGTCCTAAATTTACACCTTCCTCAAAATCTTAAACATTCTATTTTCATTAATTTTTCTCTACAAATTAAATAATGTTTCAGTAATAAGATTAAAATCTCTATTAATTGTGTGACTTCATATGAATGTAAAATACGTTGAAATACGCAGAAAAAAAGTAAACTAAACCTACTTCTGATGTATGATCATTAACAGTAAGTCATCCTTTTGTCGTTGAGTAAAAGCTTAAGCAGATCCCCTTCAATTCCTCCTATTTGAATGTTAACAATTCTAAATCCTAGACTCTGGATCTATTTTAAGTCATTAAAAAATGTTTTTGGATCATCAAAAGTAGTTCAAATCCGACAAGAATGTAGTTGTGATGAGGCAGTTGTAAATTTAAAATCGGTTACAAAAAAAACTACTATGCATCAATCTACTTCATTGAAGTCGGTGAAACCATCAATCCAATCCCAAAAAATCGTCTAAACATGCAAACTTTCAAGCTTATATGAAATTATTTCATATGCCACCTTTTCTTGATTCACATTAATTTTGTACCCGATGACATTTCAAATAAACTACTTTCAATTACAATCGAATTAGGCCATTTGTCATATCAGAAAGAAATCATCACATCCATTCACAATGCATAATTCAATTCACAATGCACAGCATGTAGCACCCGCCAACTCTTATCCGTCCTCAGCCGATGGATCACCACCCACGGCTTGAGCACATATCCTTTAAGGAATATGAATTGATTTATAATATCTGCTTGTTCAATACAGGGCATGAAAGGTTGACTAATTTTATACTCGAACTCTACCCACCCACACGTTCACTCAGGGTCTTGTAATCAATATTCTTAACCCATTTAACTTCTGCTCTACTTATAAAAAAAAGCTCTACAAAAAAAAAAAGAGATCAAGGAGGTTAAGTTTACAGAGGACGCCCTTTCGCAGCGTTGATAGATGACTCTGCGGATGACACGTGACTGATTATGTGAAAAGTTAAAACACTTCTCCATTGGATGCTCGCAATCTGGAAAATTAGATTTCATCCTTTTCGCCGAGGCCCTCTTAATCTATTGCCCACGGTTGTGTGGAAAACAATTTAAGAAAAATAGGAATTCAAGTTTACAGAGAAAACGTGTTCAATAAGATCGCGTAAGCATTCAACATCCTTGCCGACGATGTAAGCGCTCGACATCCTTGCCTGATGAGCCCCGATATCCTGTCAGCTCCTGGAGCGGCAGCGATTCATTCAGTCGAGTAAACCGAGTCAGGCAACAACGTTTCAATTCTTTCTTTAATTCTGTTTAATTTTCTTTGTGCATACCTATCTATTTGAATTATTGCACTTATATCTTGTACACAAACACACGACGGCTTTTCATCCCCTGTTTTTCAATCGTTCAAAATACACACATTTTTTAAAACAATATTTGACGTAGACAAGATTAAATGAATAATGCACTCACGATTAAAGCTGAAAGAGTCCATCTAAAAAAAAACTCAGAAAACGTAAAATATTGTTTGTTTGCTTAAGAAAAATTGTCGCCCAATTCATTCGAATTCAAAGCAGCATGTAAATCAAAAGTCTCGGGTCATGTCAGACCTTGGCATCTTCCTTATGCTAAATCAAATCATTAATACAAAAGAGGAATTCAGAACAACTTTTATCCGAAAATTTTCAATGTCACATGAAATTGTTTGAAACCGTCCGGACTGTTCGCAAAAGCCAAAAGGAATTCGCTTTCATTTATCGTGAACTCTCAGTCAAGGATGTCTGTAATATTGCGATAATTCGTTGTAATATTTATTGTCACGTCGCCGACGCGCATTACGATGATTTAATATTTCATAGACGAAGAAAGGTCATTCAGCGAATACAAACCAGTGCGCACAGATCTCCCTTGAGACCCACTCAAGCCTTGAAAATACCGCACTTTATTGTTATGTCACAAAAATCGACCCATTTCCTGGCCTCAACGAACTCCTTCCCTACGTGACCTTATCCACAGAATTATTAGCTACGACAGTGATAACAAGTTCCTTCACAAAAAACACCTTCCCTGTCCACAAGTATTTTTCTTTTTATGCCGAAGGCATGCGCATTACTTTGGTAAACGTAACGTTTTACAAATCATTTTTTAGGCATTCTTTAAAAAAAAAAAAAGTAAACGTTCCATACCACCTTCGCTTAATCCTCGTTGCCTTGACTCAAAAGTCCGCCGTGGGCAGGATGAATTTCCCAGCAGTCGTCCTCATGGTTGTCATTCACACACCAGGGCTAAGTTCTACTCAAGGAGCCATTCATGCGTACAAACACTTTTGATGAAATCTTCATTGTTTCGAGTCAAAATTTACCCGAAAAATTAATGGTCCAATTACAAATCCTTCACCCTGCCCAAACAGTTCCTCGTCCAGAGCACCATCAAGTTTAGAGCATTTTTTTAGGCATTTTACGAATGTATAATTCTTCGAATTCATTTCCACCATCCTCGAGTTCATCTTTTTAAGAGACTCCTGTTAAGCATCAGACTCATCAACGACGTCTCCTTCATGCTCCCAGCCCAGCCGTGCCTGGGAATTGTTTTTATCCTCGCCAAAAGGTACTAAAGCCCCTTAATTTACGGTTATGAAATTTTTCTTCGATTGCTTACAGGAACGGAAACAACCGTCGCAATGAATTTAAATCTGACAGCCATCGGGATGTTCACGGACCTGAGTTCTGTGTCAATATTTCCCATCGAAGGGAGGCATTACAATTAATTTTGCACAACCCTGCGAATGATTGCTATACATCGTTACAGGTGTTACGAGGCCTCATTTAAAAGGTATGTAGTAGTCTCTAAATGGTTTTCCGAGACCGGTTTTCCTTCCTCTCGGAACAAAAATCAATGTACTTACTCTTAACTCTTCTTTGATGCTGCCTAATGTCTTAAGGTGCGGCAATTCAGAGTGATGGTGACGGTATAATTGCTAAGGAGCAATTGTTCCATTCACTGGAGGAGTCCTTTTCGACTTAGTCAACAGCGGGGGAAGCGCAAAGCTCGTGCACGCGTTGTTCCGGAACGGCAACGTTTAGTAACGAGCTTCACCAATATTTACATTACTGCGCGTTTCATTGGACTTTGTTATGTCTACTATTCTGTCTCACTCCCTGAGTTATTGGCAATCCCATCTCGAACTGTGTTGCCTGCTTGTTTGCACAACATGATTCCATTATTGACTTTGGCCCAGTGGGTGGTGAGCACTCAAAAACGTCGTCATTTGCCTACATTCAAAGTCCTTGCAATTCAAAATGAAAAAAAAATTAAATGGCACGTGTAAATGTGATTAAAGCTCTTCACTGTTGCTGCCTCAAAGAAGGGTGCTGCAATGGCCTGTAATTTCCCTTTTCCATGCGAAGTAATAGAAGGCCTTCCGAGAATGAGGGCTCCGGTCGGCATTCTATACGTGCAACAAGTGACCTTTTCGGATTACTTACAGGGTGCTCTCATAGGGAATAACAAATGGCATGGTTAGAAAGTTATTTACAAAAGTGACGTCTTTTAGAAGAGAATATGAATATGGTAACTTAAGGAAACATTTCCATTCAATTTTTCAAAAGACCAGTAACTAATGGATGTTGTTCTACACACATTTCCTGTTGATTTTTAGCACATTCTATGACATTCAAATCAGCGTCGTCGATGGCTCAATGTTCCAACAGCAGAGGTTGTTTTTTTAAATTCACCAGAATACCCCAAAAGAAAATCAAAGTAAACCATACTTTCTCTTAAGAATTCACGTTCTTATTCAGATTTGATTGTTATGTGCGTTTGTTGTAAATAAATCTAACCACTCGTTCAATTGACCACGTTCTTTACCTGCGGGTGACATCAACGATTGACTTGTTTTACTTTGCCCTCATCTTAACCGCACATAAGTCGAGTAAAAACAGTTTCGAACATGCCATCGGAGAAATATCCCAATTTTGTGTGTCATGTTCCGGAGAAAAACGAAAATATTGTAATTCCCTTTTGGGGTTTGAATAAACCCCACACTAATCCTAGAAGCAAGGAATTGGTTTGAGTGGAAAAAAAAAAAAAAATTATTCTTAAGAACATCGAATAAGACTTTGTGCAGGACCCTCATCACTTCAGGTCGTCTCTTTGGGCGACAAGCACCGACACTTTTAAAATCAAACGGCAGACAAGGCGCTCTCAGAATGAGTGCAAAAATTTAACACACTTGAAGCAAATGGAAATCACCACTCCGCCAGGAAAAGTTTTCAAATTTACCCCCGCAGGGAGAATGCGTTAAAGTCTCGTCTGACCTTCAAACTTTACGTCGATTTAAGGCCACAATTTATTGCAAATTTTCGAAGATGAAATCTCGCTTATCAGATGTTAGTGAATTAAAAAAATCGTACCTAGACTACATCATGAGCTTTTTATCTTGATGAAAATATAATTAGATGCGGACATTGACTTCACTCCTGTCCTTGTACTGACTTTAGCACACCCCTGTAATTCTATGACAGGTTATGCCTGATTACCGTTGTCCTATTATTATTTCTATTTGTGCATCTACATACCTGTAAAATATTAATGGCCTTTTCATATTGCAATCCCCATTGGACCCAAAAAAGGGGTTAATCGCTACCTTTTTTTACGGTTGAATTGTGCCAAAAAAATCACAAAATTGTTATCCCCTTAGAGTAATAAATCATGAAGTGTGGAAAAACCGAAAGCACTTCAGGATGCCTGCATAATAAATTGTGACGTGTTAAAAAGAAAAGAAAAAAAACAACTCGATTTCAATGTTGACAAACACATCAACGAGGTATTTCACATTTCGCTGATAATAGCGTTTTCTTATTTACCCACAAGAGTCCTTAAAGACTGCCCAATTTTCAGGTAAACAATTTAAAATATTTCTTACGTGCTAGAAAGTGGAGGCGCGTGCATACATTAAAGGGAATAACTACCCCATTTATGAAAATTGGAATAACTTAACATCGAACATCGACATCGAAGGAAATAATTAAAAATGTGGTACTGTGTTGTAAAATTAATTTTTTTAATAAAATATTGCGCACATGATAGTGAAATACACTTTTGTTTGAAATTAAATGAAATTAGTCAAAAGTTCGTAAAAATTTACGAAATTTATTCTGTCCAATTTGTCATAACTTTTCCAAGTAACTTTTCACTGTGAATTAAATTGTTTCACACATTCATCATTGTTCTGCTAAAATTTGTGCCTTTCTGTTTTCTGTTGATGAAAATCCATACACTTTCGTATATACGCCTGTGTAATTTTATATTTTGCCAAAAGGAAGGATATTCTGTGAAGATGATGTGCCAGTTGATTGATGTGTGAGGTGAGGTAATTTCTAGCAACGCATTACGATGTAACGACAGCCATTCCTTCAAAAAAAACGCTAATCTTTGGAAATTAAATTAATTTTTCTTTCATCAACACTTGTGCGTTTTTCGTGGAAACATTTTTACTGCCTTGTGGACCTTTTCAAAATCCACTTTTTTTATTCATCGCTCACAAGAGTTTTTTGTGAATGATGTGACTGCTGAAAAATTGTTCACATAAATGTCCCGTCTTGGCTCTCACTCGAGAAACATTATTTCCAAGAACTCATTTTTTTATAGTTAAACTCCACAAATCGTTGCTCAAATTTTAACAGCAAAAATAAGCAGGAGTGGGCCTAAGGATGATCATTAATCAAGGAGTCTAAATCCAAAATGTATTTTGTTAATGAAATGTAATCGACTGTGCCTTAATTTTTTAATTAAGATGGAAGTGTGAACCCAAATTAATATTAATTTCAAACAAAGATGACAAAGCTCGTGTACACTATACTCTACCTACGTTTTTAGCTGTTGAGTTTTGAACTTTTTTCCTAACCTGCTGCTGAAACATTGGCATTCTATAAAAGGTTGTGAAGATGATAATCTAGGTCCTCTGCCACTTAAGGCAACAACAATAATCCACTCTTTGACACTTTGACAAACAAAAAAATACCAACCTTTTTATCTGACATTTGACAGGCACAAAGTATGTAATAATAACAGCCTGCTCGAAAACGAATATAAAATCATTCCTCTCACCGCCTGCTGCCGCATATAAAGTTGATACTGTGTACTTTGGAAAACAACTTCCTTCACGTGCTATAAACACACATCATCGATTGGGAGGTAACAACAAACTTAGCCTCATTGCTTTTATGCCGCTTCTCGCATGTCAAACATGCTTTGTGGTTTTTGCTTTTTTTTTTTTAATAAATTACTCGTTGAAGTCATATCGTATTTTCGGCAGGAGCAAGAAAACCCTAGGCGCAATAAATTTTAACCAAACTTCGTAAAGTACTCGTAAAGTAAACTTTTTTAAAGAAATCCAATATCCCGTGCAATGTTTAAAGGCTTTTTTGTTCCCTTTTTTTTTTGAATTTGATTTTCTCATAGCCGCTGCTCGATTTAGCTGGAAAGGCAAATATAACCTGCTCTCGAAGTACTTGGGACATCAAGCACAACAACACATTGCAAATTCCTCCGCATTAATTTATGGAAAAAAAAGTCACGCATTGCCCTGTAAACTCTCATTGTCTTTTTCTTGATGTCGTCCTTGGGAAGCGCTCTAATAACCATCTTCTTCACCCTGGCTGTGCGTTGCTTGACTGATGTCTGCTCATTGGAATATTTTATTACATTTTTGCTACACTAGAGATCTAAATATTTCTTAAAATAGACGGAAAGAATTGAGCGAAAATCTGTTTGGTGAATTTTTAATTAAATAACAAATTAAACTTGTCGCAGGCAGACCTAACAAAGGTGATGCTCAGAATTTCGCTCTCCAAGTCAATTGGTGTTAGTAAGGAATTTCGAATTCAAGGAATACAAAATTTCGGAGAATATCCTATCCCAGATATTTCGGTTTGGGTATCAACCGCTGATGAAATGTTCTAGGTCCAGAACACATCTGTTGAGATAATTCGATGCGTAGGTCTCGTCTTAGCAGCATTAAGTCAAAGAAAAGCGAATTGTTATAAATTATTCGTCCAGCTCAGTTCTATTTCTTCGACACGCAGTAACTTTGAAATTTGCGAAAGTTTCTTCTTTTAATTCAAACGCTTACGTGATTGATTGGCCTGGTCGTTGACGCACCTGATGTTTTCTTTCCTCTTTTTTTTGTATCTGTTAAATTGAATGACAGGTTGTTCAATTATCCCTCTGAATTTCTATGAAATATTAAATGGGAAATTTACGAGGCAGTTGGTCTAAATGGGTTAAAAACGCACCTTGACTGGCATTTCAGGATTAATTAATTTTGTAAAATCAAGCTCGTCAAGGATGTAATTAATGTAGTTATATCAAAATTTAGAAAAATTTCCAGCTAGATTCTACACAGCTTGGTGTAAACCTTTGCGGGCTTATAGCTGAGGCTAATTTATGAATTTAACTTAATTTCAATTATTTTAAGTGATTTGTGATTTCTCTACTAATATCCAAGCACGCATAAGATGAAGGCGAATGCACAGGCTTGTGGAATTCAATTTCTTCAGACTTTTGAAGGTTGCGCCTAGTATTGCTAGCCAATTTTAATTGTAAGGTAATGATTTACAATAATAATAATTTCCTCAGAAAAAGATTTTCTAACAAATACATTGTGTTAAGGAATATGTGGTACTGTGATACTGCCAAATCTACTACAAATTGTTAAGGAATTAGTTTCCTATTACATGGAATTGATATTACTTTTCAAACACGAATAGACTATAATCAATTAAAACTAAACGATATCACAAAAAAAAAATCTTTATTTTAGACAAATATCCTTCCCCGATAAACACAATGAATTTGGTTTCATCCCTTTTCCCTTAATCGCCTTTTCTAGTTACAAAGTAAACATTTGAAAATTATCCTGTCAAATATGTGGCAAAGTTTTTAGCTTCATTGTGCATCAATTATACAGCAATGAATTACTAAATAAACTACCACCACCAATTTTAAATTAAATGTATTACGCCCAAAGTCAACGTCCATAGCTGCAGGTCCTTCAAGCGTAACCACCGCCGCTTGTATGCAGTTTATTGAAATCAATTAGCAAATTCATCTAAATTCGGTGTGTAAAACAATCCCAAAATTTTCAGTACACATACCAGTTGTGTATATTTTAACAGAATAGACAAACACCACTCAGAGCATCCTCCCACTCGTGCCCAACACCCTGTGTTTATATACAAATTTAACGTACTTACCGTAAATACACGAAATCATTATTATTTTTTTGTTTTCTTTTTTTTTGTGTTAGTATTTTGTGCGAGTGCTGCTGCGTTACCCGCAAAATGTGGACGTTAATGATTGACTAACTGGAAATATCTACCGCACTAGATACACACCCTCACACAGAGGCCGCGTGCCCAAATCTAACATTCAATTAGTAGTACTACTTAATGAAATCAACACGTATTGGTAATCAAAAATGGAGGTGCGTAATTAATGTGACATTGGCAAATTTGCAGATACACTCAAATTCAAATTTAATTACCGCAATAAAGCGCGAACACTGAGCGAGGGTTTATGGCACTTCGATCGGGCAAGTTGATTAGTTAATCAAACTGAATGCTTCTTTAGCTAGCCTGAGGCTGAGGAGGCTAATACCGCGTCGATATGTTCGAGAATACGAATGCGAACGAATACATTATCACCGGATAAAATCTGTCCGATGGCTACGAGATTAAGAATCCAACTGAATATTCATTCCGGTCGCTTCGAAGGTGTTTGCGTATCCGACGTCGACGGTGGGAGATACCGCGAGTCCACCCACCAATGGGGCTGCTGTCTGCTCTCGGAGGTTCTGTTATTGTTATTGTTCTTAACATTGCAGTTGTTTTTGTTGCCTTAGCTGGCACTGGAGCTGGAGCTGGAGCTGAAGCACTGCCTCCCAATTCGACTGCTACTACTTTGTACTACTGCTTCTGCTCTCCCAGTCCCTTGGAGCTGTAAAGATAATGGCACCCAGTAAGAGGGTTATCGTGTTTGACTCGAATGGACTGTTCGTGCGCATAAGTCCTATTTGTGAACTTTTTATGAAGAAGTACTTTTTTTTTGTTCTGTGGAAGATTTTTATTCATTTTACCATAGACAGCCACACACAGCACCGCAAATAATTGATATTAAATTAAGCTCTGCTTCCGCGCGAGATTAATTAACTTTTGTAAACATTTACGTGTACATTGGTTTACAGCCGAAAGGTAAGCAAACAACAGACTTACACAGAGATTTTGGCTTTTTATGGTCGCAGGGTTGTAAAAATAGATTTTTTTTTATCGGCCGTTGTGGGGGCGGTTGAATTGGTGTGAACCACTGAAGCTCATAACTTCAAATAATTGTTGCAATAAGCGAATGAGCTATAGGCTCTGTTGCGATAGTGTGATTCGCTTCCATGAATTTTTCAATCAATGTGAAATAAGAATAATTAGAATAGAGATAAAGGAGATCGTGTAAGCAAAGTTCACTGGAGGTCGATTGTGTTTATGATTCGTATTCGATAATTCGAGACTGCCTACTCTGTTAATCTCTAGGGTAAATTTAAATTTACCCTCATCGATTTTCGCTTCAATTTGCGACTCGATGAATAAATGAAAATTACAGTCAATTATTAAATTGAACTGAAAGCACTTTGCTCATTATACACTATCCTTTATCGTAAATGTATTCATCAATCATCCAGTCTGTGGCTCGGAGCAGTAAATTAAGTATCAGTGCCTTTTTTAATAGCACAAAACCTTTGCTTATGAATAACTCCTTAAGCACCACTTTACCGACGAAAAAAAAAATCTATGAAACCGATTAATCTCTGAAGTCGACAGCCAATCAATCAGTGAAAATTCGTCATTAACGATTTTCAAAACAGCTCTCCATCTGCTCTACAAAGTCTGTTGTCAAATGGTGGTTAAGGATAAATCAGTCACCCTCAGCCATAAATACAAATTATTCATTTTACTTACAGCAAAATTGAGTGCAGCTTGCTTGTTGATCCTTTTGTTGTTTTATGAAAGAAGTGTACTGTGTACTTAAGTGAAACACAATACCTCACGTGTTATCTTTCGATTATATATCGATACACTTCTTCCTTTACACTTAACCACAAAGAAAAACAAAGAGTGTCCTTGCCAAAAGTAAATATATTTAAAAAGCTCAAGAAAAATTATCACATCTAGGTCAGAGAAAAAAACAAAAGTAAACGTGTCTGGAAGCCAAAGAAAATCGCAGAACAATACAAATAATGTGCTTGGTGTATGAAATGGACAGGTCAATAAGACTGTCCTTTCATTTCGAGTACAAACAATTTGCAAAAAATTTAATAGAAACATAATTCATGCCACAGGCCAATGGCATAAAACGAATTCATGGAATCGAACAAAAAATATAGAAACAGGTTATTCATTTTAAATAACAAATGACTGCTACTTGCAAATTTTTTGCCTAAGGCTTCCCATTTTTCTCTCTTCAATTGTTTTGCCGTGGTCTACAAAAACGAGAACACTTTCATCCATAGTCGAATATATTTTCTCCCAATTTTTGATCTTGAATATTATTATTACGGCGCGCTCTAGTCCTTAATAGTCTGTTACGCCACCAATTATTATTAATTTTTGGTCTTTAAGTCCAGCATGAGGCTAAAGCGTTTGGCACTTTAACTTGCAGGAATTCGATTAAATAAATAAAAATAAATAATCTGATGAACAGCCCATACCGGGTCAGAACATGGCTTTTTTCGCGCCTCCACTGTGTTTTCATTTAACACTTAAACTTGCAGAAAATCGATTACTGTGACTAAACTTATTTTTATTGAGATGTAACACAGGCATGTCTTTTTGGAAAATCAAAACAGTATTGCGTTTTGCAAAAGATCTAATTGAAGTGGAGGAGTTTCTGCCAGTAGCTTGTAACGCTGGTATTTTAGCTACTTTCTTTTCTCATAATTTTCATATAATTATTGCTACAGTAGCTCAAAGTAATTCTAAGACAAGCAAATACTATTGAGATCTCGTTTTTTTTTTCTCGGAACTCTTGAAATTTACAACAAAAAAATTTTAATTTACTTTGAAAGCTTATTCTTTAAAAAATAATAATAATCTGCGCATACAGGGGCTGCATACAGGGCCAGAGCATAGCTTGTTCGCACTTCCACTGTGTTGTGCGCGATATAATTTGACACAAGTAGAGGGGGCCTACTGTTTAATGCCGGTTCCGAACGGCGAGTTGCGAAAGCTTTTCATGACATAGGCTACTCCAGAAGGATTGTCTCCCATTGTTTTCCCATTATTACTTTAAACTACTGTATTTATTCAGATCCATTGTTAACAAGTTTAAGCGACATGAGTAATTAAAGGGTTTATTGCAAAACATGATAAGCCACAAAAACTAAATATTGAAAAAATGGCCTTTAAAGATTTGAATAAAACTAGAAATGAAGGTAATACGCACTGCAACCTCTTATTATTTTTAATTTTATTTATTTATTTTTCTGTATTTGATTGCGTAAGTGAAAGTTTGTTAGCCACGATATTCCTTAGATAAATGCAACTAAATCTAAAATTTTTAAGATAATCATAGATAGATAGGTGGAATAGATATTTTTCCCGGTGGTGTTTTTTTCATATCTAAATCGATGCATGCGACAATTTCTTGATTTTTTTTCAGTTTTACAACACGCATGAAAAAACAACCTGCTCAGTCACACCGGCTGATGCTCTATAAAGTTATATGGCATTTAGCAGCTTTTTCGTGTCTTTGCCACGTGTGTTATGTCATTCATGCAAATAAAAAAGGAACGAGGCAAATGCTCTCTGTGGGCTTTAAGTGAAGCCAAAAATAAGTTTTGCCTAAAAATAGTACCCGTCAATAACCCAGGATAAGTGAGTTCGTATGTTTTTCTTTTGACACATTGATGACGTTAACATTCCTGACGTACCACAACAAAAACATGCCACTAGAACAATTTCAAGTGACGCATCTATTTTTTTCTTCGGCATTGTGTTACAGAAAGCCTCTTTAAAAAGTGTTTCAGTTCCTTAACAACTGTGTAGAACTTATAAAGCTCATGTCATTACGAATTATATACGATTTTTTTCTACACCGGTTCTTAACCAAAAATGTGATAAAGAAAACAATGTATGAAATTACTCACCACAACACCCGTATAAGTTTTCATTCAGAACCAACCTTCCACAGATGGCAACCGGAAAAGTAATTATTTAATGAACAATCAGCCAATTCAACACTTTAGCTGTCACAACGGCCGGATATTGTCGCATTTAACCAAAATTAAACTCACATATCTCCAATTGATTCTCTAACTCAGAAGACAATAAATCGAAAAATTTTTTATAAATGCAATTAGCAGCTAAGCCATAAGTTTTGAACTATGTTCGACACCAGAGCCACCTTAATTTATGCAAAACCCAAAATAAATCGATAATAGTATCGCATTTCCGACGGAGATAAGAATGAGCTATCAGAGATATTTGTAATGTTAACGTATGAAATTGGTTTTATGTATCAAGAATGAAAAAACAATGATGTGCTGCATGATGACGTGGGTAAGCCTCATGACGTGTACCTTCTTCAACGAAAGTTGAGTATTGTTTGACACAATAACTCTTTTAAATTTAACTCGCACTGTTCGTGCTTGTATTTCTAAAAAAAAACTGTCACTGTGATAATGTCAAAGGACTGAACTTTGCATGCACGTCATTGTTTCAAGGGAGGCATCCATTCCTCATAAACCTACCAATTAATTTCATCTAAGGATATCGAGGACATCACAAAATTTAAGCTGTGCTATCTATTCATCTTTTTTTCTTTCGCAGACCAACAACCCAACGTCTGTTGTCGCATGTAATACCACAAGCTAATTAGAAGGCGAAGAAATTCCTATTTTTACATGGCCCTCATTATCTCATTTTGTCATTTGTTATATTTGAAAATCGATAGGAAATCGGTCACGCCAACTAGACCATTCATCTCAATCATTCTCATTAGGTTGATGGCTTATTTTATGTAACTGCCAGCTAATGTTGTCTTTGTTTCGGTTGTTCTTGTCCACAAAAAAAAAACACAGGAAAGTCAGTTGACTTCAGCAACTTTGCAGGCAAATCTACTTCACCTGGAGTTTATTTTTATGGACGTGTTAGCCGCTGAACTTGAAGGGGGCGCAGAAAATGATTGCTGGAACTAAAAAAAAAAAACGTTGATGTGACTGCCTTTAGGGGATTAAGGGATTTTTCCTGAAATTTGAAATTTGTTTTCATTTTAGCTCCAGCGTTTAATTCAAACTCAAAATTGATTAAGTTCTGCAACATTTTAAAATATTTGTTTGAAATGTTGCAAAGGTGTTCTCCATCAAAACAATGCGCAAGCTTGTTCAACTGCAATATTCATAAGTCCAGGCCAATGATAGGTAAATAGTCTTCCCTTAGCAGGATGAGCTAGCAGAATTTACTTCTCGAAGCATTATCAATGATTTTACTTTTTTCACTCCAGTTTTACCTTCTTTTATTGAAAGCAATGAATTTATTAAACAAAATGAAGAAAAACGCTGACGCATGTTGCCGACAAGATCTCAAACACTGACCAACTAGGCGCCCAACAAAAAGCTTCTTAGCACACGACAATAAAAGGAAACATGCTTCAGAGAAATTCTCAGAATTCTTCGACTCATCCATCATTCAGGATAAGCAAAATTGTGAATTCATGTTACACATTCAAACGCTTACATTTAAATGTTTCCTAGTGTCGTTAAAAAATGTTTCCTCATGAGCACAAGACCTCGATGTAATTCTGTACACCACGATTTGCGCTTTTCACAGCTTTATCCAAAATAAGGAAGAATAATTCAATTTTTCTTCTATTTTTATCCTCGCCGTCTAAGTCGGTATATTTTACATGAAAATCGAAACGATGGAGACAGGATTTACTGATTGATGATGTTTCCAATGAGACTCCACCCCCACAGAGACTGAAATTTATGTCACGCACTGCGAAAAGACCACATGCCCCTTCACATGAGCACGTGTTGAATAATTGTGTCGCATTACTTATTCAAACTTGGGCCGCCTTCGAAAGGATGAGGACGGAAGGGTATAAAATATCGCATATGCGAATGGCAAAGGCCTGCAGGCCGCATAAGGCCACCCGTGGCGGAAAAAGTGAACAACAACTTAGTTTCACTTTTCCAAGTATTACATCACAAATCGAATTCGAATCGAAATTTGGAAGTCCTTTTTTCTGAAATAGGACGTGTTAAGAATTTCCCCTTCCATTTGATTTATTTATTGAATTCCACCCGAATCCTGGACACAAAAGGAAGACTTTTTTTCACCATCTGTTAGTCTTCAAAATGCGCTGTTCGGGTCAAAAGTGATTTGGCCTTTGTGATGGTACAGATTTTTTCCATCTGCGTACACGCTTTGAACATTTTGTCGGCACGTTTTTGTCTCATTGGAGTGGTTGATACAAAAAAAAAACGAGCTTATTTCAGTGCGATTGTAATTAGACATTAGCCCTAATGGCAGAAGTCAGCCGCAACAAAAGCAGCGGGGCGATGAAATATTCACGCGCTCGCTACTGTCCCTCGAGGATGTAAACAAAAGAATGTCGATTTGCTGACGTCGGTGGGGGTGTGTGGGCAAATAATTTGAGTAATTTCAACCGCTTTTTTGGAGAAAAAATTACACCCAAAGGCATTCGTTCATTCAAACTCTAGACTGTCGCTAAATGGATAAATAGCTGGATGAAAATAACAAAAGAAGTTGATCCAGATGGAGAATTATTTTCCCTCTGACCCGTGAAACTTCTTCGAGTTGCAATGAACAAGGACATTTTTGATGTGGACTAATCGCTTCGCCGACTACACAAAACAACGATTTTTCTTTCCTTATATCAAACCTTCTTTTTAAGACCAGAAATCACGTTCTTTTTCAATTTCTAGATGCAAAGTAAGCCGGGTCCCTGAATATCCCTGGATTATCACTTACCAGGTTAGAGATGCCATCTATAACTGCAGACCACGTTCCACTCTCATCAGAGATATGTTTAAGCTACAATTTTATCCCATTAAATTTCCAGCATTCAACAAATATAGATTAATATTAGGCTTTGAGTTGAATGTTTGTGTTCTTTTTTTTTCTCTGATTCTATAACAAGATTGTGAAGAAAAACAAAAGCAAAAGCGACCATAATCCCCAATCAAATCTCCGCTGGGACACGAGGATCTTATCAAATCGAAAACCGAAAAGAAATCGGATTCCATTGGAGCTCTGCAAATAAACCGAAAGGATTCAATTATTCTCCGACTACGACGACGTATAGATTGCTTCATCTTCAAATAAAGAATTTCCAGTATCTAACAGATTTAATACAAAAATAGATATCCCTGGGACCGAAATGAGATATCTTGTAATAAAAAAAAAAAAAAAACTCCTTATAACAACCGCCACCACACCAAAAAGTAATTCTCGGACCAACAGCAGCCAGCATCGCAGCAAAGTAAACAGCGTGCTGATTTTGCTGCAGCAAACAAAAGCACGTACTGGTCATGTTATTGCTTAATTCACGCACACACATCCGACGACGTCAGATGAAAAGATTATTAGATAATTAAAATTCAGTATTTGTTCTGAAAACGATAAATAATGCGATCATATGAAATTTCACATGTACACATGGTTTCCACCGTCGATTTGTCGGCATTGTTCTCCCTCTGGGAGTTGCTCGTGAATTTATAATTCTGTGGAGTTGTTATCTCTTTTCCAACAGGTAGAGAAAAGGGAGCATTTAATTAAGTGAATTATTTTTCAGCAATCAGTGTTTGTGTTCAAAAAGTTTTTGTACCTCCGCATGCTGGGTCCTTTGCCTTTGTATTGAATTTCGTGCTGAGAATGGCGACGAGCGTTATCTTTTAATCGTTGAATACAAGTCGGCCTTTAAAGAACATTCTGCGAACTGATGAAAAGTTTTCAGCCAGGAAAATCATGAAAATACTAATGATTTAAGTGACCAAATTTAAATCCAAAGACCGCGGATGGTAGCTTAAACTATTGAAAATAACATGCTGAGATGGAAAAACTAATTTAAAACATACAAACAGAAGTCTTATCAAGATTTGATTTATTAATATTTAAATGACCTTTCCACGATTCTAGACCTAAGACTTGAACACCAACCTTCAACCGAACAACTTCCGCACTGTATTTAGTAATCCATCTTAAACAAGTCAAAATAAATGGCCTATCCATTTAACCAAATGGCAATGCAACCCAGTTCTGCTCACGCCAAGAATCAGCAACGATCAAAAGAAGCGGTCTGACACATGCACAACAAGCCACAGCGTTACCACACAAATCTTGACCTATGAATACGTTTTTCTTTATTTCAAACAAAGCTTTAACATCATTAAAAATTTATCTACAAGAACTTAATCTAAGGCTTGAGCGTAAATAATAGTTTCTCTCCGCGCAATGCATCCAAATTCAAGTTTATTTCAATTTACAGCGTATTCGCTTCAACTCGGCTGCCACGCATCGTTGATTTTACCTCAAACTCGCTGCTGGGCTACCATTCATAAACGAGATAAATAGAATTTAGAAGTTGCGTTCACAAGCGACAACAAACTAAAAGAAATAGACAAGAAACAAACAGAAATGTGATGTACAATGACAGAACACTTTGACAGTTGACAGCTTTCAATTTCTGAGGACAACACAATTTGAGGCATGATAAACTGTCACTCAAGAGTCGGATTATACCAAAATTAACGCAATTAGTTGTTGAAATGAAGCCAATTATACACATGCACACAAAGTCATAAGCAACAATAAACAGAAAAAGCATTCAATTAAGCAGCGGATTAGTCGTATCCTCGATTCACCGAGTACTGCTGAGACGGGGATTGATAGAAGCCATAGCGGTCTGTATCTGCATAGTAGCCATAACCAAGATTGCGTTTTCCACTGTACAGAGAATTGTCGTAGCCGTAGTAGGACTTTAAGCCTCCATTACCTCCGTAGCCACCGTAGCCTCCGTATCCGTTGTAGCCGCCATAGCCACTTGATCCACCATAGCCGCCTGTCCGAACATAACTAGGGTAGTACGACTGGCTGGGATAGGTTCCATAACCCGTGCCAAGGACGTTAGTTCCGGTGGGATAGTAACCATTGGTTGGGTAGTATCCTTGCGTTGGGTTGTAGGTCGGATAATAGCCGCCTGTCGATGGGTAGTATCCATTATTTGGCCTGTTGGAAGGGTACGAGCTATAAGACGGGAAGAGGCTGCCCAAATTAAATACTGAAAATAAAAGAAAAAGAGATTATTTTTTTTTAAATTCATCTTCAAACTAAGCACTGCAATCAGCAACAGCCGTAATCGTCCCATTTTAACTGATGCTATTATCATCTTCGAATGAGACTTGTTGGAATAAATTTGTAGCACTCTGTTTGAGACAGCGTGCAAATAATTTGGCAAGAAAAATAAATTAGCCAGAGTAAATAGTAAGCTAGAACACCAGACTGCAGTTTCTTAGTATGTACTAGATTTTCAAATATACTCTCATATTTTACTTCTTTTTGTTTTCTTCACGTGAGAATGTAGAAATTTGAAGCAAAAAAAAATAGGCAAAGTTTATGCGACCGGATCCCTTTCTTACTTTTGTCTATATATTTTAACATATTTAAGACTTCGAGAGTAGTAAGTTGAGGATTGCTTTAAAAAAAATTTGTCTTTTTGTTGATAATACAAAATATAATTTAAAAATTAATAAGGACATTAAAATTATGTAGCCAAGATTTTTTAGAATTTGCTAATAGCTGAAGAACTCTTTAGCGATAATCCAATGAACACCTAAGAATAGAAGAAGGAAATCGTATTGCTTCGGCTTGATATGCAGCCTGAATGCTGTCTTTATAGGACCACGGATTTTATTGATTGAAACAAGGCAACTATCTGTTGGATTAAGACCACTCAATGAAAAGCAGACGGATGCGCGGAAACTATGTTTATGTTTTGTAACATTGTATAACTTCAATGCAAATATAAAATATCACGAACACTCACTTGTGACTCTAATTTTAAAATAAATAAGATCAAGTGACGATTAACTTAACTTACATTTCGCTGATGTTTCGGATCCTTCCAAATCCTCAGCTCTCTGCCGTTGGTTCACCTTTTCCGTGTTGGCGCTGAATGCCATCCCCATTTTAATCGCACACTAAAAATTAATAAAAATTTTTTTCATTTCCTCGTAGCTTCAGAAAGAATTAAACACCAACCGAAATGCATAAGATTATAAAAACATTCTTCATGACGAAAGTGAGGATTCTTTAAAAATTCACTCTTAAAACTTGAACTGTAGCACAAAGTTAAAAAAAAAAAGAACACTTTCAACACTTTTAAAAAGATGGAAAACACTCTCAATCCAACCAGTTGGAACAATTTTTAGTTCATTAATAATTTCATTTCCCACCATGCGTCCGACATTTATATCTTCAATCCGCATATTTAAGCCGAGCTTTACCTTTCAGCCAAAGTAATTTTCGCATAAGCTTTCGGTTGATGTGAAAAGTAAAAGAAAAAAAAAACAAAACCTTTAACGAAAAAGACAATACATTGGCTTCGCCTTCAGAACAAAGCAGAACGAATATGGTGGGTAGTGTCTTCTTTTGGCGATTGAGTGTAAACATGGATAATGCCCGTGTAATTTTTATTTGATATTTACTCGCTAAAGTCCACAGATCGCTGCTCGACTTAATGCATCTAGATATTCTTAAATGGGTGTCAATCATTACAAATTAGTTGGCTCATTGTAAGGAACGTCCTAGGCTCGACCGAAAGGTAAATATTTGATTATATTTGACATTCAAAATTATCGCCTTGTTGTCACAAGTCAAATTTGAGTTTCCCACTGAAGACACCGCAAGGTGTAGCCTCACCCTACGTGGAGAAGGGAGATACTTGGAAGTGTTTACAGAAGCGTAACTCCATAGAAACTGAAAGTTAATTTTTGGCAGAATTGGTTGGGTTGCCATAAGTTGTTCAGAATTGTTTTGTAAGTAGAAAATGATTTTGGTAATTGTGACGTAATTGTGAATTAATCTAATGTAAAATGATATAAATTAAATGAGAATTGTTCAGTTGAAATGAAGTTGTGTGCACTTAAACTTAAATAGTCGTTTATCTCGTTTGACATTGGCATTGAAAGAAAATGACGCCGGTATGAGAATGATTGCTTATTTTTGTTGCATTGTTTTTTTCTTCTCTTCTATTTTCTTGGAGTAATGATGTCTTAAACAATTAAAGTAACTTATACATTCAATACACTTCACAGCCACAAAGAAGGCAACCAGCGACCAATTGCGAAATGACCAAGAGACTGAGTAAGTCGTAAAACTTTCAATGATTGGTAGTTCATATTTAACTTTTCTCGTTCAAGTCCTGACAGACTATATTTAATTTCATAATATCAATAAGGAGATATCTCATCTACAGGTTTCATTTCCGCCAAAGACTGTGTGCCTACTGGATCATTTGGGCTTAGAGCATCAAACACTTCCTACAACACCCCACGATTCTCTTCAAACATTCTTAGTTTAACAGGAACAGAAAAGCAGGTATAGGTGGCTACGACTGCCTGTTAATTAAACCTTAACCAAACAGTTTGGGAAGATAAGATAGTCTGTATCATTTTTATCTTCAACTTTGTGTTTCGTCACCAAGGTTAGACCACTGAAGGGAATCTGATTCATTTTTTTTTAACAAATATTAACCAATTGAGCACACAAATACTGTTGATGAAACTGATATCATGGTTGTTAATCTTAAATCTCACTAATTTCTAGTCTGTCTACTTATTAACATACTAACTAAGTTTACAATACTGACTGTTAAGTAAAACTGGCAAACGGGAGCTTTCAGCCAGTTAATTAAGCTTGCACAATTTGTGTGGCATACTTTTAGACTGGAAGTACAAACATAAATTGAAAATCAAACGAACATCAACATTCTAGTTTTAGGCATCTCTATTTTTTCTTAAAACAAATCAAATGCAGTAACATCGCGCCCTAATCGCCAAATTATCGACAAAATGAAAATTTCACAGGGGATTTTTTTTTTGTTTTTTGTCTGAAAAAATGTACATAAGTGTCTCTTGCGATAAATTTTGTTTTCGGGCATACCCGCCGAGGAGTTAGAGTCGGCGGCGGAGGATTGATTTGCCTGGAGATCTCTTCTGTTTGCACGGCATTGGCAACCACTTTAGTGGAACATACGGACTCACAAAATGATAATGATGATGATGATCCAGAAAAACGCGCAATCGAATAAACTATCGAACTGCATCATTAGCTCATTTTTGCTTTAAATGTCGCTTACGATAATTTGTCGGTTTGGGGCTTGACATATTCTGACTAACTATCATAGAGTCTAATACCACTGTAGCAATTCTTTTTCCATTAAACTTTCTAAAGGAAATAAAGAAGCTAGACCGAGGAAATTGGGAGTTTGCTCGGTTCATCAAAATAACTCAACTCACGTTCCATGAGATTATTTAAGATTGAAGAATTCAATCGTATGTTTATGTCGTTGAACTGACCGTTGCAAGTGTAAAAAGTTAAAGGCAAGAGTGAATGGGCCAACGATAGAGTTAGAAAAAAAACTGTTGTCAGTTTTGATGCTTGATATAGAAGATGTCTTTCTGATTCAATGTTTAGCCCTAAAAGTTTTTTTTTTTTTTTTGAGTATCTACTAATTACTTCCAAGACAATAGAAAACAAAAAACAAGAAAAGTTTACTTTAGATTTAATAATTTTTTGTCGTTGCTTTGAATTTTTAACATTTTCATGAGCAGATGCTAAAATGGAGAGGACCTAATATCAGGCTGATGAAGTAATTGTGATACAACTAAAACCTGCAACGAATGTTATGAGTTCATGATATGAAATAAATATAAATGTGAGCAATCACCTTATCAACGCGCTTTGAATTTGATGAAACTTATCTTCTGAAAGAAATATTTTTTAAACTCATATTTTACGACACATCAGTAGTCTACGATGATCTGATGATGAAGAACTCTTTTTCACATTCAAGAAATTGTTTATTGCTACGATTCAGATCCGATCCAGAGAGATCCGATCCTGAGTTCTGTAGGTTGAGATATGAAACAAGGTGCCGTCTGGATCGACCAATGAGGTTACCGTAATATCGGTTACAATAATGCCAATTTCCGCTTTCGAAACCTGATGAGTTGCAGAAGTTGCAAGAAATTACCGACTGTGAACGGTTATCGCAGCGGGCAGTTGGCACCAAGAAGCGGGAGGCGCACTTTACTTTTAAGGAAATTCGCAAATTATTACTAATTAGTGAACTTATTTACTACAAATTGTTTTCTTGAATAATGACTCGATCAGCTGAGTCAACCAAAGGGCTCAACTGTCTCCTCTATTTCTTATTGATTCATTTTCTGACTCTCGAAGAGATGATTAATTTTTACAAATCGAAAGCCTATTGCCGTTTTTCCTCATTCGCATGAATATGAGCAATCACGCCATAGGAACTACACTTAATTAATTATTTAGTTTTAGCTTAATTTAGTTTTACTTTTGAGTTCTAAGTCCATCCTTGATACTCCCTATAATTCGACTTGTAGCATTAGCATGAGCTTGTAACATTATCTTTATTTTACATCCTCGCAAAATAAAAAAAAACGTGATCCTTCATCCAATTGAAAAATTAAATTTGTTCTGAACTAAAGCTTCTTGGCAAAATGATGCTTCAACCGGAAACCCCCTCCCCAAAACAAACCCTCGTCATTCAATCCTCTTAAATTTAAGTCTCGGAATTTTAAATCACTGTAAAAATCTGACAACAATTCGCCACGACGCTGTGAATGACCACCACACAGCATCTCGCAATTTATTTGACCTTCAAATGCAAATGAAGCCCCTTCGCGTTGATAATGGAAATTTGCATGCGGTTGAAATTGGGGGAGATCTAAACAAAAGCACATTACCAACTAATTACCATATTGGCAAGGCTACCAGAAAAAAAAAAAAAAACTTCCGTCCTTGGCAAATCCACCAACCAGAGTTTACTTCCGTTAGAGAAAAATAAAACACGTCGCTAATAATTTTTGAACAAACATTTTTTTTATTACAATAGTAAAATTCAAAAAAAAAACTTACAATTACATAATAAATTTACAAGCATAATGACAACTGCATGAGTATTATAAATATAAAATCAACAAAAAGCCATTTATCTATCGGTTTTACATTTTTTGTTTTTTTAAATAGATGAATAATGCAAACAATTTTAGGTATATAATTAAATTATAGCTTAAGGTGGAAGAAAGGACGAAACAATAAAAGCATTTAATAACTTAACTCCGTTTGTGAACGTACCGGTCTGTTTCCGTTTCGTTCCGTTTGTGTTTTGTGTCGTTACACAGTTTAAATTGTAGCAAAGGACCTTAAACATAAATTTGATTTTTTTTTTGTTTTTTGAGTAATCGTTTCCGAAATATGGCTACTGGAACGTCCAAACAATTTAAGCTGTGTAGTTTGTGATCGTGTCCGAGTTGTGTCCAGTGGTCTCCGTCTCCATGAATTTGGTCAAGTGTGCTAGTTAGGATGAAGCTGCGTCAGCGTCAGCTTTGGCAGTGCTAGCAGCGTTCTTGTCATCGTGACTAGCAGCAGCATCGTTCCTTTTAGAGTCGCGGTGGGAACGCTTTCTGTGCGGTCTACGTGTGGGAATGTTTTGGGTGCAGGAGCATGGGCACATACATTGATCTTGGGAGAGTTTGGGATTAGTGAAAGCCGCCGGCAGCACGGGAAGGATACTCAGGGGTTGTCCGGTTTGGTCATTTGTTGTTGTTCGGGTGGCCGCTGCAATCGACTCTACACTTGGAGTTTTTAGATCGCAGTCACTGAGCGAACTGATAGAAGGGAAGAAAATTACTGGCATGAAAGCAATGACAGCGCCTTCGGGAAGATTGTTAGGAGATAGGGTGGCTGGGAGTCCGGGTTGTTGTGGGAAGACGGGAATTTTATCGGGAAGTGCAGCTGGCATTATGCTTTGGAATATCGAGGCGTTCGGCCTATCGTTCGATGAGCTTTTAGTCGATGTTGATTTTCTAGCGTTGGAGTTGTATACGTTGGTGTTAGTTGTTAGTGTGGCCTGCGAGCAGGGGCAGTTAACGTCTGGGGAAGGAACATTAATAAATGAGAAGGGGGCAGTGGTGGTTGAGGGTGTTGAAATTGTTGGATAGCTTGTGAGTGGGGTAGGTTTGTCAACGAAATTGTTATTGTTTGTGCGCTTATTATTATTTGTGTTGGTTGGGATGGGGGTTATGTTTTGGAAAGGTTTAGTAGTTGTTGGAATAGGTTTTCTGTTACTAGTGCTAGTGATAACTGTTTTATTAATACTCAACCCGAATTTTGGTGGTCTGTCAAAGTCATTTCCAAGGAGACCTGGTTTGGGAGTGGACGAGGGTGGAAGATTAATTTTCGGTAGTTCTAGGGGAGGAGAAAGATCTGGGGTGTAGGTTTTACCTAAGTTAAGAGGTTTTTGGGAATTGAAAGGTGGCAAGTAGCCAGCTGTGTTTCGGTCAGATTCACGTGGGTTGTATGGGCGATTGCCCTTGTCGGGGGTGCCTGGTGTGCCTGGGGTGCCTGGGGTTCCTGGTGTTCCTGGGCTTGGTTTTGATGGTGGGTGGCCTGGAATGAATGCAGCATTGAGATGAAAACATTTGCATATCTTCTACCAGTTGGGAGCTGAGTGAGTGACAGCCACTTACCTGGGAAGGTTCCGGGTGGTCCAGGTGGTCCGGGTGGGCCGGGTGGTCCGGGTGGTCCCTTTGGACCCTTTGGTCCGCCAGGGCCGCCGGGGCCGCCGGGGCCTCCTGGGCCTCCGGGACCTCCGGGGCCGCCTGGTCCGAATCCACCGAATCCGCCCTCACCTCCGAAACCACCTTCGCCTCCGAATCCACCCTCGGGGCCAATTACGTGATCGTACAGCTCGGCCCCGGGTCCCTTAGGTCCTTCTACGTGGGTATACTTGCCCGAATCGTCGTGAACATACTTTCCGTCGTTGTTAGCTGTGGGGGAAGAGAAAGTTTGCCAAGTGAATACCCATACCTGAGCGTTCGGCAGAAGTGCAATAAAATCCATGGTACTTACGACGGTATTTACCGTCACTGACACCTGAATTATATCTACCATCATAAATTTTAGGTCTATAGCTACCAGATTCTGTAACGAGAGAAGAATAAGACACGTTCGTTAGGCAAATGTTAGTCTTAGTACAGACGCGTGCATGGTTGCGTGTTGGGGACTAATTCTATTGTGCAGTTTTAAGCAAATGAAGCCTTAAAAATATGTTATGGCCACTCCAAAGGTGCAAGAGTATAAGATGGTTACGGGCTTACACTAAAATGACTACATGGTGGTTAAGTTTATTTCTTTGAACCAAAATATGAATTAAGGCAGACTGTGCAGTCATAGTGCTGTTACGGTTAACATTATATACGGTTAAAACGGTGGGGTTAACGGCCTTTCTGGAAGAGAGTTGTTATTATTGAGAAATATTAATCATTTGTTGTTTAATTGGCTGTTGTTTAATTGTTTGACTATAAAGTTAAAAAGTTAGGAGATATGTTATTAGTTGCATTTACCAAGAACCTACGAGAGACTGTTCTCGCACACATTGCTCACACATTGCTAACCTGAATCCTCGTCGTACGACCCAGGAAAACCAGGCTGGCCTGAGAACTGATACTGGTTGTATCTGTCGCTGGATTGGTAGTAGCCGCTGGGTTGGCCAGGTGATGAGGGTCCTGGGAGTCCTGGCCGACCGACATTCGTTGGGCCTGGTTTTCCTGGGAGTCCGAAGGGGCCGGGGCTGGCTGGTCCAGGTGGTCCTGGTGGACCGGGTCTCGTTGGTCCTGGGGGTCCTGGAGGTCCGGGTGGTCCGCCTGGGCCAGGCTTAGTAGGTCCCAGAGGTCCAAAAGGTCCCGGTGGTCCTGGTGGTCCGGGTGGTCCATTTGGTCCAGGCGGTCCGCCTGGTCCTCCTGGTCCGCCTGGTCCGCCTGGCCCTCCTGGTCCTCCAGGCCCATTGGGTCCGAATCCTCCGCCTGTTCCTACTCCTCCAACTCCTCCAAAGCCTCCGTTGCCTCCGAATCCGCCTTGCGCACCAACAACATGCGCGTACGGATCAGCTCCTGGGCCCTGGACACCTTCAACGTGAAGATACGGCACCGAGCTGTCGACGTACTGTCCGGTGTTGTCGTCCTGGTACTTTCCTCCTCCGGTGTTGCCCTCTGTATAGACAAAATAGAATCACGTTTCGCCTGCTCTGTAAATGTGCCCGCTCATACTTACGGTACGACTGGACATAACTTCCTTGTCGGTCCTTGAGCGATAGTGGGCTAATCGTGGACGGGGACGGGTTTGATGCCTCTCCTAACTTATTATCACGGTATATGCTGTAGTCCCCTGAGCCTCCTTTGTTCGATCCTTTATAGGAACCGCTGTCGGATCCCTTTCCGAACAGTCCACTTCCACCTTTTCCACCTCCTACTCCTAATAAGCAACGTTTTTGCATTAGACCGCCCTATTTCACTTCGAAGAACTGAATTTTCACCTTTTCCGCCGGCAGAACCTCCGCCAAAGCCAAGGGAGCCTCCAACGCCAGCGCCATCTCCGCCGCCGACGCCAACAAAGCCTCCTGCTCCTGGTTGACCTTGGCCTTTACCATCGCCTCCTCCGAAAAGTCCTCCAGGGCCTCCGGCAGAAGAGCCTCCAATGCTTGTGCTTATCAAATTACCAGCTCCGATTGCTCCGCCTTGGCCTTTACCGAAGCGGTCGCCTGCGCCAAAACCACCTTTGTTTCCGGTTTGGTATTTGTCTCCACCTCCATAGGCGCCTCCTGCACCTGCGCCAGCGTTGCCGCCTGCACCCTGTACTCCACCCTGACCTGGGCCGAATGCACCTCCAGCACCGAAGCCGCCTCCTGCGCCAAATGGACCTTTGCCGGAAGCATCGCCGCCGCCAATACCGCCTCCTGCACCGAAGGGACCTTTGCCGGAAGCATTACCACCGCCGAAAGCGCCTCCTGCGCCGAATGGACCTTTGCCGGTAGCATCACCACCGCCAAGTCCTCCGCCTGCACCTACTGGTCCGAACGGACCTGGTGGGCCTGGTGGGCCGGGTGGGCCCCCTGGACCCTTGGGGCCATTGGGTCCATTTGGTCCACCGGGGCCGTTTGGTCCACCTAAACAATGGAAGCAAATTAGTACCACGATTGGAAAACAAGGAGTCTTTTCAGTTACCTGGCCCTGAGCCTCCTAGACCTCCTCCTGATCCCGAGCCTCCTCCGGTACCGAATCCACCGGCACCGCCGAAGCCTCCGACGCCGCCGTTAGGCCCAACGACATGGCCGTAAGGCTCGGCTCCAGGACCTACTCCTCCATCCACATGAACGTATTTGCCCGAATCGTTCGAGCCATTGCCCTTATAACTACCATCGCCTCTATTGCTTCCATCTCCACCAGCGCCGCCAGCGCCAGCTGCGCCACCTGCGCCACCAGCGCCACCAGCGCCACCAGCACCACCCTTTCCAAGGCGGCCTCCCGCACTGCCATAAATAGGCAAACTCTTCTCGGCTGATCCACTCAACACGATGGGACCAGTCAGATGAGTGCCCTGTCGCACATTACTCGAACTTCCGGAGAGCTCGAAGTTCAGTCCACCCAGTCCATCGGAGGGCTTCTTCTGTGCAGAGCCAGCAAAAAAGAACAAACTTCAGTCACTTCCCTTAGCCCGGTCAAACATCAACTCACAGTGGTTTGGGGAATCTTTATCACCGGGAAATTCGGCCGAGCGCCGCCTTCAAATTTACCACAACCAACCGGGAAGTACAACTCCCCCCAGTCTACTGTCACACCCTTTCGCTGCGCCCTCTGCTCCAGGCTCTGCAGCGAGCTGTCCCCAGTCTCGGGGAACACTTCGACTGGCTTCTCCGGCTCCACGGTCCTGTACCCGTGGGCATCTGCCACATAATGGACCACCCTCAACACGGTGTACGGATCTATCCATCCGTAGCAACCGTACGTGACGCCATCTGGGCCACGGGTCTCGTGATGAAAATTACCGGTCTCACCGATATCGTAACCGTAACGGTAGGCACCTACATATATATATACACAAAGGGTGATTGGATCAATCTTAAAGCAAAAGCGTACAAGAAGCGTTGCGTGGTGCGCGGGGTCGTGCGTTTCGATTTTGGGGTACACAATGATGTCCGAGATCTGTTTTAAGTTTTTTTTTTTTTGGATATTTTTGCTTTTTTTGGACTTATGATAAATAACCGTGTATTTACAAAACATGGTGCTTAATTTGATATGTTTTTTGTTTTTTTTTTTCTTATGATCTACATATGCACGTGTATATACAAACAATAAAAATGCCTTTTAAGAGCATTTGCAATAGCCGATTGATCTTACAAATATTTGCAAACTACCAAATTGCACCCAAATTCCACCAGATAAATCCCAAAAAAAAATTTTGTCGTTGCGTTTGTGTACGGTTTTTGTGATAATTGTAATTTCCGTTTCGTACTTACTTGTGTCAAAGTTTGAGGAGTAATATTGGGTGTTTGTCGTTTTTTTGTCGTTAATATCGATAATTAACTGGCGGTTCTCAGCATCAACTGCACGAGCGGCAAGAAGTTCTTGAACCGTCAAGAAGGCGAGCACCTAAATAAAAATTAAAAAGGGAAAATTAATTAATTAATTTTCAGTTACAAGTCACAGATATTTTTCAATTGTAACTCTTTAATATTGACTCTTGAAATTGACTCTTAAAATTATATCAAACTATATTATTCCAATTGGACTTGGATTCTTTCTTTTTTTCGAGAAAAGAAAAATAAAGAATGAAAACAAACAAACCTATTTGGAAAATGGCAGCTTAATTGTGGAAGCTAAACTAAGTACACTAAAATTCATCGACTAAACCACGAGATCTACTCTTTTTATAAAAGTTACGCAACAGATTTCAATCGATGTTCTTAAAAATAAACAACCTCTGAATCCACCCTTATGAAATATGCAGCTTAACAGAATATTAGCTAACACAAGAATACCTTACTCTACGTTTTTTCTTTGAATTTGCTGGAGTAAAACAACTCTTTGCAATTGTGTCGCATAAGAGTATAATCAACCGAAAATTATTCTTGCACTTAACCATTAATGCGACAGAAAAACAATCCATCCATGAATTCACGATGAGAGAGTTAAGCTCGCTTAAGTGAATTCGAAATGAATCCATTTAAAGTACGCCCGCACGTTTCTAAAGTATCTGCAAGCTATCTTCACCAATCTCTCGCCTCAATCAAGCTTTGAAATTCAGGGCATCAAACCGGATTTGAAATGGGAAATACACATTTCTTCGTTTTTTTTTTTGTCTCAAACCAAAAAATTAGCGCGTTCGATAAGTTATGCTAAATGGTGTGATGAGGCGTGGGGTCATCGATTACAAAATTCTGTGTGTGCAATCAACCTCGTACAACCCTGTCGAGTCTTATCCTATTAATAAGGTAATAAGTAGAAACACATTCGGTTACAGAGCAGGGGAAATTTGGTTAGTAGCAAGCTAAGCAAGTTGACAGTCACATTGAAAACGAAATAAAAAGTCAGTGACATACAAGATTCTTACTCTGATCGGAAAGTATGCGATGGTTAGAGGCTATATCCATGCTAAATGCATAACTATGCCAATGATTTGAAAGACACTGCTAGCATTCAGCAAAATGTAAATGGCAAGATAATGTTGAAGATATTTCAGAGTATGAGACGTTACACGCATTAATGTCTTTATTCTGCTTCATAAATCTGATTGCAATCACGGTTTACAGAGGGATCTTTTTCATTTATCAAACTAAGAAAAATCTATCCAATAAATATCTGTGTTCAAAATTAAGTTTTAGCTGTATCACTTTTAAGTTTCTCCCCTTAGCTATTCACAAACGAATATCCAAAACATATGAGAAGATGTTTGTACCAGGTAGCACATTAAATTTATCATTTAATGCTCTTTTTATTAACAAACTTATGAAACCAGACCTTCATATTTCATCCATAAATTAGTTTATGATTAAATAACACAGCGAGAGTTCATCGTAATCCGGAGTGACTGGCTTAGAAGCAATCTTTTTGAAAGAATCGCTGAAATCTTTCGCAAATTAGCGCAGTTGTGAACAAAACCAGCTTGACCGTGTTCGAAGGTCAATGCATCAGCTCGTTTCAACTCCAAATAAACGGCAATTTTGTAGTATTTCTATAAATCTTCTGAGGCAATTATCATCGCCAGAACAAAACTTGATGCGGTCCAAAATGGGTGATTATGTTTTAATCCCCATTAGTGTCAGCGTTTGAATGTAAAATACTCGTTAATATTGAGGTTTGAGTGCCCTGCTAACGGTAGACACCGTAAAATATTTCAATCGTCTGGAGGAAATCCGGTGGCACGAA
This sequence comes from Syritta pipiens, assembly GCA_905187475.1. Lineage (NCBI taxonomy): Eukaryota > Metazoa > Arthropoda > Insecta > Diptera > Syrphidae > Syritta > Syritta pipiens. Next base: position 626,555 of record LR994574.1, on the reverse strand, counting down.
GAAATACATGTCACCACTCACGTTAGTCATCGCTTCACAAGTCATAATCATCGGGGTCTCTTATGGTGCCAGTCCAACCCACACGGATCCAAAAAAGCGCATTTTTCCTGCTGCCATTGAACAGACGAGTCACTTCGTTAGACGGATGTCCTCTATATAACACGAAATTAACACCCTCACCATGTCTTTGTTTATACCCAGCCGAATTAGCACATTTCAATGTCATACATCAATTTTTAATCGACTGGTATGATATATGTAAGCAATCTCGTAAAGAGTCCGGCAGAAACAACACAGTTTACCTTGAGCGTGTAATACATATCAATGTTGCAGACTTTCCTTGAACAATAAATCGTTTTCGTCTTGGTTCCCACGTCGAAACGTGCTCTCAAAGATGAGATAATCTCAAATTGATTTGATGCTCAAAGAAAGTGGGAAGCCTACAATCGATGGTGTCTATTTTGCGACGTTCCTTATGGTAAAACCACATAAATGTCACGTTCGAAATTGGTTCTTAGTGATGGCATTAGCTTTAAATCTTCGGCCCATTAATAACATATGAGTGTTTTGTCCCTGGACCACTTGGCACATTCTCTTAAGCGTGCTTTCGGGGCGTTAACGCAAAATTAGCATTAAATAACATTTGTGTTTTTTTTTTCTTACAGAAAATGTTACATCACAATGGAGGCCATTAGTTTGTCATAACTAGTTTGGAACATTCTAAACAATTACTGAAACTTATATCACTCGTTATAAATAGACGTTCTTCATGTCCTCAACTCTTCTTCAAAAGTCTCAGCTTTAAAATTTTCAAACAGGTTCCAATTCGATTTGGAGCCATATTCTGATATTATTATGCTAAATAGTTTTATTGATTCAAGGCGTTAGCAGAACATTTGCGCGAATATTTGCTAACGATTCCAGGAAAAATCTCTTCGAAGTGATAGGCCTCCCAATCAAAGTTGCTTTGTACGAGTAATTTCATTGCAAGTCACGAATTTTCAAGATTGAGATTAAAGAAAAACCCGTCCGATTGGGTTAAATATTTTTTGAAAGAAAACAAAAAGATGGTTGACTTAGATGAATCAATCGTGACGTGAAGAAGACTCACAATGACCTCTTCAAAACAAAGAAAATAATCCCAATTAAAGGCAAACTTGAACAATGGCTAAAAGCTAATTCGCAGAGCAAACAATATAAATTCCACACAAAATGCTTCCAGTTATATTTTTAGCAACTCCATTAACACTGACCGGAACGGAAATCGCCACGACTAACTGTCATGGACACATCCTGCCTGGGCTTAGAGACAATCTAAATAAAAAAGCATAATATTTGCTTTCAAATAAAGAAATATTTTCTGTTTATTCTTCTTTGAAATTAGATTGCAGCTTTAAGACTTCTTTGCAGATGGGGATTGCCAGAAATGTTAGTAAACCAAATCTATTGTCTGTTGAGCTAACAATCGTATTAGTGTCATACAAACAGCACCTGTATCGTAGCTTACAAGCAAGAAAACGATAATAATTTAGAGTGTATGTCTCAAAAGACTTGGGATAAAGTTCCGTACTGCATAAGCCTTCAAATTTGACAAAAGGCTTCAAACAAAGGCAATAGAACCAAGAACAAAGTTTCTTCTCATTTGTTACCATCCGTAACCAACTCAACTTATAAACCAGACAACAAATTAATCTAGTGATCAATGTGCGTACAAAGAGCGTCTAGCGAGCGATGTGAGATCAACAACATTTTAATCCAAGTCCAATGCCTAGGCCTACCCATGTAGCCGCATGGGTGTGTTGCGCCATCGTCTAAAGCCACATCATTGAGCAATATCAATATGAATTTTGATTTCTTTTATAAGTATTGCATCTGCCCCCTAATGCACAGCAACGCAATTAAAATAATTGCTTTTCGATGTCGAATAAAAATAAATTCGCAAA